>CM056575.1:125716821-126916821 GCA_029721435.1 Gymnothorax reevesii | reverse complement strand
CAGCAAGCAATCTTATAGTAATGATACAACTCATGAAATTTTCATGTGATATTTGACCTTCAAATCATTGTCAATGTCACTAAATGAAGGTTCACACACATTTAAAAGACATCATATGTCTGTAATACAATCCTAAGAAAATCTAAAGCTCTGAAGCGGTTTTGGTAATAGTTGTACAAGTAATTGAAAATTTACCGTCAATTGTGAACTTTAAAAGGTCACAGAAGATCAAGTTGAGGTCACCAAATTATTTCTTATAAAACTATACTCTTCAAAAAAAGAAACTATAAATTGTTTTTAGCATCAATTTATTATACATGAAATGTTCTGACAAATGTGGAGAACATATTGAAAAGAATGCATAATCAATAATTCAATATTTGTTCAGTTTCTTTTTTGGAAGAGTACATTTCAATAGGTTTTCCACATTTGTCAAAACATTTCATGTATAATAAATTGATGCTAAAAACAATGTATAGTTTCTTTTTTGGAAGAGTATATATGTCCAATCATACAAACCTTGGCTCTGTGACCATTTTGGTCAGACAAGTCATTGTAATTTCACTATGTCAAGTGTGACCTTTGAATTTCACTGAATGAAAGTTCATACATGACTTCATAGATGTCAGTAACACAAACCTAGGCCCAATTTGTGACCATTTTGGTGAAAATTCAATGGCTTGTTTCACTATGTCACATTTGACCTTTGATGGACAATATAAATGTCACCAAATGTAAGTTCCTAATCCTACATGACTTCCCATGTGTCTCGAATACAAAACTGGCTCCATCTTTGACTGTTTTGGCAAAACAAGTCTTTGAAAGTCAACAATTTGTAATTTGACATTTGAAAGTCACCACATCAAACCAATACAGTAATGCAAACGATGTTTTCTTTGTGTTTCTTGCTCCGATGAAGGATGCTGCACTAACGTTACTAGCCAGCTAGCTAGCTTCCTACAGAGCGACATGGATACAGCATCGTTTACTGTGGGTATACAAACAGCTGCCGATTCAATTAATTTTCAATGGACACCAGACGCTTTGCAGCATTAGCTGCACTAAACGCCGGTGTCCATTGAAAATGGATAGAATCGGCTGCATTTGCAGCTCTTTGTGTGTACCCACAATTAGTAGCCGTTTTTCACAGCTTTATTTCATCAGTGCTTATGCTCGCAAAGTTTGTTCTGTATTTTTGGCTTAGAAGGGTACTGCACTGTCGTTCTCACCAGCCAGCTGACATTATTTTTTTGGACAAAATGAGTAGTTAATTATGGTAAAAATTAGCATATGATAAAGCGTTCAACTATTCCACTTGTCTCGAAGCATGACGCAAAGCTACTCAGCTCGGCTGTTACGGGGCTGGGCTGTTTGTCAGCTGGCTGCCTGGACTCATTGCTGAGCGGCGGGTCGTAAAAGTTGGCCGGATCTGGTGGTGAGCCAGCAGGCTTGGCTGTTAAGGGATTGGGGGACTGACTCCACTGTCTGCGTGGACTCGGAGCTAACCGAGGGGTTAGCGGTGGCCGGCCAGGGTGAAGAGCTTACTGCCGATGCATCTGCAGGGACGTTAGATTCTACCTTTGCTACCTGCTGGTACAGTGATGCTATTTTTGGTAGCTTGGCCCTCTCCTGTTCAGCTTTCACTCTCATTTTGTTTAATTTTAGTAGCACTTGCGTATTTGGGCTTCATGTTACTTTCTGACTTGTTTTGGGTGCTGCCCAACCAGCCAATGAGCATTGGCAAAGATGAACAGCTGCCAAGCCCCATCGCAGATGAGCAAAAAATAATGGAATGATACAAGACTGGTCGCGTACATGGACTGTATATAAAAAATTATATATTAATTATATATTATCGGTTATATACAGTCTATGGCCGCATAGCAACATTGAACGGATGTAACCCCGCCCTCTGCTCCCATTGAGGCAAAACTCAAGTAAACAGAAAATGTTAAGGGGAAAAAAAAACAAGTAGGAAAATCAAGTAGGGCCCCCTGAACTGCGGGTCCCCCCACCGCGGGGTTCACCAGTGGTTCATCATTTTTTATTTTTTTTTTCCACAAAATTCACAATAGTCCAAAATATCATTGCATTATACCTCCCCTAACCCTTTGAGCGCGGACATAAATTTTTCAAAAATATAAATGTGATTATCTTGTCCTGTTGAAAACCTACCATGCGGCATCTTGTTTATAAGAGCTTCCCTGTAGCTGTATTCAACAGCTTTGATTTTGATATCTTTGATCATTGAGCAACAATAGCTGCATTTAGCACTCTAAGGGTTAATGATACAATGGCAGAAAAGCTATGCCCCATCAAACTCAGAGACATGTTCAACTCCTGCCATATTCTAATATACCATTTTTCAAACTCGGTTCCAGGGCATCACGGCGTATGCTTGTTCAAACCACAAATGCGATCCCAGAATTTTATTGAGCTGTTAATTTTTCTTAAACAATTACTTTTAAGGTTAAAAAGATTATGACTGAAATGGCAATTCATTAGAAGAGGCATAACAGACCCCAGTTCATATTGCGTTTATTCTTCTACATCTCAGGAAGCAGCAAAATGTGATCATTTCGCATGAAGATGCTTGTCCGTGTCTCTTACTGCCACCTCTGAAGAACACAGACAATACAGTGTTGCCTGATTGGGCGGGATCACGGCCAATTGGCCCGCTCTAGATTATAGTTGTATGGGTAAAAATAGCCATGGGAGGGTAACCTACATTTGGGCTGCTTTTCTTAGCTTTGGGCGGGTTTTTGAAAAGGAATGAGCACCAAAATAGGTCATTTCATTATAAAAAGTGCAGGTATGAAATGCACAATACATTGAATTGTGTCCACTCATTATGCTCATTCATATTAATTGACATGAGTTGCATTCAAATGCTGTTAGGGGTACTGTTAGGAAAGCCTATTACCTAATAATTAGGATTATAGGCATATTCATTTCCGCATTTACACCACTGAATCTGTAGCTTTGGAAGTTGCCACAGTTACACATCCACACGTATCTCCAAATACTGATGTGGGGGTTTGAAGTATTTATAAGAGGCTATACTGAAACTGCGAAATACAGATCCTAGCAAAACCCTGCCTGCATCAACTCCATCTCACAAAAAGGGTCTAAAACCAGCTGTAAATATCTTTTAACCTGATATCAGGGAGAAAATTGGCGATCTTGATTCCTGCTTCATACGACCATAAGATGGGAACATTCAAAATACCCAGAATCAATTTCACTATAGGTGTACTCAGTCTGAGCTCTACGCTTCAGAGGAGTTAATGAAAGATATTGACGAGTCTTCTTGCTCCTGCCAACTCGAGGAGCGCATTGATATGTTAGTGAGCACATTCAGACACCTGTTGAAGGACGCCGATCGCACTTGGTCAATTTGTTAAAGCCCATTACTGGCTTGCTGAGCTTCATGATGTGAATGCTAGCTAATGGAGTATTGGACACTTTGAATGCCTTTAGAGCGAGATGTAGCCAGGATATCAAAAAAGGGACGGAAAAGCCAGTGTTATGATGAGAAAAAAATAAAATAAAACTGATTTTTTTCCCCAAACAAAAATAGCCAAACCAACAACTTATTTGCCATGTTGGCAACTCACAAGATATACTAGCGAACAAGGCAAAACATCTTCTCCCAAGCAACAAAGCACTTACTAAGCAAGGCTACTGAATTTGTGACAAATCAATGTCTTGCATTTTCTCTGGCCCATTACACTGGAAATCATGACTATAAGGAAATATTTGAGCTTATCGCAAGAAACAGAAGATAGAGTATTTTTAGGGAAAAAACCGTACATCAGCACTGAGGAGAGTTGAAAAGTCCACAATGAAGTTTGAACTATGCACAATCAAATTCGTTTTTTTAAATGGGTTGAATAAGGGTGTTACACAAGTCAAATCAAAATGTAATTGCCTAGTTGTTGCATTTTTACAGTTGCATTTTAAAATTTGTGTATACTCTTGTTTTCTGACTGCACTTTTAATTTTTATGCATGGGTTTTATGCATGGGTACATTTTGATTTGGTTATTTGATGCCAATGTAAAGGATCGTATGCAGTTTTCTTTTGCACGTGTGATTGTTCTATGGTTTTACCAGGGTTTGTGGAAAAGATTTAATTTGCTCAGTTTGGTTATTACATTTTGTGGGTCTTAAATTCCAGAAGTATGGAAAAATGTCAGTCAAATCTGACAACACTGGAGGACAATCCAGGATTCTGTTCTTAAACATGTACCCGTCAACCACCTTTTTATTTTAACATGTGACCACAGTAAAGCTTGCAAAGAACGACCCTGAATATGTCCCTGCTCAGAGAGGAACCGACAGAGGCGGTGCAGGAGCAAATCCAAACGGAGCACAGCTCTGAGATGGTACATAATCCCCGTGAAATTCTGCTTCGCCTCGGAGTCCTACATTATCCTGTCGTGGTTAATTTCACAATAATGATCTGCTCGCTGCACATTACTCCTAACAGAGTGAACAGCAAATCCTCCAATACATTCATAAGATCTGCGAAAATATCTCGTTCAGTAGTCTGATCTCGTAAATATACAAAAAGACTATAATGACAGACAGTAACACTATGGCTGAAAAGACCATGATGATCGTGGTTTTTGTTATCTTTTCAGCAGAACGGGCAGTTATAAACATGTTTCAACCTCCATTTACTGTATGACACAAAAACACTAAGGTTGAGGAGGAGGACTCAAAAACACCTCAGACACACCCCAGTTCTGAGTGGTTTCACGAACATGCTAGCTATCCAACCTCTAGGACTGTGACCACAGCCAGTCCACAGTCCAGCTGTTTCCCAATGCTGCATGCTGGCAGTCATTTAATGATTGGAATGTTTGAAATGCTTAGAAAAACTAACAACATTCTCCCACTATCCTGGCTGCTCTTCTGTAGGACCACTGCATGCAGAATGGCATGTTTGCAACAAAAAGGACAACAGCAGAAAATGCACACCACCATTAGCCGTTTTAGGAAAGCATCCAATTCCAAGGTTTAAAAAGAAGAAAAAAAAAAACCTAAAAACATACATTTTAAAAATCCACCCGCACCCAATCTCTTCCCAAACTCTCCATTCTAAACTTGAAATACAGGGGTTGAAGACAGATAGATCTGGATCTCTGTGGTTTCATTTCCCGGCCACCAGCATGGAAGCGTGTCCAGACGTCCAGTTAGGGTTTTTCGCATTACCACCGTATTTAATGTCTCAAATAAAAATGGGCTTTCTATATAAGCCAAGCATACGCAAAACTACTGGAAGCGCCTCCAAAATTTTGTACAATTACCGCATAATTTACAAATAGTCACTAAAGAGACTAAACAAGAATGAAATGCGTGGGTTTTCCGAAAATATGAACCGTCTTTGGAAAAGAGGGCAAAGAAAAACATTGAGAATGTTGTGCACTTATCTCCCAGGGGAATTAGTATTTGGATCCCTGCCCTGGTCTTTATTTAGACTATACACAGAAGGACATGAACCACAAAAGAGACACGGGTGCCAAATGTGTCCGACAGTAGTGAACTTCCCGTGCTGCGGAATCTGACCCCATTAGTGCAGCTCAGATATGCCTCAAGTTGGTTACGGCCATGCTTTCCTCAACGTTTGACAACTCGCCATGTGCATGTCTGCATTTAACTCACTGCTACAGTGAATGAGAGCCATCTACAGAGAACAGCTACAACAAAGTGCATTTTTCTGACACTATATAGCAGAGGTGGGCAGCGAGGGCCGTATCTGTCCCTGGTTTTCAGACCAACGTCTGGTCTTAAATTAGTTAATTGTCTCAATTAGCCAAACCATTTATGAAATCTGACGTTTCATTTGCATTTCTTTAAATTATCATGACACTACAAAGAGTAGTCTTGTCTCCCTTCATAAAACATTTTCCTTTGATCGAATCATTGCGAAAATCTATACTTGTGCATGCAATCAATTAACTCAATTAGTCAGGGTAATTGATGGGAATAAAAACCTGCATACACACCGGCTCTCCAGGACCGTGATTGCCCACCCCTGCTATATAGCCTAGAAACATTTCAGGGATTCAATCTGTGGGGTAGGGGGCCATCCTGCTTCAAATGGCAAGCCATGAATTCAATCTAAATAGATAAATAAAAAGAAAATGGCAATAAAACAAACCAGTACCATGAACACAAAATCCCTTTGATGTGAACAGCAGATGTTACCCCGTATATCAATTTTCTTTGGGACAGCATCCTTTGAAACAAATGGCCTGCATGGAATTTTGCTAGTACAATGCACACTGACATTTCAAACATAAGGCCATCAAACTAAATCAAATAAATTTTTGCAAAATAAACATATTTTAAGCAAATTTAGTGTAATAGAGCTTTAATACTTGGCCAGTCTCCCTTTTTAACGTCGGCCCCCCAAAACCCTAGCAATATCCAGCCTGCCTTTCACTGGAGAGAAACAGGCAATGCATCCTAGTAACTATAGCATTCACAGTACTTACCTGTCATGAAAAAAGAGCAAACAAAAACATTGAAGAAACTGGTCTGAAACTGGTCGGAAACTTGGATAAAACTAAAAATTATTTTATTATTTCTTTGGCAAATAATGAACTGAAACCACTAAATAGTCCTTATTCGCATATTTAAAAAAAAAAAAAAATTGTATAGCCTCCTTTGGCCTTGATAACAGCTTGCATTCTTGCGTTCAACCACTAAAACTAATTTTTATGTTCAGGAATGCAAGAAAATAACCGTTATTTGGCATCTTAATCAAAAAATAATACTGCGCTCAACTATTTTTTCTGCTTTTTTGCAAAACGATAAATTTGAAAATTCATGTATAACAATGATTATACTTTAGCATTAAAAATATCATTTCAATTAAAGAGCTTGCACATACTGGTGGATTAACCATTACAGAAACATAAAAATTATTTTGCTAATTATCAACACTGTTAATTTAGGACAGCTGTGGCATATCCCTTACATTGGGTGGAAGTCTAATAAATTTGTTAATATTCTGTGAATATCATTCAGAAAGATAAAATAGCTAAATAAACCCAAATAGGCTTTTTTTTCTGTTCAGGTGGGTAGCAGTCAGGCTGGGTGCAGTGGATAACATTCGATTAAAATGAAACAATAATTGGAAATGTAAGAACAAATTGCTTACAAAAGCCATTATATGGCTTAAGTTCCTCAAAGAGTTCACTCGAGTTAGTGATTGAGAGCACTTCCTAAAAACAGAGAGGCCAACGGAACAGACATGCACCCACAGCCATTGATGAAATGTCACATTAGAGGCAGCTACTAGAACAACCCTAAAACAATCGATGCAGAAAAAAAACCAAAAGACCTAATGGAAATAAGTAAAGACTGAATTAAACCCATGTCAGATTAACTTCTACAGATTCTACAAATGGCAGTTTGCTACTGAGCCAATTCACCGGATGAAAACACATTTCCTCTGGAGCACCAAGAGTACTGGGAACAAAACTACTAAGATCAAATTTTCCATGAGCAATCGCCCTCTGAAAGGATCACGTCAGACTGAATTTCAGAGCAATGAAGGCATAAAACCTTGCGAGAGGTGCTTCCAAATAGCTGCAGAAGGATCTGCTGGGAGTGGGGGCAGTATCCCAGTGTTACATACCACACACTACTGACTAACAACACAAAGACTTTAGTTCAGTGAACATATAGGCTGCACTGAGCTTGAGTCACTAGAAAGCTGTATTTTGGTCTTGGGGAGGGAGTCTGGGCCCACAAAGCTATACAAAGCCTTTGAGCCAAAGTGGGAAATGCACCATCGAGCTAAATATGCGGGGCCGAGCCGAACCCTTTCACCACAATCAAAACTCTCAGAACGACTGTCCTCCCACAAAGAAAGGCTTTGTGGGTTACTCTCATACACACCCTGACAGAGTGCACAATGAACATTCCCTGGTATTACGCCGTCAAAAACTGTAAGAGCGCAAAGAACTCAACAGAGCTCCTTTTGTATATCACAGTAGCCCATCTATGGCAGGCAAATTTTCTGCCATTGACCGCATTGGGCCAATTACTGGTGGGCTACAGCCCAGCAGAGAGTCGTTACACACACATGACTTTACTGCAGTGGCTCATTAAAAGACTGAAAACATGCCAATGCACCAGGGTTTTTGAGGCAAGTACCCCAATAACTTTTGTGCTTAGCTGACCCTCCCCCATCCTCCTGGGAGTAGAGCGAGCTCTAAAACGTGAGATCATTCTTAGGTCACTCTGCATGACACAAGTCTTAACCTGAGGAGGCCAAATAATTTCAATTCAAGATTAATAATCAGTAAGTCCTTTAATGTGTATTAGTGTCTAGCTCCCAACCATTGGGATTGAATATTCTAACAGAGCAACAAACTGAAAGCTACTGGCAGATTTTATCTTGACTATACCCTCAATGGATTCTTGCAGGCTCTTTTAAATGCATCCGCCATGTGACTGTAGAACGAATTTCCAGTCTAATCTGAGCCAGATGCCTTTACAGGAAAACACACAAGTATCAAGATTAAAGGATAACTCCGTCTTCTTGTTTTCCTCCTCTCCTCTTGCAGGGGATCAAAGCTTTATGTGCAAGTTTTACACATGAAGTCAAGTAGCAGGAAAAAGGCATTAACAAAAGATCCAATCTGAGCCCTGCTGCCAGTACAGTATACACTACATTCACAACCTCCCTCTGTCAAAGTACAGACCAAAAAAAAAAAAATTAGAAGTTTGACACAAGCGGGATGGTACGCAACACGCATGCATGGCAGATTAACATGACAAAGCGGGCGGAATGTAATGTAGGCCCGGGGTATATGGTTCTGTTGTGCTGTCAAACTGCCCATAACTCAGACTGGCACTCCGCTCCCCAACAGCTGCTATCTGGGGCTCAAGGTCATGTTAATTCGGCTGGCATGACTCATGCCAAGCCTTCACCATTCCTCAATTAGCTGCTCCACAAAAAGCATCCCAGCACCTCCACTCCTTTATCTACTCTACCAAGGACCCCAGAGTAGATGAAGCCAGAGCTGAGATAGCTTTGGATGAAACCAGGATGCCGTAATGGGAATTCAAAGCTGGAATTTCATTCCCGCCAAAGATTAAACAAAAAACACAACTGAATCTCACATCTAATTTAAACTTGAGAAATTCATCCTTTCACTGACCAGGTGAAAATGCCAATAGACAAACAGGGCAAAAAAGTAAATAAATAATGAAAGGCATATTTGCACACACGGACATTAATCTTAATTTGAATCTGTGATTCAAATGTCTGCTTTCCATCAAAATCGCAACATTCACTTTTCATAATATCCCAAATTAATATTAAGTCTGTAAATTAGTAAGACACCTCCCTATCCACATTGCATAATGTGTCCATGTTGGGAGGACACACACACACACACAATACTGCCCTGCTGCTACAAGTGGCATGTTTTATTACTTCATCAAGTCACATCCAGGTAAAGGGGACAATGGTACTGTAGCTGCTGCAAGACTATAGAAACTGCAGTTACATTGATACTGGCCTTGGTGTAACAGCATTTGAAAGGCACCAATATTTTGGCTACATTAATTCATACTTAGGCCGAAAACTGCATTATATGGATAAAGTGTCTGGGTCAATGCAGGAAGATTACGGCTGATTAAATGGGATAACGAGTAGATCTAACAAGCATGTACCAGAGGCAAAGCATTGGAGACATTCTGTAATTAAACACGAACGTCTGAAGAACGACAGCGATCTAAAAACCTGTTTATTTTTCAGGCAAAACACATACATTCATATAAAGACGCCATGGTTCTCCTCATCCATTTCTCAGAAAAAAAGAGGTGTCATTCTGTGATTGATACAGAGGTTCCAAATAAGGAATCCCTCATTTTAACATGACCGCAGATAGGGAGGATACAATCCAATAAGCATCTAAAATGGGGCTACAGGGCTGAACAGACAGGCAGAAACACTTTGGACTCTGTAGATAGCTGGTTTTAGTTTACGTGCCAGAAATCCTGGATCAGGATTGCTACCTATACCCACATCATATATATATATATATATATATATATATATATATATATATATATATATATATATATAAGATTTATTAATGTAAAAACAAAAAAGAATAGTCAATAACTTTTTTTCTAAGAGAATTAAATGATTTGCATTGTTCATATTTATTCACTCCCGGATTGAAGATATACATAAGAAGAAAACTGAGTCATCAGTCCAACAACACTGCAGAAAAAATGGTGTCCTGATGTCAGCCAAGGCCTTGTGAAAGCCTTATTTTGTTACAAAATTTGGCAGCCAAATTCATGAAATGCTCATGACATGTCTGTTGATATTTAGAAACAAAGTAAAATGAAATATTGCAGAGAAATACCCATAGTAACCGTTTCAATTGCCGGCACTAAATTACCAGGACTCGCCTGATCAGAAATGCAATTAGAAATGACCGTTGTGGGCGTAACCAGTCCCGTCCTCTCGTGTTATGTCCAGACCTATGGGTTAATTTGCATAATGTATGCAAATGGGGTAAAGATGACCACGGCAAACTAAGGTACTCACTTCCTGCATCAAAATTTCACAAGGCGTCAGACAATCATATATGCCATGCTTTCAAAAATAATGATTGATAAAAGAAAATTTTTCCGTGCACTGAAGCCAGGTGAACGGAATTCAAACATTGAGGACAATAGACATGAAAAACATTTACTGGCTGTAATTGTCCATAAATGTTACTGATAGACTGAGGTCATTTATCGTACAAAAGAATTGACTTTGAAATGCATCTGATTTTCAGGAATTCAATATCTGTTTTGTGCCCTCGTTACACCCACAACGCCTGCCACCTTAGTACATTATGGGGTCACTGAAATGAAGTCATCACTCGGTTTATCTTCTTGCTTGCTTATTTGTGATGCCCATAGATGGGGTTTCACCACTGCAATGAAAAACTTTGGAAAAGGTGTAATTGAATTGATCACCATTGTAACACATTTGTACAGTTTAAGTATGGAATGACCCTAATCAAAACACTCACTTGAATTCAAGTCTCTCCTGAACAGGGGTGTAAAGTCTGTGATCAGAAAGTAAAAATCCTCCCCAGAATTTTGTTCCAACCACCTGGATTTACTTTGGACAGCAGGTAGAGCCAATGAGTGATCAGCTGATTCTATGGGAGGAAGAAAAACTTGGCAGGACTTAGTTTCTGACCCCTGGATTTTACACCTCTACTCCTGGTATTACCTCCACTAAAAAGGTTAGGTTTTTACCTGTTTGTTTGTCTGTCCATTAACAGGATTACTCAAAAAGTTATGAAGGGACTGGCACGAAATTTGGTAGGATGGTAGGTGGTAGTCCAAGGATGATTCAATTTTAGATGTGATCCGAAACATATTTTGGATTCTATATTCCGAAGAACCAATAATACTGAAAAATGGAGTGGCGGAGGTATGCACCCTACTGAGTGCCCTTCTAGTTGCTATAAGCAATAACATTTAGCAGACACTCTTACCCCAAGTGATATACAACACAAAGTGCAACAGGAGATAAGTGCTTAAACCCTGAGAGGTAGCCTAAATGGCAATCAAAGAGCAAGGAGCCACCCTTTTGATAGGACTTGCACCCTGTGGATACACACGCAGAACAAAAGCATCAGTAACTCAGCCTATTGTTATTAAGGGTATATTTTAAGTATGAAAATTCACTGAAACGCTTAATAAAACAAGCAACCAATTCTTTTAATTCACGGCAAATAATTTAAATTGTGAGCCAGAACTGATGCAGGAACTAAAGCAACGAGTTAGTACAGACAAAATATTTTAGTGAAGAAATTAGGTCTTGCCTAATAATATAGAGGATATCCACTGATGCTCAACGACAATTAAGATTTTTCGCCCATGGTGTGAAAAAGAGTAATTGTCATCAGCAAAGAAAATTTCCTCGTAGTTGGTATCGCAGGTCCAAGTGAATTAGGGTGAAATTATGAGTATTTAAGTACTGCTACAGGCATGCCTAAGTGGTAACTGCGCAACATTATAGAATTACGCACCGATCAAACAGTCAGACATCCATACCTCCATGTTCTAATTGAATGTTGTTTCATTTTATTATCAAATAGATGTTTTCGTTTTAGTCGCTGGAATGCCTAAAATACTCAGTCGAAATGGCTTTTTCCATCTACAATTCGACACAACCAAACACAGGCCTAAAAGGCTAGACAAACTCCGCGGACAATCTACTAAATAGCCTTTTCATCAAAGTTAATTCTTAAGACTAGAGCTTATCAAGTGGAACAGTCATTCAACAGTAGGCTACTTTAAAATTTTACTGCAAGAAGTTTTTAGATCAAGAATAAGCAAGAAGACAATAGATGCGAGGGACAAAACTCTGAACGTAACTTTCTTCCCCTAACAAAAGACGAGCGAATGCCCAACTCGGAGTCAACAGCAGGGCGCCTTTTAAAAAGTAGCTATTACCGAAATGATACGGGCTCCTTTAAATTCAGAACCGTACCCAATGGTTGTGACTTTTACTCTGATTTGTGATCCAGTCGTCTGATGATGACTTAATGTTGCGTTTTAATTATGCTCATGAAGATTCCTCGTCTGGCCCAATGCAACATTGCATTCATCACGCCGGAATGAGCGCTCCACGAGTCTCAGACAGGCGATTGACTCGCGCATTAAAACGTCAATTGCCGCCTTCTTACTTAGTGGCCATGAAATTAACAGTGATCATGTGAAATCATGTTGGCCGATGGTAACTGATGAAAAAAAGCCTCTATAGGCTTACATCGCCCATTTTCACAAATAAATACATAAATAAATACATAATAAAATAATAATAAAAATACGCAAACCGAATTCCATCCAAGACTATGGATAAAGATGCGTGGGGAGCAAGCATGCATGGTTCCAGTGTACTAAAAGAAAGTGGAAAACTGTGCTCATATATCCGACACCATAGTACAAAGTTTCTCAGCAAACACTGCATGGGGCAATTTCCACACACATGCATCGTAAGAAAAAAAAATTTGACCCATTGACAGAATTTAAATATGCACCTTTATAGGCGTTCAGCGAACCCTGGTCGTTGTTTTCCCCTTTTCAGAGCGACATACGTGGATGGGGTGTTCCGCACAATCCTCTGAAAAGCGGGTGCTTCGCCCCCGGTTCAGCCAGAAACTCTTCAACGCTGGATTCTTCTCTTGGAATATACAACCAATCACCTCTCACTCCCTCTTAAGCCATTTTAAGTCCATCGTATATTAGCTACAAAAATGCTTAAACGATTATAAATGTGGCCGGGCAAATGTATCCAAGTCGCTTCAACACCGTTAAGTGAGTCTGCAGTGGGGGTGCGAAGTCCCTTCGTACCTAATTCAGACTGAGAACTACAGGGACAGCTCAGCAACTATCCTTACTTGAGAACCAGCCCCCTACAGGAAATGTCGAACGCACGTCATGCGCGTTGATACAGTCCCTCTGTCATTGAACACCCTGATTATCCTGACAGAATTGACCTTGCGAGTCAGAGTTTGGAAAATAATTTTACGGAGGTTGCAAACTGAAATTCCATTTACTTCTGGCCTGTTTGCCCTGTTTATTCTTGTCCCGTAATGACAGAATTAACATGGCCTCAGGCGCTTTATACTACATCCATGCTTGAACCTCACATGCGACATCACAACTCAGTTTTCGCATAATGTTTATCGCATGCATGTGATTTGGTGAAATACGTTAATGGTGCGCATCAAATAAGAGAAAATATCTCAGGAAATATGTTGGACTGGAAGCGATACAGCATCACCAAAAAATACATTTCTTTTAAATATTTATATTACAAATTGAGGCAAACAAGGCTGAAGAGAGGATAATGGACAATGCAGACCAGTTCCGACAAGTCTCTCCGCCCCCCTAGTTACAGTTGCTAAGCCCCACATGCGATGCAGCTCAGTTCTAAAATGACAACCGCACAGCAGCAGTTTTAGCTCCACTCTCCAGCGTGTATTCACTCTAATTCTGCAGTTTGTTTCTTCCCAAATGCGTCCAACTTGTCCGCAAAGTTGTCCAGAGAGGCCTTAACTATTTTACACAGATATATCCATGAATTCAAAAAAAATCCATGAAGTGCTGGCAATCGACTCAGAAAAGCGAAGCACCCCATAAACTGCATATTGAGGTCAAACAGAACAAAATAGTGGAATTGTACTGCGCAAGTAAAGCAGGGTAAGTAGTTTTCATATGGATAGATTCATATTTGTAGCATACGAGTTTTCATTTTGGGTACGTAAGTGCATTAATTTGTCAACTACAACTTCATCTGAAGGAGAAAACCAATTTTCTTTTGCACTGGTCAGGTCACGTAATTTCATATCGCTGATATCATCAGAGCTGTTGTTTTCACTCTGTTTGTCTGCCTGTCTTGTGCATTCTTAGTTCCTGCCATGTTTCCCACATAGCCATGCCCATAGTTCAGGGCTGTCCAAACTAATCCACAAAAGGCCGGTGTGGGTGCTAGTTTTTGTCACAGCTCAGCACTTACACACCTGATTCTTCTCATCACGGTCTTGACTGAACCCCCTGATCAGTTAATTAGCGGAATCAGGTGTTGTAGCACTGGGCTGAAACAAAAACCTGCAGCCACATTGCCTCTTAATGGGGAAGATTGGACACCCCTGCCATAGTTCTTGTGTCCTTGTTTATTCATGTCTTTCTATTTTCATGCTCCGGTCCAGTCTGCCAGTTGGGATCTACCTCTCTCGTCTGTGTTCCATGCCATGCTTTGTTCCTGTGTTCCTTCATATTTCATTGCTTTGCTTTGGCTGGCGGTGTTTCCACCTCCTTCACAGCTGTTCTGAATCTGGGGCTGTTCTGAGCTTGATTGCCTCTTGATTGTTTTACTCATTACTAACATTTACTAACTCACACGGGAGGTGTTTCTTTACACAAGCACACACTAATCCTTACTAACATAGATGGGGTATAGATTGGCATGATTTATCACTTTTGCTATTTCCCGGATCTCGTTCGCTTTTCTGTTAAGAGTCTCACCCTTCCTTCTCTGCTGCATCTTAAATTGGTACTTAAGCTGAACACGCCCATTCTCTTAATGGACTCGTTAAGTCTTACTGCTTGTTCCATGCTCCTGTGCCCTGCCCCTCTCGTTTTGCACAGGTGTTCCTTGTTTCCCTGATCCTGCCCTGAGTCCACATATTTTGAGGTGGAGCTCCAATCTGGTAGAACAGGGGTGGGCAATCACGGTCCTGGAGGGCCGGTGTGTATGCAGGTTTTTATTCCTATCAATTACCCTGACTAATTGAGTTCATTGATTGCATGCACAAATATAGATTTTCCAATGATTCGATCAAAGGAAAATGTTTTATGAAGGGAGACAAGACCAGTCTTTGTAGTTTCATGATAATTTAAAGAAATGCGCATGAAACGTCAGACTTCATAAATGACTTCGCTAATTGAGACAATCAACTAATTAAAGACCAGACGCTGGTGTGAAAACCAGGGACAGATACGGCCCTCGCTGCCCACCTCTGCCTTAACCCCTTTGTGCAGAAGCCGAATATGGTTATTCATGCATTACCTGAATTTAGGCTTTGTAGTTCAAGATCTGAGCTTCACAGAGAAGGGGCAAATGGCTTTAATGATACAGGACACTTGCAGCATTTATAATTTCACGGTATTCCAGTTTCTTTTCATAATTTTTTTTGGTTCAGAGTAAGGGCCGCAAGCACAAGAACCCTTCATGAAAATTCAGCAATGAAAGTATTTTTAGAAATAAAATGGAGAGTTGAAAAATGGCTTGGAGGTGAAACGATACAATTCTGGGATCATAAACTCCTTGACTACAAGTGTACATCATCTGCTAGTGATTTTTTAAAATTTTTTATCAACCATTTATGAGCCAATTAAGGTAGCTCTCCAAATGGCTCCCCATGCTGTCAGAGCTGCGCAGTCAAATCATAAAATCATATATATAAAACAAATCAACTTTTGACTCATGAAGTTCAATATGAATTAATTTTCTAGCAGGATTTAGCATGAGTTTATCAATATTGGCGCACATGGACGTCAATAGTCACCAGTAACCTCTCCAAACCAAAAACACGGCTTTTTTCCACAATAAAGTTCAGAGTTTTGTCCATTTTTCTGCCAAGTCGCATCAGCAAGGCAAGCATACATACTCGTTAAAGGAACTGCTAATTTTACATTCAGAACATTCACCCCGCGACAGTCAGCTTGCTATTTACAATTCCTATCATACAAGCGAAACACAGACTTGTATAAACACTTTTCACACCCAATGAAGAGCAACAGTAAATCACTAACACAGTAATACCAGAAATATACATTCTACTATCAGGAAAAAGCAGGCATTATGCCACTCTTGAGCGAACAGAATCGGAGCAACAGACGTGGCAGGGGTTTTACTGGAGTCCTGGAGCAACAAATGAAAACCTAGGCATTCCATTTCATTGAATCCATTTCATTGAATGCGGTATAAATTCCAAAGCATCACTACACTGAGCCAAATGCCACCATTTACAGTATTAGTAGCAAAGGCTAATGGTTACGCATGCTTCCAGGAGCTCTTTTAAACAAGTCGCCACATGATAGGTTTTCAACTGTACAGGATAATTAAATTTTAATTAAAAAAAAACTTATTTCAGCACTCTAAGGGTTTATAACTGCCAATAGGGTTTGCATTTGTAGAATTAAGCATATCTTACTGCCCTCATTACAGGTTGTCAAAATATTTATTCATCTGGGTTTAGTACATTCAGTATCTTTTAATTTCTTTCATAACAGTTCAACAAATTTATCGACCATTCTTTTATATACTGACCAAAACTGCCAACGCAACACATACAATTTTGAAATATTTGGTGTACATAAAATGGGATATTGATTTTGAGCCATGATACATCAACTACAACTTAAAAGCTCAGAAAATTGTTTTGATTTTGTCGTGTGGGCAGCTCGTTCCGCTTGAATGCACATTTTTTAGAATTTTGCCTATCCTGTCAGGTTGAGTAGAACTCATTGACCAATCCTTCGAGAATTTGGTCAATAAATAGCCGTAGCAATGGGCAACTTAAATATTCCTTTGCATTATCCTGGGTCATGTGTGACCATACCGCGCCTAGGTCAAAGTCAGCGAGAGCGGGCCGTTGGTATGTTCACTGTAGGAATGTCGCAAAGACGGGTTGCAAGGAACCTGGGCGTCCACGTCGAACCTGGGCATATCATGTCTCTGGAGCCGGTATAATGAAACAGGAAGCACTGGTGATCGACCACGTGCCCCCAGACCACGTGTCACCACCCCTCAGCAGGATCGCCATATTCGCCTCCAGCACCTGCGCAATCGCTTCCTGCCAGCTACAGTCACTGCTGCTCAGACCAGAGGTCGTAACCAGAACTGGATTAGCGACCAAACCGTACGCAACCGCCTGCGTGAAGCCAACTTGCACAACCGACGTCCCCGCCGTGGTTTGGTATTGACTCCTGCGCGTTGCCACGTCCATCTGCGATGGTCAAGGGCACATTTGGCCTGAAATGCTCTCAGGTGGAACAGAGTGCTCTTCTATGATGAATCAAGGTTCAAGCTGAGTGTGTCTGCCGGAAGACTGCGTGTATGGCGTAGGCGACGGGAACGTTGACTGCTGGGGTGGACCCAGTGTAATGGTTTGGGCTGGAATAAGCAGTAGACACAAGACAGACCTCATTTTCATCGATGGAAACCTCAGTGCGGCCCGTTACCGTGACGATATCCTTACCCCTGTCGCAGTTCCACTCGTCCATCGCTATCGCCTAATGCTGCAACAGAATAACGCGAGACCACATGTCGCCAGAGTCTGTCAGGACTACCTGAGGCAGAATAATGTTCAGTGTCTTGATTGGCCTGCGTATTCCCCAGATTTAAACCCTACAGAACATCTATGGGATATTCTGTATCACCGGGTGAGAAGGCGTGATCCAGAACCAGCCACAGTCCAACAGTTGCTTCAAGCACTCCAGGAGGAATGGGACCGCATCACACAGGCTGAAATTCGTCATTTGATTGACTCCATGCATCGCAGAATCCAGGCTGTGTGTGACGCCAAGAGGCCATACAAGATACTGACTTCGGTGATCCAGAATTGCACCTTCAACTGGTGCAATGAATTGGAAATCAGGAAAAATCTGTTCTTCATTCCTGACTCTAAAACTGTGTTTTTGATTTGAATCTTATAATTTGTTATGTATTGTTAAATTTATTGTAAGAAAATTACATGTGTTGCAATAAACCCGAGTGTTTTGTTTGAAGTTTTGGTCATAGGAAAAGAAAAGTCAGAATAATAACTATTTGCTAAAGTCAATACAGAGTCTAGCACGAAGATTATAGATGTTATGGCAATGAATTTTGTGACATCATTAAAAATAACCTAAAAGTTATGAGACACTTACAAACATAATACAATTACAGCCTAGGGGCGCTGACCTTTCCTTCTGTAAACATTGCCTGCTTTAAATCCATATGCATGAATCAACTGAATGTTGCATACAAAAAAATAACAGAATAAACAAACTTAGATAAACAATAAAGTGGTCATAAATACAGCATGTGGCAGTATCAATTATCAACAATTAATTTGTTGAATGAAATTCACATGGAGGCAGTGTTTCCTTAATCTAAAGCTGTTAAGACAGCAGTACGTTACTAGTTTGGGATACCATCCAAACAATCGTAAACCAGTCCGAGTTTATGTGAGGACGGTCAACATGGGCTGATTATGGTGTCATTACTGTTGAATAGAGCAAAACTAGTGTGTTTGGGAAGCAAAAAATATAATCTGACAGTATACCATATGAAGAAACATGAGTCCAAATTTTGCATTTTTGTATATCTTACATCCTACATATTATCATAATATTTATAATAATGCAAAATAGCATTATAATATTTTATATTTTTTGCATATTTTTCAGGGCTTTGTTTCTAAGATCATTTTGAATTTTTAATTCATTTCTCCACAATGTGACAATGAGACTCATTTTTTCATTGTGGTGTTCATATGTCAACACAACAATATATGTTTTTCTTTGAGTTGTGAATGTGTTTTGACATTTGACATACTCCATATCCCTCTGATATGCAGCATGAGAAAGTTTATGTATCTCAATAGATATGTCATGGTAAACATAAACTATGCTATAAATACTTTCAAATATTTTTCCATATATTTTTAAAAGGTATTATATTTTTATATATTTTTTTATAAAGGGTCCATTTCAGTAGAGGTTACTGCATCACAGGATATATATATATATATATATATATGTGTGTGTGTGTTTTTTTCCCCAGAAATGACTGTGTCCTTCAAAGGAATCAAGTCATTGTCTGGCAATAAGTTTAGGTTTAGTAATTACTGGTTTAGTAATGCCCAAAAGCATAATTATAAATATTATTATTATTATTATTATTATTATTATTATTATTATTGGTTTTCCTGTTCACTTTTATTTTCATGATATCTTTTGTGGGGATAGAGATTTACAGTCCATTGCTGCTGTAATAAAAAAAAAAGTGGTTTCAAGTATAAATCCAACCTTGAAATGTATTTGGTACTCTGTAAAATATTACTGTTTACACTGCTCCCTTTTACAGTACATGGGTGTGGCAGAAGTTTTGAGTGAACTCTTAGAAGTACACTAATTCCCTAAATGACTCCCACTGCAGAGCTTTAAACAAAGCACCCCTTGTACCCATGAGAGACCCCTTTAATCCAAAATCAAAGAGGTCATTCGGAATGTCTAAAGTTTGATGAACTGTCAGAATTTGACACCTCATGCACTACCTGTTTTGTCAGCAGAGCTTCGCATTAGTCTTTCAAAAGTCTTTTGAACAGTCAAAGGTACCCTGTATGTTCATTAATGCCAAGGTGTGCCCATGACGGTCTTGTTAATTTTAAAAGAACTGTTTTTCAGCCATTTCTAAAGACTGTTTCTGCTGGGTTCACAATGGTTTGTCACATTTAACTTACTTTGAAGTTGGTTCGTACTTGGATGGAAAACCACCTGAGAAAACTAGTATGCCGCAGTTAGAAGTAGTGTTGTTGGACTAGTAGGAGGCGGTCAAATTAAAAAAAAGATGTAGTGTAGTGATAGAGACACCATCTCTCAGATGAGATTTTAAACAGAGGTCCTGACTCATTAAGGTAATTTTAGAGTTTGTGACAGTCATCAAAAAGTGTTTACCTGGTTTCCTGGCTAAACTCCCTAACCTGTCTCCCAATTCTCTGAATTAATTATCCTTGAAAAATTCCCTCCCTGTCTTTCGCCCAGCTAAAATGTAATGAGTTTTCTGGTGGGAAAATGGCTGATGTTCATCACTAAGGTGAGTGTTTCACATTGGTGATGGTGGGGGAGAGATTCTCCCATGTCAATATGAAACACTTTAAGTCACCATGCGAAAGTGCTATATAAATGGAAAGTTCATTCATTTACATAAAATACCTGTTGTATTTCTAATCCCTCGAGAGAATAATTGTTGTTTTTTGTTAGGGTTTGGCCTTGCAGTCCCTCCCCTGCTGCATGCTTCACCTCCACTTTGACAGGCAACAGGTGTGGCTTGTTGGTGGAGGAGAAGGCATAGTATATATGGGCTGGCTGTTGCCAGTTCTAATGGCCCCTGGGAAAGTTTTTTTTTTTTTTTTTTGAGATTTGGGATGTTAGAATCCCGGAGTCATGCTCCAATACAGACGGTGGCGGTAATGCTCCTTGTAATCTGGCAGAAAACCGCCATAAAACAAAAAGAAGAAGAAGAAGTTCAAATGGCCTCTGCATTTTTTACTTCTTATTTCTGCTCTGGCATTTGGACCATTGCTGCTCCCGTGTAGCCCTCATTGTTTTAATTATTAAAACTTTACTTTTTTTTCTAACCAGCCTGGCAATTGAGGCTTTTGTTCATTTTAGGCTCATGGTCCTAGCTCCTGCCATATTGCTATTTGTATCTGGCGGAAGGAAAACCATGACAGTTTTTATTGAACAATGTAAGAGCCAAAATATGACAAACACCCTACATTTTTCAGAATTTGGCTGGTTTTTGTCATCTTAAAGTTAATTTTGAGCAGCATGGGCACATAAAATGTGAAAGGGACACTTGTATTGACTAAAAATTTTGTTTGCGAGCAACTGTTCATCTTGAAATTCAACTTTTAACACACATTTCTACTTAGCCTGGATTAGAACCCCACAGATAGGGGGTGTTTCGCCAGTGAAAATGTTGGGGATCTCATAGAAGTAAACCATGAATAAGGAAGCGTACCATTCCAGCCACTAATGGCATGCTATTCCCTCAGGGCAAGGACTGGTTGGTCAGAACTTTGTACTTCAGTGGGACAATGACCCCAAGCACTCCTCCAAGCTGTGCCAAATATATCTTCATAAAAAGGAAGAAGCAGTAGTGCTTCAGAAGACTGTGTGGCCCCCACAGTCACCACATTTCTCATCCATTGAGTTGCAGTGGGATGAACTTGACCAGGCAGTCAGAGAAATGTACCCATCAAGGTCAAAAGAGCTCAGGAAGGAACTCTTTAAAGCCTGGAATGAGTCACCAGTAAGTTCTCTCCTCAAACTGCTGGAAAGAATGCTGAGGAGATGTCAGGCTGTAATCAAGGTTAAGGGAGGGTACTTTGTTGAAAGTTGAATTTGAATGTGTATATCACTCAGCAAATGACTTTGCACACCTCTTGTTAATGTAAATGTTTCGATGTTATTCTGTTTTTTGTTGTTTCTGAAAATATACTTAAAATCATGAAAAACTGGCCAAATTCTGAAAAAATGCAGGGTGTTCATAATATTTTGGCATACTGTATGTATGTATGTATGTGTATATATAGCGCACTCCATAAGCATTGGCACCCCTGGTTAAGATTTGTTAAAAGCCTTAAAATAAATGCAATTTTTATTGCAGAAGCATACTCCTGCACTGAAAATTGAAGAAAAATGTAACCTTCAACTCAAGTGAATTTTAAGGGAAAAAAAATCCCTGACTAAGAAATAATTATTTTTCATAAAATCATCCGTGATTATTGGCACACCTAACAATTCCTATGAATTAAATGTAATTGAAGTATTTCTGTCATTTCTACAGTAGTTCACAAATTTGATCAGAGTATCTAGGAGCATTTAGTTCATAAATCATCACTTCCTGTTTCCCTGGGGTATAAATATGACGTGACACAAGCCATTTCTCTTATCCACTCTTCAACATGAGAAAGACAAAGGAACACACCATTCAAGTAAGGTAGATGTGTGTCGACCTTCAAAAGTCAGGCAATGGCTACAAGAAAATAGCCACTCGCCTGCACCTGCCTATATCTACTGTCAGAGGAATCATTAAGAAGTTTAAAACAACTGGAACAGTGGTAAACAAGCCTGGAAAAAGACACAAGGTTATTTTGCCACCACGCACAGTGAGGAGGATGGTAAGAGAAATAAACAGTTCTCCAAAGCTCACTGTTAAAGAATTATAATAGTAACATATAGTAAACAATGGTAAATTATAACAAATAGTAACATCTTGGGGTCACAAAGTCTCCAAAACAACCATCAAGTGCTATCAACAGTACATACCAACAAGCTGTTTGGGAGGCATGCGCGGAAAAACCTTTTCTCACTCGTAATTATAAATGTAAACGTCTGGAGTGCGCTAAGTGGTATAGGGACTTCAACTGGGACCATGTGCTTTGGTCAGATGAGACCAAGATAGAGCTTCTTGGCAACAAACACCCTAAGTGGGTCTGGTGGAACACAAAAGATGAGTATGCAGAAAAGCACCGCATGCCCACTGTGAAGTATGTGGGAGGATTGGTGATGCTGTGGGCCTGATTCTCTTCCAGAGGCCCTGGGAACCTTCTTAGGGTGCATGGCATCATGAACGCTTTGAAATACCTGGACATTTTTAATCAAAATCTGGTGGCCTCTGCTCGAAAGCTGAAGATGGGTCATCACTGGGTCTTTCAGCAAGATAATGACCCTAAAAATGTGGCCAAATCTACACAGAAATGGTAGAATCACAGAATCAAGCTCCTCCCATGGCCATATCATTCCGCAGACCTCAACCCCTTTGAAAACCTGTTGAGTGAGCTGAAGAGGAGAGTGCAGAGGAGAGGACCCAGGTCGCTGGATGATTTAGAGAGATTGTGCAAAGACTTCGAATGGTCGAAGATCCCTCTTTCTGTATTCACCCATCTTGTGAAACATTATTGGAGAAGATCGGGTGCTGTTTTGTTGGCAAATGGGGGTTGTACAAATTCTAAATATCAGGGGTGCTAATAATTGTGGCACACATGATTTGATGTAAAAGAATTATTTCTTAATGTGGGATTTTTTCTCACTGAATAAATGCACTTGAATTAAAGGTTGGATTTTCCTCTTTTTTCATTGTGGTCCTATATTATTTAGAAAAAAACTGAATTTATTAAAAGGTAATAGTTTCAGCTGGCAATAACCATTTTTACCCTGACTGATGAAGCACATTGCTACTCATTTCTTAAAGGGGACCTAACATGCTGATCTTTCTTTTAATACAAATACTTATCAGTAATGTTATAATGTTGGTTGTCCATGCTCAACCTTTGAAAAGTTTCTAAACATAAGATGCAGGGATTTTGCCGTAATCCAAGAACGTGATTTCGTGAGCGTGATTTCCTCTCTGAACAGCACCTCCTGAGATTTTCACGAGATCTGGGCAAAACCTGACGTCAGGTTGTGCCGTCCAAATAGTACAGACCTAGCCAGAGCCAACCACTGCGCTGGACCTGCCCACTCCGGAAACTATTCTAGCAGGCACTAACAACGGCAGATCATACTATGCCTTAGTAGCGTCTACACTTTTGGAAATACAAAAGAAGAACCACAGATCATTTGACGTGCAATTTTGTCTGTATCTCTCCCAAACCTACTTGTCCGTTTACTTTTGGACGCAGAGAAAAACAAATATTTCTCTTCCAAAAGACGATGCCACCAGAAATCAGTGGGTAGCTTTTTTTTGTTTGCTGGCAGCGAACAGCCACGGCCAAAGGGAACGTTAGCTGTTTGTGTTCAGCATTTCACCAAAGACAGCTTTGTCAATAAAGGATAATTTGACACAGGAGAAGCGTTCCATCTGCTTCTCAAACCTGGGGCAGTTGCATTGATCCTGGAGACTAAGACTTGGGAGCTTGTCCCTATTAAATGAGCTAGGAAGAGTACCTCTGTATATTCTAGTCATGAAAAGGTTACAAATTGATTTCAAAAGACGAAGAGTTCTTCTCACAAATACTGACTGGTGCTAAAGTGTATATAGCAAGTGACAATCCAGCAACTTGCACAGTCAAAGTCGGGGTTATAAAAGTGTCAACAGATGTGAAGAAGAGTAAAACAGGAATGGGACACAGCCAGTGAAAGAAAGCACGCAAGACGTAAACCAATCAAAACAAACAATACTTTGAATTTGCATGCAAGCTGCTGGATGGCAGGAGACAGAAAGCATTCACACGAGGGCTGTGACTGTTAGCATTTTATCTTCATTCTAATTTGCTGATAAAAATTGCCCATTCACATTCATACAGGACAACCTGAAAAACAGTTTCTGTTCGTAAATGTGGGTGTATGTGTGTATTCATATTTGAGTATTTTTGAGTATGCATACAGTATGTGCATTTGTGTATGTGAGTGTGTTTCTGTGTGTGTGTGTGTGTGTGTGAGAGTGTTAGTGTGTACTCCCCTTGGATTTCGAGTATTCAGCTTTGTTATTACAATCGGCTATTTATTCGCCTTCTGGGATTTGTGGAATGTTTTTTAAGGGACATCACCAGAGATTTCTTCTCTCTGATCTTCCACACCTTCATCTCTCCAGTGATAATATCAGCACTGCCCTTTGATTTCATACGAACAACCAAAAATCTTCTGTAATCATTTGTCTCACAGAGGGGCCCATAGGTTTATTCTGTTTTCCATGTCAGCTATAAAGCACTGTGTGCTCAGCAAGTAAATGAATCATCAACATTGCTGATTGATACCTGTGTGAATGTACATAACCCTTGTACAGTAGGCTACACCTTATTGATCTGGACGTACCATTCTATCTAACACAGCAGAAAATATTCAACATTCTGCCCGTAACAAGTAGAGAGATGGGGTATTAGGGCTTTGTTTTCAGCTTTAAAAATATGTCAGTCTTGCAAGCTCTTCTGTTGTTTGTGGTATTTTTGTAGAGGCTGTGGTGACTTTCCTTACTTTCCCTCACAAATGCAAAGGAAGGAAGAAGGGAAGAGAAAAAAGACAGAGCCCCCGCATCTCTAAATCTGATTTCCTTCCCCTTTTACTCTGCCATATGAGAACTGGACATGGACAGTTAACCATTTTCTGTACAACTCAGTGTCTTCCATTAAATTCAACTAAAATTGAATCAACATCCTTCCTGTGACTTTAAGTCTGTAATCCACTCTCTGCCATCGATAAACATTTATCAAGCTCCTCTGCCGGCATTGCCATTGGTTCCTTATTCAATTAAGTTGCCATAAATTCCTATTCAGTCACATGACTACTTCCTATGCCCCGAAAAAGTATTTGCCCCCTTCCATATTTCCTTTTTTTGTTTCTTCGTCATATGTAAATGCTTCAGATCATACAACTAATTTTATTATAAGACAAAGACAATATGACTAAACGCAAAATGCAGCTTTTAAATGATCAATTAGTGCAGTGAAGGTAAAAAGTTATTCAGAACCCGCTTCAGAAAATAATTCCATCTCTATACAAAATGACTGGCTGTGCTGTCCTTGGTGGCAAAAACTGCAATTAACAGTCTGTGATAACTGTGTTTGTTTACATTACTGAGGAATTTTGAGGGAGGAATTTTGGCCCACTTTGTTTGCGGGTTGTTTGAACTGCCACATTGAAGGGGTTTAGAGCATGAACATCCTATTTAAGGTCATGCCACAGCATCCCAATTGAATTGGTGAATGCAATAAGGGCCCAACTCCACACATGTTCAACATGGAGTTGGGCCCTCATTGAATTCACCGATTCAATTAGAATCAAGTGAGGACCTTGACTAAGCGACTCAAATACCTTCTGTTTGTTTCTTTACAGTCATTCAGGGTTGAACTTGATTGTTTGCTTCGGTCTACTGTCCTGATGCATTACCCAACTAAACCTGAGCTCTTGGTCATGAACTCATTGCCAAAAGGTCTTCAGAATTTTTTGGAAGAGAGCAAAATTCATGGTTCTATCAGTTATGACAAGGCGCCAAGGTGTCAATGACTTTGTTTCTCATCTGTTCTTGAATTTCTGTAGATTGTGGCATCGTGTGCTGGTTTTTTGCCCATTTTACGTTGCTGTCAGGTTATGTGCAGATTCAATAGAGCTGGCAGTAATAATGTGTGTCTAGTGAAACTCTGCGTCCAGTGAAACAGAAAACAAATTTCATTTTTTTTTTTAATTCGTAGATTTACCATTACTTTTTCACACAGATCTAGACAGGGTTCGATAGGATTCTTTTTTCCTTCTGTTCATAAAATCATAATAAAAAAAACACATTTTTCTGTTCATTGGGATAACCTACAGTAGGCCTACTATGCAAAAGTCTAGGCACCCCGCACTTTTTAAAATTTAAATCTGCCTTAAAGGAGCAGTATGTAAGTTTGTGGCCAAAACTGTGCAGTCACATTCAAAATAGTGCAGAGCGCAGTATCCCCTCCTCCTCTCCCCCAGACGAGAGGTTGCCAGCTAGGTTGCCGAATCCAGCAAGAATGTCTACCACACGGAGCTACCATGGCTACGTTTCAATATCACCAATGATTTGCTCTGACAGGGTTGTGTTCTGTTCAGTTCAGTTCAGTTCAGAAGAGATCGAGACTAATGACTAACTAACTATAGCAATGGTCATATTAGTCAACTTGCTCGTCACTCTACTGTGTGGATAGCCCGCTAAAGTCCATACTGTAAAATGCGTAAAGAATGAAGGAGAACTCATTTGACCGCTGTACTGTCTCAATTACATTTCATATTGCCATAATGGCTGTGCTAATGTTGGAACAGTTTCCACAGCATCTCAGCATAATTACAGAGAAACAGACTAATGTCAGCAATGAAGAGTCACGGTTTTTATTTCTCAAGCAATTTGTTACCTAGTCAATTTGATGACCCACCTGCATACACACTAATGTACCATGAACGAGCATACGTAACATTATTTGACTGGAGAGAATATTTGAAATGTTCGTGCCTACATGAAATAGAATTAAGTTAGCCAAACTTAGCAGAATCTCACTTGCCCAGGAGAAAATTAGCAACTTCGGCATCGGTCTTCAAATTCTTCTCTGCTCTCAGCCATGTCCATCTCTCAAAGGCATGTCCTATACAGATGCTTGTTTTGTTTCTGACTTTGTCACGATGTATTTTGGAATCATAATGAGGCCTTTTAGGTTTAGTAATGTCAGACATTTGTGCCCCGAAACGTTGGTAGCGGCAGCTCATTGGTAACTGGCAACCTGGGGGGTATGCTACAAAGCTGGCTTTGTGGTTAAGCCTGACTTCAGCACTTAGTTAAACCAGGAGCCTCTTCAAATCTGGAACATGTACTGAAGTAAAAAGCAGCACCGGTCTTTACTTAAGCTTGAAGTTCGGCTTCATCACAAAGCCAGCTTCATAGTATACCCCCCTGGATGCCGAAATGCTCCTGACTTCATGATTAGGAGATAGGTGGAGGGCGACGCAATAGGCCAAAACACAAAATGAAAACATCAACATTAATCGTGGGCTGCAACTTCGCTTTTGTAAAGAGAATATTCTGGCTGGACTACTGTTGTCAGTGATATAAGGTTTTGATATTAATATCATTCCTTAATGTCTGGTGATATATCCGAGCCATTTCATGATTAATCAACATACATTTCTTACATACTGCTCCTTTAAGTTAGATGTTTACTTTTTGTTTTCCTCGTTTGAGTTGCTGAAGATGAAATGCTAGATCCAAGATCCAAATGCTAATTTAAAGAGAAGTTTCATAAATAAATGGTTGCATTTCATTACAAAAACAGCCGATACAGATAATATAAGTTAGATAGTCAGTATGCAGACAAATGATGGCAAGTTTTGCACTCTGCCTGGAACAAGCAGAAAGCCAGTCATATTTTAAAGCTGTAGCACAACAGGACAGTGTCCCAAATTTTTTGGAAAAGGTATTCACACCAAATATTGATTTGATTTAGTTTCTAATACTTTTACAGCTCTGTATAGTACATCTCTCAATTATTATAAACTTTTAATTTCATAATTTTTGCAAGCATATTTTTCTGACAAAATTGCTTTAAATGCGCGTGGGACTTTTGTACAGTATTGTATGTCCAATATTAAAATGAGTTTGATGTGAAACAAATATGTGACAAATATGCAAAATTAGAAGAACTGGGAACAGGGCGAATACTTTTTCAGAGCATAGTATGTGCACACATTGTTTCATCACACTGTCTTGAACAAAATCTGCTGCTGTCTGCGCAAAAGCCCACAATAATTGTTGTTATTTTTTTCTTTTAAAATGAGCATTTAAAAATACACTTTGGAAATAAACGTATATCCCATGTACATTCACTTTCGTGATGCCTTTATAAGTGTCCCTCTGCTGTTCTGCCACCTTGTGGAGACTTTGTGCAAACACAAATAAACAGAACCTTTTGCAGCTTGCAAAAGCATGAGCTCACTGCGTGCCTGAACGGACACTTTCTTCTGGCAGCACAGTGGTGTTTTGCACTCCAGAGGTTAACTGCTTCTCCAGAAACGCCGAGAGGCCCAACACATTGTACTGCACTCCACCTTTTGAATTCAGAACAATAGTCCAGATGATTCAGGTTGCTACTTTGGATTGGTTGCTATTCCTACTCTTTAGAAAAATACCAATGATATAAAAAACGGGAAAAAAATGAAGTTGGCTGTGAATTTTTGTTGAAAACCCTGCTTCTTCCTCTGGCTAAGTATTGCAGCCCATTCCTTGTTTGACAGCACAAACTTTCAACAGAATCAAAACAAACTACAGAGACAATGTGCTTTTCACCTGTGAACTACAATAGAAAAATCTTCAAAGGAAAAGGAAGTTTCCACAAAACCGCTAGTTGGACAATAGCCAGAATCCAGGTGGAGTCCTTCTCAGGATTATCCCATTAGGGGAGATTTACAGGATCTCCCTAAAGAGCGCGCTATATGTCCTCATTTTTGTTTCCGTAATGGAGAGTGCAGCTATAATTCCACACCACTTTGTTCAATTTCCTCCCCCATGCACATGCCAGGAA
The DNA here is from genome assembly GCA_029721435.1 of Gymnothorax reevesii. Lineage (NCBI taxonomy): Eukaryota > Metazoa > Chordata > Actinopteri > Anguilliformes > Muraenidae > Gymnothorax > Gymnothorax reevesii. The sequence goes on along the minus strand of CM056575.1, from coordinate 126,887,465 downwards.
TTTGTAGACAGCCCATTTGGCAGTGGTCACTTGCTGCAGATGGGACGATGTCTCCCAGTAAGGACCATCATTTCCAAAAGATGGAAGAAATCAAAAGGGGCAGTGCTGTATATCATAAAGCGACATGGCAGCAGCTCAGCAGCCAGCTGTAATAAACTGCTCAGGGACAGAGGTGCCTGTGTGACCTTAAAACCAGCTTTAGGGGAGGAGGAACAGAGAGATGGAGGTTTCATTGAGTGAATACTGTACCCAAGACATGTCTGCAACACTAATTCAGGAAACCCTGGTGTCTTTGCAGAGGCCTGGAGGATGAGGTCCACATGTTTTTTGCACATACACCCACCTTCTGCCTGGCGCACATCCGTCAGTCAAATAAATAAAATTGTCCAAAGAAGATTATGAACAATGGTAAACAGCTGTAATAAGAACAAGACTCAAAAAGCAGAAGAACTCACTCAGCCCTCCAGTGAAGCTGAATAAATATCAGAGAAGATGAAGACTGTCAAGCTCTTGGAGAACATGTAGAGAGACTGGAGTAGATAACCAGAGATCTTGCAGAGGTAGCCCGCACCTCAACCCAAATAGAGACATTTCGCCTCTTCAGACAGCTCAAAATCTGGGACCCAGCAGCCGCAGGGCTCCCCAAAACACCAGCAAGAGGATAACCAGGCCATGAGGATAGAGATCTGCAGTGTGACGTACAGGGTGCATCAGAGCTGACTATAACAGGTGGCCTTTTTCCTCTCCTCTCTACTCATTCTTGACCTCAGTAGAAACTATTTTCATGTTACATTGCGCTGTTTTCTATTCTATATACAGTATCCATTCTGCTTTTGGAATATATGCCTTCTCATTATTTTGCTCACTCTCTGTGGGTAATGTAAGACTGCCAATCATACCTACTTTAATTTGACAAATTCTTGGCATTTTCAAATCTCAACAGTCGTGTAAATATTTTTGTGACTCAGGGTGACAATGCTCTTCCTGGGAGGAGCATTGCTGCGGTAAATCACTCACAAGGTATTTAACCTGAAAGACCTCAGCGGATGCATCAAGCTGTGAAAATGCCATCTGCTGTGTTTCATTATCATACTCTACTGAGACACCGCAAAAAAAAAACACTCTGAAGTAAGTTCTAATATAAGTTTTTCAGATGCCAAAAACATAGATATGTATTGCACTTCCTTTCAAATAGAATGGTGCTCAAGATTAGAGGTTCATGCTCCGTATCAATTAAACTTAACTGCGCTATATTTGAAGGAAATTTCTACTGGAAATGTTGAAAAGTTCTGTGCTGTTGCAGTCATCTTTTCCCCATTTCTGAAAGTATGAAAAGGCTATTAAGTAATTAGTGAAACAGCACCCTTCTAAATGTTACGTAGTAAATTTGTAGTAAAACACTGTATTGCACTCTTACCGTTGATTAATGTCATGTCACCTTGGAAAAAGAAATTTTGGAGGATTAACCAATCAGATGTTGCTATTTTTAGGACGAGGCCAAGGGAAGCCAGCACATTGGCGTCACACGAATCAAATCACAGCATGTTGTCAACGTCATTGAAATGAAATGTCAAAGATAACCTTTATATCGTCATCTCCGTTTGCAACATTAGCTAGTGCAGTTGCGGAAGGTAATTATTAAATTGACTTTTTAGTAATTTCTTAATCTTTCACATTTAAGCTATTCTTTGATTAAAGGGCGTCTAAAGTCGATTCTCAGATGGGAGGTTGAACGTCCAATGTTTAAAAACAAATCACTTGCTTTTGTTAGCATCTTGCATTGACACATGACCAATTTCATCCATCAACCAATGTTTTGTGTACACGCGTAGATAATCCTTCTATTTCGGTTCGTTTGCGCAGGCGCGGCTCGCTGAGTGGCTGATAAACAAACACAATGGGAATCGACTTTACATGCCTTTTAATTTAGTTACTTTCCCACTCCGGTAAGTTAACATCACTTCCTTTTTTCTGTCAGAAATAGGGAAACTTGCCTTCAAGTTTGTGTTCAAGTTGAGTGTATGGCCAAATGGATTATTTAGCTATCAAGCATATTGAATAATTTAAATTTTGTGGAAGTAAGAACAGCATAGGCAAAGATTTTGGGGAGGGATGCTCAGGACAAATCTGGATCAACTTTTGTACATGACAAGAATATCCCGACAAACTTTTGAGCAATGGGGAAAATGGAAGAAATGCAACATTGTAAATGTAACATGCCCCAGTCCAATGAAATGTTAATGCATCCCTGGTTGGCTGTGGAGTTTGCATGTTCTCCCCGTGTTTGCGTGGGTTTCTTCTGGGTACTCCAGTTTCCCCCACCCACAAAAATATACAGTATATATAGGAGGCAATATAGGAACATGGCTGTGGCTACAAAAACGTAGTTTTCCAGAGTGTGAATCTTGAGTTCATTATCAAATCTGTACTGCGCACTTTACTGGCGCTCTAGTTACATTGCATTGGCTGATTATGTATCCCCCCCCAAAACAAAACAAAATACATGGACTTGAGGTCTTGTCTAACTTGGCTTCCTCAAAAAAAATTTCTGCCTCACACCTTTGGGCTGCAGCAAGAGTACTCTGTAAGAAAAGGAAAAATAAAAAAGTGTGGACATGATGTCTGGTTGTAGTTTATTGATGAATGGAAAGATTTTTTTGTTTTGACTTAACAGCATTACAAATAGTGCAAATACTAAATACCTTTTGTTCATATGGGAAGCAAAACATATATCAAAATAAATAAATAATAAAGCCAACAAAACAGCGTGTGCCAAGAAAAACAATGTATTCCAATGAAAAAAGCCACAGAGCTGAAAGTTCGAAACCCTGCTCTGCCAGGGTATTTTTGTGAGCCAAGCATTGACTGTCGCAGTTTTTATTTAAAATTGGTCATCTAGTGGTGAAATGTGGTACCTGCAACCATAAACTTCACAGCATTTCAACAATAACAAACACGTTTGATTTTATACCTTGCTCTCATTTCTCTAGTGATATGCAGTTCAGGCATATATTAAAGATCACTTAAATGTAGGGTTTAAATTATTTGCAGATCATTGCCTTCTGTCTCTATTTACATTTACATTATTATTACACATTTCAATTGTCTTGAACAAAATGCGATAAATGGAGACATTTCCGGGGAAAGCTCTTGCCTAGGATAGTCAAAAGGGGGAACTATCCCTGAAAGAAAGGGATGTCTGATCACCATAACTAATGTGAAGATACCATAAAATGAAATTAAGCATTGGAAAAGAAATGTCAGCCTAGCCACTGTTGTTAGTCACTCACCAGCTGTAATTTTTTTGCTGACAGACAGTGTTAGCAAAAGCAATATTGTTGCTGTGCTTGTTGACTTTGACAGAATTGACTGGCTGGCTCGCTTGCTTTATTTAATGTGACCACAGGATCTCTCAGAGACAGAGAGTGTGTGAGAATGAAAAACACTTGCAGTGCAGAGGCAGCATAGAATAATTCAAACTTCGGGATTCATTTTATAACCTGACTTATTGGTTAGTTTTGAATTCTGTCGTGTTCATTGCTCTCAGTTCTCATGTATTGGGTGTGACACACACACACACACACACACACACACACATATATATATATATATATATATATATATATATATACACACACCCAATTCCGAAATAGTTGGGACAAAGTGTAAATTGTAAATTAACTCAAAATTCAATGACTTTCAAATCAAATCAGCCAGTATTTTATTCACAATAGAACAGAAATATCAAAGGAAATGTTGAAACTAAGAAATTTTACAATTTTATCCAGAAAATGAGCTCATTTCAAATTTAATGGCTGCTACAGGTCTCAAAAAAGTTGGGACAGGGGCCTGTTTACCACAGTGTAGCATCCCCTCCTCTTTTTAACACAGAGTGGAGGCATTGAGGAGACAAGTTTCTTGAGTTTAGCCATTGGAATTTGATCCCACTCTTGTTTAATACAGGCTTCTAGCTGCTGGAGAGTTTTGGGTCCCTTTTGACAGACTTTTCATTTAACTATGCGCCAAATGTTCTCAATCGGTGAAAGATCAAGACTGCAGGCAGGCCAGTTCAGCACACGGACTCTTCTACTACGAAGCCATGCTGTTGTAATAGCTGCAGTATGTGGTTTTGCATTGTCCTGCTGAAATACACAAGGCCTTCCATAGAATAGATGTCATCTGGAAGGAGCATATGTTGCTCTAAAACATTTATTTACCTTTCAGCATTCATGGTGCTTTTTAAAACATGTTTCCCACATCACATGTACTAATGCATCCCCATACTATCAGAGATGCTGGCTTTTGAACTGAATGCTGATAACAGGAGGGGTGGTCTTTCTCCTCTTTATCTCAGAGGACACGACGCCCATGATTGCCAACAAGAATGTCAAATTTGGACTCGTCTGACCACTAGACACTTTTCTACAGTCCATTTTAAATGAGCCTTGGCCCACAGAACACGGCGGCGCTTGTGGATCATGCTCAACAATGGCTTCCTTTTTGCATGATGGAGTTTTAGGTGGCATCTGTGGATGGCACAGCGGACTGTGTTTACAGACAGTGGTTTCTTGAGGTATTCCTGGGCCCATTTAGTAATGTCAATGACAGAATAATGCTGGTGAGTGATGCAGTGGCGTCTGAGGGCCCCAAGATCACGGGCAGCAAGTAAAGGTCTTCAGCCTTGTCCCTTACGCACAGAGATTTCTCCAGTTTCCCTGAATCTTTTGATGATGTTATGCACTGTCGATGATGAGACCTTCAAAGCCTTTGAAATTTAACGTTTAGGAACATTGTTTTTAAAGTATTCCACAATTTTTTTTACGCAAGTCTTCACAGGTTGGAGAGCCTCTGGCCATCTTTACTTCTGAGAGACTCAGCCTCTCTAAGACATCCCTTTAATAGCCATTCATGTTACACATCTGATGACAGTTAACTTAATAATTTGCAAAATGTTTTTTTCAGCTGATTCTCTTATATATTAATTGCTTTTTCAACCCTGTCTTGCCTGTGTCTCAACTTGTTTGAGACCTGTTGCAGCCACAAAATTTGAAATAACCTCATTATGTGGATAAAAATGTGAAATGTATCAGAATCAACATTTGAAACGTTATCTATGTTCTATTGTAAATAAAATATTGGCTCATGTGATCTGAAAGTCATTGCATTTTGATTTTATTCACAATTTACACTTCGTCCCAACTATTTCAGCCGTAAAAAAAGTATTGCCCCTTTCCTGATTTCTTATTTTTTTTCATATTTGTCACACTTAAATGTTTCAGATCATCAAACAAATTTTAATATTAGACAAAGATAACTTGAGAAAATACAAAACACAGTTTTAAATGATTATTTCACTTGTTGAGGCGACCAAGCTATCCAAACCTACCTGGCCCCATTTGAAACAGTAATTTCCCCCTAAACCTAATACCTGGTTGTGCCACCCTTGGCGACGAAAACTGCAATCAAGTGTTTGCTATAACGCGTTGCTCAGCCTTATCAACAATAACAATGAGACATCACACAGGACTGAGGTGCAACATTTAACATCATGGTGTGATGACAATAACTTGGTTCTTAACATCAAGAGGACCAAGGAAATTATTGTGGATTTCTGCAAAAATGGACAACAAAACCACTCTCCACATTTCATTGGTGGTGAGGGGATGGAGAGAGTGTCTAACTTTAAAACCTGGGAGTGAATATATCGGAGGACCTGTCCTGGAGCATTAACACCACCTCAGCTGTGGGGAAAGCACAGCAACGCCTGTACTACCTAAGGGAGTTGAGGAACACCCAAATCCCAAAGCAGCTGATGGTGAACTTTTACAACTGTGCCAACAGTAGTGTTTTAACAAATGAATTTTTAGTGTAGTTTTCCAGGTGCACTAAGGCTGATCAGCAGGTCCTCCAGCGGGTGGTAAAAACAGAAGAGAGGATCATTAGGACTAGTCCTCCAGAGATTAGTGCCATCTGCACCACCTGCTGTCTGAGGAGAGTATACAACATCATAAGTGATCAACACCACCCGGCGCACCACCTGTTCCACCTGCTGCCCTCAGGTAGAAGGTACAGGTCTATAGGAGCCCGAACCACCAGACTGGCCCACAGCCTGTATCCTCAGGCTATGAGGCTGCTAAACAGTTACCCCCCTCCTTTCTCCACCCCATCCAGAAACACTGACCATACCCCATTGTCACAACAGCTGTGAACTGATCTTTAGACTGTTGCATTAATCGAAACATCACTCAATTAACTGTCTATGTTCCCTCTGTGTGTCAACTTACCCTCTCTATGCTGCAGTACCACGGTTACTGTTCATTACATCTGTGCCTGCACTAAACTATATATTGCATATGACATGTGAGCACAGTGTGCTAATTTTACACAGTGGGTGGTTAAGGGACTGGAGGAGAGGGTTTTCGCACTTTATTTTGCTATGCAGTGTATGAATGCTTTGAACGAAATTTCATCGTTATATTTAATATGACAATGACAATAAAGAATTGTATTGAACTGAATTGAATAACTGGCAATGAGTCTTTTACCTTGCTGTGGAGGAATTTTGGCTCGCTCTTCTTTGCAGGATTGTTTAAATTCAGCCACATTGGAGGGTTTTCATGGATGAATGGCCTGTGTAAGGTCATGCCACAGCATCTCAATTAGATTTAAGTCCAGACATTGACTAGGCCACTCCAAAACCTTCATTTTGTTTTTTTTAAGCCATTCAGAGGTGGACTTGCTGGTGTGTTTCAGATCATTGTCCTGCGGCATAACCCAAGTGCGCTTGTGCTTGAGGTCACAAACTGATGGTTCACATCCTCCTTCAGGATTTTCTGGTAGAGAGCAGCATTCATGATTCCATCAATCACGGAAAGTTGTCCAGGTGCTGAAGCAGCAAAGCAACTCCAAACCATCACACTACCACCACCATGTTTGACTGTTGGTACGATGTTCTTTTTATGAAATGCTGTGTTTGATGCGAGATCAGAGAGACACCAGATGCGAGGTGGAAGGGAAATGAGGATTTATTACACAAAAAAATAAAACAGGCACGAGGGCCAACAAAAAACTTGGCCCAAAGGGTTGCAAAAGACAAACTAAGGTAAGCTTCACAGAGCTGAGAACTAAAGAGCTAAAAAGGCAAGAATAAAAAAACCACTGGAAACTCCAGGCAGAAATCCAAGAAAAATAAATAACAAGACTATGGCAATATATACAAGGACTATGAACAAGACTTGGAAACAAGGACTTGGAAGCATGACCATGAGCGAAGACTTGCACATGAAACGAGACTTGAGACGCTGTCTACCAGCCAACTTCCACCGCATCCAGATAAAGGCTAGGAAATCAAGACATGAGGGGCAACACCTGGAGAAGGAGAAACAAGAGGCAGGGCAAGATCATGAGACATGGACCAAGATTGGATAACAAGACTTGCTCATTAAGAGAATGAGCGTGCTCAGCTTAAGTACCAATTAAGTATGCAGCTTGGAAGCAAGCATGAATGTTAAGAACAGAAAAGCACAGCAAGATCATGAAATTGCAAAGCAGGAATCATGACAATAAACTCCCTGTCTAAATTAGTAATATTAGTAATGTGCCTATCTAAGAATTACACCACCCAGTGAGTGTTAGTAAATGTTAGTAACTTAAAAAACAGTTAATTGTCAATTAAGCTTAGAGAGCCCCGAATCAGCACAGCACAAAAGGAAGGGTGAAATACCAAAGCCAACCATAGCTCAGGAATGTGCAACAACGAAGGCACGGGGCGGAACGCAGACAAGTGGTGGAGTGGCTTGGCAGACCTGGCGAAAACAAAAACATGGAAAAGTAAAAACATGGACAATGAATGTGAAACATGAAATGCAAAATCCTGAGCCAAGAAACTGTTAAAACTGTGACATGATCTGTGGCTATGAACTATGAACTATGGAACATGAAACTGTTAAAACCATAAATGCTGTCCTGGCCAAAGGCCAGAACACAACAGTGTTAGTTTAACGCCGGATGTAATGGGGTGCACACCTTCAAAAAAGTTCAACTTTTGTCTCATCAGTCCACAGAATATTTTCCAAAAAGTTTTTTGGCAAATGTGAGACAAGTCTTTGTGTTCTTTTTGGTCTGCAGTGATTTTCGTCTTGGAACTCTTCAATGGATGCCATTTTTTGCCCAGTCTCTTTCTTATTGTTGAATCATGAACACTGACTTTAACTGAGGCAAGTAAGGCCTGCAGTTCTTTAGATGTGGTGCTGGGTTCTTTTGTGACCTCCTGGATGAGTCTTCAATGTGCTCCTGGAGTAATTTTGGTAGGCTGACCACTCCTGGGAAGGTTCATCGCTGTTCCAAGTTTTCTACGTTTGTGGATAATAGCTCTCACCATGGTTCCCTAGAGTCCCAAAGCCTTAGTAATAGCTTTGTAACCTTTTCAAGACTGATAGATGTCAATGACTTTGTTTCTCATCTGTTCTTGAATTTCTTTGAATCACGGCATGATGAGCTGCTTTTTAGCCGACTTCAGTTTGTCAGACAGATTCTATTTCAGTGATTTCTTGATTCAACAGGTCTAGCAGTAATCAGGCCTAGGTGTGATAGTGAAATTGAACTAAATAAATGAGGTTAATCACAGTTAATTCATGATTTAACAAGGGGGGAATTGTTGTTCCTGTTTTATACTGTCCTGTTTTGTCAATATTGTCTTGAACTGTGTTGTGTTTATGTAATACTTGTTTGTGACTTGCTGCATACCGCAAGATCACCTTTGAAAAAGAAACTTTGGTCTCAACTGTTTTTATCTGGTTAAATAAAGGATTTGATTTATTGATTGATTGATTTGGAGACTGTGATTGTGAAGAACGGCTTTGCCATCAATTATTGAGAAAAGGGTATGAATAATTCTGGACATGGCATTTTTTGTAAATCTGTCAAATAAAATACCAAAAAGTATTGTATTTCTTGAAAAATTGTTCACTGTAATTCTTACAGCCTTATGTCAACTTATTGTGTCATTAGTGCAAGAGTAAATTTGATTTGTCAAAAAATATCTCGAAAGAAAACAAAAATAAGTAATGGTATGAATAATTTTGGGCATGACTGTATGTGTCTGCCGAAAAAAATGTAATGCTTGAAGGTCTATGATGCAAATTAGTTTTTTTTTTTTTGTCTCCAGAAATATGGATATAGCTACATTTTTCACTTGATTTATTCTATTATATATGGTATCAAGTATAACATTTTTTAAAACGTGTTAGCAGCCGGAAATTAATTCAGCAACTATTTTTCACTACTTTCAGAAAAAAAGACAGATTACAGATTCAAAAACAAATTTTCTTGAGCTTAAGTATTTAATTTTGATGGTTCTTGACAGATTGTTTTATTTCAAATTTATTCTGCCGTTGAAGTTACTATTGAAAAATGTCATGAGTCATGTCACATCAAAAAGGGAGAGAGACACGAATGCTGTATGCAAAAGAACAAGCCATGTTTACATCTCAGTTGAAACTGATTAATTATGGCTTTGATACATTCTAGCTCACTGGCATAAATATAACTACAATATATTGTTCATTTAAAACTGTGTAACAGCATTGCCATGTTAAAATGTGTATACATTAAATGCTTCATTAAAGCCTTGTTGCTCTGGGATGGAGCAAATAAAATTATAATACACTGTCACTGTGGCGGAACTATCCTGAGGTTTCAATGGAGCCATCAAACATCAGATCCCCAGCTGTATCTCCGACCGAAAACACTGTTTGAATTGGCTGCACCTGGATGTCATTCACGGGCCGCTGCCCGTATCTGTTTTCCCTGGTAACAGAGGGAGCCACTTGGGATAGTACAGCTGGCATAATATGGACCTCTGCAGGATTCTCCACACACACGCTCAGCTTACTAGCCTATTCCCATTGGTGCTTCGCTGCAGAGCATTCAAAAAAGGTCAAAAACACTTCAACAGATTACATAATCACATTTATGTGGCACACCAAACTGGAGTCCGTGGGAACTCTCCAGGGTATCACCATTGTGTTAGTCCCAGCTTACATGTGAGTCTCAATTGCACTGATGAATATCTTTTCATTCCTGCTTTTATCCTCACCAAAGTTTGTCATGACACAACATTCGCAATTAAGAAGAAACAATTATTTAGAGCAGCTTACACAATAAGCACACTGATGTTTTCATATAGTGTTCAAACTTTTGGAACTGGGATAATAGACATTCTGAGAGCATTAGTGTTATAGGTCCAATTTTTTTTATGTGGTCTTATCCAAAAAACAAATTCATACTATTCAAATTCCAGGTAATGAAGAGATCTCATCAAGTTCTACAATCAAATTCATTATCATTATCGAGTGCACTTAACCATTGTGCAATTTCATCATGCATTCTGCCATCTGGATTCCTATAATGAGAAAATGAATAGACAGATAAAATGTGCTGCACATGATCACCATATCAATATGTCAGACATGAAGATTTACCTACAGGTGACAGACAAGGGTAGCAGTGAGTCACATGGAATTTAACAAAAAATCAAAGGCTGCTTTTATAGCAGTAGCAGTCCAATGACTGACATCATCACAGCTTGACTGTTGCAGAACCAACACTACCTTCCCTGATGAATGAACCACTCAGCATATGTGTACAATTCCAATTCCAAAATAGTTGGGACAAAGTGTAAATTGTGAATAAAATCAAAACGCAATGACTTTTAAATTACACCAGCCAGTATTTTATACACAGAAGAACATAGGTAACATACCAAATGTCGAAACAGAAATTTTTATAATTTTATCCACAAAACGAGCTCATTTCAAAGTTGGGACAGGGGCCTGTTAACCATGGTGTAGCATCCACTCTTCTTTTTAACACAAAGTGGAGGCGTCTGGGCATTGAGGAGACAAGTTTCTTGAGTTTAGCCATTGGAATTCAATCCCACTCTTGTTTAATACAGGCTTCCAGCTGCTGGAGAGTTTTGGGTCTCCTTTGACAGACTTTTTGTTTAATTAAGCAATGAATGTTCTCAATCGGTGAAAGATCAGGATTGCAGGCAGGCCAGTTCAGCACACGGACTCTTCTACTACGAAGCCATGTTGTTGTAATAGAGTACTAAAGTGATGACGTCACAGCTACTTAGCTTCTGGTGTCGGAATTAAAATCCCCATGGAACTATAGTTTGGACACTTTCTGGCATTGCTCAAACTCGTATCAATTTTATGAGCCGCCTCGCTCCATTAGCCTATGGGGTATACAGATAACATAACATAACTTCAGATAGTCAATGACTCAAAGGTATCCAGCTTTAAGTCAAGCCTGCTCTTGAAAACTCCCAAGGTCTCTGCCTCAACAATAAGGTCAGAAAATTAATATTTGGGTGAAGAAATATTTCCGAATATCAGTGCTAAATTTACCCTTGGACAACTTCCATTTGTGACCCCGAGTTCTACTAACAACACTTGGTCGAAGGAGTCCTACATAATTCTATTTGTTAATCCCTTTAACATATTTAAAGACCTCAATCAGATCACCCCTAGTCTCCTTTTCCTAAGACTAAAGAGATTAAGGATCTTAAGCCTCTTCTCATAGCTATCATCTTTTATACCTGGAATTAGCTTAGTGGCTCTTCCCTGAACTTTTTCTAGAGCCTCTGTATCATCAGAACTGTAGACAAAATTCCCGATGTGGTATGACGAAAGAGTTGTACAAAAGAAGCATCACCACCTTGGATTTATACTCAATACTTTTGGCAATGTATCCCAGAATCCGATAGGTTGCTATGGTACAATTTAAAAAATTAGTCTCTGATGCAGTACTGTATCAAATGCTTTCTGAAAATCCAAATATACTCAGCAACAAAAGTTTCTGTGACACCATTTATGTGTATGTTATAAATGACACGCAAAGATCTCAATGCAATCAATATGTTTATTTAACAGGAGAAACACTGACTTTTCAGTGCCAACGTCACTCAAAACGAAAAAAGTCATTTTCATGCGTCATGAAGCACTTGTCTGACGTCTAACCAATTGTGACCTTCACACTTCAATACCGGGTGTGACTTCCTCGTGCCATGATGCAAGCAACGCATCTTCGGCGCATGGACCGAATCAGATGTGCCAGAAATTGCTGTGGGATGTCATTCCAAATCTGACGTAGACGTTGTCGCAATTCCTGGAGTGTAGCTGGCGGGTTATCCAACCGCCGCAAACGTCCATCCATCTCGTCCCAAAGATGCTCGATTGGGGACATGTCTGGGGATCTGGCTGGCCATGGCAGGACATTGACATGTTGTTGCATCAGATACTGCTGTACAATCCTTGCAACGTGTGGTCTGGCGTTATCATGTTGCAGCGTTATTCCGGGACCATGTTGCATCAAAAACGGTACCACCAATGGCCGTAGCACTTCATCGCGATATCTTTGACCTTTCAGATTTCCATCAATAACAAGCAAATCTGTTCTGTTTCTAGCCGTGATCCCTCCCCAAATCATGACACTACCACCTCCAAAACGATCAAATTCCTGAACACAGTTGTTGGCATAACGTTCTCCACGTCGACGGTATACACGTAAACGACCATCACATCGGTTAAGCATGAATCTTGATTCATCAGTGAAGAGTACAAGATCCCACTGACGTTGGATCCACCGTCGATGTTGTTGTGCCCACTGTAGACGCAGTCGTCGGTGTTGTACTGTGAGTATTGGACGTCTTGCTGGCCGACGTGGGACAATGCCAAAATGACGGAGACGGCGACGGATTGTCTGTGCAGACAGTCGCCTCAAACCAGGTATCGTTCTTGCAGTTATGGTTGCAGGTTGGAATCGATTTCGGAGATGGGTTGTTCGAATCCAGTTGTCCTGTCTGGGAGTGGTTACTCGTGGACGGCCGCTGCGAGGACGGTCTCTGACATGTCTTCTCTGCTGATGACGCTGCCATAAGTTCCAAATGGTGTTTCGGTGGACATTCAGGCGATGAGCAACTTCCCTCTGCGAGGTTCCGGATTCAATCATCCCAATGGCCCTCCACCGATCATTTTCAGACAGTCTTGGCATTTAGAGGGTAGAGTTCCTGATCCGAAATGGCTGTGTTTTCGATAAGTGATGCTTCCGTCGTTCATCAGGCACAATGTGAACATTCCAAAAATTCTCCTCTTTTGTTGCCATCCACAAGCATGATTTACGCACATTTTCACGTGCAAAGTCATTTTCTCGCATTTTCATGATTTCCATTTCAATGTTGTGTTTACGTGTACTGTTTCAGTCTGATATCACCATGTATGACAATTTCATAATTGGGTTATGAAAAATAATTAACAATATTGGTGTCACAGAAACTTTTGTTGCTGAGTATATATGATGTCATGAGCGCTGCTCTGGCTGCCAGAGGGTTTGTCAGGCATGACCTTACCTTATGGAAACCATGTTCGCTATACCTCAAGATATTATTACATTCAAGAAATAATTCCAGCTCATTTTTTATGATAGATTCCAGTATTTTGCATGCATTGCAAGTTAAACTTACCGCCCTGTAATTTCCTGGCTCAGTACAGTCCCCTTTCTTATATATTGAAATGATTTCGCCCTGCTTCCAATCATTTGGTATTTCTGTAGTTTCTAAAGACTGTCTGAAGATGACGGATAGCAGCTTAAAGATGATCTCACTGACTTCCCTGAGCACTTTAGGATATAAGCCATCAGGACCCATTGCCTTATCTGCCTTTAGTTTATGCAACTTGTGTAATTCTTCATTATCCCTAACCTCAATTTCCGCTAAATAATCTTGAGCATTGGATATGCCCTCTGGCCCAATACAAACCCGCTTTGAGGTAAAATTCTCAACAATATAACTCTTTAAGGTATCCTTAATATCCTTGTTATCGTATAGCAGCGATCCATATTTATTCTTCATGCACTTAATTTCCACTTAGACTTTCCTTTTTCTGCTATAGTACTGAAAGAAGTGCTAAGTATTAGTTTTTTTAGATACAAATGATCACATCAAATTCATTGTTCATTGCCAAAAATTATATGCTTTTGCACTTGTGGTCCAGTTTGTAGTCCACTTCTGCAAACTACATATCCGTTGCATAAGCTGGCGAGTACCTCATGATTTGTTCCCAGCCAATGGGGAACCTCAGTTTACATAAACAGTCACAACGTACAACGACGATACGGTTGCCGATCAGTGCCTTAAATTTCTGTTGCCTATGTCTGTGCATCCGTTATCGCATAGAGAGCCACCATTAGCTAGCTACATGCCTAGAAATGAATGGATCACGATGAGTTATTTTGCCATTTAGCGTGCTAGCATTTAGCTATGCTAGCGAACCACCTAGCTGGCCAGCTAGTGAGCTTATTACATCTCATGCACATCGCTAAATCAATAGAAACAGTAAATGGCTAGTTTACTGTCACTTACTGTCATTTAGCAAGCTAGCTAGCATTAAAATACACTGACTACAAATGGCGAAGCTAAAGCTAGCGAACTAGTCAAGTCAATAAAAATGGTGAATAGCCATTATTTCGCTACTTAGCCTGCATCGAGCCAGTAACATTTTGCAAGCTGGCATTTACATATTGCCACCTAATATGATGTTTGTCAGCTAACTAACCGAAGTTGGTAAACTAGCTCGCTGGCTAAATTAGCCAACTAAATGTTAGTTTGCTTGCTCGGCTTGCCTCACATGATGAGTATTAATCTCTAAAAATAATGAATTGCGATTATTTCGGCACTTGACTAGCATTATATGAGCAAGCAGACCTGAATTAGCTACGTAGCTCAGTCTGGTATGCATTGACAAAATTGATTAGCTTCTTCGCTAGCTAGCTATAGTGAGTTTTTAACCGAACAAGCAATGGCTAATAAGTAAATTGGTGCTAGTTGTAAAACTTGATATCTAGCAAGTAAATATAACTAAGTAGAGCGTAGAATGGCTGACGAATTCACAGTCTTGCCAAGTTAAGCAAACAAATAGCTATTGCATTTGGCAAGGTGCAGGTAATTTGTGATGCATTTTAAACTCATTCTGCTCGGGAAACACAAGGATCATGGGACGTGTAGGTTTTAGACTACAAATAGAATCAGCATTGTGGCGAAAAATTTAAATAATTTGAATTGCAACTGACTCTGGTCAAGAAAAACAACATTATATTGTTACTCGGAAAAATGACATAAAATCTCGAAATCGATGGAGGCTGGAAAACAATGGAAAGTGCTTCATAAGTGAACTGAAAAAAAAAATCGATGGGCAAAAGGAATGGGAAATTTTACTTCCGACACCGGTGTGACGTCATCACTTTAGTACTCTATAGCTGCAGTATGTGGTTTTGCATTGTCCTGCTGAAATACACAAGGCCTTCAAACCGTGTCTTCAGTTGCCAATTACGATAATTGGAAAACGCATCAGTAAAGGAAAATGATTGAGAACTAGCCAGGACTATCCTAATTATCATAAGGGGACGTGTCTGTGCCCCTCCAATTTCCGGTTCTAGAACCGCCACTGGATGTAACGTGCCGCGTGAGCGAGATACTGTATTGACATGACCGGTAGAAGCTGTTATGGCCCCAGCAAGGGTTGACATACAAAATTTAAAAACTTTAACAGATTTACTAAAACAAAGGCTGACCAAGATTGAAATAATAAAGAAAATGAGATATTTACAGTCCCTTGAGATGGGGTTGCTTTGTTGTGATGCCCTGGGACAGGACTCCAACACAGGCAAAAATCCACAAAACGAGCTTCACGGGTCTTGTAAAGAGTGACAAGTCTGGTCAAATGTATCCTTCCACTATTTCTCCTTGAAATTTCTCTTCCTACTTTACTTTCTCAATTTTTCTCCTTATATCCTCTTCTCCAGCCCCCTCCCACCTTCCTGACGTTTTTCAATTCTCTGGGACTTTCCCTTCTGAAGCATGCCCAGGACATTCCCAAAACCTAACTCCAGACTGGCTGAACAAAAAAAAATGTCAATACTGCCATCTAGTGGCCTTTTTTCCCCCACATTACAAGGCGCTCGTGTGAAAGAATACATTATGACAGTGTATGCGATATCCGTGCAATACCGCCCGCCGCTTTTTTCGAGATTTCAGAGTCCGATATGCTGTTGTCTGCCTCAATACTATGCGTTTTGGACGCGTTGTGCTGCAGCAAGTGTCTGCAGGAAGTATATTTCTAGCTTAAGCTTGCAGCTACCAAGCTAGCTTCGGCTTCCATACTCGAATAAAAACCCAACTCAGCTCGAAGCTACTTGGTTCGCGAAGGCCGAGGTGCAGGGTCATATCTGTCCTAGTAAAGCAATGGATCCAGCCTAGTAGCATGCGGTGGCGGGTCGAACGCTGTTTATATTTGTGAAGCGGTTGCAGGACGAACATTGTTGTTCTTATCCGTGAGGCAGTAGTGCGACAAACGCTGTATACCACTGGGAAGTTGCGGCGGTTGGCTCACTGAGCGGGTGCTGGTCTTTGCTCTTGTACGCACCTTAGCGCCAGGTCCCATTAACGGTAGTATGGCCAGCCATACTATAACATTGCATTACGTAACCTTCCTGACAAACCTGAAGGACCTTTATTTTCCGACCACACTCTCGCACATTCTGATCACAAGTATTGTCACCCTACATTTTGACTTCAGTGAATGCTGAATTAATTAGTTACTGTAGCCAGCATACGTGGGCTCATCAATACTAACATAGCTGGGAGTCTGGCTCCCAGGCTCCATGGTTACTTCATCAGCTGCCCAGCTTATCTCTGTCCTTTATATTAGCTAACGATACTACTGCGTCGCGCAATTTTTTTTTTTTTGTCGCATCGTAAAACTGATGTTGCTTTGGGGAAAAAGCCTTTACTCCTAGCGGCAGCTAATATTGCCGAACGTGGCTGGGTAGTTGCACTTTTTCGTTGCCGCAGGCTTGTTGTGTCAATGTGGTTAGCTAGTTTGTGGATGATGAACTTCACGTAGAAACACTTTTAGCGATAGCTAGCAAGCTTGCAAGATAACGTGGGATATGCTAAATTAGCTATATAGCTAGCTAGCTGGCCTTTTTATTTACAATGATACCGTTCCGTAATCGCACTGAAAATTGAACGAATCCATTGGTGGTAAATGCAGTTCTATAAGATACTGCTGTGTGAAGCTACTGATTGTATAACCACGGCAACCTCCGGTCAAGCCTACTAAATACTCTGGGGAATCAGTTAAGGAGCCCGGTCATTTGGGAGCGTGCTATGGTTAGTTCTAATGTTGTAGCTGACCAGCCAGATACGTTGGTAACATGTTAGGGAAGCCGTGACGGTTTTCCAACCCCTGACTGACAGCTTTTGTTCAAAAATATGTTAACCCGATATTCAAACACTTTTCTGTTTCGCTATTACTTTGCTGCATGCCAGTATAATAATTGTGGCAGGCGAACACTTCCGGCAAAAACTTGCCGGGGGAGTTACTGTATTCATTCTCTGGCTAGGTGGCTAGAGAACGAACTAACGTTACTTCGTGTTGGCATACAATTTTATATGAAATTATGTTAGAATTTCATCATCTTAGAAAATAGACCACAAACTCCTAACCACACAGCAAGACATTATCATCCTGTTATTTCAATAAAAATCTCCAGTCAGAAACACGGCCAATGGATCAAGTTCCGTGACTCTAGTGAGCCTAGGTAGGATAACGGCCCAGAGGCGGCTAGAAAAGGCCAAGCATTAACAGCTAACAGTTAGGCTAGCTGAGCTTTAGTAACCCCCCTCCCTCAGACAGCCAGGCTCGGCACGTGGTTCATGGCAGGGCTTCGCGTTCCGACTCTACAGCCCGGGGCCGTGTAGGCTTGTGCTCTAGCCTAGCCACAACGTAACCGGACGAGACGACTCCTACCCAGAGACTGTGTGATTTAAGTTTCTGTCACTCAAAGTGGCCACACCCTTAATTATGCAGAAATTTAAAGGAGCTATATGTTAGTTTGTGGCCAAAACTGGTAGTGCAGTCACATACAAAATAGTGCAGAGCGCAGTATCCCCTCCTCCTCTCCCCCACACGATAGGTTGCCAGATCCAGCAAGAACGTCTACTACACAGAGCTACTGTGGCTACGTTTCAATATCACCAATGATTTGCTCTCACAGGGTTGTGTTCAGTTCAGAAAAGATCAAGACTAATGACAAACTAACTTTAGCAATGGTCATATTGGTCAACTTGCTCGTCGTTCTTCTGTGTGGATAGCCCGCTAAAGTCCATACTGTAAAATGTGTAAAGAATGAATGAGGTCTCATTTGACCGTTGTACTGTCTCAATTACATTTCATGTTTTTTTATGGGACATAACGATGACATAATGCGTAAATACGCAATAAGTTCATAAAACTATCTACAAATGTCTGCAGTTTTATGGTACAAATCCGTTATTTTACAGAACTGCTAGATTTTTTAAAAGTTCACCGGACAGTAGTAAAACAACCATATAACAGTAAAAACCCATCAAAAGTAGTTTAATCAAAGGCAAATTTGTCTAAAATAAGTGCATTTGTTAGTTTTTCAATGAAACTCCCCCATCCATCTACTGTGAGTTCCTTCCAAAATATTTCTCTTTTTTTGCACAATAACTGAGACATAATGTATAAAAACTCGGTAAGTATGTTAAATCAGACTTATATCTGCATATATACAGTACAAATCAGTTATTTCACAAAAATATAATATTTTAAAAAGTTCACTGGACGGCAGCATGCCACTGTAACATTCAGCGCAGCAGCCTCAAACCCTCCCTGCATGGTTGGGACCCGCCCATTGAATGAAAATCCACAGCACCGCCAATGCAGTGTCCTGAGTAGATTGGCGCTCCCAGAGCATGTAGAGACATGCTGTTTGCACCAGATTCAAGGCCTTGGGCCCAAACCAAAGAACAGTTTTGCTTTCCCTTTATCTTTAGTAGTTAATTAGTTATGAGCGTCAAAAGATTTCCCTATTTGTTCCTATGTCTGACGTCATGACCCAGAATCGGGTCCCACATAGCTTAGCACATACCCTTTGGGGGCACTATTACCTCGGCAACCCCTGGGCGCACGGTCATTCATTTGACACTGAGGAAGACGTTGTGAGACGTCAAAACGTCAGTCTCTCCCTATTCTATTAAAGTGAATTCTGTCCTGAGCTCTGTGTGCTCCAGCTTGCTTTTTACTGGACTAGTCACACGCTGGGAAGTTTTCTGGTAAGGTGCATCCTTCTATTGACTGTTCTTGCTGTTGAGCACCTACCGAGCCCCTTTTTCAATAGCTTTGAGCGCGTTTGGTTCCCGTTTCTATAGATTAGATGTTTTCCAACAACTTTCTAATTGGATGTTTTCTTCTAGGATTGATAGTTTTGGTGTGTAACGCCCGCTGGGACCCTTGCCAAAACCGCACACAGAAGTCGGGAATAGTCTTGTTGTCTTCAACATCTGTCGGCGGCTGTGGTTTCTTTCCTATTTCAGTTAGGGACATCAAAGTTTCACAAGATGATAGAGAAACATCTCTAGAGTTTATGATACACTATATGTTTGCATGTCCGGGCGATAGTTTGGTCAGGAATCGCGAGTGAGCACACGTGGCGGTGTTAATAATAGTTGAAACTGTGAATGTTTTCTCGAAGGTATAGGGTAGTCTAGGAGGGCTAATGGTTGCAAAACAGGGCCGCTAAATGAAACTGGCCGAAGTTGATAGCCACCGACCTCGGCCTTTTTGGCTCGAGAATGATGGGCTGAGAACGCATTTCCTGTTTCCCAGCATTATGTTTTGTTTTTTGTGATGTCCCACATTGACATCGACATTTTTTTTTTGTGAATGATGGCAGACAAGCCGGACTTGGTGTTGCTTAAAAATCAAAGGAAGGGAGTGTATTGAGAAAATGTCCACTTTATTGGCAAAGTTATTTAAGTAGCCTGTTGATTGTGGTTGTGTTATGATGCTCATCTGTTTGCCATTCTGTCTTGTTTGGATTTCTATCTCTGCATTGCCTGACCATGTCTTGAATTATGTATTGTGATTTGGATGCCTGATTATGTTCATGTCTTGTCTAGTTTAGTTTTGCCATGTTTTGTATTTTGCCATATTCCATTCCTGCAGTTACATTCCGGGTCCATGTTTTTCTTTTATCCATGCATTGCACTTTGTCTCCCCCTGTCTGGTCTTCTATCATGTGATTGCTCACAGCCCCAGTATTGCATGCCATACTTTCACGTGATTTAATGGTTTCTGGATTTCAACCATTACTTCCAGTCTTGTTTACTTCCTTCGCCTTGCTTTTCTATTTTACAGAAAATTTTTTAAATAACAGTTTGTTATTTTTGCTAAAGTTACTAACCCAGACTACCTTTGTATGTAATACTAACTTACTAACGAGCACTAGGGATTGTATAGCTGCACCTAACTAATTGATTAACAAGCTCTCAGCACTCGCCCTGTTCTAGACTCCGCCTCTTGGCTTCACTCAATTTCCTTTGCTGTGCTTCTAGCAGATATTCTGCACCTGCCTAATCACTATTCTGCCACTCATTCTGTGCTCATAGAATTCCCTTACTGGAACCGTATATCTGTTCATAGGCTGTCTTGTGATCCCTGTCCGCATTTTGGCTTTTGCCTATTTCATGTGATCAGGTTCTCCCTAATGTTTGCTCCTTTGTAATTAGTCTGAGTTCCTACACCTGTTTCTGTTTAGCATGTGACCTCCCGGATGTGTATATTAGCAGTCTTCTCACAGCAGTTATCTGTCAGAACGTTTTTCTTGTTTACCTGTGCTCCTTCGCCTTGTATTCATAGTGTTGCTCTTCTGACTGGACCGTCCGACTTACGATTTTTGACTCTGTTTTTTGGTACTATTGTCTGCATCTGTTTACGAACTCTTTTTGCCCTACTACGAGTTTTGTGTTTGGTGCCCTGTTTATGGTTTGGATTATGCCCGCTGGATTTTGGCTTTTGCTTCTCTGACAAACCTGTGCCTGTGTACCGAACCTGTTTTTGTCCGACCATGAGTACTGTGATTGCAGTCCTGGTTTTCGACTCTGATTCTGCCCTACTGGATTGTGAATTTTGGATTGTGGACTTTGTACCTTTGCCTTCTGCCCTGCGGGGGTTTCCCCCCTCACTTAATAAATTCTCATCTACTGCACTGCTTGGTTCTCGCTTCTGGTTTCTGAGCGTATCCTCACAGGTTGGGCGTCAGACTGGTAAATATTTTTAGTGAGAAACCAGTGTATTTGCTTATGGGTTGCCAGATTGAGGATGTACATTATATATTTATGGGGAGCTAGGCCATGTACTATGATAGTTTTGACGTCTTTTTTTTATTTTTATTGAGCGTTAAGGAGGGGGTAAATAATGGCGGATTAGAGGCTACAGAGATGGTTTCAGGAAAACATGTTTATTATGAACAGTAGGTGTATAAAGAATAAATGGCGAATTATTTTTCCCGTCACCTCTCACCAATTCATTTGTATGTGCATCTGATTACGTTGCTTTTGTATACCATGGTAAGCAATTCATATGTTTATATTCACACTTATACATCTTCGCAAAACATACATGTTTCCATATTCGACCTCATCCGGACCCCTTTCTGTCCTACACTTTCTCTTTCAGTTCCACCGGCTCTTCCAGAGTGCACCTTCCCATTCACCTCATCCCTACTGGACCCATTTTTCCCTCTGGCCCCCTTTCGGTACACATCTGCACGAAACAATAACCATGCACTTTGTCTATGTGCAAATATTATCAATAAGGGCAGGGAAAAGTCGACATGGGGGTGGTGGGCGGGGCGTTTGAGTGGATGGTGAAAAGGGATTGAAACATTGGTTTACATATTTTCAGGGGCCTTCACCTAAAAACACTTTATATCAGGAGGGGAGAGTGACAAACATTTACCTAAGTGACATTTCTACAGCTTTACCGCACATAAGTTGACAGAAAGGTCACATTGTTTTCGTATATCAAACACTGTTATGGAGAGCATACTTCTTGCTGGCTTATCGTCAACTTTGTACAACTCTGTACAATGTACAACCACTATAAGTCGTATTGCGTTTATTGTATTGCTCCCTTTATCGTCACCTGAGCACTACAATCACACCCCATTCCCTGTAAAAATATCATTTGCATATTGCTGTTTTCTGTACGTGCACAAATCTAGAGCTCTCCCCTTCTCACATGAATCCCCTCCTATAGCCATCGGAGACATGAAGTGGTGGTAAGTCTACGTATAGTTTTCGTTACAGTGTGCCTATAGTAGTGACCAGTAGCTCTGTATGAGTATCAGGCATTTTGGCGCTAGCGTCCCGCCCCCTCAGTTACCGCCGCTCCCTCCTTGTAACTCCCCTGCGTGCTTGCAGGGGAGGTACGAGAAGGGGAATAGTGGTTGAAAAAAGGAGAGGGGGTGGAGTAGGAGTGAGATACCACTGGTGTTTTACACTCTCCTGGACAGTAGTAAAACAATCATAACCCATTAAAAACCCATCAGAAGAAGCCTTATCTCAGACCAATTTATCTAAATTCATGGTTTACAATTGTGCACTCGTACAGTTGTGGCTTCTCCAAGTAAAAAACATTGAAGTACTTGGAATTAAAATGCAAACTCCTGCACATTTACAGAATGACATTATTACATTACATTACAGGTTCTCAGCAGACGCTCTTATCCAGAGCGACTTACCAAAGTGCATAAGATCAGTACAAAAGTGCAGAGCTCCTAGGAGACAAGTACAATTGCTAACAGTAAGTGACAGAACACGTTCCATTGTTACAGATCTAAACCAATAACAAAAGGGCAAGGGCAAGGTTAAGTGAACAAAATTGCAACAAGGTCAAGTGCAACAGAAGCAAGTGCAACAAAGGGGCAGGGGCAAGTGCAAGAAAAGGGCAACAGGTCAAGTGTAACAAAGGGGCAGGAAAATCAAGCAAACTGACAAAATAGCGTGCAACAAAATGAAGGGAAACCAAATCATCGGTAACAATCAGGAAATAAGTTAAAAAACAAAATTAAGTGCAACAAATCAATGGATGTAGGGACAGGATTCAGGGCAGTGGAGCTGGGGAAAGGTGGAGCCTGAAGAGGTGGGTTTTCAGGCGGCGCTTGAAGGTGCTCAAGGATTCTGCTGTCCTGACCTCGATAGGTAGATCATTCCACCAACGAGGTACCAGGACAGACAGCAGCCTTGAGCGGGAAGGGGAGGAGTGGAGGGGGGGGGAGCCAGGCGACCAGAGGTAGCAGTGCGGAGTGCTCTGGCAGGGGTGTAGGGTCTGAACAGTCTCTGGATGTATGCTGGAGCTGTTCTGTTGACTCCCTGGTCAGCTAGCACCAAGGTCTTGAATGTGATGCGAGCGGCAACAGGGAGCCAGTGGAGCCTTGTGAGCAGGGGGGTGACGTGGGAGTGTCTCGGGAGGTTGTGGACCAGGCGAGCTGCAGTGTTCTGGATGAGCTGCAGGGGTCTGATGGCAATTAGATTTAGTCATTTTAGAGAATTGAAATGTGAATACATTTTCAGTGGACAATAAAAACCTAAGCATTTTATCTCAAATACATGAAAAGCTATATTCAAACAACTTCTACACAGTTATGTTATGGAATTCCCCTATAATATCCATATGATTCCCAATGAAAACATGGGATTTACTATGTTCAAAAGAAGCAAGCAATGCACAAAGATGTAGTCAGTACCTTGAATGAAACACGTAGTCATTTTAGTGAATTGTGAATAAATATTTATTGTTAAAAATGTTTGTGACAGTAGTGAAACAAACTTCGAAGGTCAGAGCACAAGACAAATGGGCACATTTAAAGGCAGTCTCTGCACATGTATTCAACAACGTACAATTGTCCCAGTAAGTGTTTAATTGCCAGATACTTAGTTTTTACATGAAGAAATCGAGAAATAATACAGAAATACTAAAAGGAATCATTCAATATTTTGAGCACTGTACCCAAGTGATACATTTTCATTATCCCTATAACTAAAAACCAGAACTGCACTAGCTATGCACTCCTCTTACCCAGTAACATTAAGTAACCCCCTCATGCTCCACTGGGGAGGGGTTTGCCACTATCTGCATAGGATTTTAAATGAGAAACTTGATAAAGCCTTTTTCTGTGGCTGACGTGCATAAAATCTTCTCTCTTAAAAAAATCCACGCTGACCTGGTCCATCCATCCCAAACATCCTAACAACCATCCTCAAATATAAAAAAAAGTTATAATCCTGAAACATGAATGCATATTTGATAGTCATGGTCAGGACTGATGTCGGTTCAAAAATTTAACCGTGAATGTGAAAAATATTTATGATATTCTTGATATTTTATGGCAGGTTTCTTTGACATGAACCTCAGTCATTTTCTTTTAATGGGATACACAAAGGTTACACCATGAGCTGTGTGTCTTGCAAATTGCAAAGCAGAACTACAAATTTGTGACAGCTTTTAATTTTGGTATACCATGGGTTTCAATTTGTTACATGATATGCAACTTTTCTGGTGGTGGCAAGATGGACCATGGTTGTTAGTGATAGATAAGATTACAATTAGCTTTCGCTCTTCCACAGGAGGGGTGGTCTTCCTCCTATTTAGCCCGGAGGACACGATGCCTATGATT
The DNA here is from genome assembly GCA_029721435.1 of Gymnothorax reevesii. Taxonomy (NCBI): domain Eukaryota; kingdom Metazoa; phylum Chordata; class Actinopteri; order Anguilliformes; family Muraenidae; genus Gymnothorax; species Gymnothorax reevesii. The sequence goes on along the minus strand of CM056575.1, from coordinate 126,862,862 downwards.
TCCAACAAGAATGTCAAATTTGGACTCGTCTGACCACAGGACACTTTGCCACTTTGCTACAGTCCATTTTAAATGAGCCTTGGCCCACAGAACACGACACCACCTCTGAATCATGCTCAACAACGGCTTCTTTTTTGCATGATGGAGTTTTAGGTGGCATCTGTGGATGGCACGGCGAACTGTGTTTACTGACAGTGGTTTCTTGAAGTATTCCAGGGCCCATTTAGTAATGTCAATGACAGACTCATGCCGGTGAGTGATGCAGTGGCGTCTGAGGGCCGAAGATCACAGGCATCCAGTAAAGGTCTTCGGCCTAATCCCTTACACACAGATTTTTCCAGTTTCTCTGAATCTTTTGATGGTGTTATGCACTGTCGATGATGAGACCTTCAAAGCCTTTGCAATTTGACATTGAGGAACATTGTTTTTAAAGTATTTCACAATTTTTTTTACGCAAGCATTCACAGGTTGGAGAGCCTCTGGCCATCTTTACTTCTGAGAGACTCAGCCTCTCTAAGACATCCCTTTTATAGCCAATTATGTTAAACACCTGATGCCAGTTAACTTAATTACTGGCTAAATGTTCTTTCAGCTGATTCTCTTATATATTAATAGGTTTTTCAACCCTTTTTTGCCTGTGTCCCAACTTTTTTGAGACCGAATGCAGCCATAAAATTTGAAATAAGCTCATTTTGTGGATAAAAATGTAAAATGTCTCAGTTTCAACATTTGAAATGTTATCTGTGTTCTATTCTAAATAACATATTGGCTCATGTGACGTGAAAGTCATTGCATTTTGATTTCATTCACAATTTACACTTCGTCCCAACTATTTCAGAATTGGAGTTGTATGTTATTCCAGGATCTTACCAGTGGAAATTATGCCGCTATGCTGTGGGTTGAATCAACTGTTACAAATGTGATGATTACATAATAGACAACTCAGTAAAGCAAAAGTGAGCTATGATAGCACTATTCAAAACAGATCAAATTGGCTCAGATAATACTTCCTGAGCTACAAATAGGTCTTTTCATATTGCTTGTAATTAGTGATTTTTAATTTTTTTATTTTCTGATTGAAAACACCTGTCTTCTCATTCTTCACATACAGAACAGCTATTGTTGCAGATATACACGTGAATTAGCATTTATGTTATTTCCCATCCACCCATCCATTTATGCAGCTATCCATCAACCTTCTATTCTGATTAATCCTTGGCAGGGTTGCAGGGGAGCTGAAGCCTACTCCAACATACAGTGGGCGAGAGGCTGGAAGACCCCCGGATAGGCTGCCATTTACTCACATACTCATACCAATGCAGAGTCTCAGGTTAGCCTGGCACGTTTGTCTTTTGACTGTGGGAGGAAACTGGGGAACTCATGGGAAACCCATGCAAACACGGGGGGAACACGCACACCACCCACAGAATGACACACAGAGTTTACATTAGTATATAAAAATACACAAAGGCTGTGGAAGTCAAGCAAAGGATCATAAAACAACTCAGTTTTGACAATCACTCAAGCACATCATAACATTTACATTTCAAAGCTCCCACATTGTACTGTTTTGTAACAATTTAAGACAATTTCTTTGGGTCTGTAAAAGAATTTGTGAAGGTTTTGAAGCTTTTAGCAAAATAGAACATGAAAAAAAAAATGCAGCGGTTGCATCCCTTGCCCTTTATTTCCTCCCCTGCATTAACCATGTGCTGTTGCAAGTGAGTGATGATTCAATGAAGATGAGACTGTACTGCGCATATTAACCCCCCCAGATACTTCAATAAGGGCAGCAAATCAAAATGGGCCATTTCAACTTTGAGGGAAATGGCTAAAACCCTGGTACAATCTGGTCTAACATTTTGTCAGATGGTAGGTTGAAGGATGACCAAAGTACTGTCTATGTGCAAGAGCAAGGAAAAATGTGATATTGGACCTTTAAACTGGTTCTGATGTTTTCTTGATGCATTCCTCATAAACACAACCTTTGTACTTCTTTTATAAAAAATAAATTTGATACTTTGAAAGCAGCGATACTTTTCAAAACAGTGCTTGAAGTGTATGATGAACATAATTTAAAATATAAATCTTATGTGCTTGAGTGATTGCCAAAACTGAGTTGGGTATGGTAAACTAAATCTTGGATATTTATCCCCTTTGCGCAGAAACCAAATCTGGCTATTTATGTGTAACCTTATGTACGGCTTTATAATTCAAGATTGCAGCTTCACCTGAGAGGAAGGGTATGATTCGACTGAGTCAAGACACTTTTAGCATTTAGAATTCCACTGTATTTCAGTTTATTTTCATGATTTTGGTAGAGAAAAAGGGCTGCAAACATAAAAAAATCTTCATGAACATTCATCATTGAAATTGCAAAAAAAATAATACTGAGAATTGAAAATTGGCTGGGGGTTCAAACTATACATTTCTGGGATCACAAACTCCTTGACAACAAGTATAATTAATCTCAGCATGATATTCTAAATTACCTACTCTCTAGGAGCCAAATTAGACCGTTGTCCAGGTGGCTCTCCTAACTCTAACATCCCCCCAAAATGGTGCACTGTCAAATCATAAAATAATCATATATTTAACAAAAACAACTTTTGACGTATCCAGTGACAGAAAATTGTCTCTGCGTGCATAAATTTGCAGCCTCATGTCCGTTGGCGGACACATCTGCACAAAAGGGTTAAAGCAGATATAAAATAAAACTAGATCAATATTATCATTGCACAGCACCGGTAAATCGATACTTTTATTTATTTTCATTTCGAGATTTTTTACTTCCAATATCAGGAACACACACACTATTTTTGATGGAACCCATATTCATAACTGTGGAATCTAGATCAGCAATTTTTGTTGATTGTTGAAGTCCTCATCATTAATGGGATCGAGTGAACTTGTTATATTTATTTTTATGCAGCCACAAAAGGTTTACCACAAGTTTTAAGTGAGCACATGTTTGGTGACAAATTAGTTCAGTTTTATCTTCAGTAAGAGGGGTACGACTAGAACACTGAAAAATTAGGCTGATGTCTCAGAGGCAGGAATGGGAGGTTTGAAACGCCAAACATCATCTCTGCTAGAAAACATCTGTATCCAAGTATTTGAATGAGGCATATCATTAAAGGTCCCTTTTTGATATAAAGGAGGGAACTGATCACATCTTTGGTCCCAGTCTAAAAAAAACAAGCCGCGCTGCTCATTTAACTTGGATTACCTTCAACCTGACATTCTGCCCAAACAATGTACATTCTCATACCTGTACATCCAAAGCAGAATGGAAATAATACAAACCAATAAAACATCAAAAATGTCTTATCTTAATAAAACATTTATTTGAGCTGAATCTTTGGAATGTAGTAGTCATAGATTGTAGTCATGTCGGGAACAGAAACAGATGAATCGTTGAGACAGATCTTGGGCGTCAGAGTACAAACATTATTTAAATTTTTAAGGCCTTGCTGTTCGTTTATCTTTTTTTCCTACAACAGCAAATTACAGAAGCAGTATTGAAAATAAAAACTTTCTTGTAAAAAAAAATTCAGCACAAAATTTTGATGACGGTACAAAAACGAAGCAATATTATACCAGTTAAATGGAACTTTACTATAGGAAATTTGCTTACCTTTTTCAATAATGAAAACATCTCATTAATTGTACATTTCAGAGTTATATTACATAATCTGAAACCAAAAGGATGAAAAAAATGTAACACTGCATTTTATTATCTTTTTACAAATTAATATTATAAACACATAAACCTTTTTAAATATATTTATCAGTGCAACATTTTTTTTCTTTTCACGCTACAGTATCCATTTCCTGTCGATATCGAACTGAACCATAAACCATTTACATGGGCCTTCTTCATAGGGATATTCAGAGTCATACATCGTTCAGCAGTGAGTAGTGTTGAGAGAATTACAACAAGAAACAAAGAAACAAAACAAAACAGAAAAACACAAACTAAAAATGTATTCAGAACACACAACATAACAATGGAAATTCGCCGGAATCTTATTTCCGGGTGTGAATGACATCACACCTATAGTTCTGTGCCTTTGTCAGCGTTGGCCACCTGTGTCTCAGACACGTCATGGCTTCACGTCGCCCATGTCCATGCAGTGATTTCTGCTTGGTTGCCTGTGCCTTCGGTTTTTCCGTTTGCTGAAGGTTTTCCACTGGCTTTTGAGTTAATCTCATTCAGTCCTCAGTAAAGTTCCTCTTCTGCAGGAATAATCCGAGAGGCCCTGGCGATAAAGGTGTCTTTAAGCCCTGTCCCTGATTATCAGCCATCTCATTGCGTTCTCGGGCTCCGTACGCAGTGATTGACACCCGTCACTTGTAGGGAGTCTTGATCTTCAACAGTAGCCTACCAAATGAGCTCTTGTGTGATCCAGCCACAGTGGTGAAATTAATGAGTTTCATGAATGAGTTTTGTGAAGACACCTTTGGTAAAGACAATGAACAGGGTCCTAAAGAAGCTCAGTACGCTTTTTATGAGCATCAGTGCTCACCAGTGAGCTCAGGAAAACCCTAAATTAGATGACCAATCTGGAGACTACTGCTGAGACGCCCGTTTCATCAAGCGCTCTTAAGTTTCTTAACCATGTCATGGAAGGGCTCCACACAGCAAACAACAGCTACCACAGAAAATAAGAGCTCTTCCTTCTTTGATTTACTAAACGCACAACACTCTACTCTAAAATGAGGATAGCAGTCATGCTACATCCATTTTAAAGGCAGTGCTTCTAAGAGAAATGTGGACAGTGCAGCAATGTCAGGATGGTGCCAGCCCATGATTCCTAGCACAACTGATGCGGAGCTATGATTTTCTCATGGATTGGCTGGCAGACACGACCCACATCAAATAGTAGCCCAGTGCAGTGGACCAACAAAGCAATCCATCATGTTAACACACCATTACTGGGGGGATATAAAGCTATGACACAATGAAAGATGAAGCTAGGTAGAGGGAGAGGTCCACGTCAGGTTTCAGTCCCAAAGATAACCCAACGGTGCCACAGGAACACATACAGTACAGGCCAATGCAGAAGCACCAAATTCCGTTCCTTTGCATGCTACACGAGCTTATCCAGCTCTGTGGCTTTATTAAATCTACACAGCCGTTCAAGACGGATGAGTTTGGAGCTCACAGGTATTGATTAAAAATCCTCTGACACCATACATACATCATTTATTTAAAAGGCAAATGCTGCAGAACCACATTGTCCTATGGCTCCCTGTCGCAATCACAGAGTTCAATGATTGGTCAGTCAGAAGCTCTCGAGCAGGCTTCCTCAAACGTCAGCATCAAGTGAGAGAATGGTCAACATCGCACTTAGTCAACTTTCACAGAAAAACAGCCAGGTGATTGTATTTACATCGTACAACCCACAAAAAGGGATACTGCAGCCTGTTGCTCATTATTCTCTCTTTTGTTTTTTTTTTTTTAAAAAGGGCACGAAAATATATTATAAGGTTATGTACATTATGTGGGATGAGAGAAAAAGCAGTGATGATGTGATTTCGATTTTCAGACTGAACCGGCTGATGTCTTTTTTGTTATTGTTTCAGTACTAAGCAAAATGAGAAGATCCAAAATCAACTAACAAAGCCAACGAAGATGTCCTAAAGGCACTGTCGGAACCATACCAGGATTTAGGGTAGGGGAAAAAAATCACAGGACCCTCAAGAGGTGAGGGCTGACGTTATACACACAATGTCCCCAGATGTTGGGGGTGGGGGGGCAAGGTAGTTTAGGGGGGAAATACTACATATTTGTGAGAAAGGTTAATTTCGGGTCTTTATCCTTCTACACAAAAATAATGGCTTTGAAATAAAAAATAAATGATTTTCTTCCAGCGAAATTATAAATATTTTAGACATTATCTTACTTGGTCTCAACACCAGCATCTGATTGATAAGGATTAAAAACCAGAAACAAAAAACAAAGGATAGGAACAGAATGAAAAAAATAAAATAATCATCAAACTGTACATATTGTTCTCTTCAGTTTTTTTACACAGTGTCCCCCTACTGGTAGATGTCTTTCACTGCAGCTCCTGAGAAAATTCTGGCTCAGTCACCATCCCTCCCACTGATTCTCTGCTTCTTGCTTATTTTTTTTCCATTTCTGAATAGGCTGCAACTGGCAGTCCAGTTTGCCTTTCGTTGGCAGCCCACTAGGTCCTTCCCAGCCCTGTACTCATGCTTCTGAATAGGAATTTTGTGTAGTGAGTTTGCTATCTTTCTTTAGTTTGACTCCATCCACCAATTCAAAGTTGTAATTCTCCAGCGCCGATAAGTTCCTGTCCGACATGCTGCTGTGGGAACAGGCGCAGTAGAGAACGACCCCGCAGATGGCCCCCAGGAACACCCCCAGGGCGCTCATGGCGATGATGGTGATGAGGATGGGGTCAAGGGTCTTCAACATGTTCCCCGCTCCGGCGATCTCGTCGCTTTTCACAATGTCAGGGAAGACGGTGATGTCCACTCCTGATGGATTTAATGGGGAGAGAGAGAGTCAGACACGTCTAAGTAAACGACTGCTGATTCTGTCATGCCAAACATGATGAATTCCCCATCACTGTCACTCCCCCACTGAAATGTTGCACTTTTGAAAGATGTGTGAGGACTCCTCATGTGTGTGTACAGGAATCACAAACTCAACAATACATAAATGCCACTGGTGTGGTAGATAAATTTAGAAGGTGCATTTCTTTTTTGCAATCTCTACATATGAAGAGTTTAGGACAAAACATGGGTATGGGGATCTCTTCAATATGAGACAGGATATGGCCCTGAAACCTCACAGATGAGCATAAAATAATTCAGAAGTAGAGAGTGGAGGCCTAAAACTGTTTACATTACTAAAAGCTAATTTTTAAGAATTTTCCTTAAAATAATTATGCTGATCAGAATTTTTAGTAAAGAAATGGAGTAGTTCAAGAGTTATGCCAAGTCTGGTTCAAACTTATCATAATTAAGATTTATGATATAGAAATTCGCTTGGCATCACACACATCACCCAAGCAGTTTCAGGGCAGATTGAGGAAATCAATAACTTCTTGGGCACAGTTTCAAACCTCGCCAACGTCCCTTAAAATGTAGGTTTCATCAATGTGCGAATGACAGTTTCCAATCACAATTATTGAACTGCTTCACTTTCAATATAATATTAGAAAGGAAAAATTATGTTAAAGATGCTGTGTTCTCACTTTCTAAGGCCATGAGCCAAGCTTCTCTCCACAGAGTCACCTCACTGATCATTACAACCTACTTTGTAAGCTAAATTGCCGGTGCAGCAAAGACTAGACTTTGTAAGCTAAACTGTCAATAGAACAAAGTTAAAGATCAATGGACTTTACTCTCAATTATTGATTTTGTCAACCTTATGCATGCGCATAGACAAATATTTACATCCAGGAAGTCCACAGCACAGTGCTGTTTAATTGACTGCACTCAACACAGTTTCTCTTAAAGGTCCCCTATTATGCCAGCTAATTAGCCATTATAAGCCAGTTCAAAGTCTCCCCTACCTGACATCACAAGGGGGAGTGACCACCCAGAATAATGAAATCTGATTGACTGCTTGGCTGATGGTGATTAGTTCTCTTTGCCTCTGGTTGGTTACTTCCCCATGTGATGTAAAGAGGGAAAAGATTTTGAAATGGCTTGGAATAACTTATTAGCTTTGCACCTTGTGACATAATAGGGGACCTTTAAGCGTAGATGTGAGGTAGATTATGTACAACGTAACATTTCAAAGAGATGAGCACAGAGGGATGCATAGATAACCAAAATCTGATGTAAATAAACAATAACAGATTGACGTACTGATCTCATTGTCTTCCTCCTCTGGCTCCAATGGCTCTGTTGGGACATCAGGGTCTGCGGGTGAAAATGGTGTTGAAGTGTTTACAAAGGACGGCTTAATGCGTGGGCAGAGCAACGTAATCAGAATTAATTCAACTTTTACAGAGGGACATTAACCCTTACAGTGTCTGTTGCAGTCCACTCTTCTCAGAGTGGTACTAACTTGACTGTTTAAGAGTTGCTATCACTCCGAACTTTTTGCTGTGAGGACACTCTCTAGTGTGGAGCTGTTTTCCACTGGTCCGCCTTGGTTTCTTTATTTATCTTGCTGCAATATCAAGTCACTACAAGTACAAAATGCAATGACATTCCAGATTATTCTGTGCTTCCTATAGTTTAGGGGAGGTCCTTTCTTCCCTCTGCACTGCAATGCCCCCCATAAACAGAACAATGTCCATACATGGTTTGTTCAGATTGGCGTACACAAGCCAACTGACCTGCAAAGAGTCAGCTTCAGCTTCACATCAAAAACCATTGGGGTCAACAGACGTGTCAACTTCTAGCAAGGCCTTATGGTAATATATCATCGCCAGACCTAACTAATTATTTTATCTTTTTATAATACCAGGAATGGAAGCAAATTCCCAAAGCAGTGTTAACAGCATTGAGGCTACACTAGCAGTTAAGGGAGACTGACTCTATACTGACTCCTGTAATTTTTTGACTGACATATCGAATAAGCAGATGTCCGCACACTTTTGGCTATGTATTGTGGACTGGCTCTTCATATTAAGCACATTCCTTGAGCCCTACGTAGCTCCAAACCAGACTTTAGGCAACACGAGACAGATGCTGTACTCACCTCTGCAGTCAGACATGTTGAGGCCATCCAGTATCTTGACATCGTCCACAGCTATATCCCCCCGACTCCCTCTCTCCACCACCCCTTCAATAACCACCTGCAGGAGTCAAAAACTCCCTCAGTAATACAGGCTACACGCAAAAACTAGTAAATCTCCAAGAACAGGGTTGGCGACCACAGTCTGAGACTGTAGTGGCAAGCCTTCAAAGACAGATCATATACACTGTCCCGCAAGTCACAACAGTACACACAACCCCCTGATTAACAGTACAGACCTCAGGAACACAGTGTACACTCAAAGTAAAGACAGAGATCTTGCATACAACTACTCCCTAAAGTTAACATGCCACCTGAGCAATTAGTCATAACACAGTCCAAAGGCTCACATGAAGCTTGAGGAACACATAGGATTTACACTCTCAGTCTCAGATCAGCATTCAGGAATTCTTGAATGTATCAGTAGGTGTACATAATCGCTTTAAGACTGCAATAACAAGGCATATCAGAAAACTAGCTCAAACAACTTAAGCAAAACCTCTCTCTGGCCTCTCTTAGTACCTGATAGGGTTTACTGGAGGGGGGAACCCGTACGCGCCCCTCCCTCCAACGGTTTCCTTGGTGACCGCTGACAGTCCAGAGCAGGATGTCGGCCATGCCGTCGGCCGTCTCCTTGCGCTGCTTGATGTGCAGGGTGCCAATGTGCGAGCCCAACATGTGGTACCAGAATGAGACGCACACATCTGTATCCAGCTTGGTGACCTGTGGGCTTACTAGTCGAGCCACCTCATTGTCCTGGGTGCCAGTGGCCAGAGTGTAGATGAAGTTCCCTGATCCGTCTGTGGGAGGGAGGCATACAGGACGTCATAAGGGCTCAGGCCTGTACTAATGAAGGGTATAAAAGGAGGAGTCATGAGGGCTCAGGCCTGTACTAATGAAGGGTATAAAAGGAGGAGTCATGATGGCTCAGGCCTGAACTAATGAAGGGTATAAAGGAGGAGTCATGATGGCTCAGGCCTGTACTAATGAAGGGTATAAAGGAGGAGTCATGATGGCTCAGGCCTGTACTAATGAAGGGTATAAAGGAGGAGTCATGATGGCTCAGGCCTGTACTAATGAAGGGTATAAAGGAGGAGTCATGATGGCTCAGGCCTGTACTAATGAAGGGTATAAAGGAGGAGTCATGATGGCTCAGGCCTGTAGTAATGAAGGGTATAAAGGAGGAGTCATGATGGCTCAGGCCTGTACTAATGAAGGGTATAAAAGGAGGAGTCATGAGGGCTCAGGCCTGAGAAAGATTTAAAGATTTACATACAGGATGAGGGCAGAGGCCTCAACCAGTGAAGTGTCACTAAAAGGGACCAAGCGAGCTCTGTGCTACACTAATGAAGGATTTGGTAGAGGGGCCAAGTGAGCTCTGATCTCTACCAGTGAGGAGTTTTGTTGGAGAGGTCCTGAGGGCTCAGGCCTGTACCAGTGTAGCGTTCAGAGGGGCAATCATGAGGGTTCAGGCCACAACCAATCAGGGGTTAAGTAGATGGGTCAAGTCAACCGTGGGCAATACCAATGGAGGCTTTAATGGACGGCCATGGGAGCTTTAGTGAATAGGAAAGAAGGGTTTAAAGGAGCAGTTATATGGGTTCCAGCCTGAAAGGATTTTAAGGAGGGGTTTGGTGAGCTCTGTCCTGTACCACTGAAAGGTTTAAAAGAGAAGTCTAGCCAGTAGTAATGAAGAAAGAATGAGAGTCCCAGAGAGACAGAAGTAAAACTGAATAACCTCTGTTCGACATCGAGGATCCCAGGACAATCATTCATCTCTGGGCACAATACAGCGCTAATGTTCCGTAAAGGGTAGAGATAAAAGAGCCATAACTCACAAGATATTGTGGAACTCCCTTTGTCATACGCACACAAATCAGTACACTTAAAACCTTCAGTAGGAAAATAATCAGTACTAGCAAGTAATAGGACTAGTCTACCAGTCCACCAGCCTAAATTTAGTCTGGTTCATGATGCCCACCTCTCCTCTATCCTCACCTGTGTGGTCCATATAGGGGCCTGTATTGAGTGTTGGGGTCCCGCTGGATTGGATCTGCCATCTGAAGCTGCTGCCCTTCTCCGAGGTCCAGCTACAGAAAGAGGGATCCTCAGCCCAGCCAAAATCGCAGGCAAACCACACGTATGCTGTAAATAGAGAGATTTCATACCTGTTTGTATTTGCTGTTGATGAAGTCGTTGCCTCTATATATTTGAGGGATCCTTTGCCATCGGTGGCGCTATTGCTATTCTCATCGAATCCTTACATGTGAGTGGCTGATGCACTAGAGGTTAAAGGGGGTCAGCTCTCCATGTGGGAACATGCTCTTCCGGTACACACAGCAACCGATACTCTCTGCTAGCAATGCAGCGCCAGGTCAGTGTATGATATAGAGCCACTGTGTTTGCTTTGTGTGAACACGAACGACTATGTCTCCAGAAAAAAAATGCATGAACAATTCCAAAATTGCATATTGCGATCGATGCCTGTAGAATGAAAGGAAACCAGTTTTGTGCGCCAAAACCATTGACTGTATACAGGCAATGGCTGAAACCAGAAGTGTGTATCACAACGCAAATATTTCAGTGCCATCCTCAGCAAATTTTGGATATTTAAATGCTATCCCTGAAATTAAATGGACATAATACTTGTTACAACTTAGCAGAGCTTTATCAGGTGATTCCAAACTCCCAGTGATGATGAATTTTCAATATACCACAGTGGTCATCAACCCCATTCCTGAACATCTATCATCCAGTAAGTTTCCAATCCAACTGAAACAAAGTCATCTTCAGCTAGATAGCAGCATTGGGCTACTCATTAGTCCAGCCATGAGTGAAAAATTTGTGCTGGAGTCCTTCTGGATGGTAGATCTCCAGGAGCAGGGTTGGTGACCACTGATGTACCATATCTTGTATTCACTAGATGGCAGCAGAGAGCTGTTCATGCCGTAACGGCAGCAAAAAAAATGGATGCCTTGAGGCTAGAAAGGCTGTAAAACCGAGACAGGGGAGAGAAATCCTGACAGAATTAGGGAGAGAAGATTCCACACTTAATACCGACCCTGAAAACATTGAAGCGTAGATTCAATTAATCTCCCTTAATAAATACATCTAAAACTCGATGCGATTAATTTACCAGGGAGCAAAAAGAAAAAAGTAATTTGCATGCTAAGAAAGGCCCTCCCCACAACAGCGCACGGAGAGGGTCGTCTTAATGAGCAGGGCTGTTAACAAACCATGGAAATGGTTCTTGCGATGAACTGCATTCCTCCCAGCACAGTTCCCTGCGGAGGACAGCAAATGGCTGTAGACAAATGTGGAGCAACCAAATAGTGCAATTTCGCTATCAAACTGGAATGAACTGTCCCAGACACCCAGCAGAGAATTATATTGATTCTCAGCTAGTCCAGAAAGTCCATGTTTGTGTCATGAGGAGGTGAGAACACACAGCAGAATTAATTTAATAGTTTAAAGATTTAGTCACTGTCTACATTCTATAGGGCCAGAAAAGACAGAATTCTGTATAACGTAACAATTTGAACAGCCGCCATGTATAACAATTACAGAAAAAAGAGAGGGAAAAAAATTTCTTATGCAAATTGACAAGTGAATTAGTGTGACATCTCACCGTTTCAATACAGTTACTTATTGTACGCATTGTAATGCATACACAAATAGGACATCAGACCAGGTTATAAAAATACACAGCTGCTTTGCACCAATGTTTTAAATGCCATTTAAGAGATTGATGGATATGTGGAATGGCCACGTCTGGCATGAAGTGACTGTGGACGTACTGATGAGCTCAGGAGCTGTCAGACCTTTGTTTCCCCCCCAATTAGCCAAGGTCGTCATATCCTCCCACCCACCCCCATTATCCTCACACTCCTTCATCTGTGCTGGGCTCGACCTCATCAGCATGCGGGTAGGGCCAGCTGATTAGTGATTATGCTGAAAGCGCAAAACTGCACAGATCATAGAGGAGTGTCAGAGAGAGAGAAGGAGAGAGCGAGGGGGAGGATATCAAACAAGAGAAAGACAAAGAGACTGAGGGGGTGAGCAGGAAAGACAGGAAGAGGAAGAGAGAGCGAGGGAGGGGAAGGAGTGGTAACCTCTCTCTCACCTGGGATAGTGTCCACTTCCATCGTGGGCTCTGCCACAGTGGTTCCTGCTGTCAAATACAAGTCAGAGGGCTTGTTATGATCAGCTCATTCAGACACCATACAGGGGTGTAGTCTGCACTGTTTCTGGGGGTTGGGAGTGAGGATTGGGTGGAGTACATGCCAGGGGTGCACTGTGCACATGGATGGAGAATGTACTTCGATAAAAAGCACGGTGCATACGGAAGCATCTCCATTCAGGTTATTGCGGAAGGCATGCGAAGTGGGATATTGAAAGGGTCTCATTGGGTGTTGGCACCTGTGGCGTCGTAGTCATCACCTGTTCCGCTGTGACAGCTGGCTTGCTCGTCATCGCACTCGTTCGGAACCACGGTGGACGTAGCGAGCGTGGTGGGTGGCTCTGTGGGTGCTGGAGAAGGGAGAGAGAGAGAGAGAGAGAGAGAGAAGCCCCCTCATGATTCAATTCAAGGACAAATTTAGTTTAAAAGAGAGAGAGGGGTAAATTATGCTCAATAGTGCTCAGTTAAGCTATGGGGACTGTGGTATGACGCATGCACGCAATTCCCTCCCAGTGTGGCTGACACTGGTTTCCATTATGGAGCTACTAACAGACAAGCGCTTTTATCAGGGTGTGGATGACCTAAAATAGCTTGGGCGGAGCTCCTCCCATTCCTGATTTGCGCAGAGGCAATGCCGGCCTCTCATTACACCCAGCTGGATGTGGGCACATCTCAGCCCAATGGGCGGAGTGGGGGAGGCACCAGCCATGGCCAACTTTGAGACTGAAATGAGGAACTCCTGGCCCATTAGCCATCCTTAGAAGACAAAACAAAAAACCAACAGCCACAACAAAACACTTCAGGGCTTGTAAATAAGACGAGAAGAAACAATAGTGTGTGTTGACACTATGAAGTCCATGTAACACACTATCGACTGCATTACTGCAGAGTTAAAAATGAGAGTCAGGGATCGAAGGGTACAACTATCTGTTGAGCCCGTTGAAGGTATTGAGAACTTTGATTCTTGCAGTCCTGTACCCTCTCTGTCAGGTTTGGCTTGGTATCACCAGCACGTTCACATTAAAGCCTAATTTATAGTCGTCCAACTCCGTCAATGCGCAGACATGCAGTTGTATCAACGGAGATGTGGACCTTTCAGACTTCTCCATTTTTTAATGGGTGTTGCAAAGCAATTCACCGCTAGGACAATAGGGGGTGTAGCGTTTTTTTCGGAGACCCGCCTGCTATTTCATGATGTCTGAGCGGCATTCCGGGAATGATGCAGTTACCTGACTAATCACAGGCTTGCGATATCCGTGGGGTCTCCGTCGTTTTGAGGGATAGTTAGAAAATTTGGGAGGTGTTCGTCATGCGTCCGAGAGCAAGTCGGAGAGGGTTTACGATGTCGGCGAGGGACTTTGCATCTCTGCGCATTGACGGAGTTGGATGACTATAAATTAGGCTTAACAGGGAAAACAAGCATTATCATTCCACTAAAACCCCCGTGGGATTCATCGGCTTAACGTTACACCGCCAGATCCTACAGCCTTCTCACAAATTCAGTATGTTAATCCACTTAGACCAGCCTGTCTAAACATGCTCCCCCTTTACAGACCTGCATCTTCTCCCTTCATTATGCAAAGCTTTGATGGTGGAAAGTCGAGAGAAAGCAAAGAAAGTGGAGTGGACCTGTGCCGCAGGGGTCTTGACCTAACGTCACTCTAGGAAGAAGCACCATAATTGACTAAGTCCAGTAGAGCCCCAGTCTCAACCTTGTCTTGAATTCCGGGTTCAAATTACCTCCATCACTTGCATTCTTACAGTAGCTCCTAGCCCGAAAAGAGGACACCATAACGCATCATTCCTGATTTGGATTGGGGACAGGTGAGCTACAGGGCATTTGCACTTTAATCATGCACCTCAAGCATCTTGCTGTTCTGTTTGTGATGGGCAGGTGGGATGTGTCTGGGTGGAGGTGAGGCTGGCTTACCTTCGAGCTGACAACCCAGGAGCTCCAGACGCAGGCCCATGCCCGCAGTGGTGGCCCTCTCCGGGTATACCCGCAGGAAGCGCGTCAACAGGGGCTCCAGCCTGCGCAACTCTGGGGTGTCATAGTTCATGTTCCCCTCAAAAACCTGTGGACATGGAGAGTAAATTTGACTGAGAGAGACAGACTGTGTGAGAGAGAGGGGGAAAGAGAGAGAAAGAAAAACATTTGGAACACCTCTGTAAGGGAACGCCTTGGATGAAATGAGCACCATTTTGTACATAAAAATGACCACTTTGGAGGTCATATGATGCGGCCGGTGTAATTTGTCTCGTCACTCTGAGAATAACAATGAGGTTACACCTTACTTATCAATTATATTCATTACAGAGAACCCAAATGAAAGGAAAATGTGAATAACATTTAGGAGCACCTCCAGGAGACGATTTGGCGCTAAGTATTCATAGTAAGTCAAAAGAGAAGACAACAATATCCCATTGCCTGATGCCCTTTCATTTCTAAGCAAGTCAAAAGATCTTGAAAGAAGTACCCAAAATGTCACTCATTGCGTCCATTATGGCTGAGGTGTTCCGAAAGAGAGAGAAAGCGAGAGAGAGACGGAGAGCTTGATTGGAGGAGGCAATTCTGAGCATGTCAACAGGCTGACTGATATCAGTTTCAATGCAAGGTGCCCTTGAGGCTGGCTCATTACGGGACATCTGAAAGCCAGCAGAACAAACTGAAGGGGAGGTTGAAACAAAGAAAAAAAGAAACAAACAGTGGAGCAATGAGCAGACTTCTCCAGCTGCCATTTCAGAGACACCAGCATCTGGATGCGGAGCTGGCGACTGTGACGGTGTGGCATACTGAAGATCAGACAAGAGCCGCCACATTGAGTGCAAGATCACAAGTGCTGTCCGTATCAACCTGGCTGCAGTTAAAAACATAAACCGTCTCTGGATAATTGGTATAAAACACAACAGTGAACCTATGTGACAGTAATAATGACTCCAGCACACCAACATGACCTTCCTCTCTCTTTAAAGAGAACAAAGAGACAGGGGCAAATGTAGACTCTAGTCCCTCTTAAATCGAGAATCAGCCTATCTGAAATTCATTGATATTCCTGCCTGGCTCACTGGTAATTAGGAGACCACTGGAGGAGCCTCATGTGCCCTGACTCACAGATACTTCAGAGACTTGCAGTGTAGAGTCAAGAGCCTCCCAGCAAACCTAAACTCCAGAGAGCAGTCTGAATCTCACACAGCTCGAGTGGAATTTTAAAGGAGTTGAAGAAAGTGTCTGAATGAGCTTTTAAGAAAAGTTGCCCTGAATGGCAGCAGGAATTCACAACGCCCCAAAATGGCTTCTCAACGCACCAGTGCTCACACAAAATACCTGTGCAGTGAATACTTCGATATTTTTAAGGTGACCTCAACCATCATCTGAAGACCAGTTGCCTAAGAATAGTCTTTCAGCATATTCCTAGTAAGATTCACCAAAATCTCCAAATGCACGTCTGAATTTAACCCCTTTGCGCGGAATACAAAATTTTGCCAATTTTTCCTGTTGTGCATGAGCCTATTTAAGCTTTAGAACTCAGGATTTGTGACACAGAGATTTTTGAAAATTATTCAAGTGAAGCTAGACATTTGGAAATTCAATTACAGAATTGTTTAGGAATTAAATTTTGGAATTTACGGACGCCGGCGTCTACATCTGCAGAAAGGGGTTAAAGGAAGCACCTTGGTTTCACACATAAATTGCTAATGCGGATTTATCACCATGGCCATTATTTTCCTTCAAATTATCCAGCAGCTTTGCTGAAAAGTAATATGCCCAGTCATGTAATTAGCTTATACCGCTTGTAAAAAAAGCTTTTTTTATTAAAAAAAACCTTGGTAATCTCTTTTTAATGGGCTATTTTCAGTGGGAGGTGGCTTCAAAGCTTAGTGTGTGATCTGACCCAGCTACGATGAGAAGACAGAGCACTCTCTCTGAACTTTCTCTTGATTAATTTTCTTCTCTCCCTGCCATTTTGTAGAGCCTGACTTCGCGCTAACCCTCTTCGTATCTCAGCGATTCATATCAAACTCAAAACTCTTCTTACATCTGCTTTCTAGCGCTTTACTTCTGCAGTTTCAGACCTTTACGGTTCATTCCTCCATGTTTCTCCAAGATCTTATCACTGACTCCATGTAACTCCCTAATCACCAGGCTAATTCCTCTCTCCTGTTCTGACTATAGCCACAGCACTTTATGCAGTCATCTGACTCCTGCCATCACACTCTCAATGGTCATCTGACTCCTGCCGTTGCACATTATATGGTCATCTGTCTCTTGACCAACACTTTACGTGGTCATCTGACTCCTGCCACTATACTTTATATGGTTAAGTATTTCCAATCTTCCTCTATCTGAGACCCTCTCCATCCTCTTCTTTATCCCCAGGAAGGATTCTGGTTGTTTCTGCAGCTCACCTTAGGCTTGTTGCCGCTGGCGTCCAGCACCATGGTCCAGTGGGAGCCGTTGTTGCTGTATCCCACCCTGAACTTCTTCATGAAGACCTTGTTCTCGCGGTGCTTCCCGCCCTGGATGATGAGCCCTCTCACCAGCTTCTCTTCCCCCAGGTCCACTTGCAGCCACTCGCTGCTGTAGGGCTGGGGCTGGGGAAGGAGCGTCCAGCCAGAGCGGCTGGTCAGGAGACGGGCGTTCTCCGCCACCCAGCTACGGTCCGTGTGGGAGGAGGCTGTGATCTGAGAGTCGGAGATGAGGCCCGAGACCATTCCCAGCATGCCAGAGCATGGGTACTCTGCGTAAAAGAGAGAGAGAGAAAGATAGAGAGAGAGAGAGAGAGAGAGAAGGAATGTCAAAATATTGGCCTCCCACACATGATGGTAAAGGCTACTCCGACTATAGGATACAGCTACAATAGTTGTAGCTACTATTTTAAAAACAACATCAACAACAACAACAATAAAAGCCTCTCGCCCATTGAATGCTGGGATAGTCTTAAGCCCCTCGTGAACCTCACCAGGAATAATCAAGACAGAAAACTAATGGACAGACTATAATTGTTATAGTCACCACCATCATCATTCATTCATTTGCTAGCTTGTAAGGACACATACAAGACATACATTTCTTACAAAACACACAACTGTAGAACAAGATTCAGGGAATGTTGCCAGAACCATTTAACAACAGGTCATTCAGTGAAGATACACAGAGTAAACTGCTTTCTGCAAAACATGATTTTTGCATGTGTGTGTATGTGCATTTTTGCATGAAATTTCCGTCCTTACACAGCGTGTGATTGGGACAGTGTGTGATGTGTGTGCTTATTGTGTTTATGTGTGCTGTGTGAGTGTGTATGTGTGCGTTGGACATTCACAAGGACATACAGGATCCCTGTGGTAAGAGCAGGTGACAGATCTCCTCAGGCAGCCTTGCTCTGAATACCAGACAACACCCCAGCCAGACACGCTACACCTGCGTGCCGCCCGAGCTTCATGTCGGCTCTGCACGCATGACGGCCCAGCTACAGGCAGCCGCCGTGTAGGGAGGGAGCGTAATGAGCTCGACATGAGGCCGTTCGCTCGGCTCGCTATCCGCCGCCTCGCATCATCCCACCAACGCCCTCGGGTCCCGAACCCCCGACCGGCTTCCCGTCAATGACGTCACTGTCGTACCCGAGAGAGCGAGTTGGAACTCAGGACTGCGAGCGCCGTCATCGGCTCATCTGCTATTCCTCCCGGGATGCATCCATTAACGACTCTCTGACCCCTCGCGTGCTTAATTTCCGCACGCGGTATTAGTCTCCAGGCATCTAATTAAAGTCCTTGCTTCCCTCATTTGTCCCCTTTCTCTGGTCTGCATTTCTTCCCACGGTAACATGTTCTAGCCCCGCCATCACCTGCCCCCACCTGACTAACTGCGGCAATTGGCTGGATCCTGACAGGCTTCACCTGCTCCGGAATCTTCTGCAGTCTGCCTATGAAAGGAAGCCATCCAGTCTGCCGTTTACAGAAGAGAAGGTCTCCTTGAGACAAGGTGGTTAAGCACAGACAGACTGTCTGCTTCCACATGGTTTCTCCCAGAGCACTTAATCACCTGACTATGAGATGTCTGCCCTTACTGAGTAATACTCTTTTTATGATGTTGCCCAGGGATAGAGATATAGTCCATGTTTGGGGCTGCAGCAAGTGGGGGTCGATAGGTCAGACACCACCCATCCACTTTTAAGAAATACAGCTGCAATTTCTTCAATGCTGGCTAAATATTGAGAAAGTTTCTTGGAAATCCAAATATTCCATCTGGACCCATCCAAATTACTGAACTGTCCTGACCCCATGTTCAAAACCTTTGCCTCTAGCTGAGGTCCTCCTGGGAGAGCCAGCTGTAGCTCATATATTATACAAAACACACATAACCTGTTAGATGTATGCCAGGAACAGCATGGCATTTAATCAGATTTTTCATCCTTATCATCAAATAAATGGCCCTGAAATGAAAAGCCTGCCAAGAACATTTTGGATTTTATATGTGAATCACTCCTGCTTTTTTGCCTTCTCCTTCTGAAAAAAAAAAATTTTTACATTCTTAAAGCAGGGAAAGGATCCCAAACTCTTGCACAGTTTAACGCCCACTGACATTACAAAGGCAGAGACCCATTTTGGGTTACAGCCCCAGAAAATGACCTCAACAAGAGACTGAGCAGAAACAACTGTCTCAAGGTCAAGGAATAGATTTGCCGACCCTATTGATTCAAAGCAAAGGGAGGCAGTGCTGTTCTGGGAGTGACTGCTGAACAGCTGTGGAGAAAATTCAGGAAGTAGAAGCCTCTGCCAGCCCACAGTGGCACCGAAGCATCTGGAGGAGTCAGGCATCAATGTCTTCAATCTCTGTGGGATAACTTTCCCTTCCCAGGCTCGTATACGCCAGGGGCTCAAAAGACGACCCCCTTTTTTTTCCCCAAGGATCATAAAGCCGCTCTAAAACATAAGCGACATTTCACCCTGCCCCTGAAGCCCATTCACAGCCTTGCGTGCCCAGCATGGGTGCACTCAGAGGGAAAACAGGTATTTTTTCCTGACAGCGTGCGCTCCAAGGGCGTTTGATTGACGAGTAATGTACTGCAGCCAGCTGTACATGAGGGAAGAGCCGGGAGCAGACTGATGATGTCACAGAGGGTCTTCAGAACACAGGCGTAGTGTAACTCAGTTATCACCCAATATGGTGCTTTCAGCAGTCTCCGAGCCACCCAGCATGCAGCGCTCTTAGACACATAAACAAAGAGACACAAGCACATACACCTACAGTACGTATGAATTAATATTTACGCACATACCACCCCCCCCCCCCCCCCCCCACACACACACACACACACAACCATTCATGTTCATGTGCAATAACTCAGGTACCAGGCACGGGCACTTCAGCCTTTCATTACCTTATGTACACAAAATAAAACTGTTGAAACCCAACACAAATCTTCCGAGCCCAGAGACAGGGCTGCGCTGCCAAAAAGCCAGGACAGGGGAATGAAAATCAGTCTGAGCTGGAGCACCGATGAGACCTCCCTGTCATTAACACGATTCATTTTGAATGAACTACATCCAAACATCAGGTAACATAAATATGTAATAAACTTCATGCGCCACTCATTCATAATGTAAAACTGCTCTCGCTCCAGGACCAGCTCTCCCAGGGTACTGGGGGTGAGGAGAAAACATTTGCTTTCATGTTAAAACAGAAATGAAAAAAAGGAAAGCGATGCGCAGTAATGTGAGTATAATATCCATCACAGAAATGAAAATGGAATGGAGTGGTACTGAGAGCCAAGCAGAACAAAATCTTTCTCGCCTTTGCTAAAAAAAAAAATAAAAAAACTCTGATGAATAAACAGCAAATGAACCACAAGTGAACAAATGAATACATCGACTGAAAAAGGCACCTCCTCACCACTTTTGATGTTCAATAAATGTTGAACCGGGAATGCTGAGAAGGGCCCCTAATTTTTCAAAGCACAGGAAGGCAAACCCTTTCGATTGCACTGTGCCTGGTCTGCCCGCCCAGACGCTGCTCGGGAGGAAGAGGAGGAGAAGAGAGATAAAAGACACTCGGGGACTCACCGGAGATCTTGCAGCCGTACACCTCGAAGCGCAGGGCGATGCCCGTCTCCCAGGAAACGGGGCGGATCCGCACGAAGCGAGTGAGAGTGGGCTTGGGGAGGTCGGTCACCTGCACGTCGGTGGGGTTCGAGTTTCCCTGGAATATCTGGCAGGAGAGGACGGGGAAGACCTGAATTATTCAGGCTGTTTGTTTGAGGGACTCGCTGAGAGGCTCAGGTCTCACCCTTGGGGTGGCGATGCCCCAGAAACACAAAATGATTAAAGAGCCTCATTTGGGTCATCTGCCTAAACAGAGGACAAGTAATGCAGAAAGACACAGAAAGACAGACACTGACTATGGTGGCATGCTGTGCCTTGGGACTGATGTCATGCATGACAGAGGCAGACAGCATGTCTTGTGTGATTTGACACAGCCGGAAGATCAGATCAGTCAAAACATGTTTCTGCTTTTCATACCAAAGGTTAAAAAAAGGGTCATTTTACTTGTACTTCTGTCCACAGGAATACTTGCCCATTCAAAAACACTAATAATAGCTCAAGCTGCCGGGTATCTCACTCGGTTAAAGCACTGCATTGCGAAGCAGAAGTGACGACCACGGAGCGGATTCGAGCCCCGGTCGTACTAATGGTCAGCAGCTTTTTCAGAGTAGTGCACAACTGGCCATCGCGCTACAGGGATACAAATTGGGAAGGGACTGTCGGGAAGGGAAATATAAAAAATTGTTGCTTTGTTCCTTGCTCAAGTGCCTCCTGTTGGCCAGCAAGGAAGGAAGATTCTAAGCTTGCTCGTGTTCGGGTATCCTTCGCCCTCGTTCTGAACTTGCGAGGATTCAACCAATGAGTGTAAGGAAGCAGTTCACGGGCGCGTGCTTCAGAGGAGAGCCGTGAACCATCCCTCTCTCCTGAATTGGCAACGAGGGGTCGCATACGAGCAAGACTTGTACAAAGTTCGCCAATTGGGCATTCCAGATTCGGGTGGGATTGGAGACGCCAAAAAAAACAAAAAAACAGAAGCCCTATGCACTGGTGATGTGCTGGTGAGACAGGATGGGGTCATCAGCGCGGTGATGTCTTTAGGATGCCAACTGCACTTTAGTTCAGGTGCTCTGTGAGAGGTTGATACACATCCTAGTACACACCAGTTTGTCTTAGGCATTTTGTGTGGAAATTTTATCTAAAAGAAACTGCCTTTTGCTAACAGAGATAATCACAATTTTGTGTCCATTAAAATAATTTGGATTAGCATTTTACATTAGAAGACCTCAATAGAAAAATGATCAGAGTCACATTTTCACATTGTGGAGAACTGATGAATTAAAAATTCAAAACAATCTCAGAAATAAAGCATTGAAAAATATGCAAAAAATATAGCATATATAAAATATAATAATATGTAATATTACTATTAATTTTATAACAATATATAATATTAAAAATATACAAAAATGCAAAATTTGGACTCTGATCATTTTTCCTTTGTGGTTTTCACTTGTAATGGGGATCGAGCCTTTTCTGTCGCTGCCCCAAGGCTTTGGAACAGCCTCCCCCTCGACATTCGGTCATCTCCCACTATTGCCACTTTAAAATCTCGTTAAAATCCCATTTTTATGCCTTAGCAGTTCAGGCTCCTTGAATTTAATTTTTCTGATCTATTTAGTTTAGCCATTTTTTCTGTGAAATGTGCTTGTTTAGTCGCTTTTAATTTGTCTTATTTCTTTTTACTTTTTTATTGTACATGCAGCACTTTGGATCACTTTGGATTGCGGTGTTTAAACGTAGAAATAAAGTTGACTTGACTTGACATGGCTTGTACACCGATGACCCCCATCCTATCCCAAAATGCTCCACGATTAACACTGTTCTATAGCATCAGTACACAGAACTGTTGAATTACTGTTTTAGGAAGCTTGAGGTTGTTTATAGACAGTACACTTGCTACTAGCCGTACATTTTTTAACTTCTTTTTCTTTCTTGCTTTTTTGAGCAAGAGCGCTGACCTCAGTCATAGCTGCTGGTGTATTTTACATTAGGCCAGAGGTGTTACATTCCTTAGTTTCTCTCTCAAATCACTGAGTTATACAACTCTGAGTTCAAATGAACTGTCAAATGACACCTGAGTAACTTGCCCCATGATGGACCTTGATTGATGGGTGGCTGCAACCTCCAGGTCCTTCAACCTATCCTATCCCTGGCAGAAATAATCTCGCCTCAGGATGAGTGGGCACACAGGCTAAAGGACTCATCTCCCGTGGTGAAGCCTCACTCTAAAACACCGTCAGAAAGGGCCATTAGCCCATTTGGAAGCAATGTCACTGGTCCCTGAACACTGGCTGTCTTACGCAAGATGGAAGAACGGGCAGAGATATCCGCTCTCTGAGAGCTATAACCATCTTCCACTCCGCAGCAACCAACAGTATTAAATGGCTTTTCATGGCTAATGCCGGAGCCAAAAAATGCCTGGTCAGCAGCCCGTAAATGGACCGTTCTCTTTACAAAAGCACTTTAGTGACTGAAAAAAACTAAACAACCTGCCTCATGAAATCACTGTTAACCTTGGCATTTTGAAGCCAACTACTAAACTTCAGAGGCGTATAAAAATGGAGTCTTCAGAAAAAGTAAACACACTTACGCAAAATAAGACAAGTTTGACAGGAATGTTTACAAGGTAAAACCCCGGCATTTCAAGATGTTCACACACACGCACGCGGGCGCGCACACACACACACACACACACACAATCATGCGCATTCTCTGGCTGCAAATAGCTTCCCACTTTGTGATGGAAAAGGTTCAGGCTATTTATTGCTGCATGATTGGCAATCGATTTCAAGCTGCCAAACAGTTTAACCGAAAGCTGTCGAACCAGCCGGTCAAATGGAGGGTGAGTCTATACGGGTTAGCACAAAGCTGCCGTACCAACCGGCCAAATGAGGAGGAACAGATAGCGCAAAGCAGGTCAAACACGGTCAAATGTGGTCTCTGTAGTCCGTATTTCTTCATTCTGGTAGCTTCTGTCTATGGAATTAGAACTTAGCTCCTGGTCAAACATAAATCAAAAAGGCCACTCACAACCAATGACACTACTGTTTTTGGAAAGTGTTTACAGCGTTTTGTGTTTACTGCTATTGCCAGTCGATCATACGGAGCAATCTTGGTCGTCACAGTAGCTGTTTTGGCTGTCCAACTGTTCTGATACAAAACGGCGTGAGTACGCAGTCAATCTGCCAGTAGGACAGCGTTTACCCTAATTTGAGTAGTTTGTGTGGAAAGCATAGTGGAGGGGAGGTATCACAAATCAGCTCCACTGTCCATTAGCTCTGACGTGGCTCTGTGGACCTTTAATGCTCTTCTGTCCATGTGGCGTCAGCAGGGTATGAAGGGTATGTTAACTGTGATTGATTGCAGAGCTGTCCAGGTCACAGTCTAAATTCCATTTCCGCCTGGATGTATAAGAGAATACCCTTTGTCCTGATGATTAATTAAGAGCGTTCAATATCATATCAGGAGGAATCGGAGGGGGTGGAAGAGATGTATACTAACTTTCTGCTTAGAGCCCTCCTTCATTGTGATCCAGTCCTCGCCGTTTGAGCTCACGTCAACTTTGTAGGATGTGACGTAATAGGACAGCTTGGTTTCCTGGGAGATTGCTCCTTGTGTTCCGATGGCCGAGACAAAGCGCAGGAAACCTAAGTCCACCTGTAATATCAAAAAAACAATCGGAGTTAAACTGATCGCAGTATAAAAAAACAGTGGCTAATAATGATAAGTACAGGAAGCATCATTATTATGTAAAATATCTCACAGAAGGGGTGTGGATGATTTCTACTGTATTAAGTCAGTATAAATACTCATTTCCCTTTAATATAAACACAATAGCCGAACACGTAATTTCCTCAGGTGGGAGGCAGTAGCTTCACGGACATAAATGAACACTGAATTAAATAACAACCCTGCATGCAAAAAGCAACAAAAACACACTATACGATTACGTTCTTTTTAAAAATTAATCTTTCATTAAGTAACCATGAATTTGTCGACCACCATTGCAAGCAATATTTTTACACATATTTGGTTTTGTTTGACGAGGTCAGATTCTATTTAGCGAGGATTTTATCTTTACCGACAGAGGCAGGCCCGTTATTCATTCTTATTGATTTGTAGGGACAAACAGAATCCATGCTCGGCTCGCTTTACTGGTTTGTAGAAAAGCAAACAGCCCTGTTCACTTCATTCTTTTGTGGAGACAAAGATTATCATTTTTTCACAAGGCAGGGTGCTTTAATCTCATTGTACTCCTCTCAAAGCACAGAGAGCAGCTGTTGGACAATCCCTCAGTTAAATTATTGCTTCTCTGTTGCCCATGGGCTTTGCTGTCTGCCCATTTCAACTGAAAATAAAGAAAAAAAATTGCTGATGCCAG
This sequence comes from Gymnothorax reevesii, assembly GCA_029721435.1. Lineage (NCBI taxonomy): Eukaryota > Metazoa > Chordata > Actinopteri > Anguilliformes > Muraenidae > Gymnothorax > Gymnothorax reevesii. The sequence continues at coordinate 126,837,473 of CM056575.1, read as the reverse complement.
TAGCTTTTGCTCCATGAGTCTTGAGTCACACTCTACCGACAGGGAATAAAAGAAGCAGCCCTGTATGCTGACGCCTAATGATGTCAAGCAGCTGACATTCAGTGGTCAGGACTGAAAGTGGCAAGGTACAACACTGTATAATACAACTGAGTACAAACAGCTCGGCTCAATCAAATATACATTGGTGGGAAAATTAATTTATCTAGAATTGACTCTTTGGCATTGAGCCATGGGAAATGCCACTGATACTGTGAGAGGCAGTCCACAGGTCTGATGGATGGTGGCTTAGCTGTGAGGGGATTACTTAACAAACGAAGGATGGAATAAATTAGACCACACTGTAAATGCTGCAAGCAAAGCAGTAGTGACAATTCAGATATAAAATAGCTTCGTGAAATGCAAATATTTTCACAAGAGAACTTTTCAGAGTACCTAAAGACGCACCTGGAGTTCAAATGAATGAACATAGTCAAAATTATGGCAAACATGCTGGCCAGGATTTATATCTTGCCTCACAAAATTTTTGATTTTCAATAAATTCAATATCAAAATAGCACGGCAAAAGATATAAATGCTACTTGGTAAAGCGCCTACCTTCGCTACAACATTTATCTGTTCTTTTGGTTACAGAATATGTTCTGGATCACTTCCAAAATTAAATCAACTCTTCCTTGAACTACCACCTATCATCCTACCAAATTTCATGCCAAACCCTTCATAACTTTTTGAGTTATCCAGTCAGAAATATCACTCAGACCCACGTTAGACAGATATGTTTTTATTCTTCCAGATCCCGAATCCAGAATATGTTCCCGATCACTTACAAAATTGAATCAACTCATCTTTGGACAAACAGCAATCATCTTACCAAAATTTTTTACGAAACTGTTTATAACTTTTTGAGTTATCCTGTAAACAGGCAGACAGACAAACTTACAAATGAATAGTCAGTCTTTGAACGACAACTGCCGCAATTGAAATTTAAAAAGGTGAGAAGATATATCATATTGCCTCAAGAACAGAATCAAAAAATTCAATTTTAACGAAAATTGAAAAAATGATGTCACGTTGCGACCTCTTTTTCACGTCCCTGCGTCAAAGTAACTTCATCGCAACCCCTAACTGCTAGAACCACATTGCTTTGGAAAAAAGAATGGCGTTAGTTTCAAGTCTCTAGCTTAATTAGAAACCAAGTTTTGGATCAAAATATGTTTTTGACCTTTTGTGTGACCTTGACCTTTGACATCGAAAGTTAAAAAGCACAGGTCTGTGGCGAGTAACCTATGCTAATATGTCTCCAGGTTTTGTTAAGATTGGTGTGGAATAAATGGCAAAAGGGTGCTTAACTGACAAACTGACAGACAAACAGACGTCTAACGCAGCCGACTGATATACTTGTGAAATCGTACGATTTTGGCAAGTTACAAACAGGGGTGAAAACATGACCTCCTTGGCGGAGGTAACCGGACAGTCACTCCTTTCTAAGGGCAAGAAAATATGTAAAACAGATAATAGTCAGCCAGACTAAAAAAAAAAAAACAAAAAAAAATTCATGCAGAAGAGGTAGCAAGCTTACCAAATAAGGCCCTTGGACATTCTCCCATAAACACAGATTAAGCGCAATCCCATAACTTTGACTATTTCTCTTTTTTAATAACAGCGGAAAAACCTCTCGCCACAGAGAGGAATCTGGAGGAATTTGAAACGCCAGACGGCTGCCTGGGCACAGACTGTGAGAAGACGACAGGCCTCTCTCTCTCCTTGAACCAGGCCAATGCAGGAGAGGCCGAATAAACGCTTGTTATGATTGGACACGCCCTGGGATTTACAGGACGAAGGGACTCATTATGCCCAAAAGGAGTTACTCACCCGTGAAAGATTGAACTCTTGGTACCTACCCTGAGGAGGCCATTTAGCAATGCTTCAGTGGCAACAGGGAGATGTCAACACACTTATTGAAACCAGCTTGATGAGCTGGTCACCCAGATGCCCCACTTGGCAGCTTCCTGATTACGTTTACTTTGTGGAGGCTCTTTGCTAAACAGTTACATTTATTCTTTACTTTAACTAACATTGAAATGAGAATCTGTTTTTGTTCAACAACACAGATTAGTGAAAAAAACAGTTTAATTTATTCATTACTTGTACAGGAAAAATATTGATTGATTACAGACCTATAGCCAACAAATGTGTATGTGTGCACCACAGCCATTGCTAAGACGAATCCAGCTGGGTGAAACAGAACTTGACCCGAGGTGCCGCCTGCAAAGGGAAAGATGCAGTTTCCCCCATCTCATTGCTGAGTAACTACTCATAGTATGAACAAGATATTTTGATGCATTAGCTTGTTTCACATGCTCTGGCATATCATCTATCTCAAGTTCGCTAAATTATGGTAAGCAAGTACGAGGACAGACCTGTGGCTATAGTTGGTCAATAGAAAAGCGATGAACAGAAAAAAATGTGCATGCATGTGCAATGCCCAAGTAAAATGAGAGGGTTGTTTGGGCTGAGAGCTGAAGGACCTCATATAACAAGCGTGGGGTGGATCAGTCTTTCAGACAGAAACTGATGAGAGAAAGCATTAATGAACAGCCCATGATTTATTTATGGGCCCCGATTTCAGACAGAGGGGAAAAGATGTTATTGACAGGCAGACAGAAGATTGACTCAAGCCTTTTATGAGCAACAGCCAAAAAGCTGAACCGCTAGCAAGACTGACAGCTATTCTCAGCAACAGAATAGACATAATCGCTCAAAGCAACGATAACTATAGTGAATGGGCAATGGCACAGTCCGATTTCTTCAAAAATGCATTGGCAAAAAGTTACGGAAAGACACGGTTCCTCTTTGACCGTAATTATTGTACAAAACATGGAAAATAATGAAACATTTGCATCCTAAAAAGGCAGAAATGCTTACCAAGTATGCAGAGACTACAAAATAGCTCCAGTAAAAGTCCTGAAATTCCTTCTTTTTGGAGTTTAATCGCAACGAAATGTCAATGGTTTCTCCCCACCTGGACACACAATGGAGAGGTCCTTAAACTGTCAGTCTCGCCGTGATGCTAAACACTGGCCAGATTCATTACAATGACGAATGGAAACAGATTGGCAGAAAGAGAATTAGCCCTGCTTAGCCTGGTAGGCAGCCTGTAAATCCTGGTGTGCAATTAGATTAGCAGGGGTTTACCAGGACGCCTGACGAACAGAGGCTCAATGAAATGAATACACCACTGTGCCCTGCCAGCTGCTGAGGGTGTCACAGTGAAGACACAGTTACGCTCATTAAAGGTACACCATTTTCAGCCGCCACTTTCTCTTGTTTTAACCAGGGAAGTTCCTTTGAGATCATGTTTCTCTTTTTCAAGAACATGCTGGGATAAATGCCAGATAGAACAGTTGAAAGAATGGAGGGGTATTGAGAAAAACAGGGGTAAAGCCATGGAGAAGATATTTTGGGTCAAGGGCCTAGCTCAAGGGCCTGATGGCAGAGTTCTTCTCAACGTCAACTCTCCAGACGCAAGTCAGAACTCCAAGGCCCACAGGAGGCCAAAAACAGCAACTGTACAGTTATGGGTCAAGCGACCTACCACAAGGCTTCCCTGCTGCCCCAAGACGCAGTGAGAAAGTTGGGCAAAGTAGGACAAACGGGGTGAGGTTTCAATTGCACCATTTATTTCCTGATGTAAGATGGCGCAGGATAAGGGTAAGACACAGGTTTACTGTTTTACCTTTCGTCATAGTTGAGATGGTGGGAGGATTGCTGTTTTGTGAAATCCTTCTGGGGGATTTGAATAAATATTCTTTTGAAAAGTTTACCAGTTTCAGCTTTTTTTCTGCTTGTGTTTTCAGGCTGTTGGGAAAAATAGCTCCCCATCTGTCTGTGTGGGCTGAATGGATAATACAGAACTCAAAGCACAGAAATGTCTCACCAGTTCTCCTTACTCTCAAGAAAACAAAACAAACAAAAAAACAAAAGAACACAAGTAAGGGAATCCTCTAGCGCAGATAATAGTTAAATGCCATCTGGCTCCAGCTGGCCTGATATGGCCACTGGTCAAAATTCTGACACAGGAAATCTTGACTTACATCGACCCAAGGATACAAAGAGGAAGAGAAAGGCAGGGGTGCTGCCAGATAAGGCCGTTTCATTCATCAATATTTACCAGAGCTTTTCCATCTAATTTTATGTATAGCATCTGGTGGGTATTCAGGTTTGAAGAATTCCATTACCTGAACAAGTAATTAATTCTCTTTCATGAAAATTATATCAGTGATACTGGGAGACCACAGCTACTCCCAACCTTTAATCCATCACAGAATTTACCTGGCAGAATTACTCAGGTATTTTTAGCGTCCATGCTTCTTTGTGGCATTAAATTATGCACCTCTTCCTGAATGGTGATCATCTATTTTCCTGACAGTGAGAAATGGTCAGGAAGTCCAGAAATCTGTGTGTCTGTGCTTAGGGGGGAAGGGCGGGGGGGAAAAAATGCGAGTGTTGTATCATCCCACCGATCATCAACTGGACTGCTGAACAAAAGTGGCAGGAAATTTAAAATTGCCTTGTTTCAGGTATTTTATACTGCTGATTAAAGTTTCAATTCTCATTTGCCCCCAGGCTGGCCTCTATACTAGCAAAATTACTAATGTTTTGCTGTTATCACATAGCAAGCACAAATTGACAAAGCAAGTCTAGACATGTTCCTTCTTGGTAAGAGCAGCCTGGTGTCTAAGAAAAACTGAAGGATTTTTTGTGCTAGCGCTTAATATCAGATATGAAGCTTGTAGCCAAACATGCGGGACCTAATTGATAGGAGTCCTTCATTAATTACAGTCCTGTAATCCAATTACTCATCTCTCCACATGGATCAGCGAACAAACATGACCACAGCAAGAACCACAACTGAAAAGCAAAGTAAGTCAACGTTGTTGCCATTGGCCGGCTGTGGCTGATCGAAAAGTCAATAATTCCCTTTAAGTCAGAATAGGATGGGAATGCCTTCACTTGCATGTTTTACCCTGAGCTCCACTTCATTTTTGACCCGATGATTTGGCTGTAGTGTTTTCCCCTCTTTTGTAAGGAGTCGTACTTCCTATCAACTACACTGTAATTGGTACATGTTTGACAACAGGGGTCAGAGTTCAGCCAGATTTTCGAGCGCAGTGCCGTTCAGGATTGAGGCATCCCCACAGCTCAAGTTTTCCCAATCCAGCAAATGTGGTTTCTCATTAAATGGCAATTCCCTGGCCGACCATCGTTGGACACTGCGCAATGAATCAAGATATGCATGCTTCCTCTGGCACCGGTAGTCATCTGCGTCAGATTAGCAAGGCTTTTTTCCTGCGGCAATACAGTTTATGAAATATTCTTTCATAAACATGCTGTTCATCCTTGAGCTGGTGTAACACTGAGCAGGCCTTGGATAAACATTTTTCTGCGGTTTACAAGAATACCTCTCGAAGAATTTACCTCCTTCACCATGTTCAGACCATTAAGATGATGCTATACAAGTGCGTGATCATCTGAAAACAAACTGAACACTAATGCATTCAAACTTCAAGATTTACAATGATAGTCATACACTTTGTAAATAAATTATACAGACAGGGTCACTGAGTACTTAGAAAGAAAAAAAAAAATACATACTGTATATATGGACCCACAAATCGCAACCCACCAGTTCATGATGAGAGAGTGGAAGAGCTTTTTAAGTATCGACAGTCGACTTTCCCAAACAAAATACATAATTTATGGCCTGTCTGTGATCAATGACTGCCGTCTCTGAGAATCAGTTGGTTTTTTAAATCGTTTTTTTTTTTTTTTGCCTTTCATGATCTTTTCGCCGGAGGGAGTATCCGACCACTTTACTGTGAACTGAGCAGCAGTATCTGAATCCTTTGCCTGATGCCGGAGATTCCTCTCTGGGGTAAGAGGTTTCCAGATATTCGAGCTGATTGAACTCCAGCCTCTAGAGTCTCCGTCCCCAAGCCACTCTAAATTATAAAAATGCAACCATAGCCTTCTCCGCATTTGCAGACATCATTTTTTTCTCCACAGAATGCAATCAATCTGTTGAATGCCGTTGCACATTCCTTTTCCCTGACTGCAATCTGTGGTTTGGCTGCACCACTATAGGTCAGCGATGCCCTTAGTATTAACCTAAAGGACTCGGTGGAACCCCTACAGCAGTGTCCAGAGTCATGCAGCAGTCCAGTCAACTCACTGAACCACACGCTCGCAATGTCGGAGGGAAGCAATGACAGGACGGGAGGGGACATTGGCAGGTCCGCCAGACCAAACTTGGCCGAAGCCTCGGTGGCGACAGGCCGCTTCAGTGTTAACTGGAAGAGCGTTTCATTAAAGTAAAGCGCGCCATTAATCACAAACTCAGCTCAGAACGCTGCGCAGAACCATGAGTCTGCGGCTTAATTTTTACCAAGAGCCAACTTGAGCCGGCTGCCCCGATCTTCTGCATGAGAATTGAGGCGACGTTAAAATGGATGACAAATGGCATCCTGAATGTGGTCTGAATGAAGTATAAAATGACTGGGAATCCAACCCCAGCCCGTCATGAATAATATAACTGTCTGGTGGAAACACATTCAGCAAATAATTAAATAAATAATGAATTCATTATGTGCATTGAACAGCAAATGAGACGATTCAGACCGTCCGCGCCATTAGCAAGCGATTGTTTTGTCGAGCTCCGATGTACTTAATCAAAACGGAATGAAGAATTCCACTCTTTTAATAACACTTGTTATAATTAAACTCCTTGAGGAGTGCGGGGCACAGTGAAGCAGATTTCTTTAAATTATAAATTAAACATTGACAGCAGGGTTCTTTTTTTGTTCCCTTGGAAACAGATGTGCGGAGCTCAACTTTGACATCTGATTGGCTAAACGGGAATTGCAGTGCCCAGCAGAGCATGGCTGAAACAGCCAGATTCTCTTTTTTGTCAAGATTTCGCAGCAAAAAAAAAAACTAGATCAATTTTCTATTGAGACCCCTGAATGGCAACAAATTTTTATTATATTACACCCGCTGCTGCTCTGTGGGAGACAGTCTATTTAGGATTTCATTAAAATGTGGAATGACTAAAATGGGTTCAGTGAGAAAGACTTAAAGTGACTATGAAATCTACTTCATTATTCTGAATAAAATTCGAAGAGGCGACAGGAAATTGAAGCCTAATAAACCTTCCCGTTTCGGGGCTTCTTCTCCTGTAATACGTTCTAATTATCAACGCGCTTCACACGCAAAGAACTAACAATGAGCATTTCCCACCTCTTAAAAACACTCCGATCAGAGAAATATCCTCTCAGTTTTCAAGCCTGTTTCATACATGTTGTGAAACGGCTGCACTCTGTCAGCATTTTGAGTGATAGCACTCTTATAGTATTTCTTCGCTAACAGATCTTATCTGCAGCCAGAGACTTCATTGGCAGAGGCAGTTTGGTGCAGGAGTGTGTTTCCCAAAATCACAGATGCTAACTTACATAGTTGCACCAATAGACTGTGAATGGACAAACTATGTAAGTTGTAATCTTAGTTAGTGGCTAAGCTTTTGGGAAACGCCCCAGGTTAGCAGTTTGGTCTCACCCAATTAGAAGACGACACAACCAAGGTTGTTCCTCAGACCTCCCGCAGACCCACTAGCTTCCCTGCTGGTCGAAGGGCCCCTGACGGATTGAATTAGTCCACAAGCCACACAGGGCTCTCGTGGAGCAATACTTTCATAGCAGCAAGGAAATTTTGCTTATGAAGTGTCCCAAATATTTAGCCCTCAGACTGCTCTGCTATTGCACCACTCAAGGGAGATTGTTTGGCTGAGTCTGAATTCATCCACGAGCGAGGGGGGGAAGGTCCCTGCATATCTGTGGGTTTTACAGCATCCGTGGGCCTAGGGTCACTATATCTAACCTTGTGCTTCCCTCAGCAGAGATCTATACTGCATGTGCCGTGAAGCTGGAACAATCAGCCTGTCATGTCTGCTGACGGGTGCATGCCTGTAGCTTTTCCACGGCACTTAACGGCCAGACAGAACAATGCTTTCTGATGGGATTTCAATATTCTGCTACTAGAACACCATGTGCTGTAACAAATCCGATAAGTTCTCGCGTGCAAACGCATTTCCCATGTTGATTGCATGTATGTTAGGAGGGGGTTTGGACAATATGGATGCGGATGGATATTGGTATACTAAGCTGTTAGAAAAGAGGCTCCAAGCATACCCATCGTAGTCCCCTCCCAGACAGTAAATCAGCGCAGAATTGATCATAGAGGAAAGAGGCTTCTGCAAGTCTCGTAGTGTATGTCTGTCCTTTTTTTAATTCCTAATTAGCATTTTAGCAGTTTTCCTGGGTGGTGTGGTGGGGTCAGGCAGGGGAAAGATTTGACTGACTGGATACAGAACAAGCAACAATTCTTAAAATACCAACATATTGAACACATAGCATTATACAGCAAATCTCCCGGAAGTCAGGTATTTGTGATTTTAAGTGCGGTCGGAAAGTTGAAATGGTTTCTGGGAAAGAATGGCTGTTTGGCCTCAGTAATTGCAGCTATCCCATTATGGGCTAATCCTCTTGTTTTTGTTGTACTTACTTCTGGTAAACCCATAATTTCTGTTTTGCGGCACATACCTGTATCCACTCTTTGTTGGTGTCGTATGCCGGGGTCCAGCCATTTTCGTAATAGTTGAGTCGCGAGCGCTCTGGGGACCAGTTTGGGTTATACTGGGAGGAGGACACTATCTGGTCCGAGGCAATCTCTCCTGACTCCATGCCCAGCGGCTCCATGCAGTCAAAGTCTGCAGAACAGAACCAGCCGTTCATAAGGCAGGTATGAAAGCTCTCACCCGCTCAGTAAAGCTAAAGTATGTGACGGCCCTGGAAAACCCAGGAGATCAAAGCGCTCCGTTCACACACTCACACACAGATGCACACACACATACAGAGTGTTCAGAGAATAAAGTGCAGATTAGTGCTGCTTAAGCGATTTTCTCTTTCCACAAAAATGGAAAAAAGGCATTAATGGAAGTGTACACAGTGGAAGTGTATTACATTAGAGCGCAAGATAAAGCTTTATTCATAAAAGATTCAGTACCGGTGCTAAGTTTACACTTGAAGGACTGGTAGGCGTTTTTGCATCTTTTGCAAGTTGCTTCTCCGCAGTTCCCCACAGGCACTTTAACTTTGCAGATATTGTGCTCATATTAAAACATATGGCAATGGATGATGGAGAGCTACACAAAATGTCTGATCATTCCAGCCCTCTACGATGGCTAGTTACGGTTAAGGTAAGGGTCCACATACTTTGCACATATTTAACCCCTTTGTGCAGAAGCCAAATTTGGCTATTTATGGGTTACCCACTTTAATGCTGTATAATTCAAGATTTAAGCTTCACAAAGAGGAAAAATGTGGCTCAATTCAGGAAAAACACTTACAGCATTTAGAATTACATTGTATTTCAGTTTATTTTCATGATTTTGGTAGAGAAAATGAGCAGCAAACATAAAAAATCTTCATGAGAATTCACCATTGAAATTGCAAAAAAAATAATTCTGACGATTGAAAAACTGCTGGGGCTTAAAACTATACATTTATGGTATCATAAACTCCTTGAGCACAAGTAGAATTCATCTTCAACATTACATTCTAGATTACCTACATGCTATTAGCCAAATTATACAGCTACCCAAGTGTCTCCCCAAAGTCTCAAAATGATTTGATGTCAAATCATTAAAAAAATCATGTATTTAACACAATTAAAGCTTTAAGGCATGAAATTTAATATGAACGAATGATTTTCTGGTTGAGTTCAGTATGAATTTATCAATATCAGTGCAGTTGAATATCAGTGGTCACCAGTAATCTCTCCAAATACGAACGTGCCTTTTCTCCATAATAAAGTTTAGAGTTTTGGCCATTTCTCTTCAAAGCCAGCACAAACACGCATTAAATAAACTGCTAATTAAACGGTCAGAACATTCACCCTGTAATGAAAGCTACCAGTCCCCTCTTCAAAGCTCACGAACCCATTTCAACACTTATAAGGAGCAAGTACACCTCACTAACACAGTAATATCTGAATTCTGAAATATACCTTATTTTAACTGAACAGACACTCCACTTTCAGGGAATATCAAATCCATTGCGTCACCCGATTCAAAAGAAACGTGCAATGAACGTACCGGGGGTCCACACCAAAATGCACGGGCAGTTCGCGTTTTAAACAGGAAAAAAACCTCGACATTCGACTTTGTTTAGTACATATACATTCCGAAACAGAAAAAAAAAAAAACAAACAAAAATAGCAGCCTGACCTTTTTCGTGAATCCCTCCTCCAGAGACATTGACTGTATAAAATAGAGACCGATGTACCCAGTAGCAAATACCCTCCGGTCCTGTTTCATTCGAAATAATTCCAGTAGAGCATATCGTTCTCATTTAAATCCTGTAATGTAACTGAACACTTCAAGGCCAGTTTTGCGAACCTGTTTTATATAAATCGTGTCTATTTTAGCCGCGTAATGTGCATAACGTAGACAGGATACAACCGAGCCTGCTGATACGCATTGGTTTGTATGCTCTCTGTTTGTCCAATCAATGTGTTTCACTTACTCTAAAATGTTTAAACACTCGGGAATTGGATAAGAAACGAGCCGATCAATACATTGTTATCAGGGAAACTTCAGGAGGCCATGAAGTGTAACTCTACAATTACGCAGAAGAGCTTGAGTGTATGGTTGAGTGATTGGCTATCAACGCCAGTACTCGGGTGGATATAAGGAAGCGCTGGATTTGGCAATGAAGGAATCTACGCGTAAATCCACGGTAGGGAACTACAATTTTTTTTGTATGGGACAACTGTAATAGGCAATAGAATGCGAGAGAATCAATACCATGTCGATTTTTTTGCCTCAGAAAACTGATTTGTATGAACTACTAAATGGAATACTGTTAGCTCACTGTGGCTAAACTGGTTGCTGCTAAGGATAACGATTTTTTCTGTGTCAAGATATCGTTTTTTCAAACTGCTGAATCGACACTATGGGCAAGGATACTGACCGGTTTGCACATCAGGCTTAGCTGAGGAGTTTAATTCATGCAGCTCTCAAAAAACAGGGAGTGGAGTGAACTTCACCGTATTCAGAACCGCGTTCGAGGTCTGCTTGCTTGTGAACATTCAATAACTGATCCGGGGGTGCTATCTAGTGATCGAGTACAGTAACAGCGTACTTCCAATGTGCAGGTCTATAGACGCGGGCATCTACATCTGCAGAAAGGGGTTAAGCAATATCACACAAGAGGGAGTGATGTTGCTGAATATCATCACGGCTGTGATGCGGTCATAGGCACGAGGCTGCAGGCCGATTGCCGAAGTTATCACAGCCGTGATGATATTTAGCAACAACATCACAACCTCGAATGTGATATTGCTTTTATACAACAGTTCTACAAACTATTATTTGACAGCAAAAAGCGACAACAGATTATGATTTCTTTGTTTTTAAAATCAGTTATGAGGCTCCACCAGCGCGAAGAGTTCCACAAATGGATTGGGACTTGACTGTTGCTATGTTTTCGGCGTCGTTTGTGACAATGTAGCGCCAAGTTTGTGGTTGGCAGTCAGTGTAATTAGAGGTTATTAAAACACCTGTGAGCGGAGTGATTTTGCTGTTATATGTCCCGGTGATGTTGTGCTCTATCATCAGCACTCATGGAATGCCTCTCATCCAAATAAATTACTCGGTCGGAACTGACTGTTTTATAAAATCATTTAAATGGCGGATGGAGCATTCACATCATCCGATGAGTCTGCATTGCGCCTGAGATAGGGCCATATTGCCCGGCAGAATGGTGGAAGGATTCTCTTTGACCTTTTCTTTTTGGTGGACCAGCATCGAGCAATTGGTGAAGGTGGTTTAGCAGGTGCAAGGTTTGGAGCAGGCCCCGGAACTTTCCACCTGACCGGCGATAACACGCGAGTACGCTGTAGAGCGCGGCATCTCAAGCCAGGAGGGGCAGGTCTGAGAGCATGCACCAGGCAGATGGGGGGACCATCTGTATTAACTCGTACAGCACAGCCCTGGGAGCAGCTCTCTCCACACTGACACCCCCGCCCCCAAAATACCGCTCTACACGGGAGCTATACGGCCGTCTCTCCTGCTCTGACACTATCGCTCATCTTTTTATTCATGGGCACGCTTCTCCATTTTGGGTTGGGGGAGGGAGAGTGGTGATGGCTGGTAAGGAAATCAGTGCCACTTGTGGGGGGAAAAAAAAAAAAGAAAAACTGCCAACAAGCCTTTCCAGCCTTTTAGAACGTAAACGGAAGAATTTGAGCCAACTGTCATCTTTTTTTCACTTTCAATTACTAGGACTGGGGGATAAAAGGTGGCATTCATCAGTGTTTGTAACATTAAAGAGATCATTCAAAAAGGAGCACCACTCATAAGCAACTCATAACATCACACTGCCTGAGTGCCTGAAAATTGCAGGGTAAAAGCCCTGCTAGGTGTACACAGAAACCACTGGAAAAACACCAACAAAAATCTGAAGAACCCCACCACAGTCCTCCAACGATGAAAGCAGTGGAATTGCTTTCACTGAGCGAATATGTGAACTGGAGTTTCATCTCTGCTTTCGGAGAGCCTTCAACCGTCGGTGGCTACACTTGGAGTGAAAATGCATATTAATCCCTGCGGGTGTCTTTAGCCATCTGGGATAATTAGTGCTTTATTTAACACCAATGATTCTGATAACGCCCACTCGGAATGTCGACTGCGGACAGATTTAGTAGCTTATGCCGGGCGTGCTCATGGGCGAAACGTTCAGTCAGAGAATCTCTCGGGGTGACAGGGCCAGCTCCCTGGAAAATATTACATATCTGGGGAGGGGGAGTATCTGGGAATGTCTGGGCAAGCCTGTCTGTCTGAGACATCGTATTGAGCCAGTTTCTAAACCACGTCTTGGAATAGCCGGGATGGCGACTGCCTAATAACGTACTTGATTAACTAAAAATCTCAACGGCGTGATTTATGGCATTAGCGAGTCCCAGAGCTTCAAAGGAGCCACATTCATGCATTATTAAATGCCAGCACTCCATATTTGTCGGGCCTCAGTCCACTTAGACCAAAATCTCTCTTGTTGTTGTAACCTCACCCAACAATGACTAATAATAGGTGATAGACCCGGGAGTTTTTGGTCTTTTCATTAGCAGCATATTTTGCCTCACCTTCCGGTACGGTCCTCTCGATGACGGTGAAATTGGCAGAGAAGCCCTCCTTGGCGATGGCGCTATCAGTGTTGATTGTCAGTGCCAGGATGCCAGTGTAGGACAGGATTCTTCCTGGGGTGTTCTGTCCGCAGAAGCGCCCAACATATGGGCCCACTGTAAAGAAGGAGGCAAGGAGAAGAAGAAGGGTTTATTTTATGTGCAAAAATGTGGTTAATGGGCTTTTTTTCACTCCGGCAATCAGCTATCTTGGGGTGCTTTCAGAAACATGGAGTGGGTTACCACCATTTAATGTGTGGGAAAGACCCTCACGTCCTCCTGACAGACTGAGACACCTTCCTCGACACAGAGCGAGGCCACCGTTTGGGCGCACCCACTTTCTCGGCAATAAATTCTCGTGGCTTCAAAAGGAAGGGCAATTGTTCCTAAAAGACAGCCGTGGGTATGACAAAAAAAAAAAAAAGGGCACTCCCGAATACCACAGTGAGGGGAAAAAAGGCTGAAGGCTAACAAACTGCACAGGAGAGGGGAATGGGAGTTCAGAGGAGCACAGCAATAAATGTAACATCAGGACACGTTCCACTGAACACCCTGAATGCGAGAGCGCCCATATTTCAGAGGGGCCGAGCACCAGCCCACCTCTACGAGCTGCTGGATGAAAGGGAAGGCCATGAGACCGGCTGCTTATCTTTGATTAGGGAGCCTGTGATCTCTGACGAGTGACAGCCATAGTCCCTTCTTACCTCCCTTCATTTAAGAAATGTGATTTACAAGTGGGCAGCCAGATGAAAGCCTTTCGGGCCAGTCGGGATTTCGGGGCGGGTATCTGGTGCCTTGGGGTGATCCTTGCGGCGCAGAAAACATGTACCGAGTAAAAGGGGATTGTGGAGTCTGGGGGCGGGGGGTAATAGAGGAGGCCATATTGGTCTTCCGCAACTGCATCCAGGACCTAAGCTCCGTCGCGCGAAGAAGCCATTTCGAGATTATCTGCATGACTCAACAGCGCGGCATGAAATTTTAAAGAGCTCTGCCTGTCTTTTATCTGGATGGGGGCTCGGGATAGCGAGGCGTCTTGCTCCCTGCCAACACTATCAGCCCGGGACGGGGAGAGACCCCCCCCCCCATCACAGGGGCAGCCCAGGAGCCGGCTCCATCGCAGGCTAACGCCAGCCTCCTGCGCTAATGCAGTATTGATCCGAGTGGCACTGCAGGTAATGCGTAGCTTTAATCATGGCCTAGCACTTCCAGCCAAGCCCCCACCCCCTCCCAACCCTGCCATCTATCTCACACATCTGATCGCATGCTTCCAGCCAGCTCTTCTGCTTCTTTTTTCCTTTCAATTTTAACAAAAAATAAACCTTGAAATCTTGAACAAAGGCTCAACAGCCCCAGCTATCCTCCTGTAGAGTCCTTTTAGGCCAGCTGGCCTTGAATGGACAAAAAAATGAAATTAAAAAAAAAAAAAAAAAACCTTGGAGAGGGACTCCATGTCAATGCGTAACAAAGAGAGGAATCCGTTCATTGGGAGCGGCTTGTTAAGTGGGTGAAAAACTCAACTTTGTAATTATTCGACAATGAATGTCGCCGGGCAAAGAAGGCTCCCTCAGTGATCTCCGTGACTTTCCACCCTTCGACAGAAATAAAGGTGATAATTACGCGAGAGTAGAGAGAACCCTACAGGACTTCACAGCATTTTTAATTAGCGCTTTCTGCTCAGGTTTAAATTGGAAGAGGAACAATGTCCCGCCGTATTCGAAACAGAAATGAATAAATGAAAGCTTTTATTGACACCTCTCCCAGAGGGTAGACAAGCCTGCTTTCGGAAACAAAGCTCCGCACATCACAGTCGCTGTGCGAAACTGATAGAATATAATAACAGCTAATGAACACAAATGAAGCAGACAGAACTTATATCTTCAAAAATGGGATGACGAAACATGGCACAATTCCCCCCGCACCGTATGCTGCTAGATCATCTTTAGCTGCCCCATAGGGGCACTCCAAATGAAGGCAATCCAATCTTATTCCTCAAGATATCCACCAACAAGTAGATTTCCACTTCAACCCTAATTTGAATCACCTGATTGTACAACTCGTTAGCAGCTCAATGAGATCTGAAGCGGTTGACTGAGGAGTGCTTTGTTCAGTTTGCAGTGAGAACCAAAAGGATGGTAGATCTCCAGAGACAGGATTGGGAAGATCTGCTCTACATGTTTTACTGTGAAATAAGAGCCCAGTGGGTCCCACACTGAATCCTCAAAGGGTCAGACCCAGAAAACCCTCATTCACTTGTAAGTCCTGTAACTGGAATGCAAGCAGTTTTCCTCAACTTCCCGCTGGGAAGAGAAGAAAAAAATGATTGGAGAGGAATGACAGTATTAAGCTATACCCTGAGGTACATGGATACACTAAACAATCTGTGGTAAACTATGGCTGTCTGCACACTGAGGCCATCTTATTATTCAAACTGTCATAAAACTAGGGAGTTCCAATGGGAAGTTGTTGTTTTCAAACACCCTGCCACCAGGACATGCTAATATCCGCCTCTCCTCCCTTAAACACACTGAGGTCTGTATGCTTTAGTCACCAGATTCCTCTGAATTCTCTCTCTGGTGGGAGTGGTGCGGTGTCCTGTGCCGTAGTGTTAAGCGCCTCACAGGGCATCTCACCTCTGTGCTGTCAGGGACTTTAGACTCTTCTGCCCATGACAGGAAGTGATGCAATGCTAATAGAGCTGGAGCAGCACACAACTTTGTGCAGAGCAAAAAAGAAAAGACAAAAATAAATAACACAACAATGTGTCACTGTGCATGGTTCTTTCACATTTTCTTATTTAGCAAATTTGTCTGTTCACACCAAAGTCAGCTGTGCTCCGAAAACACGAATAAGAATGTTATACAAGAACTAAAGCAGGGGATAATCCCAACCTTTGGATGATAGTCAGCAGACAACGGCCAAGAACATCTGTGTCTTGTCAGCACAGTTGGTGAGTTATCTTTTCCAACTTTCCAACCAAGCGTTCACACTTGCCTTGAAGGCTGCCGCCTCATTAGCATCTATTTGAATTCATTGTCTTAGCCAGCACATCCTTTTGGAGACGCGTGTTGTGCTCTGAGGTAAACAAAACCTCAGAATATCAATGGATAAATGTTTGAATACCTTCGTTGATACAAGAAAGGCCAGAGCTTAGCTGCTGAATTGAGAATTAAAATTATTCCAGAAACACAGGAAACACTCCCCTCCTTCCACAACTAAACATTTAGCTGCCATTTTGCCCCCAGAAGGGTGATGCGTGACGTCACATGGGCGCAAGGGTGAATCTCCACTCATCATTACTCTTCTGTTGGCGCATTTGGTCTTCTTCCGTGAACTTGCATAAATTCAATATTTGGTTGCTGTTTTCTGTACACAAGTCCATTAGAAGAGCACTTACCTAAAACCTAACCATCAATGACATTTGTTTTAAATGATTAAGAATGAATTTTATACATTTAATTGTTGCTATACAGAGCTGTGGTGACATTACATCATATCTTCAAGATAGAGAATTAATGCTGCATTCACGTGCGATGGAAAAGATGATATTTTCCACTTGTGAAGTGGTATTTACCAGTGTGTTGTGTTCACGTGCTTTTGTTGTTGTACTGGGAAATTAAAGATGGTGGACTCACAGATTCAGGCCTGTTTCTTTGGTAAAACCATTTTAGATTGCATTATTCATCTTCTGCAGCAAGAAGAAGATTTAACAAAACTCAAACGGTAAATAATATGCTGTATTTTTTCTTGATCATGAATAGTCAAGATTTTCTTAAGGAGAGGGGAGTTAATAGAGCTAATATTTCTTTTTTTAGCTGCGTCTATCTATGTAAATAGTGTACAATGCTTACCATTCACAAATCTTGCGCTGCTCTCTGCCATGTTGAAAAGGTCAAAGGTTATCTCATCTCGGCAACTCATGTATCAAACTTTTCTACGAGTTGCCCAGTGAAAAATATCACATGGGGGGGTGTTCATGTGAACTTTTCACGTCGGCTTTTGGTATTTACCATAATTCCCATAGCCCATGAATGCAGCTTACTCCAGTTTGGTGCGGCACCAGAAACAGAATGCCAGGAGGTAAGTTACTTTACATTATACAGTATGAATTAATACAGGAAATTATTTTTAATTAAAAGCCAATGCAAAGACGCAAATTCACGCGTTTCGCCTGTATTCGTGTCTTTGCATTGACTTTGAATATAGTGCGAAAAATTTGTTTCGCGTCCGATGTGAAAGCAGGTTAACTCAGACACAATCAACCCAAGAAAGGGTTTTACTGCCGCAATGCGCGTTCGATTCGCTTTGCAACAAACTATGGACGTAAGGGAGGACTAACTTGCGGACTTGATGATCACAAAGAAGTGGTCTGCTCGTCTGCATCCAAGGAACTGCTCTAACAGTGGATTATTGTGGAAACATCGCTGATGATGTGCCTGACATAGCGGATATATATAATGGTGGAATCGGATTTTCCTGCTAGACATTTTACAATAGACCAAAAAAGTTTCATAGCCATTTTTTAACAGTGGACGTTGGGTAGCCTTGTTTGCAGACTCGTTTTGATCATAAATAATTGGTCTGCTCGCCTGCAGCATCTCAGGCATATTTGCTCTAATGCTTGTGGATTGTGGAACGACTGATTGATGAGCCCTCGGCAATCTCCAGAATCAATTTTTGAATTGGGTCTTGTCAAGGTCCCGATCCCTTCTTCATGTCTGACTGCAGTTAACAGCACAAACACACAAAAATATACCTCAATGCTTTGCCAACCGATTGCTTAGTTTACTCCTATATTAAAAATACAAAATATACTTAACATAACATAACATGAATGGCGAGAACAGGCCGTTCATCACAACTACGCTCACCAGTTTCTTTATGCTACTGTGAATATATCGCTTCAGATACTTAATGACTCAATGGTATCTAGCTTTAAGTCAAGCCTGCTCTTGAAAACCCCCAAAGTCTCTGCCTCAACAATATGGTCAGGCAAGCTATTCCACGTTGAAATTACTCTTTGGGTAGATAAATATTTCCGAATATCAGTGCTAAATTTACCTTTGGTCAACTTTCATTTGTGACCCCGAGTTCTACTCACAACACTTGGTCGAAGGAATCCTACACAATTCACTTTGTTAATCCCTTTAACATATTTAAAGACCTCAATCAAATCACCCCTTAGTCTCCTTTTCCTGAGACTAAAGAGATTAAGGATCTTCAGCCTCTTCTCATAGCTTTCATGTTTTATACCTCGGATTAGCTTAGTGGCTCTTCCCTGAACTTTCTCTAGAGCCTCTATATCTTTCTTAAGTATGGTCCCCAGAACTGTACACAATACTCCAGATGTGGTCTGACGAATGTGTTGTACAAAAGAAGCATCACCTCCTGAGATTTGTACTCAATACTTTTGGCAATGTATCCCAGCATCCGATTGGCATACTTATTTTGTTTCAAGCCAGACACCACTTATGAGATGACTAAACATCAGAATAGCACTGAACATCACACCTATCCAGCCTCTGTTAATTCAGTAGCTTGATTTAATGACTGCCTTACTGTTTTCACTGATGTTCCTCTTGAGCAGCACATGAACATGTTGTGTTATTGTGTTCTGGTACCTTCTGGATAATAATAACCAAACACAAAAAACATAACAACAATTACCATTGCCGAAAATGAAATAACACACTTTTGTTCTTGAAATACCACAATGGATTTCCCCCGCCTGTTAAACAGCCATGCCTGAATCTCACCAATGTGAATGATTCAATTTAGAATAATAACCACTTACAGTCCCAGCACGATATAACAGCAAAAAAAAAAAAAAAGCCAACAAATATAAATACAAACCTAGTGCTCACAATTAAAGTCAAATGTCAAAAAAAGGTAAACACATTTCTGCTGGACTGTCAAAATAATACATTCTATAGCATGGGTGGGCAATTCCGGTCCTGGAGTCCTGGTGTGTATGCAGGTTTTATTTCTACCAATTACCCTGACTAAGTGAGTTAATGAGTTGCATACACAAATATAGATTTGTGCAAAGATTAGGTCACAAAAAAATGTTTTATTTAGGGAGACACGAACAGTCCTTGGTGGTCATTCATGATAATTTGAAGAAATGCCCCAGGAATGTCAGATTTCATAAATAGTTTGGCTAATTTAGATGATCAACTAATTAAAGGCCAGAAGTTGGCGCAAAAACCAGGGACAGATACAGCCCTTGTTGCCCACCTCTGGTCTATAGTGTAAGCAAATAAGCCCTTTGACCCCCAAGTGACTGCTTACCTCCAGGAAAGCCATCCCAGATCTCTAGCCTGTCATAGCGGCAGAAGATTCCATTGGGCGGTGTGGTGTCGGGCTCTAGCTCAAAGCTTTCAAACTCCAGGACAATCTCGGACATTTTTGGGGCAAAGATCATGAAGGTGCAGTCGAGGTTGTTGGGATACTTCTCAGGGAATCCTGGAGACTTTATCACACCACTGTTCGAAGTGAAGTTTCTCGAACACTCCGGCCCTGGAAGACAACAACATTTCATCCATTTAGGCCATTCTCAGACGTAGCAACCAAACCAGATAATTCAAGTTCCCCATTTAATTCTACTCAACTTTACTTGGTCTGAGGTCACAAAATAATCTCGGGAATCAAATACCCCGTTTGACAATCTCATTCTCTGAACTCATAGACACTGATACAAAGAGCTCTCCTTTCAAGTGATGCCCAAATATCTCAATAATTTGTGAGAGGGCCTCGTAAAGTCTGGAGACTAGGAGGCTTATTCCACGAAAAACCCCTAAGATAGCATACTCTGCCTCATCCTTGGGCTCTGGAACCCAGCCCTCAGCGATTGGCTCCAGAGCATGCATGTTCCTTCTGTTAGTCCAGGCCTGTTTGTCTAACATCTGGATAACATGCGCCCATAACTCATAGCAGCAATCAGCAGCCTGGGACATGTGGATACAGAAATGTACATCTGGCTGGGCGTGTCCTGGTTTTTATCCAGTTTTCTCTGTCATTAAGCTTCTCTCAGACAGTTCGATTGTTGAGAGAGCTCACTCGAAGCCACATATATTCAACATGCACACAAAAATGCTCACAAATGTATGCATACTCAAGCACCTCCAGTACACAGAAATTTTAACAGCTGCAGGAAGGGCTGCTTTGCTTAATCCAGAGTAAAAATTCCATGTAGGTGTAAGGTGAGTTTAAAAGCAAAAAAAAAAAAAAAAAATCAGTGGAAACTTGGTTTTAATATGCATGGCTTGGAAATCTATCATGTAGCTGCAATGAGCGAGTGCCTCATCCCATTCAAAGGTCTGCATAACCCTTTGAAATGTCAATTTTACAATTAGGCTTTTATTCCCTCAGACGTAATGTAGATGAGCCTTGGAGAGAAAGATCACTTTCATTAATATGTGTTCTGATTATAGCCATTATCAGTGTGTGGCTTCAGGCTGTCGACTGTGAGCAGGTGACATTGCGGAACAGGCTATTCTGATAGCCTGCAATGCCCTTTTCTAGGAAGAATCCATTTATGTGCAATAAAAAGCCACCCATCTGAAAGCAAACTATAACTGTCAATCTGGCCCAGTAAAGGCTGCACCGCTTGTCATTTCAGTCACCCAAAATCCCAAAATTTCCAACCAACAAGCCCACTTCAGCTAAATCATAAACACTGTTATAAAAAAGAGCCGCTTTTACCAAAAAATAAATAAATAATGACAGGGCAAAGTTCAATTCAATAGGGAGCTGACATTTAGCACTGCACTTGAAGTTTGTGTTTTCAAATGGTTGTGCACTTATTTTAGCTGCATTTTGGCCAGTCAGAATACTGAGAGCTTTTACTTTTTTCCTGTTGCCTTCTCCTCCTCTCACGAGAATATAACACACTTTGTTGGACATGGGCACTGGTTAGTTCTTCGGTTTCCCAGGGCGCGAGCCAGTGGACTGAAGAGGCCAACATTAGATGAGAGGCGCAGGGCTGGGGAAATCTCTGGCTGCGTCCGTGATCATTGGCTGGGGGCTGCCCGGGAGTGTGCTGATCCGCTAAGGGAGAGTTCGCCGGGCCATGAGTGCCAACGGACCGATGAATGAGTCACTGCGAGAAAATGCAGACAGCTCCTCTGAGACAAGTGTGGAGCTCTAGTGTGAGCTTTTTCAGTGAGCAGGGGAGGGGAAAGTTTGAGGGTTCAGGAACCTCACTTAGCTTAGCTACTACAGTAGTGTCATCTGTCTGCTTCCATCAGCTAAACAAAGGAGTCTGCACTCAATATTTAAGTGCCGTGATTGGTTTAAATCGGCCTGTGGCAAGCAACACTGAATGGCCCTGCTGTATCTGTCCTCCTATATCGAAGGCCAATAGTCAATAGGTCCGTTTATTACTTATCTAGGCCAATCTCTCTTCACAACTTCGCATGTGTGGACTGAAAAGGTTTACAAGGGTCAGAAAGGACCCCCAGAAGCATCGCAGGAGATGGAGAGATAAGGACAGGTATTGAACAGACTCCTATCTTGCATACAAGTCATGGGCATTTCATTGAGGGTCAAAGATCACCATTCTCGCTTTTATTCCCTTTACTTTTCAGTCGGGGCTGCTTGTTTGTAAAAGGGTAGCATCAAAACGTGATCCCCCTGACCGTGAGTCATTGAGTGTTTTAAACAACAATTGACACCAAACCAAGAGGAGATGGCAGTTTTTCCCCGACAATTTAATCAAACCTAAGAATCTCTTTTATCAAGCCTTTCAAAAGACCTCTGTCTGAGGGCCTGTGCTCCCATTTTGTTCCTCGCTGAATGTTTTGTCTCGCTGAACTGAGTGCGGCCGGTATTTACGATGAAGTCAGACACAGCCACTGGGGCTGTTTACAGAGACGTCTCTGAGAAGGATTTAGGAAACAACTGTACCGCCCTGTTAGCACACCAATAACAAAAACTGTTCTTTACCCTTCTCTCCCCATTTATTTTGTTGACATTGCCCTGTTCAGAAAAAAAGAACGATTGAGGGCTATCGTAAAACATCAAAAAAAAAAAAAAAAAAAGCCCATAAATACAGCTGTGGACTTGTAAAGGAAACAAAGAACCTATCTTGAAAGTTTAGTCTCTCCTATTTGTACTAGGTTAAGCCCTCATTATTGTAACTGGTGATTTTGTTCTGTGTCTACAATAGAAAATCCTAGATTCAAATGCTTGGAACATACCAAGTTGAGAATAAAAAGATTAAGTCAAGGACTGGTTTACGTTTGCTAAATGTTTATCATGGCATTAGCTACCAGCTTTCACTGATTTTTATGCACAGTCACATGTGAGACCCGCCTTATCAGTTTAAGTAGTTACTGCTTTTGCTAAATTTTCACAACACAGCAAGTTTATCTCACACTTAGAGAGGCTGAGCGCTTCAGATATGCTTCCAAAGCTCTATTCTTAAAATCTGTGAGATAAGTGTTAAGCCTGGAAAAAAACAACACTTGTCTGGTTATAAAAAAAAAAGAGGCTTATCTTGATATACTGCGGGCTGCATGTAAACCTTCAACTGCCACTGCCAAAATAAAACCGCTTTCATAAAAGCTCTGTGAAATGATAGTCATTCTGGTTATCTGAGAGGTTGAAAGCCTGGGGTGGTACTCAGACCCCAGTATGCCCTACTGCTTGTATTCAGTTTTCGTGTTTATTTCCACAAGACCCTCTTGACCACACTCGGTGAGCTAATGGCCGCTAGTGGATTGGCTATGTATGTGGTTTTCGGACGCAGGATCAAACATTTACTTCCTGGCCTAGTTACAGCCCCCTTCCCCCAACATGTACGTGCTGACCTTACTGACCCCAGCCTCAAGCACACAAAGTAAGCACACACTCCGTTCACACAGGCGTGACACTGAAAATAGATGGGGGTGTGGAACTCTAAAGAGTGACTTTGAATCTTGGGTTTCGACAGGGAAGGATGAGGATCAGCCCATGCCAGATGTGGTCAGCACCATGCTCTTGCGGCACAAGAAAGCCGTGTAACCGCATGCCGAGATTGCCCACTCTGATATTGACACAGGTGCTGTTGTAAACTTGCAGTAGTGCAGACAGAGGAGACATGATGAATAGCATCTGCGCGAAGTAGCGACTGGGACTCTTCTTTGGCTAGACCCCTAGTGTTCGAAAGGAATAGCTCTCGAGTTGCCTGGTACAGTTGGGTCCCAGTTTGAAGTGGTTTTGCCAACCACTGGGCCTCCAATCACAGGCATATGTTTTCAGTCACAGAGAAACACACAGGGGCAGAACCAATCAACATGATGACAAGACAAACAAATATAGATCTCTTATTAAGGGTGGTCCTATTTTTGATTTTAAAAAAGGGCTCTGAGATGCTGTATATTTGCAATATGTGCAGTGGTTTCCGCTCGGGGTGGGGCTTCGCGGTATAGGCTGGAATCGTGCGGTCTGTGCCCTTGTGCTGCAGGTGGAACCACCGTAGGTCAGTTCTCATTGGCTGAGATGTGAGCCCCCACTGCTGTTGCCTGCGTTGCTTAGTGACAGCATTCTCGGGCTCAGCGGATTCCGGCAAGAGGCCCTCAGCGTTGAGCTCATATATTCCAGTCCTGCTCTCGCCCATGCTCCGGGGTCAGTGAAGCGAGGACGGCAATTTGCTGCCCATAAAATAAATTGCACAGCTAATTAAGATGCCTGGACTGAAAAACAGCAAAGTCATTTGAAAAGCAATGGAGGAACCTGAAAACCTAACAAGTTTTCTCCCAATTAGGCATTTGCCCAGTTCCCCACTGACCACCTCCCACTGCCACCTGTCACAGTACCCAACCCAGACTCAGTATTAAACACTACATCTGTGTGTGTTTGTGTGTGAGTGCATATGTGTGGAAACACGTAAGTGTACCTGTGCTTGTATATGCCTCAATATGTGAGTGTGTATGTGAGTAATCAGTGTTTGAACGTGCACGTTTTTATGCACGTGAGTCAATGTGGGCATGTGTTTCAGTTACTGTGCTTTTACAGACATGCGCATGAAATTTGTGTGCAAGTTTTGTACATTTGTGCTTAGGTTTATTGTGAGCTAGTGTATGAATAATTATCTTTATAAGTTCATTCAAGTACAGAATATGTCTACAAATCTGACCTCACTGTATTAGAAATGAACACCATATGCTGTTGAAAGATAGTGGGAGGAACATGGCTTGTCTTTCAACTGCAATACCACTAAAAAAAGTGTTGTGATTCAACACAAATCTGAGGAGGTGACGGAGGGGACATTTCATCATCAGTCTTGCCTGGTGATATTATTCTGCACGGAGAGCTGATTCGCAGTCCCAAAGGACGGTAAATGCCTGTCATTACTAAATGATAACTTGGGATATTCTGTAAGAAATAAACACAGGGATATGATTTGGATGGAGATGCTGTGCTAAAAATATATGATTCTTTGATGTCAGGGGCAATGACTAAACAATATCATTGGTGTTAATTTTCAAACCACAATTATTTAATAAAAAATTACATGCTTTGCCAACTCCTTTACCCACAAGCATGTGGGCACACACTTTCACAGACTGACTCTCACACACCCACACACACAAACACAGACCCAAAGGACATTTACACACAAATTCATGAATTGTATTCATGGGTATATGCATTTGAAGACCACAAAGGAAAAATGATCAGAGTCACATTTTCACATCGTGGAGAAATGATGAATGAAAAATTCAGAACGATCTAAGAAACAAGGCACTGAAAAAATATGCAAAAAAATGAAATATATATAAATATTATAACAATATATAATATCGTCAGCCTAATAGCATTGTTGCCATATCATATTTGAACGTTTTAGGAAAACAAGAAAAAACTATTTTTAGCGAGCACATTGGAATTTTTTTTGATATTGCAACAGTAAGCCAAAAAATGACTTATGTAATTATGCTATTATGAGGCTAACGATATATAAAATACTGTGTACAAAAATGCAGAATTGGGACTCTGATAATTTTTCCTTAATGGTCTTCATTTATATACAGTAAATACTGCTTTGCAAATGGCAATACCTCACCACAGCCTTACACTGTGTGGCAGCTGAATGTGCAGATGTTATTTATCTAATGCATTTGGGTTGATGAGCTTCCCTAACGATGTCATCGTCTCCTTCCCCGTGTGTTTTTAATTGATCTCACTGCCATCTCTTCGGTGGTGTCGGCCTCTCTCGTAGTCACAACACAAGAGCATTTGGAAGCAAAACACTCGTCTCCAGTCACTGAGGAACTCAGGAAGCCCCCATGACAATTCCGAGATAGGCTGGTGCAGACCACTAGGTGTGAACTTGCTGCACTCTGTGCTGAAATGCACGTAAACTACTGTAGACTATGTTGCAGGATACAAAAGACAGCGCAGTCTAGTCTAGTCTAATCCGCAGAAGGGGAGTCGGCGTCTTCTCTCAAATCCTTACATCTTGCCACACCTTGCATGTACTTATGAGCAGGTTATGCTTTTGTTTGCTAAGCACTTTCACACTGCTTTGCATCTGTGGTAAACGAGATGTGGCGTAATGCCTGAGGAGAGTGAAGGGAATGTAAGTGGTGTAGATCATTGTCGCTTCGCCCTAACACTTTGAATGACTGTATCCATTCTTCTGCTGGTACACCAATATCAATCCACGGCCCTTCAGGCTGTACCCCTGTCTAGACTGAAATTTGCTCCTTTGACAAAGGTAAACCTAAATTGAAGGTCGTGTAACGCTGACTAGAGACAAGCGACGAGCTAATTAAGTCTCCCGACCCTGTGTCGTCTGATTTAGGTTTGGTGGGGATTTCCTCCTCTCTGAAGAAGGAAGGGAGTTGAACAAACAGGAAATAAAAGAAGAAAACAGGAAGTTCCTTTATGTTACTTTTGTTTTGTTCAGATAAAAAGAAAAAATCCCAGAATGTTGCAACTAATTGAGCAATGGTGGGAACATTTTATGGTGACACTTCCTTACGGAAGGAAGTACTGAATTCCATCATTATCACTAGGCCCAGCAGTGCTGCCTGCCCGAGGAATTTTAGCTCTATATGCCTATATGCAGTCCGTTCAAACAAAGCAGGAAGTGAGATAAAGTAGTCCCTGTGCTTAAACCCCTATGTAGACACACACTGGGCATGATTTAACATATTTACTCTTCATGGACTTCCTTCCTCTCTACCAGCCTTCCTTTCTTGTTCTTGGCTCCACACATGAGGGAGACAAGAAAAAAAAAAGTGTCATGTAAATCATATAAATGAGGATTAGCAAAATGGAAGGTCCCCTTCCTTCAAAACATAAATTGAAGTCACTCACATCTGACACAGTTACTGGCTTGGCAGACGGGTGGTAGAACAGGCCAATCATTTATTTGTCGGGTATTTTGGAAAACAAACAACCATAAAGATTCATCCCACCGTTCCTTGCTCATGATGTCCTTGGGAAAAATTTAATTCCTTTTTCCTCATTTAATGAGTTGTAACATTGATGTAACATTAGTTCTTAATGGTGGCGGAACTTGGCCTATTTAGGGGTCAGGCACAAGGAGGCAAAGTGATTGAAGTAAAGTGGCAGTCTTGAGTCCGTGTTCTTCAGCACAGCATATAAGAGGGTGTCCAGCACTGTTCCTCCACACAGATCATC
The DNA here is from genome assembly GCA_029721435.1 of Gymnothorax reevesii. Lineage (NCBI taxonomy): Eukaryota > Metazoa > Chordata > Actinopteri > Anguilliformes > Muraenidae > Gymnothorax > Gymnothorax reevesii. The sequence continues at coordinate 126,810,551 of CM056575.1, read as the reverse complement.
AACACACATGGTTTTTATTTGATTTAATTTTGGCTTAGATGTTGCACTACATTAGGGGCTGTGTGGTCGTGCAAACCTCGTGCAGTTTACCGTCAGCCAATTCAGATTTGTTTCATCAACTTAGACTGAAAACTTGAGCAGTACAAAATAAAGATTTCTTCTGAATTAATTACTCTTTCATTAACAATTATAATGCAATTACAGTACGGTGAATGTCCAATATGCTATTGCTTCTTCAAATATGCAAACTATTTTGGAGAAAAAAAATCATGCTGAAGTAAAGACGTCTTGTTTAATTGTTCAGCGAGAAGAATTGCTTCCCTGCACATAATAACTTAGCTTACCGCAGCTTAGCCATGGCATTAGCATCCAAATGCCACAATGATATACGCATTTATTATTGATCATAAGGAAGACGTTTGACATTGACTTACAGCTGTGCGATCCCATTGAACCAGTATGGCCTGCTAGAGAGCAATAAAACATAGACTCATGCCGGCTGAACCCACCAATACTCAGGGTGATGCGATCGCTGGTCATCTATGTAATTCCCCCAGAAGCTATGAACCTCAGTTGGCACTGGTATGGTCTGGATTTAGTAGGTGTCCTTGGAAATGTCCTTACTCCACTATTTGTTCCCTCAAATGGTCCAGCCTCCTTGCAACCCGATTCCAATGATATATAAAACACTTTCACTAATCAAATACCTCTCTGTAATACTGGGCCAAAGTCTACATTGGATTAAATGGAAGTCTTTCAAACTCTGGGCACCTCTATAGCATAATGTATCGGTGTCAGTAAAATGGAAAGGCACAGAAGTGGGCTGAGCTCACCTCTGTCAGTGAAGGGCAACAGTCTCAAGCAAAGCTCACCTGTTTTAAAGATCTCGTAGCGAATTGAGAAGCCCGCGCCGTGCGTCTCGTAGTCGGACACAAACTTGATGTAGAGCTGGTTGCCGGAGGAAACGACGGGGGAGGGGGCGATCTTGCCACAGTACTTCCCCACAAGCTGCCCGTTCTCGTCCACACCATCTCGGACCTCCACATAGTCATACCTGTGGGCAGCAGATAACAAACGCCATGCTGAAACCAGGCCCCTTATCACGTGAAACAGCAGCACATGAAAGATATCAGAGAATGGAATTGTGGGCCAGTGGATAACTTACGTCCGCATTTGGCAAACTACAGTTCTGCATTGATGCATGTAAGCCCAAGATTGTGCCGCCAGGGCACATCTGACCCACCTTGTGTGGTTCGGGATAATAGCATGCAAAATTGATCGTAAAATACAAAGACTGACTTTCCTACATGCCAGTAGCCCTTGGCTACTCTGCAATAAATAAATGCACCAGGCTTGCAGTTTCCCTAGATTAAGACTATAAATATTTAATCTTTAAGTAAAGTGCAGTAGGCCATTATTACAGCCTTGCAGTTCTGGATAGTCGCATCTAAGTGCGTATCTGTTCTACACGGTCGTATCTTTTTCGCATGGCTTTGGTCCAGGTGGCTGTACTCGGCAACACAAACACAAACCTGCTTTTTGAGCTCGTGCAAAGACCTGGCGTCAACGCATACAGCACTCCTGCTGCTTCTCCTGGGACTACAAACTCCTTTGTACATGTTTTAATCCTACAAAGTCTGTGTCGCTCACTGGAATCCAGGGCCTTCCACGCTTCAGCAGGCCTGCTCATGTCATTGGCAATGAATAAACCTCGAAAAGTTCGGCCCTACGGTGCACACAGTATCTAACGTGACAGATCACATTTTATACCCTCTTGGGTGGTGGTGGGGGGGTGTCGCTGAGGCAGGTGTTAATGAGATCAGCTGCCTGCTTTCACAGGCCCGCCTCACACACACACAAACACACACACATTCACACATTGTAGTCACTGCGGAGTTGCCTCAAATAGAATAATACACTCCCGCTTATTGCCATGTGAGCTTTCTAATTGTGCGAAGCCTGCATTCAGAGCAGGTTTTAGCTGGGGGGTCTCGTGAGTAATATGAGTCAGATAGGAGAGAACCAGTAGCGGGTACCAGAGGAAGATGGGAAATAAATGGGGGTGCGTGGAGAACAGTGGTGCCCGGGGGGAACACAGATCCTCCATGCTTTGTTTTATTCTGATTGACAGGACGAGCGGCTCAGAGCTGGCCCGCACAGGTTTGGGTTACCATGGCATTTAATCAGCCGTAGCGTACGTTTTTCAACTGGGTTCGCAGGAGACACACGCAGGGACGCTTATTTAATATGTCGCTGCATAGTCCTGTAGTCTTCCCTACCCACTCTGCCATCCGTTTTCATTACTGCTACAAGAGGAAAATAAAAATATCATCATACTGAGTGAAAAGACGAGTCAAAAAAGACATTTGGGGTACCAAGCAGCATAGTCCACCTAATATCTGCATTTCTCAAATGAGTGATGAGGCAATTACTGAAACCTTAGACGTAAGCCATGTTTTTGAGGCAGGCTAACTCCAGACTGGGAACTAGAGGGGGATGAAACTCATGCTTTGTCTCTTGCTCTTTCTGTGACCCTGCCGTAAAAGAAAAAAATCCCTTAACCTGCTCTGGATTCAAAGGGAGATCAACAAAAACATTTTTAATGAAGTTAGGACGGCCTTTGTTGTGGCGATCAAACACATCAGGCTTATGGGAATACAGTGTGTGCGTGTGTGTATATGTGTGAATCTGTTTTCATGATGAATATAAGGGAAAAATAAAAGGAAGAAATCTGAGAAGCCAGCTCGCTCTGCTTACTGTCCTTGCTAGCAAAATGAGGTCCCCAGCGGAGCGATATAACGTGGGAATGACTTCACCCAGCTCTGCGGCCACTTTCATCGGAAGTGATATCACCTCATCACTCTCGCCTTGCTGTCACCCCAGTCTCCTTCTCATTGTCTTGAAGCTGATGAACTCTCACGGTTCGGAGAGGACTGGTTTGGGGCCGGGAAGAAAATGGAGGTGTCGTGCGGTAAGGGGGTGAGGACCTATCACTAGGTGGTAAAAAGATCCCTCCACTTCAAAGAGACCAGCAGGAAGCCATGGTTACCAATGCAGATGATTTGGTATCAGGCCCAGGGAGCAGAGCCGGTGATGAGCTCACGGTGTGTGCACTGGCTGTTTGCGGGGTCACGCCTGCCTTTTTCTTTAGGACGCAGCTGTGGAAACGGCATCAGTGACTCGGTGCGAACAGCAGTGGCTTCCACTAAACCACACGAGTATGACCCTCCGCTCCTTTGCTTTGCGCCTGAGTGTGTGTTTGCGTGGCTTTGTCCTCCATTGTGGCGCTGTTTAAGAAAAGTTTTATGACACTAGAGTGTGAGGTCCCCCTGGGGCCCATGTTTGACTCAGTCTTTTTTTGTAATCTCTCTCTCTCTCTCTCTCTCTCTCTCTGTCTCTCTTTTTCTCTCTGAATAATGCTGAGTCAGAGAGCATATTCATGCATAGTAAATGGAGTCCTAACTCCAGATGCATTTTACTTGTTAAGCAGCATTGGTCTCTCTTTGATTGCTCTCACCTTCTCTTTCTCTGGGAATCATGCTGGTATTTCCTGAACTATGTTGCTGAGGCCTACAGGCGAAAAACACAGGAGCACCTCTAACTTTGTCATTTTCCAATGTGGACAGATGCGAGTTGCAAGTGCATGTTTGTATGTTTGCAATGGGGTTAGCGAGGGTCATGTACTTCACACTTCATGGTTTAAGCTTGCTCGTATGCTCCACACCAGCATGTAGCAAGTGCATCCACAGAGATAGTTTGGGTGGGAGGGGGTGTTCTGAACAGCTGCTACGCCATCTCCAGCAGCATCAATCTTCAGCCGCGGCACCACATCCCTCAGCTCGTAACTCAGCTCCACAATCTGCGCCTGGCTATTTTGCGGCTGGGAATGGTCCACACGGGCACGTATGAGGAAAGAGATGTCAGGCCAGGCCCGATTTCTGTTTGCCACCTACTGTGCATGCAGGTGACATGCAAACAGATGCCCTGATTAGGCTGTTCCTTATCACTCTGAACCCCTTTACCCTTCAGCCTTGTTTAGAACAGTCAATTCATACCTCCTGTGATTGACTTTTTCAAATCACAAAGACTGGGTAAAATTTAGATTTGAGAATGGGGGAGCTTTTTATGCTTCAGTGGAAAATGGTTCTTGAACCATTATCCGCAATGGCATTTCATCCATCCCAGCTTCTGTTCCATTTCGTTTTAATAGGCCGAACGGGCATGTTCTGAGGCAGTCGAAAGTACTCCTGTCATCTGGGAGCCTTTATGGGGTCGTTTTTAGCTTGTTCGCTTACCGAGCTCTGCCTTGAATGACTCTGGGGTTGCCAAACCTGAGTCACTGAATAAATTCATTACTAATCCATAGCTGTAGCCACCTGTGGTTTATTCTAGCCTGGAGTGTTTCACAAATTCAGAACAGATAACAGATGCACTGTGAGGTCTGTTTCTCTTCCATTGGGAAACCTTGGAGACCGGCGGTGAGCGGAGAGATTTCAGCGCCGGTGGCCCACTTTCTGTCAGCACGAGGGTTCATGGACCAGACGCTGTCGCTTTCCCCCTCCCTTTCGCCCCGCACTAATTTTCTGCAGCCAACCTCTCTGGGTAAATTTAGATCCAGCAGAGTGGATGGGCCATTTTTTTTTCTGCGCATTGGACCTGGGGATATGGGCAGTCTGGCCTGTTCGAAGGATGAACATCTGTTCACCTTGTAATACCATATACCTAATTGCCCCATTTGTACAGTATGATCTAAAACATAAACTACATGGTCAAGAGCTATCACTAGCTTATCTTCCATGAAATATCGAGCTTATGCACATCTTTGTCAGTTAATGCTTTCTTTTATTCAAAGTGTCATTGTAATAAGACAAGTGCTATCGGTGGATGACAGCAGGCAACTGTATCACTATAGGACACTATATCATTCTCCCCACAGGCAGATCCTTTAATTTGGCCTATTGGACAACAGGTAAAGGAATAAAGTCCAGAAAATCAACAGTGGGACTACTCCAGGCTCTCGGAATGTTCATGCCAAATTCAATCCAATTCCCATAAGAACTGTTGGCCCTCTTGCATTTTTCAGAAAGTTAAGTTTGGCATAATGCTGGCAAAAGAAATAGAGCTATCATAATCAATGAATTCGAGCTAGAAATGTCAAAAACAGGCTTGACAGGATTTCCATAAAAAGTATTTGATTTATTGCATTTTTTAAAATCATAGGTTTGGCCTGATGATGGTGCTACAGGGAATGTCATAGGATCATCAACATCATATCTATACACCAGGAACAATTAGAGGGTTTGACATCATTCCTATCAAAGCTGTCTGAGTTACCGCATGTGGAAATGTTAAATTTGGCCAAGTGGTGGCCCTACAGAGAACATAATCCACCCACTAAACACTGAAACTTTTCCCTCTATGCACAATGAATGATAAAGGAAATATGACACGATTCCCATTGAAGCTTTTTGTGTTATTGCAATTTTTTTTAAAGTAAAGGTTTGGTCTGGTAGTGGAGCTACAGCAATGGTCACAGGCTGAATACCATCGATTACAGTCCTTCTTTATAACTCAGAAATGATCACATGAAGTGTGACATGATTTCTTTCAAAACTCTTCCAGTAACCACATTTGGATATATAAAGTTGGACCTAGTGGTACTGCTACAGGAAGATAGTAGGAAAATGTGTCTTCTATGTACAAGGAATGAGCTCAAAGTTTCATGTGATTCCTGTGAAAACTGTTCTAGTTATTGCATTAACACAAAGGACCTTCTGCAGCAGTGGCGCTGGTGGTGCCAACATTCAAGTCAAATTCATAATATCCCCAAACACAAGGGTTTCTGGGCTATAAAAAATATTTACCAATGTTTGAACGATTGAAGAGGCAGAAAAGCATTTAGGGAGGCTTTCACGGAGACTATCTCGGGTAAAAATTTGATGGGGGTCAAATTCTTTGCAGAATTTTACTTTGCTTTTAGAATTTGATATCGGAAATAAAACCCTTTATGGTGCAGAACCTCTTGCCTCTTGTCTGTCTGGAGCGTTCTCCTAAAACTGTCACTAAAAAACACTATAAAATAACACCACAGGAATAGAAAAGCATCTTAGAAGGGGAAAACCAAAGGAACAAAAGGTCCAGGAAAGCAGCAGGAGGCCAGAGAGAAAGGTTTCTGTCAGCTGTCACAGCAGCTAACCCCTACATCCTGGAAATGAAACCATCAACAAACTGCCACTTACTGCCAAAGTATAACATCATTACCAGCAGAACAAGGCTGAGACAAGTTTATCAACGTGTTTGCAGGTGCCTGCAGGGAATTCAAAGCTCGCTGAAATGTACAGAGCTTTCATTCTACATGTGACATTAATTAACCCACCCAAAAATAATGGTTTTCCACCCTGCAGCCCACTTTAGGGTGGGTAATGACCTCTCGTCAGCTACTCTGACAGACAAGGTAGGAACATTCCAGAGCTGTGGGTGCATTAAGTGGTCACAAATGAAAACAGTCTCTAACTGTTATTAGCTTTGTGATTTCAGGCTGCCCTCTTGGTACTCCCACCACTGAATATTTCCCGAAATCAACCTCAAGATGCGAGCTCAGTGATGTCTTGTGCAATTATGACGACTTTAACCACAGAGGGTCTAAGGACTCGACGTCTCACCAGTCTCCTTGTCAAGGCATTTTAGAATAACCTGTATTATATGTGATTGCAATGTTGTTTTTATGAATTGTTGTATTATTCTTCTCTCTCCTGTAAAGGAGGTTTGAATGAATGAATGAATGAATGAATTAATTAATTAATTGTTTTTCCACCTGAGAAAGACAACTCAACTGGATTTTGGAACTTGAGCATCAATCTCAAATTTAGCAGCAAGTCAACGATGATGCACCATGTCAACAGCTAGACACACATACTACTGTGGCACATTTGTCTGTTGCCAAACTTTCATTAAACTTCCTTTCAACAGAAAATGTACATGTAAATATGGAGAATGCCTTGAGTCAGGCACGTATAGCAGATTTTGGCCATAGTGTTTACGTATAAAAACGATCTAACCAGGCATGTTCTCTCAGTTCTTGTTTTCTAACAGTTCCAAGCTAGATCCCCCCAGGAATGGGTCTCACTTTCACATAATACTGGGATCTCTGCCCGGCAGTATAACTGCCAGAGGCTTGCTTTGCCACATACAAGACGCTTCATCTGTAGATTCAGCAGGACTTACAGGGAAATCACTGTCAGCACTGATGGATTAACATGACTCCTTCCAGTCTAATTACATTGCTGAGAGATCCAAACAGCCGCATTAGACAAATTAATGTTTTCAGACCCAATTATGCCCGTATTGCTTTCTTTTCATACACACAATGATCCTTTGTGAAGAGAAGAGGACATTGCCCAAACTCACTATCCCTGGATAAAAAGAGAGCCGCTAAAAAAGGACCCTACTGTCTTAAGGTACATTGGGGCTCTTCGATGGGCCTTTAGCACACGCAACATCCAGCATATGCATCTCAGAATCAAAAGCCTCGCCCAGCTGGCTCTTTCATGTTGGCTGCAGTCCGCCCCTTCTGTCGCATTGCCCTTTGTGCCAAAACACTTGCAGAATTCACATCATGTTTTAGACGGGCCGACAGCAGTGTCACAGGATCATGAACATCCTGTGATGTGAGTGCCACACATCATGGGATGCGATCACAGAGAGGAACGCCAGAGGAATACTCATTCACCAGATGGAAAAATATAGACAGGCCCCTGAATGTCACATCACGGTCACTGCTTGGCTTTATGCCAAAGACGTAAGTTCATTGCAGTGAGTGCTTGCTCTAAATAACCCATGAATATTTTGTCCTAGCTTACACAACATGAGTGATCAAATATATATTAATCCCAATACTATTCAGAGATCTGAATAGACCGCAGAGTGGCATATAAACTGGGTGATACCTGCATATTGTGTGAACTGTGGTTACATTTCAGCTGATAGCTCAGCATCCCTTACTTTCAAGAAATGGTCACCTCTACCAGCTTATCAGTCAGCTAGAGGATTGTTCCAATGCCAGAGAATCATATCAAAAATTTCTGGAATGGGTGCCATGCAGAGCAGCAACAATGGTGTACTGGTTTGCACAATGAACTGGTCTTACGTCTATTCAAGAGGCTGTAGGTTCAAGCATCCAACAGGGAAATACCATCGTAGTGTTATTCTGTGAGATTCATTGCACATATTAAGCCAAATAAGCAACATCAGGCAAATTAATAAAGATTTTAATTTGCCACCATCAAATGAATTAGCACTATCCATCTCTTTTAATGCTTAAGCGTAACCAGGAAAAAAAAAAAACAAGAAATGAATAAAAGATTCAGAGCGGAACGAGAGGGGTTGGGATAGGAGTAAGAAATTCCTCACTGTGATAACACATCCTGTTATTACAAATAAGTCTTGAAGAGCCATTATGGTTAATTAGAAAATAGCTGAAGGCAGAAGGAAACTACGTATTCTTCGCTTAAATGAAACACTTTATTTCCATGGGGTACCGGCAAAATCATTTTCAGTACAAGACTGCGAGTAAATTAGCAAACATTAGCTTATCAGGAGACTATTCCTACAAACATTGTAGGCATCCTCTGTGCGGTTTCACAAGTTTACACATCTTAAGGTTTCTAGGAGCCGCCTCCAGTTTGTTCATAGATGTGAGATAACCGACATATCCATTTAATTGTAGAAATATGATTTTAAATGGAGGGCCTAACTGACTATGTTTCTGCTTTCTGTACATAAAAGATTCTAAGATAACACTAAATAACCATCTGTATTATCCTACTGCAGGGGTGTCAAACTGACCCGTAAATGGGCCAAGAGGCTGCAGCTTTTCACTCCAACAATGCAGAAGCGCACCTGATACAACTAATCAGTTGTGCAGCCTAGATCAGTTGATTAAGTCAGTGCTTTCAGGTGAGCTTCTGCTTGGTAGGATTGAAGACCTGCAGCCTCTTGGCCCGTTTGCGGGTCAGTTTGACACCCCTGTCCTAATGAGTAGCTGCTCGGGCATAACTCATTTTGAGGGGGGGGGGAATCGAGGAGGGAAGGAAACAATCTTTTCTCCCATTCTCTGTTCGAGAAGCGCACTTCTGAAACCATCATGAAGACAGAAGCGGACCCCATTTCTCTGACCTTGACATAGAGGAGGCTGTCATCACGGAAAGAGCCCCTACAGTTGAAAGTGGAGACAATTCTAGCCTTATTACTGCGATGAGAAGTGGTCTTCAGCCGACAGACACACGTACTTATACCCTTCATCCGCCACATCCCCCCATTTCTGGTGCTTTCCTCAACCCCAAGCACCCGACCAAAACCAATTTATGAAACTGAGTAGCTTCCTATTTAATGAAGGAAGTTCATTACACCTCTTTGGCAGCGGTGACAAAGAGAGAGTTGGCAGTGTCTCAGGAGGTAGAGCCAGACAGTCAGGATCACAGCCTGGCCATGCAGGATGAGCGGGTCAGCAAGGGGACATCCCGTTGCGTATAAGTGATGAGTTTATCACAAGACACAAAAATAATTTAAAACACCGTAACAAGAGCAAAGAAGATCATTCCCAGTTAATAAATGTGAAATAATATGAACAAATACCTTAGTCTACTACCTTCGATAAAAGTAAATATAAAAAGAGGTACATATAATTCACACAAAGATAGAATAAGAAACAAAGCAAAAAAAAAAAAAAATAGAAAATACATGTTGACATAAAGTGTAAGAAAATGGCTTTCATGTGAGTTGCAAAGTTGCAAAAAAAAAAAAAGACCTGCGCATATGACATATTGAACTCAATCAAGACAAAACAAATGCCACAGTTTATTATTTTCAAGAGAGCGAGCTAAAACGTGCACAGTGAGGTACAATAAAACACGGCAAACAGAGACAATGAAAAACTGCAGAGCCAATTTATTTGCCCGAGAGCAATACATGTCCCCCCTGTGCCTAATGAGCTGTTTACTGAATGCCCCAGGGGACAGGACAGGGGTCACTCAGAGGTAAAGCCCTGGGGTGCAGCCCATACTGGCTGAGAGACAGACTCAGGGAGCCAGACACTGTAAAGGACAGACTAATGGGTGACAGAATGAATCACGCAGTGGTCTCTTCAGGGCCTGCTGCGCTTTTCTCATCCGGCCATCCCTGGTTCTTCTAATAGGCCTTAGGATGACCAGAGGCAGCTGTGGAGCTGTAACACCTGAACTTCAATTGATTCAGTAACAGCTTGTTGCAGAATATGTGAGAGTATGAGTGTGTATACACACACTATATTCATATCTGTGAGCTGATGAAGGTGCGTGCATGTAGGTACTTCCGCCTATCTCAGACTGCTCCATAGCAAATCAGTCTGTTCTCGTGTCAGTCAGTTTTTCAGCGAGATCGCACTATTTTCAGACTACGATCACTCTCTTCTGAAAAAGATAAGACTGTTTTCAATTACATCAGGCCAGTTGATCTGTTGAAGTTATCAGGCTCCAGCTTGAGATATTAGGCTCCTCCCTAATCAAACTGATCTTGATGATATCATCCTGTCTGCATGTTCTTAACTGCCTTTATTGGCTATTGCCTCCGTTGTCTCTGTTTATACAGTTCCCAGTGGTCGTCAGACGCTACGGAGAATTGTGGTCCAAAGAGGGTTACTCTATTCAGTCAGCTAGTGCCATCAGAAATGGAGGCTACTGCGAGCCACAGGCTGATCAAAGCACCGACAGCTCGTGCTCCGGCCAAATTTCTAGAGGGCGAGCTGACCTACCCACAGAAACAGCTCTTCCACCAACTGCCAAGTGAGATCCAAGCTTCCTTGTAATTAGCTGCATCCTCGAGCTGACAAAATCACGCCTGCAGCACATTCGGCACGGAGGGTTGAAGGTTGTGGAGGTCTGGGCCCTGCTCAGACGGCGGGGGGTGGGTTGTAAGTGACTGCCTGAGCATCAGGGAATTTCACAAGCAGATCTGTGGAGTTTTTGGGAATTGGGCCAAAGGGGGATGGGATAGAGGTGGGACTATACTCACAGTTGCCCGAGATGCCATGATTGTTAACAAGCTGAGGCTAAGGACACTGCAGAATAAAAAATAAATTAAAAAAAGAAAAATACAGACTTAACTGATTTTGTGTGACTGTTCAAAGCAGGGGGAATGGAAGCCAGGCAGGAGCCGCACAGCCCCTCTAACTGAATCAGGGATGGGCTGTTAGGCCCCATCAATCACTGTCTCCTTGACACCCGGCGCAGTCAACCTCAAGTGCGGGGGGGAGGGGGGGGGGGGGGGGGCTGCATTATATCAGACAACACTACCCTGCAGGGTGACCAGAACAGAGCATGCACTGGTAGCAGCAAAAAATATGCTTTGTGGCTATTATTTCTTTTCTGAATATTTCTCCATTCACAGGTAAACCCAAAAGCATACAGGCAGGCCCAAACACTACAGTATTCACCTTGATGTCGGAGGAAGTGCCCCCAGCAACATGCAGGTCGTGGCACATCAGTCAAACAAAAGGTCTCGTTTTAAAGCGCGACGTGGGGGCTAAACCCTGCTGGTACAGCTAGACATGTCAGATCAAAAACTCCCAACGGGCCACATTAATTAAACCCAACTTTATATCATTTCTCTTCACTTCATTCTCTCTTGTCCTGAAAGCAACGAGCAAAGGTGTTCTTCCAGGAATTCCATTAATCTTACAGAGCTCTGTTCCCCTTCTCATGAACGGTAATTACCTGTCCACTTTTTTTCCCTTTCTTATTTTCGAAAGCAACCTCGCTAAAAAAAGAAGACATCCATAAATTTCAAGCAGCTAGATTTGAATAACAAAAAAAAAAAAATGAACAGGATATAAAAATGACTGAAATAGAAAACCTGTTACTGATATCATGTTTCCTGAATGGCAAGACTCAAGTGCCAGTTTTACTGGAATGGAGCACTCAGTTCTATCATGGCACTAGTGTTTTATGCTTTTCAGCCAAATTGGGAGAAGAGGAGTTCTGCACCAGTCCACACCAGAGCTTTATTATCCTGACAGGATTCATGAATCTGGCTCTTTGCCAAATTGACCTCTTATAAAGAAATACACCAAAAATGCCAGTGAAAAGCACTTAAAATACAACAGCATCAACCCTCAAGCACTTGAACGCCATAATGGTCAATTGAAAATCACCTAATCGCCCTGCCATCAGCTGCAGACAGGGGGAAAAAAAACAAATGCAAGTTAATGAGGTACTATGCTCCTGTTTCAGTTGTTGGCCAGCTACCTCTCTTTCGAAGCCCGAATGATATAAATTCATTAGTAGGCTACTGGAGAAACCATTTTTGCGTCTTAGTTGCAGCCAACGTAACTCCCACCACCCCTTTCTTTCCCCATCTCGGCCTGCGATCCTGACGCCGCATTCGGGGTAAAAGAGCGACTCGTCAGCCTGCCATTGCGGAAGCATGTGAGCCAAACGCACATGAATCAAGAGTGTGACAGAGCTGCGGGGGAGGCAGGCACATGTCCCCGCTAGAAGCTTTTCAATCAGGCTGCCCTTCCAGCGTGACCAAGGTGAACGTTCTCCAGCAACCGCCACCTGGCACCAGCTCCGCTCGGCTCCTCCGCGAACCGAGTCTAAGCTCAATGAAAACTGTGCTCCGTTTCAGAGAGGAGGAGAGGAGAACGAGCAGGGCCAAGCGAAAGAGAGGGAGAGAGTTCGACTGTGCAGTGAAATAATATCCTCCTGCTCGTCGTAATGAGGCTGAACTCTCCGTGCGTGAGGAGATTCACATGACTGGCCAAGCAGGGACATATACCAGCCTTGTGACGCGGCTCTCTTTTATGCAGGGGAATATTTCAGTGCTGACTAAGACCAAACGCCGCGGACCACAGGCTGCCTGTTGGTGTTTCTGCTGTGTAGGCCCATACGTCATATGGGTGAAAACCGACGCCTTCCTCTGCTTCTGACCTTTTTTTGTCCTCAGAAAGTTAAAACACCCAGAACAAACTCCATTAGGCATAATTTGCAGGGAAGAAATGGTTGCACGGTTTACATTATGACGAGCTGCTTTGAATGACAGCATGACATCTTCCATAGTTCAATGGCCTGGTATTTTTCACGGAATGACAATGCACTGAATTGGGACATTGGAAACAAATTTGTGACACAAAACCAAATTACTGTTGATGTGCTAATTCCCAACGGACAATCGTTTCAAATACCACTCTTTTATTGTATGCACCCAAATCAGACTGTCAAAATAGCTATCTAACAGAAATGAATTATTCTGTTTACCTCACAGTTTACAAGAGGCGAAACAAAGAGTCAGTTCCAGTCACGTAACACAGATAGCTAAATGCTATCTGCAGCTCAAATTTCACAGTGGGGAATGTATTCCCAGACCCTTGGGCGGAACCAGTAAAAGCCAGCCTTCTTGTTTTTATGTACATATTGGGGGGAAATTGCAAAAGAGGTCAGCTGCCACAATTGGTTTTTTATGCTCTGTGCCGTGCTAGTGTTCTGGAAGATTCTGGGAGAGACAGCGTTTGAATTGGGGCAGAGTCGTAGCTCCAACCCATGGATCGAGGGTCCCCCGGGGACCCTGAATTTCATCCCAGACTCCCCAACATGGCAACTCTGAAGAAGTGTCGCTGCCAGACAGTCTGCAATATCACCGGCCCCCCACGGACCAGTTAAGGCCGTTCCTGACTTCCAGGGCTATATTGCCTCCAAATAAACTCTGACAACGCTACTCCAGAAACCATGGCCACCATTCTAACCCACAAGGATATTGTTGGCTGTGACATTAATAGTCCTAATGCTGGCAGAGTCCAAGCCTGATGGAGGCGCAGAACAGGAGTGCAGGACCTGCCATTCATGCCTGGAGGCTGGAGGCTGACAACTGTCCTGCTCCCAGCAGTGGCTGTTTTCACAATCCCTAGGGCGGTGCAAGCCTCTCTGGAGGTTCCAGGGAACACTAATGTTTGAATGTGAGCGTGCGTTAGTGTTTGTGTGTGTGTTTGTGTGTAGGTCCTGATTAGTTTTATCAGTTTTGGTTTCACAGGAGTGCCAGAACTCATGACCGCAGCATTGTGGCAGGGGGCTTTTACAGTTGACTCCCCTTCACAAAGGCCATTCTGAATGGGCATTCCCTGAATGCTCCAGTACCCTACCCCAGGCCAAAGTCCCTTGACCGCTCCAATGACGGATCGCCCACACTGGACTTCTGTGTTTCTGGCTAAACCCCAGCCGAAGATGAGGAGCGGTGCTGAGGTATGAGGCTTTGTCTATGTTCTACAGCATCTCTGGGCCAAGAGAGGTCAATCCAGTCAGCACTGCTTGAGTGCTCTACCAGGCAGACAGGCCAAAGACATCCAGCAATCTGCTTTGTCAGCAATACCTCAGGCATCAATAATTTATTGCACTGTCAAAGCTTGTCAATGGAAATATGGACTCTATAATGGAACTTAAGAACAACTAACAACAACCACCAAGGTACAGTAGCAACACTGCGATTTTCCTCAGAAACACACTGAGGTAATTAAGATAGTGAACTGTTGTTGTATTCACATTGGTAAGCAGTAATATGTTACTTAAAAAGTCCAGTGACTAAAATGTCCTAGAAAAGCAGCCATTAATGAGTAGTGAAACTTGTTCAACATTAGAAAATTGTCTGTAAAATAAGCCCTTTGTCATTCTGCCTTCATCATATCAGACTGAAACATTGGCACACAAAAGGCTTACTGAGGTTATTTATATTTTCTCCCCATTTGAGCACCAAAGTTCACTCCGGTGAAAATATCTGAAATGAGTTCAACTGTTTGCCAATTCAACTGAACTGCAGCATTAATTGGGTTCCCAAGCAGCTCTGCTTGATAATGGGCCATGGGCTTTAAGTTCAAGGGAAAGTTTGGAAAATAAGCAAATTCTGACAGCACAAATGCCTTAACTTGGTCCGCAACTGGATTCGTCACCCTTTTTCTACGATGAAAGCCAAGTGTGTCTACGCTGAAGTGTTGCTTTATACATGAATCCACTGAGAAAAATTCAGCGCAGACATGTTATACAAGTGGGTAAGGAGTGTTTCTTGTTTGATTGCTGATGAGAGCTGCATTTTGCAGCATGTTGAACATGTGCATTCAATTCGCCAATAATTTGATTGCGGGGGAACACATGGATGTAAACATCATTACGCACAATCCTCTGCCTGATAAGGAAAAAATTCAGGCCATCATCACTCTGAATTATACGAGGAGCTTCAATAACAGTCAAGCTGACCTCTGGAAAACTGACTGCAGAACAGAGGTTCCAACTGGCAGAGGGAAGACATGTACACTGTCCATTATGCTTCCCCAACATCTGATCCAGATGTAAAAAGCTGTTTCTATAACACAAAGTGACCCCATTTCAATTAGCATTTGCCCTTAGCATTGACCCTAGCTCAGTACTTGCCTTCCCATAGGGCTACTTTAAGAGAAAATATTTTGTTAGTCAGTAAACACAGAACTTTGCCAAGCTAATTGTGCCAAAGAGGACAGTGTAATATTGGCTTTCAACTATAGTGTTCAGAGGAAACATCTACATATGGGACAGTTTATTTCTGTAATTTTCATGATTTTGGCTGCAATAAACCTAATTTCCCAGTCATTCCTCACAATCTGATTTATGGCATTAGGCTATGTAGTTTATGAATGCTGGCCTCAAAGTCGCTGTTTCTAATACTTTATGCGTTCTTATTCATAACAGATAACATAAGCGCAAATGGCAAAGCATATGACACAATAAAAGGGATTTATTCGTCATGATTTAAATCTCTTCTTAAGAGAGAAAAGAATCAGACACTCCGTAATTAACACAATGTATAGTTTTCTGTCATTTTGATGCAGTTTGAATGTCCTCGGGTCTGCACATTTGTTTGTCCACAACACACTAAATCTGCTCTGGATATAAAACCCCCATTCGGAAGACAGACATACAGTACAAACTGTCATAAAATACAGGTAATTTGAAGTTTTGCAAGACAGAAAATGCCTTTACAGAAAACAACAAGTAGTATGGAATGAAAATACATGCACTCTTTGATGGGTTGCATGGAGGGGCAATGAGACCAGACAGAACAATAGTATTTTCTATGACAAAGTAAATGGCCTTGTATCCTGATGCAGAAGCGATATAGATGTTCTCATTCTGCAGTCAGGAGCTTACAACATACACAAGCAACAACACCATTAGGTGCCCCTCAGATAGGGTAGGGCATTGCTGTTAATTGACAGACTCCTTTCAGCAAGAGGGGGAAGACCAAAGGGAGTTCTAAAAATTAAACCAAACTAAGAGACAAAACTATGTTAATGTTGCTCTGCATCAAGTGATTATGAGAAAGTATGGCTGTATAGGTAAAGGCACACAAAAACTGTATTTCTGAATTGTTTGAAAGCACACCTTGTGCATTAGTCAGCTGAACAGTTGTGTGGTTGAATATTGTATTTAATATCATAAATCGAATGTTCTGTTTCAATGGCAAATAAATTGAAACAAACAACAACAACAACAACAACAACAACAACAACAACTAAAACAAGACTCGGAAGCAAAGACAGTTGCCTATTTAGTTCCTCTCGAACTGAGGAGTGCTTTCAATTGCGACAATTATACGGCCAGCAGATGGCGCGGTTTAACGCAAAATTCTAGGAAGACCGCACACTTACTTGCACTCGCGGTCCTCCAGATCGAAGTGCGGGTTGAAGTTGATTAAAATTCTCTGGTGCGGTCCTGGAGCTGTAATTACCCATACGCACTTCTGAGATGGCGAATAAGATGCCGGATAGCCAGGTGAAGTAAGGTAATTAGCGTTTGTAATTCTGATGTTATCCCCACACTTATCTGTAATTTAGAGAAGGAAAACACAGCATTTATAAGGTGCTATCACTAAAGCTTAAGTAAACCACAGAGGCAATACCAGCTCACAATAAATAAATAAAAATAATTATTATTAAAAAAAAAACAATTTAAGATGAACCTGGGGCAGAATTTAATTCGAATCATATGGAGTTCATACCTAAATAGGGAAGTCTGTTTGTCATGGTATCAACCAACGTGCATTTGATAAATTACCCGTGCTTTTCCAAGTAGCCTACATTACATTGATCTTAACCAACATCAAGGACAAGCAGAAATAACATAAGTTAAATGTTGTAATTTTAATGGTGTGATAAGTGGCAAAGCTGAAAATCTTTCGCAAAGTAAATAGTTGTGTCGGTGGTAGGCCTACGATTTTTGCCCAGTGAGCGAAGCCTACTTTCAAGGCAGACTTGAAGTATACAGGCAGCAAAGAGGCCCTTAAGTCGGCCGGCATCATTTCACGCAATTTAGTCACAAAAACTGGAAACCAGCCCAAATAAATTTATTCTATTGGGATTCTGTGTAAAGCCTACGAAGCAAATTTTAAGTTGCTTTCACGGTAAAAACACAAACATAACATTATGTAAAAGGCTTAAACTTGTAAAATATTCTAGTTTTTAAAATGAGGACTCGATTAAAAAAAAAAACATGTAAAATTAAACCCACATTATTGAATGTCTAGGTCTCCTTAAGCAACTCCAAGCAATAGGCTACGTCTTCAAGGTTGATATCTGAAAAATTGACACTCCGAAAGTCCGATCTAAAGTGCGTTATATTCAGTGATGGAAGCAAGCGTCACCGCAAAACCCTGATGAGAAATCAACAACTATAAGATTCTTTGTCGACCAGGGGAAATTACCCCGTTACTGCTAAGAGATATTATTTCCGATAACTTATGGAGGCCTTCAGAAAAAAAAAACTCTTGAATTAATAAGGAAGGCTTTAAGGGTCAGCATATTACGAATGATGTGTCGTCGGTTATCATGAGAGGCTGTTTGAGGTAAAATCTCAAGGATATGAAATGAGAGCAGTCTTTCAGTCAATGGTAGGCTATATTAAACTTTGAACCCAATCTATAAAATTTCAGGCAAGCTATCCTTTGAGTGTTAAATCCTCTTACTTGAAGCCTCACCAACGGTTCAGAGAGACAACCCAAATTATCTTGTTGACCATTAATTTCAGCTCAGTTGGTGTAGGCTATGCATGTAGCGGGCATAGGCAGGACAGGTTACCGACACGAAGAGAGCGCCCAAGAAGCATGGGACAAGTAAATAATCAATGCAGAGACTTCAGTGCCATCAGTTAACGCAGGCATCTGATGAAGTAGGGTCTTCCCAGACAGGCTACAAATAATCTTGAATATTGGCCTACCTGAGATAGTCAACAAGAAACGAAAAAAAAACAAACAAAAAAACTTGGCCCTGTCTTAATACAGACGAAAAATAGTCTTTATAATATTTTTGAAGGGATAATTTGGCAATTGGGTGGTGGGTAGAATTTGATCTAAGGAGTCTCCGCTAAAACGATATAGCCTTTATGGTGCTATGTTTTAAGATATACAGTTCGCCACAAATATTGATCCAGTCTATTCTGAATTGGAGTCAGGTATGTTAGCAGCCAATCGCTCCAGATTGCGAAAGCGTTCTTTAAGACATGATTAGGCAACAGTTTTCGCAGTGAACCGATCTTAATCGTAGCAAAAATCTTAGATAAAATTGAATAGGCTACTTGACACTGTAAAAATAACATATTACTCAGTGACGTGGATCTTGCTTAAGAAAAGGCGGTCGGTTTCTACAAAGTGAAGAAATAAGTTTTTCCAACATATAGGCTAAGAGGTTGACGCGCCGGGCTAGACTAGACCAGTAGTTATTAGCCTACCAACAGTCGGGAGAAAAGAACGATGATGAATTGCGTTAAGGTTGCATACATTTGTATTTTAGGTAAAATGAAATGAAACAACTGATGATATTTTTTACTTACCATTTTTATAAGCTCTGGCAAAAAATAAGATTCCAGACAAGAGGATCAGCGCTAATCCACAATGCATCCTTATGTTGAGCGAAAAAATAAAATCAGAAAAGAAAACTAAATTCCTCTTATCCTCGGTGAATCTGAGTCCTCCCTTTAACTTGAGCGATGGCGTGAAAGAACAAAAACTGTCCTAAAGTTGCAAAAATTCGTCTTTATGTGTCTAAGGTCGCCCGCATCCTGTCATTTAGCTCTTGTTTCCTCTCTCCTTTTCCAATACTGTTCCTCTCCCAAGCGCTGGCTTTGCCATTTCCTAGAAAAGAAATCAGTTCCCAATAAAGCGCCAGCAAAAGAAAATGTAAAAAAATATTTCCAGCTTCTCAAAACTCCGTGAAAACGATGATTGGGCAGACGTAATCCTTTTGCTGTCAAGAATGAAGAAAAAAATAATTTAAAACCAAAAAAGTGTACAGATCAGCAAACGGAACTCGCCGAGCCCCTGGCGTCCTGGACAGTCTCAATTGAAACAAGACAGCAGTTAGCGATGCAAACATCAGTATACAGCGGCACAACCTCTATGAAGATTTAAGACACGCGATGCTCCACATGATTACGTCTACTTTTTCTATGTAGTTAACTGGCTTGCCTGGTGTCGCTTTATCCTCAGAGGGACCCGAGATTGGTTTGATTGCAATATACTGAACTGACCTAACGAGCCCCGATTGAAAGATTGGGGCTAGTACTGCTTTAAGACCTGGACGTGCTCTCGCTAGTCGCCGCTATGCTTGTGACAGGACACAAACGCACACGCCCTCTCTTCGCGCACTGAGGAGGACGTGACTTGCTACCGCATGTTGCTGAACTTGCTAATCAACACAGCGGACCACCTTCGACAGCGCGATCTAGTCAAGTGACAACCAGACTTGAAGCGAACAATTTCTGCGATTTGTTTGATTCGTGTTTGTAAAGCCGCTTTCACACTGGACGCGAACAGAATTTTTCGCACGACAGATTATCTTCAAAGTCAATCATTGACTTTGAATGTAATCTGTAGTGCGAAAAATTCGTTTCGCGTCCGGTGTGGAAGCATTTTAAGAAGTGGTATTTCTGCCGTCCTCGACGTCGGCTAAGTTCGTTGTAGCCACGATGCCAGATTCTTGCGAATTTTACGCAACAGATAATAAAATCAACTATTTACAACATCAACACCAATTGCACATAGTGTTTTTTTTTTATCAAATCAATACTTGAACGCAAACGTTGACAGAAAAAATATACATCCAATAACATTTCAGCTCTACCCTGTTAATGTAAAGCTATACGTGCACAGCAGAAGCTCCCTGTCACAGAAATGAAAAATTATTACTTAAAACGCACATTACACAAGCGCGATGGTTGGTTCACCATTACCAGGTGAGGAAAAAAAAAGGAAACACAGAAACGAGTTGGCGCTCTGTACAGGCAATATATCTCAACGGTGGAGTGGCACGTAGGCATTTCGAGGATACGGTCATTGCCCTGCCGATACTAACCGTGAGACTGTTAAAACAAAATGAATGATGAAAACATAGGCCGTTAATAAATTAAAAGCCAAAAATATTCCAGTGTTGCATTAAGGCTTAGATCTTTGATACATGTTGCGTGCATGTTGCGATAAAGAGGCTAATAAATTTGTCTATAGTCTGTAAATGAATATTCAGTAGGTCTACATTCAAACATGTAACCTTACATCAGAAGCGATATTTGTGATGCTTCACTGGAAACAATTTTAAATATAAAATAAGACAAGATATCCACTTTTTACGCATTGTGTCCTTCGGATTAACAAAGACCCGCAGCAACATCTAAACTAATACGCACATCGTTGGTTTCACACTACGACATAATAGAAATAATCACCTGTTTTTGTAGATCCACAATTATAGATCCCGTGTTGTCGGAACGAAGGGGAATTTCACATTCTTCGATGCTGCGGCACTGAAAGATTGCCTATAGCCAGCAGGACGCGCACCTCTCCAAAGGATGTACACCTGGAAATTAACATTAACACAGTACGGGTCTTGGAAATAAAGGATCCTGTCTGTCTATTTCCTCCCCCGGCAACCGGTTTTAGGCTGCAATATTCAGAAGTGGCGCTCCGCGCAAAAAACGAACTGCTGTTGCCGCTGATGCTGGAGCCGCTTCTACGCGACCAGGACAGGCAGCCCACCACTGTCAGATCAAATGAGGGTCCGATGTTGAGGATGAGTTCGGGAGAGCGCGGCACGGTGAAGGAAACAGTCAGTCCAAACGGTCGGTGGGAGGAGGTGAAATAAAGAGGACTGTCGATGCTCCTTGTATCTCAAAACAGAACTAAGTTCTCTCTCTGCGCGTCACTGCTTAAGGCTGCGTGCAAACCACCACTGCATGCTGGAGTTTGCCCGAGACGGTCGTCATTACTGAGCTGCGCATCCTTCGTGAGAGGGTTGTCTTATCGGACCCAGTTTGACATCAGCATTGTTTTTAATAGACATTAATGCAAGTTAGGCAACCTTGCAGATAAACCGTGCTAATGAGAATCGGCTAGGACCACGAATCACTACCGTTCACCAGAGAAGCTGCAGTTTCCACCGCCACGTTTTTAGTATTTTGGGATGGCGGTGTCATTTAGAGATAACTACGCTGGGTCGCTCAATGTACTGAAGCAAGGTGAAATGCGTTTGCTTAACATTGGAGCCCAGAAGTAGACAATTAAACCGTCAGTAAACTGAATTTATGGGGTGTGCGATCGAATTTATTTTATGAGCTACCGGCTGTTCGTGTTAAAGGAAAAATCTAATCGATATTTCGTGGTTCTTTAGCTTTGATGAAAACTTCCCATGTGACTGCACTCAACAATGGTGCAAACTATGAAGATATTCAAATGGTATCATGAGATTTATTTACGTTTGAACGGCGGTCAAAAAAGACTGGAGTTAGGCGACAGGGCGAAAACACTGGAGGATGACAATGCGGAATGTGACTCTTACTGGCCACCAATATCATTAAGCACAGTCTTTCACAAACTAGACAGGTTATAAAAGTAAAATTGCGTATTTTTTGTCGTATATTTCTTTTCAGATATAATTTTTATGTCGTGGGTTGGCTATATGACTGCATAACATGTTCCAGTGACCAGACCCTTACTCTGTGTAGACTCTGTAGTCTAATGGGCTGAGGAACTCGCGTCGAATAGTTACTTGACACTATTTTGAGTCAATATTGAAAAGGTTTTCAACTCTACTGAATGTAATAAATTTCAATGGACATGCGTGCGTCATTTAATTTAATCCAGCTTAAATAAGCATGCTTTTGTTCAGTGAATTCTTGCCACCTCAGGTTAGTTCTTCACATGGCAGGTTTTAGTTTCGCAGATGCCTGGATTTAACCCCCAACAGGGAGCGCGCAAGACACGGGTAAGCCAGCCTGGCCAATGCCAAAAGTAAACCTGAACGCAGGAACATTGACGAACTAGGGGTGAGCAAGTGGAACAAAACGGATGATCCGTGCAGAATATTGTCTGATGGCGACGACCCCAGAAGAGGAAGAATAAATTGAACTGTTAGAGGGATTGGTGTGGAGATTTTCTTTGCAGGCGTTCAAACGCGCCACAAGAATATTTTAAAGTACATATGAAGAGTTTGTTTTCAAAACGCAATAAATCCATTTTGAGTAAATCAGCTTGCTCTATGTTTGTGCTAATTGCATTTTATGGAAAAACACAAACTTTGGCCCTGAAAAAAGTACAATTTATAGTATGAATGCCGAAAATTATTTTTGCACCATGTGTGAGAACCACAGGGCTATCGGTCTGAATGGTATTCTCAATGTTGGTAATTTTGGCACTTAATGTGTTTTGGAAACAAACTCTTCATTTGTAACTGGCATCATGGCTTCTTTTCATTTCCATTTATTTTTGCGTGGCTAACTACTATTCACTGGCCAGAGTTCATCCTTTGGGGATTTGGGCCTCAGTATTTGAAGATGAGTTCAGCAGAACATGGGCAGATTTAATGTCGTGCCAAAATATTGCCTTGAACTATGTAGCGCGAAGTAAAGTCACGCAAAGTCCCAGGATATAAAAAAAATTCTCCTTGTTAGAGACATTTCTTATCATTATTTCATCATTCCTACAACATTGCAGTAATGTTTAGCAAATGCTTTGTGCTAGCGGGAATGATCATGGGAACTTCAACATAAACAGCTGCCCTCAGGTGTTTAGTGAAGAGTGAGGTTGAACAGACAGTTCTGCTTAGTAAAATTCCAGGTGAGGATGGTAATTTCTCTGGATTAGATGAGATGTACTGCCTATTCAGCTGAAAAAAATAGCATGGACTAATGCCTGTTAATGTCTCTGAAAATGTTGCTCAGTGTGTTTACAGGTACACAGAAATAAATATTGATATAAGCTTTTAGGTGAAGAGGATAGGGATGCAGCAGTCATCCCAGTAGAATTCAAAATGTCATAAATGAGATTGTCTGTTTTGCTCATAATGAAGTGGTGCACTTGATTTACAGTTTTACACATGCAGCAGGCAGTATTTCCTCAGAACAGGATTAGCTACATCATATCAAAATTGCCACTGGAGGTAATCTCATACTGTACGTATACTCGCAGTGATAATATTCATTGGAAGCAGCACTTTGACTCTCAGTCAATGCAATATTAATTGGAATCAGTCTATTTTGGAGTACAAAGGGCAAACACAGCATCTCAAAGATGGCTGCAGCCAAAACTGAAAAGAAGAGAACTGTGAGGGAACAGTTTTCTATTATTTGCCCCATTGTTTACCATATTTTTGGAATAATTCGTCCTGTGGCAAACAGTGGCGGCCCGTGACAAAAATTACCGAGGAAGCCAGAATGAACAACGAATTTAATTCAGTATTTACATGTTCTTTTCCTGCAAACAAATTAGCCTACTGTTACAGTATCTTTATTCTACCGACTTCTCATTCATTTTAGTAAAAGAAAGGTTAAAAAAAGAGGACCGCGTGTGTGAGAGACAGTGAAAGCGCGAGGGAGAGCTGTGGGTGCGCGCTTCGGGCTGTGCGCGTGCTCATGGCTCTGGCACACAGTAGTATGTGATCAGTTAGAGGAAGCCCGTGCAAAGCTGGTAAACGCCTTGTAGCTTTATTACAGCAGAAAGCTAAACACATTGCGATCAGACGGCAATTATGACAAGATCTAGATATAACAAAAACATTTTAGCCACAGACAGTATTAATGAAGTTCCGTTTTGTGGACAATGCTTCTCCCTGACTCATATTTAATTAATTGGCAACAAAAGCATTTGCAAGATAGCCGTGGACTATTGTACAAAAACACAGGCAAACCCCTTCCACCAACATTAGAAGTAACAATGTCATATGTGGCAGCCTCGCAATTGAAATTAACGAATCACAAGGATGCCCAATATTCATACATCCAAAAACACACTCAACATGAATGCACAACCCGTGCGCAACGTCTGCATTACATAAACTAAATATAAAACTCATAGTTACAAAGGTTTATATAAAAACTGATATCAAACGTGCTGCAGCGCTATCAACTTATAAACCTTACAGCTGTCAGCTGATAGTGCAGGTGATGTCAGCAGACCTAAATGCAGTCTTGGTAAGGATTGAGAGTATAAAAAAACAGCATAACTTAGCCATCATGCTCTGAAATCCACTTGACACGACAAGAATAATACAGAATGAAACACGACATGGCCAGCAGAAAAGCCGGTTAAGCATGACACTTCCTGTTAGCCACTTGTTTCTAGCATAGTTAGCTTCACAAAAAGAGCGAACTTTTCCATCATCTCTCCCTTTAGTTAAATTGAGCTTTGGAGTCGGCCCACCGTCCCGCTTGACTTTTAGTTGAACCTCCAAAGCAAGTTTTGTGAAGTCATTTTTTACAAGAAACTCAGGGTCCCTGTCACCATCCATTCTCTGACTTAATGGCTATACTTTCTGCGTGGGCTGGCTTGCGCCTGGCGGGACAGTTGAATCAGTGTGTGTATTTTCCGTAACAGTTTGTGATTGGTTGGAAGCCAGATTTGATCTGGCCTCCCTCATTTTTTTTTTTTATTGTAAACCAATAGTAGGTGTTTTCCGCAATCTGATTGGTTAATTACCCCTGTCAAATAGTGTTCGACATCCCTGAAATGACAGGACCTTTTCACCTGCTCATGAATACATTAGCATGCAGAGGGGGGTCAGATCCAGGGGTCAGAAAGTAAAAATCCTACCATGTTTTCATTCCAACCGTAAACTCCTGTCAGCAGATTTGACTTGTTAGTTTTACCACCTAGCTGAAGAATAGTGTCAGCTGCCAGGTCTTTTGTAGCTGGAACAATAATTCTGGGATGGACTTACGCCGCCATACGAAAGAGTCAGTGCAAAAAACGTTTCTTTCTCGCTTATGGTTTACAATATCGATAAATAGTTACATTTGTGAAATTTACGGTTTACAATATCGATAGATAGTTGCATTTGTGAAATTTCCTGGGATTCATTGGAATTCAACGCCTGCAAATTTAAACGTTTAAAACCTCCGACTAACGTCGTTGGTTTTAAAAAAAATTTGCGGGCGTTGAATTCCAATGAATCCCGGAAATTTTAAATCGTAACTATTTATCTTCAAAATGATGCATCGACCATTAAGCGATGAGCCTTGCTTCAATCTGATTGGATAATACGGGCTGTTTTTTTTCCTAAGGGAGGCCAAGTGAAGCTGGCCTCCGAACTGACAGACAGGGCGGAGGGCATGAGACACGAAGTGTAAGACACAATGAGAACTTGACAGGAGGGGCGCTGTTTTGCTCCTCACGCTCAGGCAAAGCAGAAGTGCGCTGATGTAGTGTTTTGACAAGGAAATGACAACAATATAAAATACATTCTGGTGAAGCTTATTTATATTTTTTTCTTTCTTTCAATAATTTTTGGGGAAGCCAGGCTTCTCTTGGCCTCCGCGAAAAACTGCCACTGGTGGCAAACATTATTGACCTCCGAAAACAGTGGCCTGGTTGATTGCATTAACAAGGTCTTATCCAGCGTGATTTAAATTTATTTCACAATCTGATTGACTAATGTAATTTTAACAATCTGATAAACCAATAATCGTTGTTTGCAAAATTCTTTTCCTGAAATGCATCAGAAAACAGGAAAACAAAATTTTAAAGAGGCACGACAGAAACGAAGTGGCCACCAGTTTAGATGACCAGTTTTTTATTTTTACTTTTTTTATCTCAACTGCACTTTCAGTCAACTTCACTCAAATAGATGGGTATATTTTGCCAATTCTAATGTCATGTCATAGGACTTACTGAGTGCCATTTATGGGTTACGGTGGTGTAGTATTTAAATCAGCCATTGAACCACAAAGCCTTAATGAAGCAGATATCCACATAGGGCTTCCAAAATGCTATGCTACCCAGTTTCAATGACGTTTAAATTTCAAGCAAATTATAATGTCTGTGATAAATTATAATATGTGGAATCATCCATGGAAATTTTGGCTCTTTAGCCCTCTGTCATGTCTAACCAGTGAAGCTGGAATTTCTAACCTACATGGACATTTTAAATACAAGGTTTTCTGATGAAATATTAAATATGCCGAATTAAGTGTGTGCTATAAAGGAAAAACGCTGTTGCCCTCTAATCAGCATGTGTGTTTGCCCCAATCGTATCCCTAGAAACAAGAACATTATTTCATTTCCATACACTGCGTATCTGTTCCTGCGGGGTTTAATGGTGCTTTGGCTCTGAGTTATGTTGCAAAAAAATGAGTGCGCAGTGTTTATGCTCATTGCGGATTTTATTCATTCATTCATTCATTTATTATTAATGTCTTTGTTTTCTGGGAAATTTAAATGGTTGATGTTTGTTTTTCACTGTTATGACTTACCTCTAACAGCAGTAGGAGTATCGCTTCCTGTGCATGTGCATGTGCGTGTCTGTGTCACCTCCCCTGTGGTCCGCATTATAACACCTTGCTTCACTGGAATCAAGAACATTGACAAAATTAGTTATAGCTACAGGATGGGTCAATTTCTCACCCGCGCATGTTCCAGTCTTATGATCTGCTTGGATTTCTCACGATGGATCACACGAACGATCGCACGAACAACTGAAATTGAGACTGTTTGAAACTGGTTCTTTATATACTGTGCATCTTCACAGCATCTGGTTATGTGTTCATTAAAGTGGTCCCTGTGCTGTCGTACACAATGCTGCTTGCGGAGAGACAGCTGAAAATATTCCTCTGACCGCCATGCAGCATTCACATTACGCTGTGATTTTGGCACCGGCAATGTGTTTCCCAAGAGGCTTTGGCGCAGGTGAAACCAGGTGTAAATGGAATTACCACAGGAGAGGAACTCATCTGCAGTTGTTCATTATGAGAGTAAGAGAGCAGGAGAGAGAGAGAGAGAGAGAGAGGAAATCAGTCAAGTGAGCTGCATTTGTGATTCATTCTCTTTTGCATAATGAGGAATACATGAGTGTGGAGGGAAGAAAATAAAACAAAGATGAAAATGCATTTATTAGAAAAGAAAAGACATTTACTGTGACATTTAGCTGAGGCAAGGAAATGCGAGGGAATATATGCAGAATCCCGCTGGAGAGTATTGAAGGTTTTTGCGGGCACAGAGGAGAAGATGGATGGGTGTTACATTAGTGACAGGGCCAGACTAGCGTCAGGAGCTGTAATTGTGCATGTGAGGTTTATGCACAGATCTGGTGAACTCTGCCCGAGACTCTCACTCCGCAGAGTATTCGTAATGGCCTAACAGACCTATTCTTTCAAGATGATGCAAGTTAAATAGGTCTTTTGCTCAATTAAATTCTACTTATATATTCACACACAAGTTGTCTAATAACACTTCATTGTAAACACAGCATGGGATAAGACAGCAGTCTGTTGGTACTTTCTGTTTTTATTTTTGCCAGGCGGTGTATATTTTTGTGGATCTTTGTTTGATCTGAGATTAAGCGAATTTCTTGTGCGCTCTTTTGCCTTATAGTGCACTTGTGTGTGTGTGTGTGTGTGTGGGGGGGGGGTTTCACAGTGAGCGCATCACACACCACAGACAGCCCGCCTCCCTCAAAAATAAAATAAAGCGTAGAATAATAGAATCGGGGAGCGATTAGCTGAGGATGATATTGGGAAAAAGCGTATGTAGGTCAATCGAGATTGCTGCTGAGATAGTACAGCTCTATATCAACAAACTTTCTCAAGAAGATTGATTCCATTTCCCCGGGATTTTGTCTGTCTTTCAGCTCGAAGAAGCAAACTGAGTAGCCAACACCCCCTCCCCGTCCCAAACAACAAAAAAATATTGCCAGTGCCAAAAATAAAACTCTCATCTCAGAGCGAGTGGTGATAGTTTCGGCGACTCTCCCTCACTTATCGCTGGGTGCAGTTGTGACTAATGTAAATAGCCCAAGCAGTCCAATATTTGACGCACATCACGAGATGATTCTACAGTTTACTTCGTGGCAAGATCAAACCAGCCCGACTGAGATCAAAAATCCTCATTTCTGCACTCCGTCTTCAGTGATTACCGAGGAACTGTGGGTGTGGAACTCACTTCCCTGCGGAGAGGAGGTCAAAATTCTGGGAGGAGGGCAAATGAAACAGGAATGAGGCCTCAGCACTTTGTACACAATGGTTTCTTTTGTCTGTAAAGTGATGAGCGCACTGCACTACAGTGGAGTTAACTTTAAAGAGTTATTATCAAAGGAGTCGCTTAAGGGTCGCTGTGTAAGACAAGAGGACACTGATTGTTTGTGCCCTTTCTCGTGTGTGCATGTATATTTGTGCTCGGACAAACTTATTTAAGTAGCGACAGTTCCTTTTAATTTGCATTAAACACAAACGTCACATGTTTATCATTAACATAATGAACAAGCCAAATTGGTTGACTAAGGTGAAGGTGAACTGTTTTACTGGACGCAGCATAATTCTGTTGGCTGGAGCCGCCCACACTAAAACAACCAGATTGTTGGGTTCACAAAGTTCAGATGCTTAGCTTACTGACCATTAATGCAAAAACAGGTGTCAATTATTCAGATGTGCTCTCGATGCTTATTCCTTGTTCCTGGACTTACTTATGTACACATTTGTTGATGTGAGCTCTCCACACAGGAAATGCTTTGATGTTTTGAGAGGTTAGAGGCAGTATTGTATGATCATACAATTGCCGTAGATGACTAAAGCTTTTTTCGCTGGAATCAAGTTAAGAACGAGGAATGAACACATTCAAAATTCTTTTATCTGTGACGCAGTGTCTTCAATAAATCAATCATGTCTTTGAGCTTCGAACAGCGGACAGAGATAACAAAGCACGAGTGTTGTCATTAATTTATCTGTTAAAAACCCTGCTGGATTTCATCGTCCCCATTCATGTGAATTGGATGAATATCAATGAACTAACTACAAAAAACTTGTTAAGAGCAACAATGTGGTGATCTGGAGTCTGTATGTAAGTGAAATAAGCTTGCGATTTTATTCCTGAAAGCTTAACCCTATTCAGGACCTTCGAAAAAACCTACATTAACGGTCTTTTGGCATCCAGTGGACCCAAAGGTAACTTTCATTATTTTAGCTTAAAATGAACACTTCATCCAGCTTAATGTACCGTTTTTTTTTCCAGAGGAGAGTTTATTACTGCATAAAAAACAGAGTTTAACTTTACATTAGCAAAATCTACTATCAGATTTCTAATGCCACATATAGTGGCCAACTAATTTTAACAAAATGGCATTATAGCCAGAAATTACAGTTTCTTTGAAAATTTGCTGCTCAACTACTAAGAACTGCTGCGTAGCATGCTAATAAATGTCAGTCTAGTACTGCTTTCCATAATGTCTTCATTTCTCAGCACCAAATATGACACGATATCTGTGGGGTCCATTGGACCTTGCAAGTTCTACGTTACAACAGCTTCTGCCAATGTGCCACGAAAACTTATTCTCAGAAATTACTCTAGAGTCTACTCTCACTCTCTCGGCAGTTCTAAGGCACTAATCACACAAATCACGATCTGTGCAATGCTCCTAACACACATGGTTTCCGCAATCAATGCAACAGGTTCTTGCCTTCCGGTCTTGTTCACGCGGGCACAGAAAGCATCTTCTCATTGCAGCTGGCTGCATGTTTTTTGCTGTTTCACTTAGATCAAAGTATCCAGGAGTGATCAAAGCAGCCCTGGTATACTTGCGAAGGGACAGTGGTCCCTGCGCTATACTGCTCTAATTCAGCACCGCTCTGACCATATAACTTTGTAAGTAACACGTGCAATTAGAAGTTGTAAGCTATCAAGACGGGGCTACATACTGTTAAAACATGGGCTACATGGTTTAACATGGCTTTGGACAAGAAATAAATAATTTTTATGTCTGTGATAATTATGCAACTTACTTGGGATAAAGTCCTCTTAATCTCAAGAAATGATCCAGCTGCTGCAACAATATTCTAGCCAAGAAGTATCCAGAACTTTTCAAGGGGATAAAAATGGCACAGTGCCTTCTGCTTTGCTTAGAAGAATCTGATATCTTTTGTAACACTCTGAGGTCCACTGGACCCCAGAGTATTATTGTCAATTTACTCACAAAGTGCATGCCTGAGCAATGCCATTGACTGTATTTTATGTGACTAAACCATGGAGGATTACATGAAATCTCAGACACGTGTCATTTAAAATGAAAAAGATAATAATAAATGAAATTGCTTGGGGTCCACAGGAACCCAGAAGTCCTGAATAGGGTTAAGAACCTGCAGTATGGAAGCTGCAATAAGGCCAGACAAGCTGTTTTTTACTACTTGAGGTTACATTCAATTATATTTAGACCAGTTTATATACAGTACAATGGTAGCACAAAAAAGTTTTAGGGGATAGACAGATGACTACCCTGTGGAACTAATTCAAACACCACCAGCACCCCCCCGCCCCATACACACACACGCGCGCGCGCGCACGCATGCGCGCAAACACTCACAAATCTACCCTTTTTCCAGACTGCAGCTTAATTTCAGATGAACAATAGCAGTTTGAGTCAGGCATCTCACGCCGCCTGTGCATCACGCCTGCAGAGTTTGCGGTGCCATTGCTGACACTGTCTGTGGCTGTTACTCTGATGGTTGGTAGAAGGCAGCAACTCTCAGAATCATCCTGTCTGCAAGGCCAAATAAAGATGGAACCGGCCTCCGCAGCTCATCCGCACTATGCTCAGGCTATCAGAAAAACCAAGGTTTGCAGTTCTCAGAATGAAAGCACATCTCAACAATATTGTTTATCTGGCTCATTGATATATGCGGGTACATATTTTGAATGCGACCAACCTGTCAAGTGAAGGGCAAAGGATAGACTCATGCTAATAAATAGAACAGATTTTATTAGGCAAATCAGGGCCGTCAGATCCGCTACACCAGATTAACCCTAGAACACTATCGCCGGGTGATTTTCACCCGAGCAAACGTGTTTACGTGATTTTCATTATGTTGCGTTTGTCTGAGTGTTATGGGTCCCTGGGTAGCTTCAGCATTGTCTTTGACATCTTTGAAGGCATGGGTGTTTTGTTTACCTCAGGGTACTTTTTTTCATTATGTTAGACATGGCACAGTTGAAAATAAAAGAACACTACTCTAATTTGTCATGTATTATCATATTTTGATGACAAGTACTTTTTATTGGGTATTTTATTATATCGGGAAAAATCACCCGGCGTTAGCGATGGTGTTACTAATTTTACCAATAGTGTTCTAGGGTTAACCACATTGTGGAACATGTTGGGATAATAGCCTGTGCTAATCAGATAACAAATGGAGATGGGCAGCCTTTGCAGTGCCCCAAGTGACATTTACTTACCAAGTGTTTACTCACAGCGGCTGTACTGATAAACGGACTTGTGAATTGCAAGGTGGCTCATGGTTATGTTAAAAGTAATACTCATGCAATCTCTTGCGATGTTTTCAGAGCTCACTCACAAACATATATATATATGTCTGCAAACAGTATTTAGCCAGACATTAACTTGAGTGCTCATATTGATGGAAATATCATGTCATAAATTAATGAGCTGCAGGTTCTTGTACCACTCTGGATTATTCTTTGGAATTCTTATACGTTGTATATTCTTGCTGTACCTGAAATTACTCTGCTGCTGTTTTACTCTGCTAGTGATGTTAATACCCCGGTAATGGAGTATTTATAGGATTCCTCATAGCTCATTCTGTTAAGGCTCTATTTAAGTGAATGGATCGACCTCACATTTTGGATTCAAAATTGGATTGTGTCAGTGACTGTGGCTGGCAGCTATGTGGCTGCACAGGGTGCACATGATTGGTTCTCCGACAGCTGTGTTATGGGACAGTTTTATTTCACAGGGAGGACACTTGGCTCATTCCAGTGGCTTATTTATCCCCTGCTTCCTTTTCTGTGTCCTTTTATTGCTTCTAGCGCCACCCATTGAGGGAAGAAGTGACAGGAAGCAAGTAGAAGATGTGAAGATGGGAATCCATCAAATGTGAATTATGCAAATCCAACCTCCTTGCTATTTCAGACGTCAGTTTGATGCATGACATATCGGAAGAGGATTCTCAGGTCAATCATTTATGTGTCAGGCGTTGTTGAAAAATAGTTACACAACGGTTCATTCCATCACCCAAGTAATCTCGAAGAAACTTCTAGGCCCTCTGTTCTCCTTGCTTCTCAAAAGAATATTTAACAGGTTGAAACATCCTTTAAGAAGGCAGACTTTGATCAATTTCCAGGTCAGGAACAAGGAATGATAAAATAAGCGATTGGAAAAATCCCTTGGATTTCTGGTGTACGACTGGCTTCTGCTACTTAATCTGGACGTGCATCACACAAAGTGCCTTCTTAGCAACCATGGCCCAACTTTAAAATCCTTGCTGGCATTGAGGATCAGCACATACCTGACTAACTGATTCTAAATATAAAATGGGTACTGCTGATATTACTGCTGATGATATATGCTGGATTCTTTTTTAATTTGGGGGGGGCAGGAGTTTGTATTAAAAAGTTAATAGAGGGACTCAGTTTTTGACCCACCAGCACTGACAAAGTCAGCCTAATTCAATCAGTCGCATACTAGATAGGGAGACGCAACTGTAATTTTGTCTGTCTCTGCAATGGAGTTGACCTTCGAACTCTGACCTCACCGGCCTCCCAAGACACCACTGGTTCAGAGGCAAACGGCAACAGTGTTAATCAGGATGATCTCAGAGCTGTGAGAGGACGACTATAAAACCCCATTGGCACGGGTGCAGTTTATCACATCACAGTTTGACACGGGCAATCAACATCACATCACACGCTCATTCAAGCTGATGCTTGAAGAGATAAATGGGTTTTGAAAATCAATTTTATGTATAATTTTTTTCTCTCTCTTCTCAAAGCACGGACATCTGGTCTGTCATGTGAAACCCAGAAAAATTCATTCGATTGGGTACTTAATTTACCTTTTTGTCATTAGTTCCAGAGATGCCCTGAAACTCAAACCTAATACAGCTCCCTATTAAACATCATACATATCATGCATAAAATATCACATTTTAGTGAACTTACAGAGGTGCAAAGTAACTTTGTTGTCACATCGATAAAATGGAGAGATAACGTGTTGTTATGTATGAACCGATGATTAACCGAAGACACATGTAACCATTACACATGTAATGCTGGTCTAAATCCCAGCTAATCCATTAGTTGATTAAAGTAACACAATACACTTCACTCAATGATTAATAATGTCCATGGTAGCACTTGTTTTTTTCATAAATGTGTGATACATTCCCAGATTGCTAGGTATCTGCCTACTTTACTTGTATATGTGGCAGGTTTGTGGAGTCAGACGCCTGGGGAGGTTTCCTCCTCATTGCTAAGAAAGATGGGTCTCTACATCCCTGTTTGGACTATTGGGGAATTAATGCAATTGCCATTAAGAATCATTACCATTTACCCTTGATGGACTTGGAATTCTCCAATCTCTAGGGCAGCCGTTTCTTTACTAAGCTGGATTTGAGCAACCCTTACCAGCTGGTCTGCATTCGGGAAGGAGATGAGGGGAAGACAGCATTTGTATCACCTCCACGGGCCACTAAAATAAAAAAAATACCTAGTGATAGAATTCAGGCTAGCTAATGAGTCCGCTGTGCTTCAGAACCTCATAAATGATGTCCTCCAAGACATAGTCTCCCGGGTCTACCAAGACAACATACTGGTGTTCTCTCGAACACTGGAGGATCACATCCACCTTGTCTGCTTAGTCATCCAAAGGCTACTGGAGAACTAACTGCACTTAAAACTAGAAACGTGCACATTTCACTGCGCTACCGTCTCTTTCCTGGACTTTGTAGTGCTTCAGGAATAGATTGCCAGAAAGGGCAGGCTGTGCTGGATTAGTTAGTCCCAAGAGATTGCAAGGAGCTGCAAAAGTTCCTCAGATTTGCCAACTTCTACTGGCATTTAATTAATTTAATGGTACTTTACTGTTGTTACCACCTAAAAAAGCTGATGTCCACTAAGGTTCCCATAGCCTGGATCCCACAACCGGCCTCCACCTTTGAACAACTCAAAAGCCTGTTGAACACTGCTCCTGTTCTCAAGTTCCTAGACCTCACTGCCAGATATTCATGGAAGTTGACGTCTTCGAAGTTGGCTGTCTGCTGCTGAGAGGAACTATTCCAGTGATGACGGGGAGTTGTTGAATGTTAAGCTAGCTTTTGAAGAGTGAAGGCACTGGTTGGAGAGGTCCAGGCTCCCCTTCTTGTTCTGGATGGACTATCTCAACCTGGAGTACCTCTGGACTGCTAAGAGGCTGAAACCCAGGCAAGCCTAATAGTCCCTCTTCTTCAAAAGATTCAACTTTGTCTTAAAATACAGACTTGGCACTAAGAATGCAAAGCCTGACTCCCTGTCTCATCTGTATCCTTTGGTGCCCGAAGATCCACCAGACACCATACACCTGGGTAGCTGTCTCCCAGCAACCAAAAAAAGCCAGAAGTGAAGAGTGAGGTTGAAGAGGCATTGTGGCCCTTTTCCTCTCCACTACCTCTCCCAATCACTTCTTTGTCCTTGAGAGTATGAGTGGCAAGGTCGTGGTTTGGGGCTGTGCCTCTCAGCTTGGCATGCCATTTAATATCTCTTGCACTTTCACCCTTGCTCGTTAGCGCTTTAGTTGGCTGACCATCTGCCAGGACACCCGGGACTAACTAACTTCCCTGCGGTTGCTGCAGCCCTTGGAAGTTCTAAACTAACCATTAACCTGCATAGCTACGGATTTACTCACAGGACTGCCCCCCCCCTCTGATGGATTTATGGTAATTCTTACCATCGTTGACCGGTTCTCTAAAGCAGCCCACTTTGTTCCTTTAGCCAAGCTGCCCACAAAAAAGAGTCTGCCAAACTCCTCCTTCAGCAGATGGTTCACCTTCACGGTGTACCCCAAGAGGTGGTCTCTGACCGCAGTCCCCAGTTTGCTAGTCTCTTCTGGTTGGTATAATGCACCCTTGTGGGTGCTATCCCTCGCCCCTCCTCAGGGTTCCACCCAGGAACCAACAGCCAGGTGGAGAGGCTGATCGAGGAGCTGGAGAAGACCCTTCACTGCCTGACAGAGGGTTAACCCACTAGGTAGTCTCGTCTATTAACTTTGGTGGAGCTGGCTCTCAGTTTGTTACTGGTGGCTGGTATAAGCATGCTCCTTTTCAATGTTGTCTGGGTTAACAACTGCCTCTATTGTAGTTTCAGGAGAGGGAAGTGTAGTTCCTTTTGCCTTGCCTGAAGGGGCTAGAGAAGAGCCCATGTTTTCCCACTGCGACACCTATCCACCTTCCAGAAGCAGGGGACTTGTCATCGCAGGCCAACTCCTGCCTGTCTAGTCTAATCAATAGGAACAAGCTCCCAAGCGTTTTTCACTGTCCCTAGGATTGGAACCGTGTTCCTGTTGATCCTTTCCCAGTTATGCTCCTCTGTGCAGTTTATTAAGAATAAGCTCCCTATCCTTCAACAGTCATCAGGATTACAATCCTGCTGCTCCAAAGCTTCTCCACTCTGCCATCGGACATTTCAGCTTTGGAAAAGTGTGCATTCCGCACGGCAGTCATCCGAGAAAGCCAAAGGCCAGGCATTAGCAATGCAGATACTGCTTCGCCCACAACATCCAAGCTGAAATGTGCAATTTTCCTCTGTACTCTGTCCCACTGTCTACTGTATTACTATCAGCATCAGCAAACCCTACTATTGGATTGTATTCTGCCACTGCACTTGATTTGTGGACTGAATCATGACACTGATTATTTATATATGGTTTGCTATTGCAATCATGCCCTCAGTCAGGTCTTGGTGGGGAAATGCAAATGTTTTAGGGGTTTCTTTAAGGGAAGTACATCAAATTACAAATAATAGCTTTACTTTTTCTCCACATTGAAGTTTATAGTCCATGTCTGAACGGCTCTCTCCTCTTGTAAGTATTTTGCTATGATGCCGCCTGCAAAGCAAATTAGTTCTATATTTGCTTGGTACACCGCAAATAAAATTTACCATTATAATTTTGGCTAACTCGACCTAGCTGGTGAGCTATTGTTATAGACTTATCACTGTTTGATCTAGGGTCCATCATTGCATATTTTCTGACTGTATGTGCATTTCCCTCGGATTAACATTGTTCTGTTCCAGAAATTTATTTTCAGGAATACTATTCAATAAAATAAAATAAGCTTGTGATCTGAATTGATGACCATCTTAGCAATTTGATTACACTGTCTGCTTTTCCTGCCCTCCTACCTCTGGTGCCCTTGCTAAGACCACACCCAACTTCAAAGTCCGCTTTGTTTTGACATCAACAGCACATCTGTTTAGTTTCATGACTGCATTTTGCATGATTGTGATGCTATTGCAGTGACAATATCTGTCTGCAGCCAGCCAGACCTATAAACATGGGGCAAACAACTCAAAACTGCTTTTGTGGTAGTTCCCACATCAATTGCTACCTCCAAAACCACCTATTGCCATGATGACACACTCACTCAGATTCACAAGGTATCAAAAATACCAGCCAGCGCTATCACGGCCGGTTAAAAATACATAATTGCATCAATTTGCACATGAATATTATCACATGATGTTCACATGCCCCATAAGTCACACTACAAATGAGAAAGTGTACCTTAAGAGGGCTTTATAGGGTAAACAGTGGGCTTGAGAATTATTTGCAGCCCTGGAGTAGAAATTCACTTAGGTAGTCAAATGAGACCAAAAATGAAATGCTTCAGTCAGATGCAACTTCGGCATGTTTGGCATCGAATTGGAGATTCAAACGAAAAAGGCAGCTCGTGCCCACCATGGATCAGTGATTTTTTTGGATGCGTATTCAATTCCATAAGTCCAGGAGCACTGTTTCAGATCAATGGCTTAATGACCAGGCAATTTTGGTGGACAATCTGGTTGCCTCTGCCAGAAGGCCTAGACTTGGCAATAGGCAATACTTTCCAGCAAGACAGTGACCCAAAGCACACAGCAGAATCCACATACAATTGGTTCCAAGGCTACTAAGTCAATATTCTGCAATGGACCCCTCAATCACCAGACCTCAACCCGATGGAATACTTGCACTGAACTGAAGAGGGAATTTTATCAGTGCAAACCCAGGAATGGACAGATCTGGGAAGGATCTGTATAGAGGAATGTTTCTAAACCCTCAAAATCTGTACCATAACTTTGTCAAGCAGTTCGAGAAAAGATTCCATGCTGTTATCCTTGCTGGAGGTGGCTGCACTAAATATAAAACCAGGTATCATTAGTTGTGAAACCTTGATTTGGAGGAAATTGATTTTTAATTAAATTAATACATACAGTAATTTGTATGCATTTGCATTTCCAAAAAATGTACACTGCCGAACTAATAGCCAGGACTAATGTCACAAAGTACTGTCACGGAAATGTAACAGTATCACAGCCCCTTTTTTAAACTCCATTTGTAATTTTAATTAGGTTCAGATGTACTCGCTGTCAGTTCAGAACTCCTCAAGAAGAGCTCTGGACCAAGAATTGTTTTTCTTGGCTCTTCCAAATGACGCAATATATGGACTTACAACGCTGCTTGATTTCTTAAACAGAGGGTCATGTGAGCTCACTGGTGAGGTGTGTTTGCTTTAGTCTCTCTGGAGTTAAATTAAAATGACAAACGCATGCGATACTACGGATTACATACATTTTTCTTTCAAATTTGGGATTCAACAGATTCAAAGAATTTTGAAACAAAGTAATTAATTTTTTTTGATGTAAAAATCTGAACATAGAAGCGTAACTGAGAACTGCACCGTTCAGAATTTTCCTTTTTTTGAAGTTCTTGAAGAGAGACTTGTGCAATAATGCCAGAAAAAGAACAGTATAAAGGATATGATAAGAATTTTTTTCTCATATTAATGGTATATCTTGGTCTTTGACAGAATTTGTTTGTCTAATACAAAGAGCTTGAAACTAAGCTGAAATAACTGAAATAGAGCCCAACATTACTGATGCAGCAGAAAACTAAAGATAATCAAAATGCAGATATAATCAATCAATGTCACGATGTACATTTGGAACTTCAAAACTTGGAAAAAAAAAATCTTTTTGCCGTAAATTGTTGATGTGACAAAAAGTGATCATGTGAAAGAATGGAGGTTTATGATTATGATTACAATAACTGTCTGCCTAGCCATAGTTCCAGGCATTTCTTCACATTTTAACCCTCATGCATTTAACAACTTGAGGTATGCATACACTCTGTCTATTTAATTAATTTTCTTTCTTTTTTTGGAGGGGGGGGTGGGGGGGCGGGGGGTTTCCTCTTTCAATCCCACCCTGAAAGCAGCCGAACTGTATAGTCCAGTGACCGCAGTGACCTGCTCCCATCGACTCCAGAGTAGGAATCCGCTGACTCACATGACGGCTGGCCCTCGTTTCTTTAACACTGTGAAGCTAATCACACACTGTTTATGCTGTCAGAGGATAATGCAGTCAGCATATAATTTGCCTGTACAGCTACATGCACTGGGCTGTGATGAGACAAACAAATTTTAACCAGCTTAATCCCCAGCAAGGCTGAGCCAATTGTTGCCCCAGCCCTGCGGATGGCGAGCCATTACCAGAAGTGGCCAGGATTTGAGCACCCAATCACAAAGCTCCAGACAAGCCTCATCTACCAGAATCAAACTCATGAATTTCCTACTAATTAACTATTCATTTTTGGCAAACATCAAGGAATCAAAATTGTTGCAAGAAATTTTCAGTCAAGTGTTTTCTCTCTAAAAGGTAGCTTTTTGGAGGAAATTGGTCTATTTGGGAGTTTACTTTCATCAGCAAGGTTATGTCCTGAAAAGTTTACAGGCATTACAGAGTAATGTGTTGCTAAATTAACAGTGTTTAGTAATGAACAGTTTCTAAAGACCCAAAATACTATGGGCTCCAACATTACTGGCACCCCTTACTGGTAATACACATACAATACTTCCAAAATTCTATTTAAAAAAATATATATGTATATATATTTATTTATAAATAACAATGCGAGAAATACTTTACAATATTAACTTCCAATGGAATTGACCTAAATGATTTACTGATTTAATTTATGATCAATTTCCTCCAAGTCAAGGTTTCAGAATTAATGGCACCCTTAAAGATCAGTGTAAATAACATCTACCAAAATTAAACCAGGTATAAAATTTCACTTATTTAAGTTTTATCTCAGTGTTAAGGAACTACGTTGATCCATTGCATTACATTCCTATTTCACTAGCGTATATAAAGGAGGTAATATACATGCAATGTCCCTTTGTCATCGAACACCATGAGGAAATCAAAAAAACTGACAGTTCAAAAGAGGCAGATGGTCAGGGACCGTCATAAATCTGATAATGGATACAAAAAGATTCACAAACACTTAAATATGCCACTGAGCACTGTTGGGGCAATTATTAAAAAATTCCAAAGATATGGAACTGTTGAAAACTTCAAGCATAGAGGATGCAACTGCATTGGTGCTATCTTGGTGTCACCAGTTTCAAAAAGCATAATCATGCGCCAGCTCCATAACCACAGGCTCTTTGGAAGAGTTGTCAGAGGAAAGCCATTTCAGACCAGAAGACACAGAAGCAAGCCCTTGAAGTTTGCCAAAGGTTAAAGGTAATAATTTAAAGGTAATTCAAATTATGACTGGAACAAGGTGCTTTGGTCAAATTAGACTAAAATTGCATGTTTCAGTCAGATACAGCATCGGCATGTTTGGCTTCGAAGCAGAGATGTATACAAAGAGAAGCATCTCATTACCACAGTGAAATATAATGGTGGGTCAGTCATGTTTTTGGCTATTTTAATTCAAGAGGTCTAAGGGCACTAGTTTAGATAAATGGCATAATGAATTCCACCAAGTATCAGGATATTTTGGCTGACAGTCTGGTTGTCTCTGTCTGCAGGCTGGGACTTGGTCGTAAGTGAACTTTCCAACAAGACAATGACCCAAAGCATACTTTACCATCAACACGGAAATGGTTCTGTGACAACAAAATCAATGTTCGGCAATGGCCATCTCAGTCGCAAGACCTCAATCCAATTGAAAACCTTTGGGCTGTGTTGAAACGGGCAGTTGATGAACGCAAATTCAAGAATGGGAAGGATCTTGAGAGGATCTGCTTCGAGGAACATTCCAAAATCCCCCCAATTGTGTGCCTTAAGCTAATTGAAAACTACAGGAAAAGACTCCAAGCTGTTATACTTACCAGCGGTGGCTGTACAAAGTACTAAATGAAGGGTGCCAATTTTTATGAAACCTTGATTTTGTTGAAATTTGTTTTGTATTAAATGATTGATATGACTTTGATTGTTTCCATCAAAACATTAATAAAGTACTAGTATTTCAGACATGTTGGTATATTCCGTTTTTCTGTAATTAAATAGTCTATGTTTTGTTTTTTATGTGTTTGCACATTGCCAGTTTGGGGTGCCAGTAATTTTTGAGCCCACTTTATGCAGTGCTGTGAGAAGGTATTTGTCTCCTTCTTGATTTCTCCTACTAGGCCTTATTTGTCATATTTTGCTGTTTCGGATCATCAAACTAATGTTAATATTAGACTGTGAGTAATCACAAAATGTAGCTGTGTGTTTTGTATGATCATTTCATTAATTGATGGTAAAAAGTTATTCAAAACCCCTATCACCCATGTGTAAAGGTAATTGCCATCCAAACCTAATAACTAGTTGTGCCACCTTGATGGCTACAACTGCAATTAAACATTTGCGATAACTGGAAATTAGTGTTTACATTCCTGTGGAGGAATTTTGAACCACTTTTCTCAGCAGGAATGTTTTTATTTGGCGACAATGGATGGTTTTTCAGGATGAATTGCCTATTTAAGGCCATGGCACAGCATCTCAATCAGATTTAAGAGAGGACTTTGACTAGCCACTCCAAAATCTTCATTTTGTTTCATTCACTGGTAGACTGCTTTATATGCTTCGGATCATATGCCTGCTGCATAGCATGATTGCGCTTTAGCTTTAGGTCACAAACTGATAACCGGTAATGCTCTCCTTCAGGATGTTGTGGTAAAGAGTAGAATTTGTGGTTCCATCAATGATGGCAGGTTGCTCAAGCCTAGAACCAGCAAGGCAGCCCCAAACATCACATACCACCACTGAGTTTGACTGTTGATTTGATGTGTATTGTGGAATGCTGCGTTAGCTTTACACCAGATGTAATGGGACCTATGTCTTCAAAAAAGTAATATTTCTGACTAATCAGTCCACAGAATATTATCTCAAAAGTCTTGGGGGTCATTTAGATGTATTTTGGCAAATAGGAGATGAGCTTATGTGTTCTTTTTGGTCAGCAGATATCAAAATATTTGTTTCTCATCTGTTCTTGAATATCTGGAGGTTGTGGCATCATGTGCTTCTTTCTGACTACTTCACATTGCCAGACAGGTTTTATTTAAGTGATCTTTAGATACAAGAGGGCTGGCATTAATCATACCTAGGTGAGTCTAAATTGAACCCAGTAATCAATTAAATTAGTTAAATTATTTGATTTAGTAGATACGGAGGCAATATCTTCCTCACAAATGGCCCAGTGGGGTTGGATTGCATTTTTCTTCTAAATGAAATCATTGCTCAAAAACTACATTTTTAGTTTACTAGGATTATCTTTGTCTGATATTAAGATTAGTTTGATGATCTGGTACATTTTAGCGTGACTAATATACAAAAATAGATGAAACCAAGAGGGGATGAGTAGTTTATCACAGCAGTGTATAGAAACACTTAGGAAAACACCCATGCTTTTAAGCTCAGAAGTTTCATTGTTGGTTTCATTCATGGTAGTTCTGTCTGACTCAAACTTTTCATTTGCAAACACACTTCAAAAATGAAATGGTGCCATATCAATTTGAAAAACCAATTCATTATAAATTTCTGTCAGAAAAACTTTATCAAAGTGTTGCTCTGCGATACTTTTAATCATTACAGAATTTTTTTTCTGGCCTTGAAGATGGTCTCTGATTGAAAGCTTGAGAATTGAAGATTTTTGCGTAGATTTGAGTGAGCGGATGCTTCTTTCTCTTTTTTTATACTTCCAATTTGTGGCCACAGCACCTCACTCAAGTCAGACACGGGCTGCACAGTCTTTTTCTTAATGAATAATCACAGAATAAAAAAAAAAAAACAATAAAATGTCATAATTTATGGCCCTGCAAAAACACACATGCTGCAATTCATACTGGTATACCTAAAAATAACACTGCCCAGCCTATCCTGATTGAACCTGATGAGTTTTTTTTTTTGGCCTGCGTCCTGTTTTTTTCTCTTTTAGATGAGCAACGCTATTGGAAGTACATTCTGTATCATGCTCTCCATTATTAAGGGCCTGTGTGTTGAATTAAGTATTTGGGGGCAGAGAAGTAGAGGGCAGTTGCTGTGCAAGGGAGGAATGTTGAATGCAGTTTCAAATGGCTGTAAGATTCTGGGCTGTCAAGCATGAACGGTTATGAATTTTATGATGGCGGCTGTTGTGTTGTCTTATGCAGTACTTAATGAGACAATATGTATGTATATTGTACACAAGTTCCCATAAAGCAGAATGATATTTGAAAGGTCAGTAACTATGAGGACCTTAACTGCGCACTGAATTTTTGTGCTGAGAAACGTGTGCATTCTGATTCACATTTTGATGCTGTCATAACCCTTGTGTGAATTCCCGTTGCGTTTTCTCCCATCCAGCAGTTTGTGTATCTATTAGATGTATTGTCTGCTTTGATTGGTTTTCATCCCGTGTGCTTTCCTCACCAGCATACCTTGCATTCATGTTTTTCTCCCCTTGTGTGTGTTAGCATATTTATACCCATTACTTTGAGTGCGCAAGTTGCTGGTTTGTCACTTGTTACATGCACTGTAGCAACCAGTCAGTATTTTGTAGTAAAGGTACACTGCACAGTTTATTAGAAACAACCTCCCAAGCCTTCTGCAGTCATCAGGACTGAATCTGCATTCCTGCTAAACTCCAAGCTCCTGCCTTTGGACAGTACGGCTCTGGCGAAGTGGGTACTCCACCTGGCAGCTGTCCCGGAAAGCCATTGGCCAGGCACACGGTATGCCCACGCACCCTGGGCTGTACCATCTGAACTGTGTCCACCTGCTCTGGGCACCGTTCTTCAGTCTTGCCATATTACCATCAATAAGTCAACTACTGAATTGTACTCTAACTCTGCATTAGGTACCTGGTATGGATTATAATACAGGACAAGACCAAATTTTCAATGAATTCAAGAAGATTTCAGTGTTAAATTACATGTTTAACCATATGGTAAAGGCTATTCCCCAAACAGTTGGGCAAATTGTTTGTGTCAGTTTTGTTATTCACCCAACCATTCTCAGCCAATGAAATGCGTGGAATATTTTGCGAGTGACATGTTTTGGTGAAACATTTTGGCGCCATTTTAATGATCTCACCTGGAGCATAGTATCACGAAGACAGTTGGGGGAATAAGAGCAACCTTCCCCCCTGTTCCACCAGTTGGGGGAATAGCCACTCTGTTACCGGCCAGCACACCATATTTAGTGCAAACTCAGCTCTATACAGTAAACAACGCCATTGAATTGAAGTGCATGGTAAGAAAAGTCACAGCTTTTTAGTTATCTTACATTACATTACATTACTGTCATTTAGCACACACTCTTATCAGTTTGCAAAGCATTGAACAACATTAAGTGCATTTGAAGGGAGAAGCGGAAGCAGAATGGGGAACCCAAAAAGTAAGTAACATTTTAATTAGCAGAAGTGACAATACAAAGGAATATCTTTGCTCAGTGAAATACCTGTGGAGAAAAAAAAAACTCATCAATAAAACTATTTGTAAAGTCAAATTACCAATAAATCAATGACTGAACCTAAAACCAGCTACAACATTAGGTGGGGTAGAGAGGTAAAATATGACCAGGTGCGTCTTCAGCCTGCACTTAAAGGTGGTCAGAGTCCCTGCTCTTCTGACCTCCGTGGGAAGGTTATTCCACCTCATGGGAGCCAGAACTGATGAGAGACGTGACCGCACAGAGCCAGAACTGAGTGAGGGAAGTGGCTGTCGACCAGCAGTGGCAGAAGGGAGAGGTCTGGCTGGCATCCAGGCTCTAATGGTCTTCTGAAGATAGGCTAGGGCTGTCCCCTAAATTAACTGACATGCTTCAACCAATGTTTTAAACTTGATGCGAGTATATAAATATGAATTTTGCCAACTAAACACTTCTGCTGGA
This sequence comes from Gymnothorax reevesii, assembly GCA_029721435.1. Classification (NCBI taxonomy): domain Eukaryota; kingdom Metazoa; phylum Chordata; class Actinopteri; order Anguilliformes; family Muraenidae; genus Gymnothorax; species Gymnothorax reevesii. The sequence continues at coordinate 126,765,878 of CM056575.1, read as the reverse complement.
TTCTTCTTGCTATTTGCGATTGGCCTTAGGACAAACCTCCCCCACAATCCGTCCATGGGAGCACCTCCTTTGTGTACATGTACACAGTACTCAACTAAAGTTTTAGGCACCCTATATTTTCAAAAATTTAAATCTGCTTTAGATGTTTACTTTTTGGTTTTCCACATTACCACATTAAAGTTTCTGAACATAACAGGTAAATTTGAAATTCTAAATGCTAATTTAAAGAGAGGTTCTATAAATAAATGCTTATATTTCATTAAAAAAAACAACAGTCAATACAGATAATATAGCCTTGAAAAAGCCCTGATGGCTGTCTGCAATTTCTTGGAGGGAAAGACTCAAATGAGACAGTCAGCCTGCAGAAGGACAGCGGCAAGTTTTCCACTCTGCTTGGAACGAGCATAAAGCTTATCATCTTATAAACTACACAACAGGATAGTGCCCCAGATTTTTTGGCAAAGGGTAGTTACGCCAAATATTGGTTTGACATAGTTTATAACAGTTTACAGCTCTGTGTAGTACATTTCTCAGTTATTGGAACCTTTTTATTTCATCATTTTTTGCAAGCATATTTGCCCAACGAAATTGCTTTAAATGTGCCTAAAACTTTTGCACCGTAGGGGCTATGCAAATGCTGCAAGGATGGTGAGAATGAAAGAAAGGGGATCCATGCTGCTGGTTAACGGTACATTTCAATACCAATACTGCCACCCTGTATCGGGCGTCTTGCATTCATGCAAGATAATGGTGCACGTGTAATTTTTTTGTTATCATTGAGGCGCTTGCCTTTATTTTGTGGACATTAGTCTATTAAAGAATTTTTTTTGTTATTCATAATAGGAAATTAAATAAAGTTATTGCACTCTAATTTCTTGGTGCAGCGCAGGGTGGTGCAGCGTGGTGCAGCCCGCGCAGTGGTAATTTTGTGCGGTGCAACACCATGTACAGCCACTTTGGAAATTTGGTAGACGGAGGTGCGCCGAGATGGGTGTGGTGGCGTAGAAGGGGGAGGTGTCACTTATTCATCATGACACACTGACAATTTTGAGTAAAAAGGCTCTGCCAAAAGTGTGCAGAGACCTCGCCAGCTCCAACCTGGTTCACTTTCTGTGCAGTGGTAATTTGGCTGACCGGCGCACAGTGCGCACACGTCACCAAAACCTCACAGGCAGGTTTCCAGAATGTCAGGCACATTTCAATGTAATAAATAATTACAGCAACCACTATTTAATCTAATTATCTGAATCAGCACATAAATGACAGTATCTATATCGATTGTCCTGATGTCAGATCAAAGAGAGAGAGAGAGACAGACAGAGAGAGAGAGAGAGAGAGAGAGATGTGTGAATGTGGGCGCGTGAGTGCGTGTGTAGGCTATGTGGGTATGTGCATTCACTAACTGGTTTGATTCTGTCATTGACTTTAGTCAATGTCAGAATCAGGCCAGTTAGTGATGCAGTGGCGTCTGAGGGCCCGAAGATCACGGGCATCCAGTAAAGGTCTTCGGCCTTGTCCCTTACGTACAGAGATTTTTCCAGTTTCTCTGAATCTTGAGGAACATTGTTTTTAAAGTGTTCCAAAAATTTTTTTAAGCAAGTGTTCACAGGTTGGAGATCCTCTGGCCATCTTTACTTCTGAGATACTCAGCCTCTCTAAGACATCCCTTTTATAGCCAATCATGTTACACACCTGATGCCAATTAATGTAATCACTTGCTTAATTTTCTTTCAGCTGATTCTTTTATATATTAATTGCTTTTTGTGCCCTTTTTTGCCTGTGTCTAAACTTTTTTGAGACCTTTTGCAGACAGAAAATTTGAAATGAGCTCATTTTCTGGATAAAAATGTTCAACATTTGAAATGTTATCTATGTTCTATTGTAAATGACACATCGGCTCATGTTATCTGAAAGTCATTGCATTTTGATTTTATTCACAATTTACTCTTCGTCCCAACTATTTCGGAATTAGGGTAGTAGAATGGGATATGGAAGTCAGGGAAATCACTGGCTTAATTAATTTCTTTTTATTATCACTATCCATACAATATCACTGGTTACTACACTGTCAATAGCCCTTCAGCGATGTGTCATTTCTGAATACTCACAGGCTATACACTGATTTGGATCACTCCGTAAATAAATTGCGTGATTATTACTCAAGTGATCTTATACAGGAACAGTCTGAAAGCAATCATACGTATTAGGGTCAGAGGCTCAAGGCACGTCATTTGAAAATCCCATAATGCCGGCATTACTGTTTGGGGGATGTTGGGCCTTTGGAAGTTAAATGAGGTCATCATAGGTGAGTTTTGGTATTTTTTTCATTCGTAAGTCTGACCACATATGACTTGCAAGAACTACGTCTAAACTGGAGCACAACATTTTGACAAACAGAATAATGTTTTACGCTGTTAAACATATTAAAATAAGCTATGTGTCATGCTTGTATTCTGCTTTTTTGTATCATGAATGTAAAATTAGTGTCATCACTAATTTTACATCACTAGGAATACATTTGGCATTGACAACAATAATAAAACTGTGGAGCCTGCGTGCTCTGCCTTACAACCTGCTTCACCCCACTGCAGGTGTAAATGAGGGCATGATAAAAAAAAGTGAGACTAAAATAAATATTTGTTCATTGGATTTTATTTAATGCTACTCATTCCATTTGATTTCCAGTTCTGGAAAACGGAATGTGTACTCTAGTCTACATTTGTGTGCATTGACAGAGTAACCAATGGAATACTGAATTGCCTAGAGGGAGAGAAACATTTTTAAAGAGCGCCCTAAATTTGTCTGATGCGGAGTGTCGGAGGTATCTTTCTCTGAAGGTATTGAATATCTGTGATCCAAGCAATCCAAGTTACCTCCTGGTTGCTGCCAAATTATTATTATTTGTATTATTATTATCAAATTACTCTGGATTTTCATTTTATTTGCAAGTGATAGTGACAACATTAGCTACTCTTAGTCTACTTTATGCTTCCAACATGAAATTTGCTGGAAGCATCCATCCATCCATCCATCCATCTTCAACCGCTTAATCCGGGGCCGGGTCGCGGGGGCAGCAGTCTAAGCAGGGATGCCCAGACTTCCCTCTCCCTGGACACTTCCTCCAGTTCTTCCGGGGGTATCCCGAGGCGTTCCCAGGCCAGCCGAGAGACATAGTCCCTCCAGCGTGTCCTGGGTCTCCCCCGAGTCTTCCTCCCGGTGGGGCATGCCCGGAACACCTTCACAGGAAGGCGTCCAGGGGGCATCCGATAGAGATGCCCGAGCCACCCCAGTTGGCCCCTCTCGACGTGGAGGAGCAGCGGCTCTACTCTGAGCTCCTCCCGGGTGACAGAGCTCCTCACCCTATCTCTAAGGGAGCGGCCCGCCACCCTGCAGAGGAAACCCATTTCAGCCGCTTGTACCCGAGATCTTGTTCTTTCGGTCATGACCCAGAGTTCATAGCCATAGGTGAGGGTAGGGACGTTTGCTGGAAGCTTTTGTCAAAAATATTCAGATGGCATACTGCACCGGCTAAACTGCTGTGTAGCCGACATAGTCCTAACTTTCTTTGCAGTGAACTGTATTCCACAATACAGTATGAACAATCGTGTGCGCCGAGACGCTGATCATTTAACTTGGGAAACTGAGTCGAAAAAATGTTTTTTCTTTTTCTTAACACCATAAATGAATTCTTTGGGCTCTAAATTCATAGACCAGGCGCAGAAGCGGCGAATGGGGGGAGCGCTGCGTCAACAGGGTGTATCTGGGCATATTTTGCAATTTCGTGCCCGGTGCAAGTACTCCTCTGTCCCACCTCTGTCCCTCCTGCCAGTACAAGTGGTAAAGAGGAAGGAGAGAAGTCATGAGTGGGTTTAACACAGCCGAGTCAAATCTTCAATCAAATGAGCTCCTCTCCCCACCTTTAAAATTGGATAAAGAAGCCTCTGTCCGATATCTGCATGACGCGTGAATGTTGCATTTTACTTTGCTGCTTCAGGCATGTTTTCTGTACCGCTTACGTCTATGTTAAGCATTACAAATATGAGTTTGCTGGCTAGCTAGGGCATTCGCAAATTATTACACCCTGTTGCTGCTTTAAATTTTGGGATTAACATGCATGGACAACAATACAAGATATGTTACACATTTATTGTCAATATGTGATCTTAACTCAGTACGAGATCATAGCAGTCAGGCTGTATTCCTTTCCCCCACTAAAAACGATAAGACCTGAGTGACAATAATAGTAGTATTAAGCGGCTTGCACACTGGACGCGAAATGAATTTTTTGCACGACAGATTACATTCAAAGTCAATGCAAAGATGCGAATACATTGACTTTGAATGAAATCAGTTGTGCAAAAAATTTGTTTCGCGTCCCGAGTGCAAGCGTATTTACTGAGCACAGAATGCAAGCATTATATATATACATATATACATACACACTGCCTGTTGTCGAGGCAGTTTGTGGTTGGCTGAGAAAGATGTGAAGTCGTTAGTTCGCATCACAGATTCAGCTGCGTTGATTAAGCCAGGTCAAGTTTCCATTGCGCGTACCAACCGCCTTTGATCTGACATCAGGACAATCGATATAAATATTATAATTTATGTCCCGATTCAGATAGTTACATTAAATAGTGGTTGCTGTAATTATTTTTTGCATTGAAATGTGCCTGACATTCTGAAAACCTGCCTGTGAGGTTTCGGTGACGTGTGCGCACTGTGAGTGCGCCAGTCAGCCAAATTACCACTGCACAGAAAGTAAACCAAGTTGGAGTTGCGAGCTCTCTGCACACTTTCGGCGTAGCCTTTATCCACGAAATTGTCACTGCATCATGATGAATATGTGACACCACCCCCAACTACGCCGCCACTCATATCTCGGCGCACGTCACCAAATTGCCAAAGAGGCTGCACGCAGTATTGCACCGCACAAAATTACCACTGCGTGGGCTGCGCCACGCTGCACCACCCTGCGCTGCGCCAAGAAATTAGAGCCCATTCAGTCGAAACTACATAAACTGACTGGTTGATTTTCTGGCTCTCTGTCTGAATGATTAAATGAATCATCAATCAAACAAAAATATAGACATTTAAACTTCCCGCCCAGGTTCTTTAGTTGGTCAGCTCCCCGCATCCCTAACAAAAAGACGCACCAAATACAATGCTTGAAATTGAAATGTCATTACAATATTATCTGAGTCAGGGCTGGCTTTATTTCTATTAGATGTGTTGGCATAATGCTGTTTTTTGCTGCTATTATTCAAGTGATTGCAAAGTAAACTGTTGAGAGTTAAATGAACTCTCTAAGAGTCCATTTGCTTGGACTTTGGTGAGAGAGGGCTCTAAATAACACTTTAAGCATTCATTTAAGGAACTCTGAACATTTTATAATGTACCTCAGACAGCCATAGCGCAATTAGAATTTCAGTTGTTTGGGATAAAATTCAGAATGATCTGACCCCATAAGGACTCTTCTGTACCCTTGACAATCATGAATTTACTAAACTGTGACACTAGACCTGCATCAGCCGGCCCATGGTTTGTCTTTTCACACTTCAGCGAAATACATAAAAAGACAAAACACAAATTGTCTCTGTATTTTTTAAGTACAAACCTCAGGTGTGCTTTTTTAATTTGATTCAGTTTCTTGGTGAATATACCATATTATTCTGACAAAAATAAGTTCTAGAAATAAAGCATAACTTAGCAGACAATCAAAAAATCATAGTCGGCATGTGCAGCCTAGGAAAAAAAATTAAGACTTCAATTCAGTTTTAATTCTAAGAAAGCTATCAACTTACATAAAACAAGGACAAATCTCATCTAAATAGTTTGATGCATTCCCTCACATTCATGCAAAGGAACGCATGTGTCATGGTGTTGGCCTGCAGGCCCTTCCCCCTGCTGCATTCTTTGCCTCCACCTTAACGAGCCACACCTATTGCTCGTTAAGGTGGAGGTGAAGTTTTAGTATTTAAGAGTGGGCTGCACCTACCTTGGAGTATACTGTATGCAGTATACTGTTTGTTTGTGCTCTTGAGCCCTGCGATGCTTTGTTGTGCTGCTGCTCCCCTCTGGGACTCTTTTAGCTGTTTAATTTATGTCAAATATTCTTTGTATTTTTACTCAGCCTGTGCGTTTGGGTTCCTCTAACTTCTATGGGAACATGGTCCTAGTGCCCGCTGGCTTTGTCTCTTGCCGGCGGGCCAAATTCCATGACAGCATGTGCTAATCCCTCCAGTACTGAACACAAAATGCGGTTAATGATGATGATGATGATATCTTTATTAAACGTGTCAAGCACACAGAGGTGCCCAACCCTCACGGATTTATATGACACGAATTAAATGAAATGGTTACAGTGGTCGCCGTCACATTTACATTTTCCTTCTTTTTTTTAAAAATTATATTTCACATACAAAATTCAAGTATCATGATTATACATGCATAGAAATGTCATAAACAGAAATCATTTTGTATCACAAATGCCAAAATGTCTGACTTTGACAAGGCAAACATTTGACTTTAACTCCGTAGAGAGGATCTAAACAAAACACTCTGTCTTGTATCCCAGGCCTTGCAGATAAAATTTACCATGAAGAAGGGGGCTTTTCTAGAACACATTTCCCATTTTTCATGGTCATCCTTTTCAAAGAGATCGGCATAGACTGAGAACATTTTCCTGAAAAATGTATCTCTCATTTCTTCTCACCCTGGACAGTAAAACAAAAAATGAACCTCGTCTTCGACTTCGTCTAAATTACAAACCTAACAAATCCTTTCCTCCTCTGGGTGGCATTAAACCTACCTGTTTCAATTGCTAGTGGTAGGGTTCCTGAACGTGACTGAGCACACAGAGATCTTTGTTTCTTAGTTAAGTTATATTTTACGTATGATTCTACATAGTAGCAATTCTTAATAAGGCAATAAGTTCTCAGTTATGGTTTATGCCAGATGTTAACTGACCATTTCTTTTTAAATACGAGAAACAAAACACTTGTGATTTCTTCAATATTACAGACTAATCTGCTCTGAAAAATATAAAATAATTCATTCCTAAAAAATAAAGATTTCATATCATTAGCCCAAGGGTGGCCATGCAAAACATCCCAATTAAAGATCTTTTTAGTGATTTTCTGATCAGACATCCTGACTGGTTTATTCCACTGTAGTAACATTTGCCTTTTATGTCTTATATCTGGAGGTTCCCTCCCCATATCCCCACTGATGGCTAAAATGGAGGTAAAGTTATTTATTCCCAAAAAGGAACGAATAGCTCTGTGATGTAAAGTATTGCAGTTGGCATAATCACGGAAACCCCAAACACCAGAAGCATAGTCAGACACAGGACACGAATGCATTTTAAAGCTGAGTGTACACTACCTGAAAAAAGTATTAGGACGATCCTCATTCTCACTCAACCTTTGATGTACGTGCTATATTACACATGTGAGTGTTGTAGGAATTTAATGGTGTCCTAAAATGTACATGTAAACATCACAGAACATTATTTGAACATTTGGGGAAGCTACAGACATACAAATTGGCATATTTTTTCTCTGCATAAAAAACTCTCACTTTGGGTCTGTAATAAATAAGAGATATTATAATAAATAGTGCTTGCAAGATGGTAATCTTCAAATTTACAAGTCTGGAATTGTGTCTTTGTTATAATGGAAGACCACGGCTACTATTAGTTCAATCAATATGATCAGGTGTGGCACATGGAGTGATTTTGATTCTCTATAAAAGGAGGGTCAAGACTTAGAATAATTCAGTTTGGTGTATCCAAAATGGGGTCTGTATTTTTATTTGAATAAACAACTATTTCCAAATATGATACATTCACTATTTTCAACTGCACTGTAAGAAAATCACACACATAAATAGTGACGTCCTAATACTTTTGTCAGGTAGTGTAGGTATGGTATCCCATATTACCACATTATTTTGCCTTATTCAGTACAGATCACAGGGCTCTGCCTGCTGACTGAGCCAGAACACAGATAGCAATGGAATTATAGAGAAATAACTAAGAAAGCTCCAAGATGATTAACACAACATCAAATTGACTCTGATCAGGACTTAGAAGGCTCTGTGTCCCTGTATTTGTATGGGTCATTCATAAAGGAATTCCTCTCTGCCCTACACTCGACATAAGACTGGTATGCATTAACATGTGTCCTGCGTGGGATTTAAGCATGAGCTAACTGTTAAGAGCACGACCCTCCTTAATTAGTGTAATCATATCAAGCGCAGTGAGTGTTTTCACTGCATCAGCTCAGTTTGCCGCTTTGTAAGCCACAGACTCTGGTGATAAGGCACGTCGCTATTTTGGGCAGCTAACGTGTCCCTCAGTGATGCTGAGTAGAAACAGATTAGGTGAGGAAAACAATGCATGCTGGGAGCTGAGAAGCAGGCTACTGCTCAGTTACGATGCCTTTCAGCAATATGATTTTGCTCGACAAAGCTTTTATAAATGAGGCCCTGGCCTGTGTGGCACAATGTAACATATTTTATGAAGTCGACAAAACACGATACACAATACTTAATAAATATTTATATTAACATATAAACAAATTAGCGCTGCCTAAATGTCACCCAGCGACGCACAGTGACTATTAATAGAAGTACTGCCCTGTGCTCACCGCAGACGAATTCCATCTCATTTAGTACATAATTTTGATGAATTCATTGCCTCCCTGTGCATCTGGCCTGCAAGATGGCACTTAATGTACAATATCCCACAGCAAGAATATGCATGAAGTAGCTAATTTCTTGCCCATTTGTCACTTTCAAGTGCCTAAAAGATGCTAAACTGCTGGATAGCGGAGTGAAAGAATAGTCAGTCAAAGAGTGCCGGCTCACAACGGAGTCTTTACACCACCCAGCCCCACCTGAGAAGCGTGACTCACAAGCTCGGGGTGAGACGGGCTCCCCTGTGGTGAGAACTATCAGTCATTTTTCGCAATACTTTCTGGGGACAAAATGTAGCACATCTCAGTTCCCCAGAACCGTCTCTCAGTAATTTTATCCTATTGCCTGAAAGCAGTTGGGATATTGTTGTTATTTCTTGCGTATACTGGTCGGCAGTGTACCGGAGGGCAGGGGATAATCTTGTCAGCTATCTCTATTTTTCAGAAGGGGTCCAGGGGAACGATGGAATACAGAGGCCGATGGGCAGGTACTAGAAATGATTCTCCTGAGTTTGCTGAGCAGCTGAATAAATTTGGAGAGACATGCTGGTTTGTATGTGTTGCATTCTGCTTGCAAGGCACAGACCCAACTCCAAAGGGGCCTACACAGTCTCAGCTATTTTGCATTTAATGGCCGATGAATAACTATTCAGGAGATTATTTATAAAACGTGCTGCTAAGTGTTATCAGCTGAAGAAATTATCCCACAGAGATTTAAAAAACAATAAATCTTGAGAGGTAGCGATTCCATTTGACAGGTTCCACAGCAATTGCGAAATTCTGACACATTTACATTTACTGAAAGTGAATGGGACATGTTGACATGGCTTGTTTCAGCATGCGGTTAAGTGCTGGTTTCTGCATGCATGGCATAACCTCGCTTCTGAAAGAGCATTACTCTCCCTTTTTCAATGGTAATTTTCCTTTAAACACAGTATATTTGCAGAGAAAGGGAAATAGCTACTGGCAGAGCGGTAAAATCGGCTGCCCTCTTTGGAAGGACCATTGACTTTCACATCTCTCTGCACGCAAGGGCCAAAGCCCTTAAAAGTGACAGAAAATGGGATGCAAAGACCTCATGCTGCCAAAATGGGTGGTCCCCCAACCCCCCACCCAATCTGCTTTCTGAACATTATGGTGCTCCAACACACCAAAAGCTTTACCCCATACCCTCCTCACCCCCTCCATTCCCCATCCCTCACCCTCACCATCTCCATCACCCATATTCCTGCTGACATGTTGGGTAGAGGCAATCCTCGAGTCTGAGCTCTGAATTATTATTCGCTGAGACAACTGAGACAGGCCTCTTCTCAACCTGGCAGACCTCATCCCCTCTGTGATGGACGACGCCTGGGCGAGACGCGGTAGAACAATTACCTCGCATCTAAGGGCCATTACAAAAACAAATAACCCCTCAATTCATTCTTTACTTCTTAAAGAGTGGAGGAGAAATGCAGGTGACAGATGTAAAATAAACGACCATTCACTGGCAAGGAAACAACCCCCCCTCCTCCGTCGGCCTCCAGTTTTTCATGCATTAAGACGTAACTCCGTTATCACTTCATTTTAATATCCTGCATTCTCATCGGATCCTTCTCTGAACCCAGAATTATAGTCCAAGATATCACTCAATTTAAATGTCACCAAGCAATGGTTTGGAACTGCAAACACACTGTAAATAAGGTATTCCTCGGTGTTATAATAAAACATGTCAAGTGCTAAATGTTATTAGGAAATATAGTTTAAATGGATGCTATCGGTGTTACTCTGTAATTTCTCTGGGAAGTATATTTTAAGTGTTTGAAAAAGAGCAGTAAGCGATAAATATTAATAGTGAAGGCGACCCGAAAATACTCAAGTGCTGAAAAGACGCAGCAAAACAAGTTTCACAGCAGAACAAGCAGCACTGGGGATACAAATGATGATGTCATCATGGACCGGAGATATCTGCTGAGATCTGGGGGTGTGATGACACAGCAAAGTACTTCCACATGACTTCGCCTGTCGTTCTGGTCAAAGTTTGAAATGATTCTCTCTACTTTCTGGTTCTAGGTATTTACTTTCTTCAGGATCAATAATTTAGCAACAGAGTAACTAAAACGACAAGTCACCCGCAATTGTTTTACGGAAGTTTCCGAGTTTTTCTCGGAATCAAATTCTACTGGGTGTAACGGGATGATAATTGGCATGGTTGTACATTTTTTTTCCCGAACGATAAAGTACTAAGGAAGGAGATGGAGGGAGCAGAGAGAACTGTTTTCCCGAGGCAGAAGTCTTGCATGATATGCTGTTTGAGGACGCATTAGCCCACCTCAGTGGAAAACGCTTTGGACTCTGATGGATGGAGAGGCAGGCGGGGTGTGTTTACAGAGGTCAGACGGCGAGCACTGCATGCACAACATTACTTATCTTGTCTTTGATGACGGTGAAACACAAGCTTCTGTTGGGGCAGTAGCAGAGTTTGTTGAGGCCACAGATGTAATCTCTTCTGCAAACAAATTCACGTGTATAAGGAGGTCAGTCTGGAGCCACAAACAGTAAAGAAAAGAGGTTCAGATTAAAGGCCTCTATCTGCAGGGTTAAGGTGTGTGTGTGTGTGTGTGTGTGTGTGTGTGTGTGTGTTTGTGTGTTTTTTTGTGATGTTAACATGCCATTGACTGCCAATATGAGCTCACTATGTCTTCTTTGGGAAAATTCACTGAGGTAGAGTGGCATGGCCACATTACTGTGAGGTCACTGTCCCATCTCCCAGCAGCAGAAATGCGAAGAGTGAAGAGACATACATTAATCATTATTCTGCCATGGCCCCTGTGTGAGGCAGTTGTTTTGGCTTCACTGTACGTGCTGATTCTTCATCATGGGCAGGACAGAGGGAGGGAGCAGCCTGGGGCGTGCCCATGTGCGACGCCAACAATGCAATTACGCCAAATGGTCGTTTTATTAATCATTGCAATTTGTCCCTCTTTATGTGGGCAGCGTGACTCCTGTGTACTCGGGATAAGAAAGCAGCGATGCTCAGCATATATCAGGGCCGGGCCGGAGCGATACACACCAGTGGCCGCAGGACCTCAGCGATGCAGTGGGGTCGAACCGCCTTGCGATTAGCAGCTCCCCGACAGAACAGCCAAGAAAATCTGCCCAGCTGTTTGGATCTCAGGCCTGACTGTCACCCGAGATCCTTCTGCCTCCTCCTTGTGTCTCTCTCTCTTTCTCTCTCTCAAAATTAAATTCAGAATGCTTTATTGGCATGACATTTCAACATGTGTCGTTAAAGAGTTGCAAGAAATTTACATTGTTTGTAAAATACTATATAATTTAAACAATCGACAGTTCCACTTAAGAAATTTTCTCTCCCTCTCTCTCTGCAAGTGGGGATTGGCCGAGCCTGCGCTTGTTTTGTTTTTGCCATGGTTTTAGATTGTCCATTTTTTGTTTTTAAATAACGTTCCAATAAAGGGCGGATAAAAATGACATATCTCGTGCCCCCTGTTTAACTCACTCACCTCTCTTTTTCTGTCAGCCATAGATCTTTCTGTTGATGAACAGTTCAATTAGCAATGCATTAATTGAGTTGGCCCTCTGATCTTACTCCTGGCTGCTATGATCTTGTAGCGATTAACTTCATCTTGATGCATTTATTTTCATTTGCTCTGTTTTCTTTAACACTTTAGTGAATAGTTTATTTGCTGGAAAACATGCTTGTCTTTGTCTTATGTCTGACTGTTCCTTTTACATCAACTTTGGCTGTTCTCTCCTAAAGCACGAGTCCCAATCTTGTGGGTGCATCTTGCTTATCATTAGGACTTTGCAGCAGAATTAAGGATTGCAGTGTAAAAGTAAAGACACTGGGCTGGTTAAGCAGACGTTACTGGTTACATCACCGGTGTTTCAAGCACCTGAACCTGTGAAGCGGGGAGTCAGACCGGCTGCTTCCGTAATGGGCCAACTTTCCCGGCTATAGGCAACAACCGGCCTTAATCTTGGAAAAGATTATGAGGCTGGCTGCTGAGGTTGTTTTCGTGGGGGGTTTGAGAAAGAATGTTGATACTGCAAAAGTCCAAATACTCCCTGCCCCCTCTTTTGCATCCAGTGCCGCACATGGAGGCAATATCAGTTCAGCTCTAAACAATGAACCTGTTCGCACCCTGTATCTGATTACAGCAATGAAAATCACTATATTTTTAAGAATGTGTAAAAATGACAACTGGATAAACCTGGAGACATTTCTGGTGTCAATCTTTCACATTTTTTGAATGGCAAAATCACATGCTAGCTGTCAGATGCTAGCTGTGTTAGCCGCGAAAAATCACACTTATGGGCCCAGGGACTTCTCCCTTTTCCCCCTCTCTCTTTATTATTATGTCCGCCTTGTTCTCCATCCCTGACATTCTCTCTCTTTACCTTTTGGTCTCTGACATTCTCTTTGTCCTCCCTCTATTATCACTCGCTTCTCTCACCCTTTCTCTCCCTCCACGTGTCTGACATTATCTTGCTTTCCCTTTTCCTCCTACCTTCCAGTTGCGTTTTGTTGGCCCCCCTGAGGAAGGGCATGTGCTCTGTGTTTAATGAGGATGCAGGAACAAGGGCTGAAGTCACTCAGAAATTTGGTTGAGTTCAGAAGGAAGCTTTAATCCCTCACCAGTGATGTTTGAAGCTCCTTCGAGAGGAGGACAGGACATGTTTTGATGAGGATAATTTCCCTCTCCCCTGGAGGGATAGATTGTTTTGTTGTGCCATTAACCGTGAATCGTAGGCCCCGCCATTCCTTTGCAGATTATTAAAATTTTTAATCTCCTCTCCCTCCACTGCTCCTTATTCAAATTCACTCGTATCTCCTGCTAATATGCAATTCTTTTCAAATAATGCCGTTCTTTTCGAAAACCTCTCGCTTTAGCTGGCAACAAATAATTTGAATTATTATGATTAAAAGTTTCATTCTGCTTCTTCAGCCCAGCGCTGTTTGCTCAGGCTTGACAATTTAGAGCTGTGAACATGGCCTGTGAGTGAAAGTGAGGCTGACTTTACTGAATGTAATTGTGGACAGCACTTGACAGTGTTATTGAATATCAGATTATTTACATCATGTTGACACTGCCTATTCTATGCGCAAATGTAAAGTTACGATACTTCTGTGGAATTTCTACAGTTCCGTTTAACAGAATATATCGTCGCGCATTCAAGAATAAAGCCGCTTTCACACCGGACGGGAGACGAATTTTTTGCACGAAAGATTACATTCAAAGTCAGTGCAAATGACTTTGACGCGTGTATTCGCGTCTTTGCATTGACTTTGAATTTAGTCTGTCGTGCGAAAAAATCGTTTCTCGTCCGGTGTGAGAGCAGCTTTAAGGCTACTTTACATTGCTTGTCTTTTCAGCTTTTCAGGTGATCCGTCCAGTCCATGCAACTGTATGATATGATCAATGCTTGAAAAATTATTACCACCCCTGGCATAGATTAATTAACGGGGCTGTATTAAACAAACACAGCAGGTAATGAGCTAAATTATGCGTTCGATAATATGTGAAAACAATATTCTGAAACGTTAATACAATTTCACAGAGAAAAAAAAGGTAAATAATAAATCACTTGTCCTCAAGAGCTCGGTCCAGGACTGCTGCGAGGCGAAATCTATGAGATGGAATGGATTTCCCCAACTCCTTTTGGTTTTACATGGCAGTCGGAATTGCAAGCCGCAAAAGCATATCGCCAGCACGTTTGTGTTGGTAATCAGTAAATCAGGTATCATCCAGCAGCTTCATTGATTTCATATCTTACTTCTGCTTTTATCCACTGCATTTTGCTGTACGAAGCTGTATGTAGGCTGGCTATGGGCATCAGACAACAATAATTTAGTATGTATCTGAGAGGCTGAAACTTCTGCCTTAAATCAAATGATACTGGAACGAGCAAAGAGCTACATTAGAAGAATAATCTATATTTTATATGAATTGTTTTATTTGAATTATTATATCTCTGTGTTAGAATTGCCTACACTTTAAAAAGCTTCATACATTTAGATATTTATATTATTCAAATTGACTTTACCTACTCTCGCCAATAAACCTCTCTTCAATAAGTTCACTAGGGATGGATTAGTGACACAAATCACAGATGATGTAAATGTTGCTCTGCATACTTAAAGATGCTGCTTCATCAAAACCTCTGTTATTGGCATTGGATGCAACTGAAAAAAATAAAAATAAAACCAGTTTAAGGGACTGGGAAAGCCAATATAAACCAATAATTTTTTGGTCCAACAAACATTTTGTGCTTGACTCTCCTGCTGGATTTGTTTGTGCATTCATGGGAAGAAAATACAAGGTTTTTGGACAAAATCTTCAGAGTTGCTTGCCATAAATCAATATTGTCGTCTCATATGACAGTAGAATCTGCTACCAATCGAAGCACAGTTTAGGAGCTAAAGCTCACACCAGGTGTGATAGATTGGACAGAAATGGACATTTTGGCTGAGCATTACTTCTCTGGTTTTTATTTTGGAAGAAAAGTAAGTTGAAAAGGATCGCATATTGATGGTTAAATACAGGGGTGGACAATACAGGGATCAAAAAGTAAATACTTTTCATTTATTTATGATCACAGCCCACCTCTTGGCAGAAGTCCTGCGTTCATTTGCTAATCAAGGTGGTTTGATCAACATACTAACCAAGACGTCTAACTTCTGAACTTGGATTTCCCACCTCAAGTGAAAATGGTGGTGCGGTTATGGTGGATGCTGCAGGGATGTCCTGGTACCGTTATTTAAGTCATTGTCATTTTGAACTCCAGCAAGTCAAATATACAGAGCTTTGACCATAACCATGGAAGTCATCTTGAGGAAGTTAAAAATAATCAACCAACCAGACTTCTCTTTGTCCACGTGATGTTTTTGTTCCCAAGCATTCAGTTCTGCATATAACGGCCATTGTAATCTCTCATCTCGTACCAAATCGACAATTTTGGTGGCCACTTAAAGAGATCAGTCAAGAAGGACAGAATAAAGGATCAGGATTTTTTTTTTAAAGATTTTGTTTGGAGGAGTACAATAACATCCCTCATTTTGTTTCCATTAATTATCCATACACCCGGGAAAATACTTCAGAAAGTTTGCTAGTCTATTGCTGGGTACACACACATTCACTAGCACTCGAACCTATTTAAAATTAAGATTTTTCAGTCACCTGACCTTCATGTCTTCAGGCAGCAGGAGGAAGTGGAAGTACCAGGACCCACAGACACACAGGCAGAACGAGCAAAGTCCACGCGAAAAATCCCAGGCCAGGGTTTGAAGTGAACCCAACACCTTCTCACTCATTTTTAGAAATCACTATTTTGGCCCTGTGTATATACTGTATCCAAAATCTAACCATGTCGATATTGACAGCTATGGAATAACTAATTGAAGGCTACCATATATATCAATTAAATGACAAAGTACATGAATGAACGGATATCAGTGCATACAATTCCTCCTTGGGCTGTCCATGAATTCCAATTGAACCAGAGGTACATGACTCAGTGCTGGAGTCTCGATGGTTGTCTATGGACTGAGATAATGCAGGGGCTTTTGGCAGTTGCAGGGGCGTGTTTAGGGCCTGCCTACTGAGGTTATAGCCCGGGGTATTTATTCTTTAGCCCGCGGTCTTTTCTAATGGCTAAATAATAAAACGAGTATGAACTTTGAGCTGTTGCAGCCTCTGAGTCTTTAGCCTGTATTTTAATTTATTTGTGGCGTGCATAAGTCATTTACTGTAGTTATGGGGACACTTAGGTATCTGTATCGTTCTCATAAAAAGCCTCCCTCTTCCTTCTGGATGTCTGGAAACTTTATAAGCCAGTTTAAGGTCTCTGCACCCACAAAGTTCATGATGCCTGAAACATGCCATTTGGGAGCTAGCTAGTAGCAAAGTAAAAAAAAAATAACATAAACTAAAAAAGGTAATGTTCACTTACCAGATATAAGCCTTACATTTTTTATTTAAAAAAATGTAAATTTGCATCTGGTGAAGTGAACAGTGAACTTGAAACTTTTTCTCGTTGTGGCTAGCTACCACTTTATCCGCTAGCTTGATCAACCACATTGGTGTGTTCTTAACATGAGAGGGTTTTCATAGCTTAACGTAGACAAACTGATTTAAAAAATTTGGGATACTGCGGCAGATGTAACTGATTTTCAGTATTTACGTGCACACTGCAGTTGACTTTGCTAATATATCTCTTTAGGAAGTACAAAAACAACAAGTGCGTGGCTTTGACGAATTGTTTGTGTGTGTGATTGAAACATTCCAGATCATTTTAACCAATTCCTGAAATCTGTTGTTATGCAGGTAGTTCAACACATTTTTAAATTCAGTGAAGAGGTAAGAACTCTGTGGTGGGCACGTGGCTTTGATCAGTGATGAATGCTCATAGGGACGGCAAACTTTACGTAAATGCCATTTTGATTTTTGAAGTCTCAAAATAACAATACGGGATAAAGTTCATTAATTGTGTTATTGAAATAAAGATCCGTTGAGGAATAAAATGAGCGGGTATGCTGTAATTTGATGGTATATTACTTAATTTCAATATAGAAACAATACCCATAGCTAATATACAATCAAATATAATACTGCAAGCAACATATTAGCTGTCTGTTTAATAAAGAGATTTGATGCAATTATGAATTTAAATTATTTTAAGTAGACATTCTCAAAACCTTTAATAAACTCCATATCTGCCTACAGCTGCACATTGGAAGAAATGAGGAATTAACTGCTGGTAAACCCATGAGTTAAATGGAAGTTCTTGAGGAACTCCTAGTCACCTTTAAAAAGTAGCGAATGATTATTATTTTAGGAAAAGAAAAGGAACTAAGTGGCAGTAAACCATTATTTAACTGGCAGTACTTGAGTAACTCCCAATCAAATTTTGTAGATCAGCTAACTACTTCTTCCTTCTTTGTTCTTCAATTAACTAATAATTTTATCAAAATCTGACTAGAGTTACTCAAGAACTGCTCATTGTGGTTCATGGTCAGTTAGTTCCTCATTAGTTCCTAATTTTTTCTGGTAACCAGTCAAATTTTGAACACTTTTCTATGAAATGTTATAGATGATTCAGTGCTGAAGATGTCACTGAGAGTATTGTGGCTGAACTGAAAGAATCTAGCATGTATGCTATAGTGGCTGATGAGGCCGGGGACAAAAATTTAGCACAACTTTCAGTTTGTGTGCGCTTTGTCTTTCAAAAAGATGGTGATGTAAATGAACAGTTTGTGGCTTTCAATAATTGGGAAGGTTTTAATACAGACACTATAGCAGGGTCATTAGAGCAAACATTAAAAAGACACGGAATCATCATGGCATTTTTCATCTAATGTTTACGTGCAGTACTGTACCCAATATCACATACGGTTTTTGCATAAGCCACTTCTTAGAAATGTGAAATTTTTTGCCAATTTGATTAATCCAGGTGCGAGACTTCAATATACCATTGACAAAGTAATTAATTCCAATCTGCACTGAATCACGTCCTGTTTTTGGGGCTCAGGCCCTGGTGTTTCAAATGTCTGTACATGCCCCTGGGCAGGTGTATCACTAAGATGTGCCTATCAATACAACTGCCTATTCAGAAATGGGAGAATATGAAATAAAAAATTGGCAAAGGAATGACATTAAAAACACTTAAGTGCGGCATAATTAAAACAATGAACTGTTCATAATATCACTTACACCATAATAAGGACACCGTTGCATAATTTACCACCAGCGCTAGCTGAAAAGGCAGAGTGTCGGAGGAGAAGGAGCTTCATCGCTGAGCTGTGTTTGTAGTTTGTTGTTGTTTTTTATCATAACGAGATGGTTTTTTTTTTTGGTTACCTTCCATTAAATATGCTGGTCTTCAGAGGAACACTAGGTTTGATTTGTCCAGACCTTCAGCATTTACAAAAACCTTTTAGCTAACTAACAAAACAAAACAAAAAAAAAACTGCATTACAATTCATTGTTTAAAGAAAAAAAAAAACAAGCATGATGACCAATAACTGACACGTTCTGGACTTTTTTAAATAGGCCCAGAATATATTAAAAATCAGGTTCCAGTAATAACCTGCATTAAAAAGCAATGTCTCATTATAAATACAATGATGGCAGTTGCTGCAGATGAGCTGGACTGTGGTGAATAAAATATTTCCTGTAAATTGCCCTTAGCTTGTCTTTGATTATCTAACATGCAAGGCAAATCTTGAAACGGGTGATCCATCAGTAGATGGATTCATTTTACACTGGCTACTCGATTATAATGTAATAGCTGTATACTTCAAATAAAATATAGCCCCAAAGTAAGCCCAGAGTTTGTAATCAGGATTGTTTACAACCACAATTATTGATACCAGTTTTTACATCAATAAACACAGTTGTTAATGTGACCACATTGATACTGTATCTCTGGAGCTTAGCTGCTGGTAGGATCTCCCATGGCAAATTGATCCCAGGTCAGTGGTCAGACGAAAAGCAATTCCCTGGTCTCCTATAAAGAGCTCCCTTAAGGAAATACAAATCTTGCCTGGATTAAGGACACCGGGGCCCCCTCTGGGAGCCTGGGAGGGGAGTTCGCAGGCAAGTGCCTGGTGGCCAGGTTTTTCCCGGGACCCAGCCGGGCTCAGCCCGGAGAGGCGACAGGGAGCTGCCTGCACGTGAGTAAGGGATGAGTGCAGTGTATCGGATGGCAGACGGGGGCAAGGGCCCTTGCGTTCTGGGCCCCGATTATGGAATCTGGCTCTTGGGACATGGAACGTCACCACACTGGGGAAGGAGGCGGAGCTTGTGCGAGAGGTTGAGCGGCACTGGCTAGATATAGTCGGACTCAACTCTACACACATCTCTGGCTCTGGAACTAAGCTCGTTGATAGGGGTTGGACTTTCTCCTTTTCTGGAGTTGCCCAAGGTGAGAGGCGGCGAACAGGCATGAGGATACTATTGTCTCCTCGGCTGAGTGCCGTCGTGTTGGAGACCATCCCAGTGAATGAGAGGGTCTCTGCAATTCGTTTGCATGTTGCAGAGAGAATGCTGTGACTGTTGTTTGTGCTTACGCACCAAACAGCAGTTCAGAGTATCCAGCCTTCTTGGAGTCTACGGGTGGGGTACTGGAAAATGCTTCCACTAGGGATTCTATATTTCTACTGGAAGACTTCAACGCTCATGTGGGCAACGTCGGAGACCCTTGGACGGGAGTGATTGGGAGGAATGGCCTCCCTGATCTGAACCCGAGTGGTGTTTTATTTTTGGATTTCTGTGCTAGTCATGGATTATCCATAACGAAAACAATGTTCGAGCATAAGGGTGTTCATAAGTGTACTTAGTACCAGAGCACCCTTAGCCAAAGGTCGATGATCGATTTTGTAATCGTGTCAACAGATCTGCGACCGTATGTCTTCGACACTCAGGTGAAGAGAGGGGCTGAGCTGTCAACTGATCATCACCTGGTGATGAGTGGGATCAAATTGCAGGGAAGACTGCCAGACAGACCTGGGAAGCCTAAATATGTTGTGAGGGTGGACTGAGAACATTTAGTTGAGGACCCTGTCTGGACAATTTTCAACTCTCACCTCCAGAAGAGCTTTTCCCATATCCCAAGGGAGACTGGGGACATGGAGTCCGAGTGGACCCAGTTCAAAGCCTCTATTGTGGAAGCGACTGCTTCGAGCTGTGGCCTGAAGGTTGTCGTGCAAGCAACCCAAAAACACTTTAGTGGACTCCAGCGGTGAGGGAGGCCTTCAAGCTGAAGAAGGTGGTCTTTCGGGCTTGTCTAGCTCAAAGGACCCCCGACTTGATAGACCGGTACTGGCAGGCTAGAGGGACTGCAGCCGAGGTAGTTGCTGAAGCAAAAACTTGGGTTTGAGAGGAGTTCGGGGATACCATGGACAAGGGCTTTCGGGTGACCTCAAAGAGTTTCTGGCAAACTGTCAGACGACTCAGGAAAGGGAGGCAGGGCTTCGCCTAGGCTGTTTTCAGCAGGGGTGGTGAACTGCTGACCTCAACTGAGGATATCATCTGGCGGTGGAAGGAGCACTTTGAAGGACTCCAAAATCGAGCAGACATGCCCTTCATTGAGGAGGCAGGGATAGAGGACTCAGGCGAGTCTTTGCCCATCTTCCTAGTGGAAGTCACTGAGGTGGTTGAAAAGCTTGGTAGTGGCAAGTCACCAGGGATGGACGAGATTCGTCTTGAGATGCTGAGGGCCCTGGATGTTGGTGGGCTATCATGGTCAACATGCCTGCTTATCATTGCATGGATGTTGGATACAGTATGCTTGGACTGGCAGACTGAGGTGGTGGTTCCCATTTTTAAAAAATGGGACCGGAGGGTGTGTTTCAATTATAGGGGATCACACTGCTCAGCCTCCAAAGAAATGTCTATGCCAGGGTGCTGGAAAGGAGGCTCCGGATTCAGGAGGAGTAATGCGGGTTTTGTTCCAGCCATAGAACAGTGGACTAACTTTATACCCTAGCACAGATACTGGAGGGGTCACGGAAGTTTGCCCATCCAGTCTACATATGTTTTGTGGACTTGCAGAAAGCTTATGACTATGTCCCACGAGGTATCCTGTGGGGGGTGTTGCAGGAGTATGGGGCTCCAGGCTATTAAATCAAGCCATTTGATCCCTGTACAATCAAAGCTGGAGTTCGCATTCTCGGCATTAAGCCAGACTCGTTCGTTGGACACCGCCAAGGGTGTGCCTTGTCACCTATTCTGTTCATGATTTTCATGGACAGGATATCAAGGCGCAGCCAAGGTTTTGAGGGTGTCCAGTTTAGTGACCTCAAGAATTCATCCCTGCTGTTTGCAGATGATGTGATCCTGTTGGCTTCATCATGCTGTGATCTCCAGCGCACACTGAGGTAGCTCGCAGCTGAGTGTGAAGCCGTCAGAAAGAGGATCAGTACCTCCAAATCTGAGGCAATGGTTCTCTCCCAGAAAAAGGTTGGATTATCCCCTTCAGGTGGGGAGTTAGTTCTTACCCTAAGTGGAGGAGTTCAAGTATCTTATTCACGAGTGAGGGTAGGACAGAGCGTGAGATTGACAGACGGATCGCTGCAGCGTCTGCAGTGAAGTTGGCGTTGTACCGGTCCGTTGTGGTGAAGAAGGAGCTGAGTATAAAAGCGAAGCTCTCGATTTACTGGTCGATCTATGCTCCAACCGTCCCCTATGGTCACAAGCTTTGGATAGTGACCGAAAGAATAAGATCGCAAATACAAGCGGCTGAAATGAGCTTTCTCCGTAGAGTGGCTGGGCTGACCCTTAGAGATAAGGTGAGGAGCTTGGACATCGGGGAGCAGCTCAGTGTAGAACCGCTGCTCCTCCGCTTTGAGAGGAGTCAGTTGAGGTGGTTCGGGCATCTAGTCCGGATGCCTCCTGGACGCCTCCCTTTGGAGACTTTCCAGGCATGTCCAACTGGGAGGAGGCCTCAAGGCAGACCCAGGACACGCTGGAGGGATTATATCTCCCGGCTGGCTTGGGAATGGCTTGAGGTCCACCAGGTAGAGCTGGAGGAAGTCTCTGAGGAGGGGGGCGCCTGGGCTTCTCTACTCAGTCTGTTAACCCTGCGACCTGGCCCCGGATAAGCGGAAGAAAATGGATGGATGGATGGATGGATGGACTAAGTGCAATGTGACCCCTTAGTTTGGAGGAAGGCATTTATACAGTATGCCTTCTTGTTACATAACATTATTCTATGTCACGAGGACGTGAAAAATTTTAACACAAAGGCATTGGAAGTCAATTATAAAACATTGTGGTCAGTGATCAATCAGTCAAGACAGCTTTAAAATGTGGTCTGAGGTCTGGAATTCACCCAAATTTGCTTCCTATATTTTTAATTTCATGTGCAAAAAATAAGGAAAGAACAGTTGATGTGTGACTTTTTTAAGAACCTGAGGGTAGCCCCAAACTTTTAGCCTGTAGTGGAGTAATTCAAGGGTTATGAGAATGTGAGTAAGAAACTAAAGTAATGCATATTGTTACATTGTGACAAGTACATGACCCAGTGAGCTGTTCAGAGTTGAACTAAAAATTATGGACCTGCGCTTTGTCCTTTTTTTGCTCTGGTAAATTATGCATCTTCAGAGCCAGTCAACAGTGTAAAGGCAGTACACTTTATCAGACCACAGGAAAAAAGTTTCCATTGCAAACAGGTCCCTTTTGTTGTTCTTTAGTTCCATGGCCAAAAAAATAATATCAACAAAATGCAATTCTGCTAAACTTACCAAACCTTGCCACACTTGTTCAAAACTGCAAAACGATGAAACAAAGAAGAAAAATGGGTCAGAAAACAGAATCCACACACACACATGCATGCCCGCGCACTCGTATGCTCATACAGTGCGCTTCACTAATATTGGCACCCTCTTTAAATAAGAAAGAGTGACTATGAATGAATGTGATTATTTTTCATCCTCTTGTTATTTAATTAAAAACATGAATAAAAAATAGCCCTTCACTGAAATACAATGATAGAAAGAAAATAATAGATTCCATCATGAAACAAATATTAGTCTCAAGAACATGAGCCACAATTATTGGATACCTTTTGTTTGACACTGTGCCGCCTTTTCTGAGTCTTCCCCATCTGTGTCTAATGCAGCTGGGTAAGACATGGCAATGAATCCTCCATGCTGAACCTTCCCATATCCTTGAATTTCCTAGGTCCAATTTCTGGACTCTTCTCCTTAACTTGTCCCAGAGGATTTCTTTTCCAACTTTTTTAAAATTGAGTTTAGGTCAAGTGACTGGCCATTTATTAACTGTTTGATGAAATCCATGATACCATGAATTCTGTAGGGTCTTTGGGGTGATAAAAGCCCCAAAACATTCAAGATCCACCACCATACTTCACAGTGGTGATGAAGTTCTTTGTGGAATGGCTATTTCTTGTTTTTGTGCAAAACTCATCTCTAGTGTTTTTTTTTTTGTCAAAGAGCTCTATTTTGGTCTTATCTGATCATACCACTTAATCCACTTAATGAAAAGATCTACTTTTTCCTTACAACCCCCCAGAATATCTTGTTATTGAGTGGAGGGTATCTGCTCACAGTTTTGGAGACTGATGCCAAGGGTAAATTAATGTCAAGAGAGGGCTGTAGCATTTTGTGTACTGTACTGTCCTGTAACTCGAACCACTGTAATTACTGTCCTGCTCCACTAGGGGACTGGCCCGGACCACTGGTCTTTGGAGCACGGACCACTGCAGTAACTGTCCTGCTCCACTAGGGGACTGGTCCGGACCACTGGTCCGGGATTTCTCGAGACAGTGAAATTTGCAGTCTTTGCTGGCCTCTGGTCTCGGCACCTCTGACTGAGCAGTCCGTCCTTGAAATACTGCGATTAGATGGTAAATGCCTGCCTTAACCCCAGCATAACTGTTGGCCAAACAATTTATCTAGCCTGCCATGTTCATGAATAAATTGTAATGAATGTGGTTGTTCAAAATGTTTGAAGCCGGTAATCTAACAATAAACAGCTCGCCGCCTTTTCTATTCTACACTTATCTGACGTATTAATTAAGCAGCTAGTGTCACCTAACAAAACCCGAAGAATATAAAGTGAAATAACCGATATTGCGTCATCTTATTCTCAAAAATATGAATCCTCTGAACAGATTATTTTTATCTCGCCTAGCTGCAGAACATCAACAGTGATCGGCACGTTTGAAAAGTAATGTTAATAAATTGCACCCTGTTCATACATTGCTGTCGGCTGTTAATCTCAGTTGATTATTGTGCTTTCTTTCTGTACTATAAAAGCATAATTTTAAACAGAAGGCTATACTCAGGCTGACGGGTGTGATACATCCTTATGATTTTATACTTGAAATGGAGTTTCTATGACTGCTCGGTGTAATTAATTTGAAAATGCGGTGGGCCCTTTCCGAAAAGTAATTTGGCTTCTCAGAAAACACTAGAAAATGACTTAATGGTCTTACCATTCAATCTTTCCGAAAAAACAAGGAATCCTTTAACATAGCGTAATTGTGTAAAACATAGACTGCACAAAAAGATGGACGAAGCGACCGTGACATCACCCATTGTTTTCAGCATACCAGAAAGGAACGCTTGATTTTGGCAATTTGAATTGCGCCATGTTGTCATTTTGAAACCGGATGTGATTTCTATTGGACAGCAGCGTGTATTGAAGATCCGGGGAGGACTGTGGCTGTGGATCTGACCGTATCGGACGAGGACTTGAGGATAGCCACGCCCCTAGAGCATAATCTTTATCCTTTATTCTAGTCTGTATGGGACCATAATTTACAAAAATGAACATCATGATACTTGAAACTTGCTAGAGCTACAATAAAATAATGTGTAAAATCATTATTTAAATGAAAAATCAGGTGGGAAAGTAGGGTCATTTTCTCATAGATTTTTATGGCATTGAACTTTCGTTGTACTGGAGTATAATGACAATAAAGTCATTCTATTCTATTCTATTCTTTCTGCAACCACCAACGTCGCCATCTGCTGGCCATTAAATAGAATGCCATTTTACGGTAATTCCGCATGGGCTTCGTTTTCAGACCAGGGTGCTGCGTCCATCTTTTTATACAGTCTATGGTGTAAAACGATTTACCGCAACTCGTAGTAGGCTACAGTACATCGACCAAGAATAGCCATGAATAACTCTGCTCAGTGTTTATACTATGACTGTTGTTAGGCTACAACCAAGCTTAGGCTATTATATTTATCACTGAGCTTTGTTTTGTTTGTCCCCTTTGTTTTTGTTTTTCCCCTAGTGGAGCAGGACAGTTTCTGCAGTGGTCCGTGCTCCAAAGACTAGTGGTCCGGACCAGTCCCCTAGTGGAGCATGACAGTAATTGCAGTGGTCCGTGTTACAGGACAGTACAGGACACAAAATGTTACAGCCCCTGTAGTTAATGTCTCCAAGTGATTCTTGGAGTTTCCTTTGCCGCTCATCCTCCTCACAGTGCAGGCACTGAAAATGGACACAAGTCCTCTTCCAAACAGATACAGCGCCCTCAATAATTATTGGCATCGCTGGTTAAGATGTGTAAAACAAGCCTGGACGAGGGCGCAAGGTTATTTTGCCACCACCCACAGTGAGGAGGATGGTAAGAGAAATGAAAAGTTCTCCAAAGCTCACTGTTAAAGAATTGCAAGAAATGGTAGCATCTTGGGGTCACAAAGTCTCCAAAACAACCATCAGGCGCTATCTACATGCCAACAGGCTGTTTGGGAGGCATGCACGGAAAAAACCTTTTCTAACTCACAATCATAAACCCACTGGGACTTCAAATGGGACCGTGTGCTTTGGTCAGATGAGACTAAGATAGAGCTTTTTGGCAAAAAACACTCTAACTGGGTCTAGCGGAACACAAAAGATGAGTATGCAGAAAAACACCTCATGCCCACTGTGAAGTATGGGAGAGGATCGGTGATGCTGTGGGCCTGTTTCTCTTCCAGAGGCCCCTGGGAACCTTGTTAGGGTGCATGAACGCTTTGAAATACCAGGTAATTTTAAATCAAAATCTGGTGGCCTCTGCCTGAAAGCTGAAGATGGGTCATCAGTGGGTCTTTCAGCAATAATGACCCTAAACATGTGGCCAGATCTACACAGAAATGGTTCACCAGACACAGAATCAAGCTCCTCCCATGGCCATCTCAGTCCCCAAACCTCAACCCTATTGAAAACCTGTGTAGTGAGCTGAAGAGGAGAGTGCAGAGGAGAGGACCCAGGTCGTTCGATGATATAGAGAGATTGTGCAAAGAGGAATGGTCAAAAATCCCTCTTTCTGTATTCTCCCATCTTGAGAAACATTAAAGGAGAAGATTAAGTGCTGTTTTGTTGGCAAAAGGGGTTTGTACAAAGTATTAACATCAGGGGTGCTAATAATTGTGGCACGCATGATTTGATGTAAGAGAATTATTTCTTAATGTTGGATTTTTTCCCACTGAACAAATGCACTTGAATTAAAGGTTGTATTTTCCTCTTTTTTTCATTGTGGTCCTATATTATTTAGAAAACCCAAAACCAGTGAAGTTGGCACGTTATGCAAATCTTAGATAAAACCAGAACACAATGATTTGCAAATCCTTTTCAACTTATATTTAATTGAATACACTGCAAAGACAAGATGTTTAACTGATGTCGGTTTTTGATGCAGTTCCGCCTGAGGGATCGAAGGTCATGGGCATTCAGTGTTGGTTTTCGGCCTTGTCGCTTACGTGCAGTGATTTCTCCAGATTCTCTGAACCGATATTAGGGACCATGGATGATGAAATCCCTAAATTTCTTGCAATAGCTCGTTGAGGATTGTTATTTTTAAACTGTTCGACAATCAGCTCACGCATTTGTTCACTAAGTGGTGACCCTCGGCCCATCCTTGTTTGTGAATGACTGAGCATTTCAGGGAAGCAGCTTTTATACCCAATCATGGCACCCACCTGTTCCCAATTAGCCCGTTCACCTGTGGGATGTTCCAAATAAGTGTTTGATGAGCATTCCTCAGTCTTTCTTGCCACTTGCGCCAGCTTTTTTGAAACATGTTGCAGGCATCAAATTCCAAATGAGCTAATATTTGCAAAAAATTACAAAGTTTACCTGTTCGAACATTAAGTAACTAGTCTTTGCAGTGTATTCAATTGAATATAGGTTGAAAAGGATTTGCAAATCATTGTATTCTGTTTTTATTTACGATTTACACAACGTGCCAACGTCACTGGTTTTGGGTTTTGTAGAAAGAAACTGAATTTATTAGAAGCTAAAGAACACATCTTAACCAGGGCTGCCAATAATAACGGAGGGCGCAGTATATTGCCATATGCTTTTAACTCAATGGCAGCATGGAGCCACTGTGGATTGGCCTGTTGTTTTGCAATAAGAACATTCTGGCTTTGAATCCCACCCAGCCAGGACCTCTCTGAATGGTGTTCGCATGTTCTCCCTGTTTTCATGTCAGATTCCTCACGGGAGTCTACTTTCCTCCATGCCCAAAAAAGCATATACCATAGATATACTCCTGCCGTTTCCCCAAACCACTCTGGCAGAAGAGCTGGAGCTGGTTACTGGGACCAGCACGGTGGCTGCTTATTGTTCTCGAGTAACTACAATGGGTCTATGGAAGCATATAGCTCACCATATTAAAGTGAAAATGCATTCTCAGAAATGCAGTTTTGTTTTCAACGCATTATTAGTATCATAATGAAAATAAAAATGTTATCCTCCACTCGGCATTTTCATTTTCAAGTCCATGAGCACTTTTTCTTCCAGACTGAAAATTATATACTACTCAAAATTTCATCGGGATCATTAGAATTTTTTTGTGAAATGACATGCAAATTTGGTAACTGCCACTGATGAGCAATATATTGGATTAATGACATGCAGTCAGACACAAAACACATTTCCACGTGCATTTCATGACATTAAATGAGCGTGCAGCCTCACATTTTGGCTTTGACTAACACCATTTCAACCAAGACGTGTGTGTTGCTTGTTGGTGAGAATTTGGAAGTTCCCAAAGTTTTTGCATTACATTTAGCAATAACAATGTCTCCTCAACGTCTTAGACATCGATTGACTTCAGAGCAATTGACTCTGGCTTCTCACAAGTCACGTTGCTAATGCACTTAACGTCAGCCAAAGCGTTGTGAACAGAGCGTGGAACCCGCATCAAACGTTTGGTACAGCAGCACACCGTCATGGGGGTGGTCATCAGACATCAACTACATACACAATGACAAGACCACTTTCTCACACTTCAGGCATGACGTCATCCTTTCTGGACAGCCACCACCCTACGAAATGACCTTCATAACACCTCGGGGGTCAGGGTATCCACTTAGACAATATGGAATTGTCTCATACTGCCGGCCTCAACTCAAGAAGGCCATGTGTTCGAATCCTATTGACGGTGCGTCATAGGCGTGACCATTTGGATTGGGCACACGATCATGTCACATAGACACACAACGAATGGGCTCCAGTTCTCTTTACTGATGAGTCCCGATATTTCTTGGACTTTACTGACAGGAGGCAATGGGTGTGGCGAAGACAAGATGAGCAATTTAATGATGCCTAGATCAACGAACATGACCGTTATGGTGGCGGATCAATTATGGTCTGGTAAGGAATAAGCAGGAACGGCGGAACGGACCTGCATGTCATGGGGAGAGGGACGATGACAGGGGTACGGTACAGGGATGAGAACCTCAATTTGTACGTAAGACCATACACTGGTGCTGTTGGCCCTGATTTCATCTTGATGAATGATAACGCCCGTCCCCATCGTGCTAGGGTGGTGAATCAATTCCTAGAGCAGGAGACAATTGTCCGCATGGAATAGCCCGTGTGTTCACCAGACCTAAACCCTATCGGGCATGTGTGGAACATGCTGCAGGTCACCATTTCTGGTCGTAGGGCACAACCCACAACTCTAGAAGAGCTCGTAAATGCCCTTGTTGAAGAATGGAACAACATTCCAATTGCAAGCATTCGGGTTCTGATTGACAGTATGACCCGACGTTGTCAAGCCGTAATTCAAGCTAGGGGAGGCCATACCCGTTATTGACATTAACTGTGGTAATGAAACATCAAACAAACACTGTTTGTTTTCACTTTACATGTCAGAGGTGAAACCATGAAGTGTTCCTGAAAGCCAAAAGTGTGAGGCTGCACGCTCATTAAATGCACTTGCAAATCTGACTGCATGTCATTTATCCAATATATTGTTCATCAGTGGCAGTTACCAAATTTGCATGTCATTTAAAAAAAAAAAGATCCCAATCAAATTTTGAGTAGTATATTACATTCCATATTCGCAACATTTTTGTCATTTTTGCCATTTTTGCTCCGCCATATAGCCAACAAAATGAAAATGAAAATACAAATCTTAAAATGCGAATACGTTCTTAGAGATGCCCTTTCCTTTTCAAGACACTAATGTGATATCTGTCTCATAATGAAAACAATAATTTTGCTGTGCTTCGCTTTGCATTTTCGTTAACATGGTTCTATGCACTCTTTCCAACAAAATGAAAAACACTCAGATCTGTCGCTGCTTGGACAGATATTTTTGCGCGGTATGTTTTACAGTATACTCACTTACTGAGCAGATTTGTGTGCTCCTGCCCTCCTGGGCTGCATTTGTATTTCTATTGCTTTCCTGATGATTATGGAATAAAAAGGACAGTTTATATATTTATACACCAGTGCCCATACTTTTACTTTTATAGCTTCAGTAGCTAAAGGCAATTAGCTTCATGATAAGGGGTTTTCTTAAGGCTACATGGCTGTTTAGTCTCAACTCTTTGCAGAGTGTGTGTGGATATGCTCTTACTTCCCCTATTAAACATAGCCGCATTCTACTGTTGATTTTTATGATTTTATTTTACCAAATGTTCAAGTGATCTCCAATCACGATCATTTAAGATTTTTTTCTGACCACATTTCTTCCTCAAAGGTGATGGCTCACCACTATCCTTCCAGGTTTTAATTATGCGTTGGACGGTTCTTAATCGGATGGTTGTAGATTCAGCAATCTCCATAGTTATTTTCTTTACTAGATGCAGGCCAATAACTGGACCCCTCTGAAACAGAGTAACATCTTTGCCATGACGGCAGAATATTTCTTCTGAAATGTTTAGTTAAGAAATTA
The DNA here is from genome assembly GCA_029721435.1 of Gymnothorax reevesii. Classification (NCBI taxonomy): domain Eukaryota; kingdom Metazoa; phylum Chordata; class Actinopteri; order Anguilliformes; family Muraenidae; genus Gymnothorax; species Gymnothorax reevesii. Next base: position 126,735,531 of record CM056575.1, on the reverse strand, counting down.
GCTTCTGTATCAGTTAGGCTTAAATAACTTGATGCCAGCTGAGACCTAATGACAACGGAGGCTACAGAGTGTTTAGCTGCTGAAATCCTACATCAGGCGAGAGCAGGACAACGTTTTCCTTTCAAAGCTACAGCAGTGGGTCCATTTAAGTTTTGCTAATAATCACAGAGCACTTCAGAAAGTAGAATATGGCCGGAATAGGTTGGCCCTGGGGTGCCAATGGTTGTGGCACACCTTTTTATTGAATTTTTTTCTTTGTGAAAAATAATGTGTCATTATTTCAATCACATTATTCAGATTGCAGGTTTCATTTTTGTTTAGGTTTTGAATGAAGTATTGGGGGGATAAAGAGAAACCACATTTTTATAGCATCTTTAGCTATTATTTACCGAGGGCTCCAATAACAGTGTAGGACACTGTACATATACACATGCTTTTATTTGCCTGCACGCAGGCACACAGGGACAGAATTGAAAGTGCACGCACGCACACACACACACACACACACACACACACACACACAAACACACACACACGCGCGCACGCACACACACACACACACGCACACACACACGCACACTCAAACACCTGTGCGCACACTCACACATATGCTCTGAGGGGTGGGGTGGGGGACGGGGGTTGAGAGTGAGCATTTTTTAATAAGAGGCAGCACATCTGTGCCAGTCCTTGGCAGCTCCTCTTTGGAGCTGGGAGACACTGAGCCATTAAAATGCACCTGCTTCCACTTGATGCTGCTTCACATTCCTCCTGTCGCTTCCCTGGTGGGTTTGCTTTTTGTCTCCGACTAATGGCTCTCGCCTCTCCTCGGACCACAGAGCGCTCGAGGAACGAGCCCTCGGCCAAACTCCCCAGCATCACAAATTCAAATTCTTTTCAAGGCGGGGAGCGGAGTGACAACAGAGGGGCACAGACCTCCCCCTGCCTAAGTTTTGTCCCTCTCCTACCCCAAACTCCATGTATAGACCAGCTTGGAGATCTGCAAGAGGAAAGCCACATAACTATGCTTGATATTTTGCAGGGACCAACGATGACTGCTTTTCCATATTTATCATTGAGTCCAGCCAGGAGGTTGTATGATTAAACTGGTCATGCTGACTATTTCATTTGTCTGGGAGAAGTGCACTGAAATGCCATTAAGCTGTACACTGTAAAATACATTCAGAGTACAGTCTCGGTCCAAGCATAACCTTTTGCCTCATTTCAGATTTAGAGATCAGAAAAAAATGCATTGAATTCGTTACCAGAGACCAAAATATTTACAGCGGGTCCCTGTTGTACCAGCGATTTGCACTATTTATGAAAATGAGGCAAATACAGTGCTGTTAAAAGTATTTGCCCCTTCCCAATTGCTCTTATTTTTGGATAATTATCTCGCTGCAATGTTTCAGATCATCAAACTATTTCAAGATAACGCAGTTTTTAACTGATGTGAAAAGTAATTGCTCTTTTAGTTACTACATAAAACAAGTAAAAAAAAATTAAAAAAACAGTGAATTACAGTTAAAAACAGTTAAATTTCACTAAACACACCCAGGCATGATTACTGCCAACTCCCCTGAATCGAGAAATAGAACCTGTCTGAAGATAAGAAATAGTTGAAAATCTGCATATGGTGTCAGAATCTAAAGAAAATCAAAAATGGATGAGAGACAAAATCTTTGATTTAAAGCCCTTTTAAGCCTCTGGGACCATGGTGAGAGCCACCATCAACAGATGGAGAAAACTTGAAACAGTAGTGAATCTCCCCAGTGGTGGCTGGCTCACAAAAATTCCTCAAACAACGCATCGAAGACTCATCGAAGAGTGAACCAAAAACACAGACGAATAACTACAGAATTTCAGGCCTCTCTTGCCTCAATTTAAGTCAGTGTTCACTGCTCCACAATGAGAGAGAGAGACTTAAAAACAGCATCCATAGGAGAGTTGCAAGGCTTAAAAAACTACTGACTAATAAGAACACAAGGGCTCATCTCACATTTGCAAAAAAAACATGTTTATGTCCCCCCAGATTTTTGTGATTCTGTGGACTGATGAGTCAAATGTGAAACTTTTTGAAGACCCCCATGATGGGTCTCATTACGTCTGACCTAAAGCTGGCACAGCATTCCAAAATAAGAATATCATACCTATAGTGAAACACAGTGCTGGTGATGTGATGGTCTGGGACTGTTTTTTTGCTTCAGGACCTGAGCGACATTCCATAATTGATGGAACAATGAATTATACTCTTGAAAAGAAAACCCTGAAGAAGACTATCCAGTCCTCAGTCTGTGACCGAAAGTTCAAGCTCAGTTGGGTTATGCAGCAGGACAAAAATCTGAAGGACACAAGCAAGCAGGTCCACCCCTAAATGGCACAAAAAAAAAAAAACACTTTAGTGGGGCCTAGTTCCCATTCTTGAATCAGATTGAGGTGCTGGCATGACCTTAAACAGGCTTATGAAGCCCTCACTGAGGCTGAATTCAAATTCTGCAAAGAAGATTCCTCTGCAGCAATGTAAGACATTGCCAGGCACTGCAAGCATTTGATTGCAGTTGTGGCCACCAAAGGTGGCACAACCAGTTTAGTTTTGGGGGCAATATTTTTTTCACATGGGTAATATAGAAAAAAAATGTGAAAAAATGTTTACCTTCAATAGATTAAATGATCATTTACGTTGTGAAATCTGTAAGTTGTGTTTATTCACATTGTCTTTGTCTTATATTGACATAGGTTGGAGGATCAAAAACTGGATTTTGACTTTTGGATTGCGGACTCTGTACTGTTGCCTTCTGCCCTGCTGGGGTTACCCCCCTCGCTCAATAAAAACCTTTCCTTTTGCAATCCTGCGTTCTCGCATTTGGTTCCGGATCGATACCTCACAGTATGATCTGACCAAAATGGAACCAGCTTGCGCTCCAGCAGCAACAACTTTGGGCTATGATGCAGCACATGTAAGCCATGACACACCAGGTAGCCGACCTCACCCGCACTCTGCAGAATGCGTCGACCATACGACCCTCCCAAAACCCTGTTGCAACCACGCCTGCTCAAGGGACTGCATTCCCTTCAACGCTTCCTGCTCCGGTCGCCGAGCCACGCCTGCCACCTCCCGAGAAGTATGTCAGGGTCCCGGGATCCTGCCGTGCCTTCCTGCCCCAGTGCAAACTTAAATTCAGCCTTCAGCCTTCCACTTTCCCCGGGATCGTTCAGTTTCAGATTACGCCATTAAATTACAGACCTAGGCCACTAACAGCGGGTGGCGAGAGAGAGAGCCTTGTATGACGCCTTCATCTTTGGATTATGCGACCGCATCAAAGATGAACTACTCCCACGAGATCTGCCAGAAAGTTTGAAACAAATTATTGAGATGGCCGTACGTATCGACTCGCGTCAGGAGGAACGCAGAAGGTCCGCCCATCTTGCCAGTACCTCCAAGCCACCAGCTAAGCTTCCTCTTCCACAATCAGAGAGACCCAAGCCTCCATCTGACCCAGAACCTATGCAGTTGGGTCGCAGCAGACTCAACAATGAGGAGAGGGAGCGCAGACGGAGGGAACAGGTATGTTTTTACTGTGGCAAGGAAGGACACTACATCTCCCGGTGCCCAGTAAAAGGTAAATGCCCACTAACGAGGAGAGGAGCGTTAGTGTTCGTTACTCCTATTGAATACTCCTCAAGAAATTGCACCTGCCTTCCCATCTCCTTCGACTCCTTTGCCCGAAAATGGACCCACGTCACCAGTCCCAATAAACTCCACATTTCGGGCAATCATCAAGAATACATTAAGCTCCTTTTAATCAAGCCTCCCCATGCTCCTGTGGTCCTTAGCCACCCCTGGATGGCTAAACATCTCCCTGATATTGACTGGGGTAGACACGAAATCAAGGGGTGGAGTCCCAGTTGCGCTCAGTCATGTCTAATTGATGCTCAAGTCCTTGTCCCTGTCTCTCCTCCGGAGGAGATTCCAAACCTGGAGAAGGTTCTCGCTGAACATCATGATCTCCATGAAGTATTTTCCAAGGCCTGTGCCACCAGCCTGCCCCCGCACAGACCATACGACTGCTCAATAGAACTCAAACCGAGAACCACGCCCCCAAGAGGTCGTCTGTTTTCACTGTCCAAATCGAGACACTGGCTATGGAAAAGTACCTCAAGGAGTCCCTTGCGGCGGGGATAATACGCCCTTCTTCATCACCTGCGGGGGCCGGATTCTTCTTCGTTGGCAAAAAGGACGGTACTTTAAGGCCCTGCATCGACGACCGAGGCCTGAATGAAATCACCATCAAGAATAGATACCCATTGCCCCTCATGAATACTGCATTCGACCTACTGCAAGGAGCGAAAGTGTTTAGTAAGTTAGACCTACGTAACACTTATCATTTGGTCCGTATTCGTGATGCTGACGAATAGAAGACGGCCTTCAATACCCCTAACGGAGACTAGGAGTACCTGGTCTTAACGTTCGGGCTTACTAACGCCCCAGCTGTCTTGATCAATGATGTACTTTGCGACATGATTAACAAATTTGTATTTGTTTACTTAGATGACATCCTGATATTCTCCAAGTCCCAGAAAGACCACGTCCACCACGTGCGTCAAGTGCTCAAACCTCTATTGGAGAATCGACTATTCGTCAAGGCTGAGAAGTGTGAGTTCTCCATTCCATCCACCTCATTCCTTGGATTCGTCTTTCGCCCAGATACCATCCAGATGGACCCCTCCAAGATCGAGGCAGTTGTGAGCTGGCCCAGACCCACTGACCGTAAGTCGCTACAATGTTTCCTGGGATTCGCTAATTTCTATAGGAGATTTATTTGCAACTACAGCTCCATAGCAGCTCCCCTCACCGCGCTCACTTCCAATAAGACCCCATTCCACTTTCACATGAGGCTGAACAGGCATTCTCTGTCCTCAAGACTCATTTCACCACTGCTCCCATACTAACCATTCCTGATTCCTCTCTCCAGTTTGTGGTCGAGGTGGACGCATCCAACGTGGGAGTGGGAGCAGTCCTGTCTCATTGAAATCCCAAGGATAACAAGATTCACCCTTGTGCTTTTTTTTCCTGTCGCCTCACTCCTGCTGAGTGCAATTATGACATTGGAAATCGGGAGCTTTGAGCGGTCAAATTCGCGCTGGAGGAGTGGAGACAGTGGCTGGAGAGCTCCGAGCTGCTGTTTCTAGTTTGGACTTATCACAAGAATCTTGAGTACCTCCAGTCTGCTAAGAGATTGAATGCCCGGCAAGCCAGGTGGGCCCTGTTCTTTTCTTGCTTTAATTTTTACCTCACATATCGCCCAGGCAGCAAAAATGTTAAACCGGACGCGCTTTCAAGATGTTTTGAGACAGTTAAAGATCCCCCCTGTTCTGACACAATTTTGCCAAAAGAGACTTTCATCAATACCATTTCCATGGACATAGAAAATGAAATAAAAAATGCTCAAGAAGCTCAAGAGAGCGCTCCGCACTTTACAGGTGCTGCTTGTTCTCCCCGATTAGGTAAGACGACAATCATTCATGTGGACGCGTTTGCATAATTTAAATCAACGTCAAATGGAGCCGCATGCTTTTTATAGCCTATTTCACTGCCAAGTGCCACTTTTTTTCCCACTCAATACCGAGAGTCATTTTTAATAACGTTTATTTATATTAAATAAAATTTAAATTAAGCAAACGTGTCCAGATGAATGATTGTCGTCTTACCTAATTGGGGAGAACAAGCATCACCTGTTAAGTGTGGAGTGCTCTCGGAGTGAACATTTTGTTAATCATGAAAATGACTGCAAACAGGTCAGCACGAATAATTCTTTAAAACAGGAGTTACGTCCACCCCAATTCTCAGTTTTACGGTATTTACCCCATGACTTCATCGCTGTTAGATTGCATGAGAAACAGTGTCTTCAGTTGCCTATTACGATAATTGGAAAACGCGTCAATACAGAGAAATAATGGAGAACTAGCCAGGACTATCCTAATTGTCATAAAGGGACGTGTCTGTGCCACCCCAATTCCCGGTTCTAGCTACAACCCTGGTATGTGGAACAATCGGTTACTCTGACATCGATTGATCAATTGAGCTCCAGTTAAAAGGGCACAAAGACACTTGTTAAGAAAGGCACTAAGAACGCATCTGGGAAACACTCTTATCTTAAGGCTCCCTCTTAGCTGAACTCTTCTTTGGAGCCTTCTTAACTCCTTAAGAACGCTCTGAACTGGGAAGCGTGGCCTTTATTAGTAAAATTGGTAAAGCCTGTAGATGAAAGCCTCATATTTCTGATATGGTAGCAACTCTACTTGTATGCAATCTTGTTCAAGAGTGAGCACAAATCAGAGCTGAAGATTATTCATGTATAACTTCTTCACAGACTCAGTAATGGATCTTCCATAAAAACACACAGTAGGAGTAGGAGAAACCTTGAAGTCATGAAAATTTTCCCTCTTAATTTTCCAGGACTTTTGCGGAAATGACCCAGAGGCAGATCTTACTGATTTTCATACAGTCTAAGGCCTATTCACTGTCTTCAAACATGAAATTTTTTTTTTTTTTAGAAAAACGGAAATCGATCATTCTTGCAGTTTTTGTGGATAAATTGATTCAGGACCCCTGTAATATGGAAGAAAATTATTATGCGTCTCTTCTGGGAAAGCAAAAATGTATTTTGAGGTATGTAGCTTTTTTGATGTTTGAATTGTTATTGTCAAGTGATGCTTGAGATATGTTTGATTCTCATAACACCTGTGGCACAGGGTGTGTCCATAAAGCCAGCTCTCAAGAGAAAAAACATACATTCGGAAGAGGAGTACTAATAGGCCTAACCACAGCCATTTAATTTCCTCTGCTACAAATTAAAATAAACACAGAATTCAAAAATGTTGGGGGGAAAAAATACAGTTATATACTTTAGAATGCCTCATTTAAACTAAGAGTTTTTCCCAAGGGGGTTGAGAGAATGGGAATCTGTTTACCTGTCCCTGAATAGCACCAGGGGCAAAGAACAGAGCTTTACAGAACTCTTGCTATATCCATTTTTAGGTGCACACCTACGGGGTGCTACAGGCTGTTTCTGAGAAAAACAGAGAGCAACATCTGCCTTAATTAACAGCCAGCCCCAGAAGTATGTTGACCCACATACACAGTATTGAGGCTACTGTAGTCCAGTTTTTAGGAGGAAACCGGAACGGACTACTGTGACCTCCCTCTGTCACTTCTCACGGCGACATGGTGTCTCGTTAAACCGAGGTCCTAATGAAACCTCTCTGATCTCAGACAGTAGATTTGCGCGGCGTGTGGTCCACATAAGTGGATTTTAAAATGCACTGGCGAGCGATTTGTTTTTGTGACTAAATGCACCTGCTGTGGGTATTCTGCAAAAAAGGAGCGGGGATGCGGGACATGAGTGGGTATTTACAATGTTTCCCTCGTATTTAACAATGATTCCAGATAAAAACATGAAGTCATCTTCTTAGTCATCTACTATTTGAATGATATTCGATGCAGCAAAATTATTTTTTAATCCCTGCTTGTCTGCAATAGCCCATTCCCGGTAATAGTTAATTAGCCATGTATTGCAGGTAGCAATGGTAGCTCTCCTACTCATTGTTATAATAATGGGATGAATTAAGCACTTGCCGAGGACTTATCGACTCACTTTTCATTTCTAAATGCTATGGAGGTGTTTGACTTTAATAGAAGTGAAGTGCATTAACATATTACAATTCATATTCTGGAGCAACAAATAGAGGTACCACTTACACTGCTTATCTGCCATGATATCAGTGAATGACCCATTGATAATGATAGTAATCATAATAGGGGGAAATTCAGCACGCCGCCGTCAGTGCAACAAACAACCCCTCTCTGAGATTCACGGCCTGCGCAGGAAATAGACCTCCCCGCTGAGAGACATACAGGAGATGAAAGAGTATCATCACTTCACGTAATCATATGTTGAAGTCTGGAATCTGAATAGGCCGAACATAGAGAAAGCACAGCTTTTCAATACTCTGTGTGCGCTGATTAGAAAGTACATCTTGACTGAGACGTGTGTTTGACACTCTCAGTGGCTTCAAATCAACAGAGAGCGATTTTACTCCGTCATTCCTCAGAAAACGGTTTTTATGAAAGGCTCCACTTTTCATTTTTTAAAAGCTTCTAAAAAAAAGGTAAATAAATGAAAAATGTAACAGGGTGCACTGCTTCAGTTCCACACACGTCCTATATACTGTCAGGTGGGGTCTGGATTTAGGGGTGCTCCTGAATATTTCCGCAAAGGCAGTGGCATAGCTAAGTGTATTTTACATATAATGAAAGGGTAACACTTTACAATAAGGGTACATTAGTTAATGCAGTAATAAACGTTAACTACCGATTAATTAACAGTTAACTAATGCATCGGAGAGCTAAATAAGCATTAGGTAATCTTAACTTACCATTTATTAATGCTCTTGGACATCCGTATTATGAAATTGAAAACATCACTTAAGTATGCCTTAGGTAACACCTCAAACCATCCAATTATTTAATAATATATATAAATAAATACCTTAGCTAACATGAACACCATTAGTAAATGATTAGTAGTCCCATTAGTTTACTTTTAATTAACTGATAGATAATGCATCTTACTGCATTAGCTAATGTTAATTTATGTACCCTTATTGTAAAGTGTAACCGACTAAAGCCCTACATATACATTTTAGTTATATTTATCAATTTATATCATCAAAATTTGAGGGACAGCATACCAGACCAGGCCCCACTGTAAAGGCTAGCTCACCTCCCCTTGCACCTATAAATCTCTCATGATGCCCCAACATATGGGTTAAGCGGTAAAAAATTGCTAACTATATTAGCATTTACGTGTGATTTGTGGGGAGGACAGAGGCGTATCCATTTTAAATGCTACCGCATGCCCTGGCTAATATTCAGTCATCCCAGTGCGCAGTTCATTTCAGCTCTGCTTCGATCGTCATTCAGCATGAATTCATGATAGTCCTCGGGCCTCACACAAGGTCCAAAACCTTACCACAAGGTAAGTTGGGTTTGATGAAATGGCCGATCATAATTCGTGTCAAGCATAATCCATCCTTGGGTCGACTCAGCATTGAAAGTACAAATCCTCTCACCAGGGTGCAACGTTAAGGTCTATCATTCAAACAAGTGCACCACTTCCGCAATAAAGACAAAACTTTGATTAAAATAGAATTTGAAGAGGTCAGTTAGTCTTTTCCAACATTTGTGGCCAAGCCACAGCTCTTCTATACTCACATGTTATTGTTCAGAGGCTATTTCATATGTTAACAAAAGAATGAATGCTACTGCTAACATACCCAGAGAAATTAGGGCCGGTTATCTTAGCTTATATGAGCATGAGTTGTTGCTGAAGGAATCACAAAAGGAGCTCAGGTGGTTCATCTGTGGAGCCCATACCAAAATAAATGGCTACAAAAACCCGAGAAGCACAATGTTGTGCTCAGTCGTTAAATGCTGGGGAGAGAGGGAGCGGCTGCATCTCTTCCACCCTGACCCTGAGTGGATGAGATTGTCAGGGCTCGTTACTATGGTGACAGTGCCGGAGTGCCCTGAGAGCGAGCGCACAGCTGGGCAGCGGTAAGTGAAAGTAACTTTGAGTGCCCAGGCCCTGCGTCCCCATCTGAGAAGGCTTTTCAGCCTCGGCAACTGAGGAGATGGACATTTTCCCTCTTGTGCACCTGATTTAAACTTGTTTCGGTTTGTTGACTGGCGGGTCAATGTGGCCATTGCAAAGAAGTTCTCTTTCAAGGAATTGAATCTCATGTTCAAGGTCTGGGGGCAAACTGCTTCATTTAGGAACATTCCCTTCATTTGTTCAGCAGATCATACCGCACTGTTGTTCTAGTTCACGAAGGGATGACACTGGAACAGCGTCCATCAGGGCAAACAGCTTTCCTGATCCTATAATCAGGCTTTCAAAATCAATAAAAATACATGCTGAACAAAGTATATTTAATCATATATCCATACTTTCCTTTTGTTGTTATTCTTCCTTTCCAACTCATAGTTTTTACAAAATTAACATATTGTAGGTAGGCCTTGCCTGTCTCATGAAATTACGGTTCTTGATACTCAATGGAAACCTTTGAATTTAATGTCATTTGAAACCTTTAAAGGAGATAACAACTTGATTCGTTTCTAGTGTAATTAAGTAGTTCAAATTACAATTCATAATTCATGAGTGTGTAAACAATAGTCGTACATTACAATAAAATATGAGAGTTTTTGGTTTCTGGCATGTCTGAGCTTCTTTGTTCTTCCTTGAAAATAGAAAAGCTTGCCTTGTACACATTTCTTGAAACCTGGCTTTTTTGAGGAGTAATCTTTCACTGATGAGGCCTAGTTAGATCCAACAACAGGTGTAACTGCTTGCGTCTCATTCTGGGGTCTGTCCTCTGCAGTGGACTAGCACACAGTACCCTCACTGCCGCAAACACGCTGAGTCGGTGTACAAACTGCAGAAATGACTGATGATATTTCAAAATATAACCAATACATGTCAAAAAAGATAACGATGCATTATTCTAATGCTCTTGGAAAAAAATAAATCCCTTCCATCCAGAAATTTTCATAACAGGTATCAGTTCTTGATAAATAAGCTTTACCACCATATTCTCACACAGTATTTACGTCCTCAAAATTTATAATAACAGTGATGAAAGGTTGCAATAAAAGAGCAATAAATCATTTTGTATTGTTTTCTACAGCAAAATAGCCGGCTTTTTCTGAGTTGCTGGGTGAATGTTTTGATCAGGTAGTGCTTTTTCATCTCTGACATCTTTGGAAACCAAGGCTGAGTGTGAAATAAGTCGGGTACAATTTAGCCGGGTTTAGTCGGGTACAATGCAGAATTTAGCCATGTTTTGACTTTAATAACTGTGACTCTGCCAACAGAGCAATTAGTAGTCGTGTTTGATATGAATTTAAAGCAGTGAAAAACCTTACTCCTATAGAAGTTTCACTGCTTTTACTGTGTGCTGCGCTTTCTCTCCCATTTGCTCACCTTTGCTACTTAAGCAACTGTAACCTTTTCAAGAAAGAACTGGACAGCATGTTTCCACTGAAACAAAAACTACAATCAAATTTTTTGCTTTAATTGCAAAAAGTGCAAGGTTAAATTAGAATAAACTCTTTGAAATGTTTTTTTTTTTCATGCTTTGATCTGCTATCCTCCGGGTTTCCACTGAAAGGGTGAAAAAGCACACCTCAATGAGTGACCATGTGAGCCAGTGCATAACATGCAGATGTGCCAGGAAGAGTTGAAATATAAACAGGGAGACAGACTACCAGGAGCAGGGTTGAGCAGCCCTGCTGTTCTGTCAGTACAAGGTTTTCTTGATTACTCGATTCTGATTGGTCAATTATGGCATTCTAAGGTGTGTGATTTCTGAACAGCAGGCCACTGCTATGACTGTTGCTATGCAGCATAGTTCCGACAGTAGAATCTACTGGACTGTATTGTTCAGCCGAAGTGTTCAAATGATTTGAAATCAATAAAATTATTCTTAAATCAATATTCTGTGCCCAATTATTGATTTATTTTGTAAGCAGCCAAATAAATCTGAAAGCGAGATAATGTACAGCAAGCAGGTCAATATTGTCAAAAGAGATTTCTTCTGGGTGATTTCTGCATCATGCTGTCACAGTTAATTTTACAATAATGACGCGCTGGTTGTACAGTATCCCTACTTATATCACAAGACTGCATTCTTCATCTAATTTTATAGTTTTAGGCCTCAGTCTTTTTGTCAGCAGTGAAATAGAAAGTAGTCTGGCACGTTTGTGTTTCTCTCTCTTTGAGTACTGAGTCATGTGTGTATGGTATTAGAAAAATCAAATGCCAATTAGACGATGAAGGTGGGCGTGTCTGCACTCTCTTGCTGTGGTTTGTGGGCCCTGTGCCACCAGAACTGTGGCCCACATTGGGGAAAGTACAACATGGCCCTGACAAAGTGGAAATCATTCATAGGACGAGACAAGGCGACACTTGTTTTCTGTGGAAATAAATCTGTTATTTGAAAAATGTATAACTTTGTATAATTGCCATGAAAAGAAATAATAAAGCACGCTATCTTGGACTATAATTGTGGAATGTAAAATATCCATAATTGCATTAAATTTTTTTTAGTTTACGGTCTGTATATTTATTAAATAGGCACCAATCATTTTGCTACTGACTGCAGTGTACTTACATAATATGTGCCTTTAATTTTATTGTTTGCAAAATCAAATTTCAAGCAATAGAATCTTGTAATAAATTCACTGTTACCCGGAGATCCCGAAAAGTGAAGGATATTGTCCTCTTAACAGAAACAGCAATAACCGGGACTCCAGCACTGATGCCAGACGTGTGTCCGCTTTTTGGTCTCAGCTCTGGCTGTTTTATTTTTGTTTTGCAACACGATGTCAAGAGGATAAGAGTTTGTCACGTACAGGTACCTAAGCGAATCTATCCTGATGAGCTTAGTGTAGCATGATGACCCCATGTCAGTCTCTCTGTGCATTCAGCTGAGGCTCATGGGAGCTCCAGTTGGCCCCAAAGGGAAATTATGACTGAGAAATGTGGCATTCCACGTATCATTTTATTTGCCCTTGCGCTCTTTCAACTACCAGCAGCATTTATTCCCAAAATGAGAGGAATCTCTTTCTCATTTGTTCTACACTAACACAAACACAATGAACAAAAACATAATGGCTGAACCAAACTGAGTCTATTTCAGTCAGCCCTCCCCTCTTATGAATAGCTCATTTGTGTATTAATGATTTGCCATAAAGATTGTTGGGCATCTTGTTCCTGGCACACATCGTGGCACTGTGTGAGAGTGTCAAAATTTGGTTGAGAATGAAGGCCAATTAGCTCTTCGATCAGGGGACAGCCAGGTGATTCCCATCATGCTCTGATCTTTGCAGTAGAAGGTGAGCAACTGCAGCACCTGCCTCTAAAAACTCCAGCTGCCTCCATCTCCAGAGGTGTTTGTTGCCCGCATGTATATGGCATCAGAGCAAGTCCGAAGTCTGACAGAAATCTAACTGGCTGTTATGGTTCAGACCAGGATTCAAGTGTGGAGTCAGAGCCATAGTCCAACCAGTAATTTATTGACAGCAGTACGGAGGAGATTGGGGGTGGAACCGTAGGATGGGATGGCAGGGACGGAGCTCCGAGGAGGATAGACAGTTAGACAGTTCAGCACAGTTGAAACAGGCTAAGCTTGAGCAGCTCTCACTGGCCAGGCTTCCTGGATGCTGTCAGGTGTTACACAGGCTCCACCGGCACTGAGCTGCTTCAGAGGATGGAGAGGTTGCTTAGAACGTGGTCCCAGTCCTGGCTCCAGTTCAGGACTAGAAGCTTGCTCCTTGCAAACTGGACAGGGAGCACAAACTGCATGGGTTAGCAAGAATACAGCCCCAGTCTTGGATCCTGATTAAGATTGGAAGCTTTTTCTTGATAATTTCTGTAGAACAGGAACAGACTTGAATTGAGTTGACGTGAACTCAGTCCCAATCCTGGACCCTGATTAGGGTTGGAAGCTTGTTCTAATCAATTAAATGATTAGAATAACTTATAGAGAAATAAAGTTGTGTCTATGAGAGCACAGGCTTCACAAAGGGAGAGAAACTTAGTTGAATGGTGGTGATCTTGGTTATTTGAGATTAAATTCAATCTCAACAATAAAGGAGAATGATGATAATGGTCTAAAGGTAACCTCACATGCATACACCAGGTTGTCTATGGTAATACATGATAGAAAAACAGCGTTTTCTTTTTCCTCCGCTACGGTGGACACAAACCATTACTACAGCTAAATGTTTGTTACCAACAGAAGTGGGGAAAAAAGGCCAGGTATTTTGCAGCTGATGCATTCCTCATGTCAAAGGAAATGTCATGGAAGTAAACAAATTTCACCAAGACCTGCCATCAAGGCTTGAGTTAATGAAAGACAGAACAAATAGCAGGAGGAAAAAAAGAAGCTGTCTGTCCATATAAACAGACGAGCTATTGATGTGGTGTATCGAAGGCAGCTAAAGTGCTAATGTACTCTGAAATGTCATCAGTCAAATCGGTAGCCCGTCTTGATTCTCGAGCCTAGCTTTCTCTCAGGGGAGAAATTGATTGACAGGGCAAGGATTTATGACAGCCTATACACACATCCACCAGAACAACACATTTATTCTTGACTTTTTTTTCTTTTTATCTCCCTGCCAAAAGCATCTGGATGCTTTTGCGACTCTAGACTAGCTTAAGAGAACAAGGAGCAGCAACCATGCAGGGTCATCACAGAGTCTATAGGGTTACGGAGCCCGGGGTCATCGGTTGGGGTTTGTCTAGCGGGCGCTGTGACTGGCAGCTGCATTAGCAGTGGCAGATGGCTGGGCAGTGGGCCAGGATGATGGGGTGAGAGACCCGGTGTCATTCGACACATCAGTGACCTGGAGTCAGTGCTTTGGCAGGGAAATCCTCGTTGAAAAAGTGTGGAGGCCAGTCTCACAATTGAATTCCCCTGGGCCACTCTCTCAAGAGCCAAGCCTGGAGCCTCATATCACCTGCAGAGTGTGTAATGTGTGTGTGTGTGTGTGTGTGTTTTTGTGTGCCTGTGTGTGAGAGAGAAAGAGACAGAGAGAAAAGCATGTGTGTGTTTGAGAGTGTGTATATGTGTGTGTGTGTGTGTGGGTGGGTGGGTGCGCATGTGTGTATGTGTGTGTGCACGTGCGTATATGTGTCTGTATATGCATGTGTGTGTATGTGTGTGTATGAACACGCATGTATGAATGTGCATTATGTTTCTCTGTGAATGCTGAATTTTAGAGCTGCACTCATACCTGCGCTGGCTGACCGATATGCTGTATTATACGCAGTGCTTGAAGTGGGAAAAAAGAAGTGCAGGAACCCTGATTTTCTGAGAAACATCCCGTTCATTAAAAAAGGTTTAGGGTTAGTTGAAAAGTTGAAAACACGTTATTGTTTAAATTGGAAACTTAAAACGTTTTTTTACATTCATGCATTTAGCAAACATGGCTCTTAAGGACAATGCTCGACTCTTTTCATTTTGTGCTACAGTACTTGTTTGAACAGATGTGTTTTCATAATAATTCTGATATTAGGCCTATTTTTGAATGAACCTTTAGTATGTGGGCAGCTGGAGTAAGAACCACTTCGTATTGTCAAGATGTTTAAGTTTTTGCAATCTCCGTGTCTGACAGTCTATTATTGTTTTTAATTTCTTCAAATCTGCTGACTCTTTAAGATATTAAACGTGAATGTTTTGATAAGAGGGCTCAGTTCTTCAAGATGAGTACCGAGAATTTCAATCAGTGTTTCTGTTTAAGCTCTGCTCAGTAAAGCGAGTCGACACTGGAGCGAGACAATGTACAATGCCTCCGTGTCTGACAGCCAAAAAAAAAGAAGACGATTAGAACAGATTGATAACGAAATAAAGAATTAAAAGAAACATTTTAACAACAGAACATCCAATGAACACTGCGATTTATTTATTGGCGGGTCATCTTTGTTGGATATCCCGTTCGTTGGTTTTTATTCTTTATTTCGTTATAAATCTGTTCTCATATCAATACTTTTACTTTTTGCTGGCTGGTGGACATGGAGTATTTTGCATTTCGTGTCGGACAGTCTTGATCGTGCATGCGATGATTTCTTCACTCTGTCAGTGGTCATGGAATTGATTTGCTCTCTGATTGCAAGCACTATTTTATCTCTGCTGTGGAAATAAAGCGTGAATCTGTTCGGTTCATCTGACTAATTTTCAAAAGGAAGACCGAATAAAGACTGCCATCTATCTTCAACGAAAACAGACGAATAGGCTAAAAAGACCAAGAAAAGTCGATAGCTATCAATTTGCATTTTGTGAAGGTCGAACACAAACATGGCCAAGTTTACACATCTAATAATTCCTGGAATACTCGGAAAAATTAGAACTTTTCTGACTTTCGGACACGGAGCTATATTAAAACCCTGTCCGACTATCGCGTCTTTGCATTGACT
Source organism: Gymnothorax reevesii (assembly GCA_029721435.1). Lineage (NCBI taxonomy): Eukaryota > Metazoa > Chordata > Actinopteri > Anguilliformes > Muraenidae > Gymnothorax > Gymnothorax reevesii. The sequence continues at coordinate 126,719,497 of CM056575.1, read as the reverse complement.
TCGTCTGTAATCAGTCGTGCGAAAAATTTGTTTCGCGTCCAGTGTGCAAGCGGCTTTAATGAGCATAGAATGCAAGCATGCGATATATATATACATATATCAGAGCACTTTATTCATGTCATTGTTTGGATTGTCTGGCTAGAAGTCACCAGTCAAACAACATAGGATAGTTTGCAAAGCCTGCTTAAACTCTTAATAGCAACACAGAACTGCATAATAATAATCGTACCACCAGCCAACGACGACTGAGAAGTGTTTTGTGCTTTAGAGTTTAAAGGACGAAACACTGTTCCAGCGTGTTGGCTGGTTAGATTGTGATGTTAGTTTAAAATCCTTTATTGAGAGCTCGTTGAGCAGGTTTTGCGAACCAGTTGATAAGTCATTGAATACTTTCATGCTGGTGGCTAGCTAGCTAATGTTAGCACAAACAACAACACTGGACCCGTCTTGGTCGCACTTAATAGAATAGAATAGAATAGAATAGAACGCCTTTATTGTCATTTCACAGAGTGGCAAGAGATTCAAAGCTGTCCCATCGAGTGCACATACACATAGGAACACATAGGAATTCCCTGAGTGGATATAAAATTATGATCGACTTACTGCAGATGAATCCTCGCGGTCTCGTCTTTTCAACGATGTGTTCCTTGTCTTCATAACCGTAGTAGGTGTTTTACAATCCAGCAGTTAATATTGGCAGCAAACATTTACCATTTACAGCTGTGGTTTGGACCGTAACGTCCCACTTGCCAACCACAGCAGTGCAGACTTGAATGAGCGCGCCCTCAGTACCTATGGCAATAACTCATAAGTGGTAGCTAGGCAACCAATTTGTTGTCAAATGTGGGATTTTCTTTCATTGGTGCGCTCATGTGAATGAACGACAAGCAACCCAGACAATGGAATAATCTAGGCTATCGAATGAACCACAATCTTTGATGAAAATATATAATGTGTAATGTAATGTAAAATAAAGAAGTGCCGGAACTGTGCTCCGGTGCGTTCTGGCCAACTTCAAAGTGCAGGAACGCATATGATAAAAATACAGAAGTACCGGAACTGCGTTCCGCTGCGTTCCGGTCCACTTCAAGCACTGATTATACGTCAAGTGATCACAGCCCCTTTGCTTCCTTACGCACAACTTAAACATAGAAAATTTACCATAGATGTAAAATGAAGACAAACAAGATGACAGTACCATCACTATCCCCCGCCACGATCTAGGGCCATAACTCCATTAAAAAAAAAAAATGCTTCGACACCCATTTTCGCATTCAATGTTGATCATGAGTAGCTTATTAAGCATACAAAATTTCACGCATCTCTGTACAATAGTTTCTGAGAAATACTGTCCCCATTGTGGCCTGGATGGACGAACGGACAGACCCAAATCCAATATCCTCCATCTCGCTTCGTGGCAGAGGATAATACCACATATGTGGACCTGTGGTTTATGAAGATATGTAAATGTAATCTCAGCCGAAGTCTTTTCACCATCATCTATTTCCCGTAACTGACCGACACAGTCACAGAGACCCCTTCAGATGATAGGCGTACTCGCCAATTGGGATTCTGAGCCCTGTATCTCCCAGATCTCCCAGCTACACCATGGGAGTTTACTCCTCCAAGCACGCGGAGGGAGAGTGGTGCATCAAAGCCGTCTACCTTCTTTGTTGTCTGGCCTTTTCCCCTTGTTTGTTGTGATTCAATTCCATAAGAAACCCGACTGAGGAGCTGAAGACTTCGCAAACAAAGGCAGCTGATCAATATTTGAGCAGCAGTGCTTTGGTCAGCCACCAACCCCACCCCCTCCACCACCTCTCTACCCCGACCCGCTCTCCCCCCCAGAGTCCCCGGCCCCTCTGTAGTCCTGGCCCGTGCTGGGATGAGATTCAGAGGACAGACTGTTTCAACAATGCATAGGGAGATGAACCTATTCCTTCATGCATTACTGATGAAATTGGTAATCCACATGCGCACGTTAGTTGATGAGCTGTCTTTGTCTCAATTGCATCCTCTCTTCCTCTCTTTCTCTCACTCATTTATTCCATGTTTTTGGGTCTCGGCTTCTTGCAGAACTTGTAGCACATCCTACAAAATTGGGAGTTTGGAAACAGTGTGCCATGAATTCAGCGGAGGGAATGAGAAAGTTTCAGTAATTTCATCAGAATATCAGCATGGAGGGCTGCCAAGCCACAAAGAGCACAGGAGGCCGCCGCTAAACTCTGAGTAATAAAAGAAATAATCGGTTCTTATTACAGTCACAGCAAGATAGGTTGCTTTTCTGTCCTCCCGAAATTGGAAAAACAGTGATAGATGTCCCTTATATTTATTTTCAAGGGAAGGGAGATCATTTCTTGGACCCTTTGTAGCTTTATAGCTGCACTATCGGGAGGTTATGTGTCGTGTAAACCATGGGTCACAAAGTTATGTACTTGACCATCGCCATGCCATTTTTCCATTTCCATATTAAAAGCACTATACACCCAGCAATCACTGTATGGGGAATGACATGCAGGGGACATTTTGTGCAAATTGAATATTTCTTTTTCAAAATATGATTATTTTAAAATTCTGATTAAATATTTTATGCCTCAAATATCTGGATGAACCTCTACTCAATTCTTGCAATAAAACTGATTTGCTTGAGCCAAATTTTGCGAAAAATGGAAACCGAAATCTCAGTTACCTTGAAACATTTGTGAACTTATTTCATAAACAGGAACTGCAGTAGTTATGAAATCCATTTAGTAAAATAAGCCGGGTCCTTTGATCGATCTGATATTGAAATGAAGGTCACAGAACAAAAGGTAAGGTAGAGAGAACTCTACTTATCCTGAAAGCAGAATGATTTATGCAAATCTACACTGTCGAAAACAAGTGGTTCCCAGCACCACACTCCTCACCAGTTTTCCGGTGACCTTGACCATAACCTTGACTCAAGTCCCAAATTTAATGAGGTGGTAACTGGACCATAGCTCACCTTTTCTGAAGAAATTGTGCAATCCATCAAAATGTTTTTGCGTTACACTGCTAACAGACAGACAAACAAATGCCCACAAAAACCAATACCCCTCTTCTTTCTAGCAGGGTAACAATGAAAATTTGGATATGACCTAGAAATATGAATATAAGATATAATTTCCATTTGATTGATGTCAGATTAGCGTCTCCCAATCCTCTCCTCAGAACCCCCAATTGGATTGAAGTACTTGATGTGGTCCACCTCACATGCACCTGATGCAGCTAATCAGGGGCTTAATTAGCTGAATCAGCTGAGCTTCAGATGAAGTCCATCAAATCCCTGAATCCAGCTGGGGTATCTGAGGGGAGGATTCTGCATGATAAAGAAAGATTATACGATACCAGAAATGAACTGCATTTGAAATACACACTCAGTTCAGAATATAGTATTTATTTAGTAAACAAGCCTCTAAGTGGAAATATGGCAAGGTTTGAGCACATGAAAGATGCAAAGGACATATTCCCTGGCTTCCACCCACTTCTTTATTGACTGTGCATGTCAAACTAAGTTCTACATTGCAAACACTCTATTCACTAACTCTGAATTAAGGCTTTCAATTTATAACTGAAGTTGACAAATAAAAGCCTCCATATTTACAAAATTCTGACCTACTTTAGATTCTGTGTAGCATTATCTAATTGAAAATCAAATAGCATTTTGTTGTGCTAATTTGATATTCTTGCTCCATACAGTCTTCCAAAGAAGATCAAACTAAAATTTTATGAACTAATTAATCTATTCATAAATGAATTATACAGCCATCTTACATTTATGCATCCTTTCATATCAAACTGTACTTTGATCAGATCTCAATTAGACAAAACCAAACACCAGACAGTGTCTGCATGTAAAAAGTTCTGAATACATTAAGCCAGCGTCATGATGATTCATTTTGTTTTTGCTCTTAATTTTTCCGGGTCAGTATGGATTTCAATGAGTATTGGGTGGCATGACCGGAGCCAGCATAGATAATATGCAGTGGCTGTCAGACCTAAGGTGATGGGCTGGTAAGACCATGAAAATGAACTTAGACCGTGAGTTAGCATGCTAACTGAAACACTAATGAGGAACTGTTGTCTTGTTCTGGGGTTGTTCTGATTGTTGGTCTCCATGGTGGCCCAGTCATGCTTGGCCCCTTCATTGCTGCTTGCAGGTATATTTTTAGTCTGGATCTAATCAGTGGTTTCAGAGGAGAAGATTTTTGAAAAATGTTAACAACAGACAATGACGACAGAGGACGATAGGCGCCAAATAATGGCAGTAGCTCACCTGTGAGCTAATAATAGATAAATAAATAAATTAATTAATGAATGAATAAACAATAAAAAAGGCATCTGAACGACTTTCACCAGATAGTGTTTCTCTAAACATTTTATTGCGGGGTGGCCCTGGCCCCCCTGAAAGAAATTGAATATTTTAGTCAAGTTATCGACCTAATTTACGAGCACCTGCTGCATATCGTTTCACTTCAGTGTGACAGTCTTTCATTGCATTTTGCTGTAATTTATGGTCACACTAGTTTTTCTCCTCCTTCCATTATCTAAACCGTTTATACTTTGCTAGGGTTGCAGGGGAGCTGGGGTCTGTCCCTGGTGTCTATGGACCAAAAGCAGGGACACACCCTGGACAGCTCACCAATCCATCACAGAGTGTGCACACCATTCACTCGTACACGCTTACATACGGGCAAGTTAGAGTCTCCACATAGCCTGACATGCACTTCCTTGGACTGGGAAGGTAACTGGAATACCCAAGCTAACAAAAGGAGAACATGCAACCTGCAAACACAAAGGCTCCAGGCCCTAAACCCACAGCTGGTTGTACCCACTGCGCAACTGTGCCGCCCCTTAGTTTCTTTCTTCTACCTCAAAAAAAGTTTTTCTCCCGTTTCTCCGTGGGCTGGGCTTCACCCATTAAAAAGCTTATGATAGTTACAGAAGGAATGTGTTACACGCTGCAAAATCTGACAAGTTGACCTTTCTTAAAAAAAATCTGGGAAAGTTGCCTTGAATAAGGCAAGTAAATATTACCAATAGCCAGGCCAAAAAAATAGCAGCATTCTGGAACTTTTGCACATTGAGCTGCACAAAACGGATCAGTTCCTGGGGCTCCTGATCGGTCAGTTGGGTGAAGCCATTAGTCGCAAATGCAAAGGGCCATTACTTTGGACGTAGTGAGTGAGGTGATTTTACACTGGCCAGAAATTGTCTGGTAACTTGGACATTAGTCTGTTCAAATAAGCAGCCAGTATCCAACAGGCTATCAAACCTTTCCTAATGGAAGATATGCATATCCTGCGACTCACACAAGACCTCCTGTTGGTCCGGCTGGCCTGCAGAAAGGGAGAGTAAATCCCAGTCAAGTACTGTGCTACATGCAAGAGCCACTGTCAGCAGGAAAGATGTGTGGTGCAGTCTGTCGATCCTCCAGGATTCACCCAGTATACTAATCACCTCCACAGCCCCTTTCCCCACAGACATCCTATCTGTTCACTGATTCCCTTTCTATCTGCATTCCCCTTGTCTGATTAAAATATGAAAAAAAGCATGAGGGAGGTGGGTTGTCTGCTATCCCGTCTCAAAAAAAAAAAAAGAAAGTCGCACTGACAGCTCAATACGTCTAATTGGGTATCCTAAGCTCGGCAAGAAATCGCAACTGAAATAGGTTCGCCACACTGAATAGCAGTCTTCTCTTTTCCGGCAAATGAAAAAATTGCAAAGCACTTCAGTCACAATCAAAGTAGAATATACAGTCAATTGCAATATACAAGAAATATACATGTGAAAGTTTTGGCGGAGGGACACAGTGTCGTTGTTTTTCTTCCAGCAGATTGGACTCCAAATAAAACAGTTACTCTGAGTTTGAAATGTGGAAATTTCATTTAAATTAGAGGGTATTCATATCCATATGAGGTGGTATACATGGTAATACCTGCAATTTTCATATATGGGACTATAGTTACACTCTTGTGATATCAGCAACAGAGGGAAGACAGTATAAGGGTTAATTCTGGCATCTTTTGAAATGTTATTTTCTTTGTTGCTGTCACGCAGTAAAAAAAACAGGGTTAATGCAGCAGGCAGGAGGGAGACGGAAGCTGTCTATGCCCCTCGGCTCCTTCTGGGCTTGTTTCCTTCATCATATCTCTCAGTGCTGCCTGCTGGAGACTGCTGCATAATGTAAATGATTGCAATGCAAAGGAGTAAGCTCAAGCATTTCTCTTCTTTTGCCCGCAAGGGTTTGTGTGTGTGTGTGTGTGTGTGTGCCTTCGCACACCATGTTCACCACTGGCCTCCTGTCCCTCTCCCCCATCTATAAAAAATTAGGGGCATTTTTTCCCCCTTATGGTTTCCAAGGTAACCTTCTTGGAAAAATGTGCGCTTTTCAGCAGGAACCATGAGCAGTCAGTTGTTATTTACCGAGGGCTGGAGCTGTTATAATCACTGACGTGCCTAACCACCGTCATATCCGAGCAGGCCAGTTCCACCCCGCACACCTTTCCTTGCCCCTCGCCTGTAGGGGAACATGAACGCTCAAAGACATGTAATTGCAGTTTCCATGGCAATGCAATTAGTGTTTCGCCGTTTGAACATTTACAGGTGGGATTATTATTTTTAACATACCTCTCCATCTGAATCATAATTGGTTGACCGTTTCGCAGGGTTCATCCGTTGCGAGGGCTCCATTTTGTAGGTATTATCTCCTCCACATACACTGACAGCATGTGAATGCCGGTGTATAGCTTATTGTATACCAATGCCGTCCCAGCTCCACAAGGCTTTTTCAAGGATAATTAGTCAAGTTATTCCGCCGCTAATCAGCTCTCTGTGGTTCAACGTCATTTGGAAGAAACATGGCAAACAGCTTGGCTACTACTTACCAGGCAATAAATCTAGATTTGAGAAGAGAGGATACAATAACTCTGAATCTTAATTACAAATAATGTTCACCATTCACTGAACCGGATTGGATATTTTCTTCCAAGAAAAATAGAAAAACAAAAACCAGGCATAACAATTATATCAGCCCACACTGGTATGGTGGACCCAACATCATAAATCAGCAATGGTTAATCCACCTTTGACAGGAAAACTTAGTTTACTTTCATAATTAAACCTCACTCCTGGCTATATTTCCAATCAGTCAAACAGCTCTTCAAAGATGAATGAGGGCTTCTGCGATGTCTGCTCTGAGCTCAGTGAAGCTGAAAATGAGGGCATTAAAAAGCCCTGCTTTTTTTTTTTTTTTTTTTGCAGTGCCATTGTTAAGTGTGCTTGTGGAGATTGGCCAGGCCACAGTGCACCGTATCAGGCCGGTCACAGCCAATTTCAAGACTGCCCAGGAGAGCGTGTGCTGGGCCTTTGTTGTTCATGCCCTCCACAACCTACAGAGAATGCAGTCCTGGTTGGGGAGGGTGGTCAGGTGTGTGTGTGTGTGTGTGTGTGGGTATGTGTGTGCGCGTGTGTGTGTGTGTGTGTGCGCATACGTGTGTTTGGTCAGTGTATACCTTCCTATGTGGGGACCAAATGTCCCCACAAGAGATTCAGTTTCAGATTTCTTTATCCTTATGGTGATATTTTCAGGCCACTGTAAGGAAACAGAGCTATTTTAGGGTTAAATTAAGGTTAGAGTTAGGATTAGGTAGGTACTGTTTGACTCATATATGGGTCCGTCAAATGCCTCTGTTGTATTCAAATCTGCCAGATTTCATGCCTACTTGAAATTCTGTTCGAGATCCTAAGGTTTTCACTGATGCCAAATATGTCCTCCTGAAGTACAGGAAAATGTGTTTTCAAAGTGACTAAGAAGAACTAGATATTTTCCATCTGATGCAATGTTGTCGCCATAAAAACAAGGCGTCGTGGGTTTTAATATCTCTCTCAATAAGTGTGATGCAGCTTCAGTGAAGCATTGCAACCATTAAAAACAGAATATTTAGAATGTGACCTTGTCTTGCAAAATGAAAAAATTGTTTTTTAACGCTGAATCTGCTTAAATGAAAACTTATGTGAAATAGTCAGTGTTTCAGGGGTTAAGGTCTGGGAAAGGGTTTATGGAATGCATGGAAGTCCCCAGGAAACATGGAATACAAAATGTTTGTGTGCGCGTGTGTGTGCATGCTTGTGTGTGTGTGTGTGTGTGTGTGTGTGCGCGCGCGTGTGTGTGTGTGTGGAAGGGGACATCACATTTTTCCCCTGGTATGCCCTGTTTGAAGGACCACTCTAGGCCAGCTGTCATGAAGACACTTCAGGCGCTGCTGCCAAGGCTGGCACAGGATCTCAAAGTGTCACAGAACTCCCTTGCCAATGCCTTGATGCAGACCGGCTCCCCCTAGTACCACCCCCACCTTTATGAACACCACACCCCTGAGCTCAAACTGTGATCAGTGATCAGCCTCTCCTGCATTTCATTACTGAAATGTGATGAGAGGCTATGCTACAGGAGAGGGGCGGAGCTAGACTCTTACACCAGAGGGGGCGGAGTGTTATGGAGGGGCCCCTTTGATATTCATTGCAGTCAACTGTAAAATAACGGATTGGCCTATATCTTACTCCATCCGATCCAACACAAATCATCACCTATTGAGCCAAGCAAATTTATGTTTAAGAAAACATACAGTGAAGCCATTTTGTCACTCAAGCTTGTTCTGAGGGAGGTGGGAGTAAAAAAATGTTGCCAATATTTTGGCAGCAAAAGCATCTAGGGTTTGGTTGCCAAACATCTGCTAAAAGAGAATTGTAATTTCAATTTAACCGAGCTTTCGGCATGGACGAAAGTAGTTATTTTAATTTATGAGCCTTCGGTGCGGTAAAAATGAGAATTAGCATTCAAGTTTCATTAATTTGGTATGTCTGCAATGCTCAATCTTCCCATTTTTTGCCACTAGCCAGTCGGGCTTGTGACAGAGAGTCACTAGCCCTCAGAAGATTTTACAAGCCCAACAGAAAAAAATCTAGAATATCATGTGAAATTTAACTCCACCGATGCAAACTTTATTAAAAAACTTTATATAAATCAAAAAGGAACTTAAATAAATAAAAAACACAAACAGTTTAAATGAAACAGATTATTTCATATGTCATACACTGCCCAGCAAAAAAAAGTCACCTCTTCGATTTAACTAAACAAAACGGTAAGAGTCTTCCATTGGATAATTACGACAGTGATTATGTTTCAGCGTTATTTAACAAGTTACAAGCTATTTAATCCTAACTGATGCAGTTGGTAGCCTCTTATTTTCAAGCAACAATGTCAGATCATATCCTGTGGCTGTGGAAAAGCTGTTGTTATACTCTGTTTCAGAAGGATCAAATTATTAGCCTACATTAGGCAAAGAAAACAACAACAGATTGCTGAAACTACTGAAATTTGGTTAAGTACAGTGGTTACGAGCTATAAATTTAGATTTGGTTAAAAACTGTGGTTACGAGCCATAAATTTAAATTTGGTTAAGAACTGCGGTTACGAGCTATAAATTAAAATTTGGTAAAGAACTCGAAGCTACTAACCTGCCAAGATAACGGCCACTAGAATATTCTATTAGTGTAATCATATACATGAGTAAAAAAGAGAAATGTGACGTTACTGTAAAGAGCTGCAATATGACGTTGATCTTTAAACATGGGCACAAAGCGGCCGTAAACCCATTGCAAAATCTGAAGGACCCAGGGCTTGAATTTACACATTGGCTTTAGGGGGAGCGCACCACAACTACAACATGTCACATGCACATGCATAAATACAGGAGTGCGGCAGCACGGTCATTACTATGAAAAACACTGTACAAATACCCCTTTTAGCAATTGATACCACCAGTAATATTTCATCATAAAATTTCTGGGAAGAAAACGAGGTAATTGGTAATTAGCTTGGAAAGAATTCCGTTTTCAACTTATTAACATTATATTCTAAACCCCTTTCTCACATATAACCCCCCACCCCCCCCCTCCAAAATATCATAACAATATCAACTACATCACTATCTGACATAAAGGCAGGCCATGATAGTGACTTGAAAAGTATGCCACGAGACGGACAAAAGCTACAATATTTAACAAAATTTAAATACAACGCCACCATGTCCCCAAAATTCCCCAGCTAAACACCGTCTGCATAAACCCCATAAAATAATCAATTTACAACACACTAACAGCCTTATTTCTGCTGTATATCCTGTATAAAAATCAACTCTGGACTACAAGACAAGTCACTTGCAGGCCTACTCATCTATTTGAATGGCATTTGGCAAGCTTTGCATTGAACAAAATCCTCGACTTGTCTTGAAATTCATACAATAGTCCTGCATTATCATTATCTAGGTCAAACGTTAGCTTAGCTGGACCTGTTACCTGCTGGTTGCATTGCTGCTTGAGGAAGGGTCATGCATGGTCCAGCAACTGCTTGTAATAGAGCCAAATGAACTTAGTTTTGGCAGATTGCTACCCTCTCTTCCAGAACTTTCTTCTCTTTTCTTTTTTTGACTACTGCTTTTATATTTGAATGGCATGACTGCTCCTGAGTTTGCAAATTTCCTACTCTTCAGGTTTAGCGCTTATCAGACGTATCAGACGTTAACCTGGTCACATGATCAAATCAAATACAGCCTTGACATTGGACAACACATTACCCAGCAATAATCTTGACATATTTGCATATCAGTATGAAAGAAAAAAATAAAATGAAATAAGAACATTTTTCATTTCATTAATGGTCTTTAAAACGTGTGTATTAAGCATGTAAATTTATATACGAATGATTGTTAGAAAAACCCATGATAGAGATGATTTTGGCTTCACAAGGGTTTATATAACTAATTTCACACAGTGTAGCCTAATGCAAGCACCAATTTTAATACGAGTGAATTATAATGTATGAGGACTTTGTTTCTTGCACAATTTTGTGAGGTGACTGGTGATAATGAGAAAGTTACTCATTGCCCCCCCCCTGGCCCCCGCGGTCGCTCCACTTGTGCTAAAGGACCATCAGATTTATTAGAAATTCACAGAAAATAGTAATGATAACTCAAATTTATCTGCTGCGTAAATAAAGCACTGGCAGACAGACTTGCAATGAACCTACAGTGGCCTCGTTCCCAGTCAAACCTCTTCCTTTTTCCATATTTTACCACTTTAGCTGGGGTTTATGGGTCACTTCCTAGTACTACAGGCAATACTTCCCAAGTAGCAGAGTGGCTAATTAAAATTAAAGTGACAACCTCCTCTTCGTGTGTATCTCTGATGAAATATGATACATTCATTCACTCCAGAAACTAATAATCATAAGAAATGGAAAAATGGTTGTGATATGCTTTGTCACATGAATTGAAGCCCTCTGTCAATTGAAGGTCATTTACAACAGTGCCAGTCTCAGAATATTTCTTTAGATATCTAGGGATTGGGTGTTTGAATCGCACAATCATGTTTACGTCATTGTTACCCGACATCTGTTTTCTCCATTCACAAAAGCTTTGTAATTGATAGACTGAGTTGGTAATAAAAACAGACAAGACTGACAGAAAATCTGTTTAAATGCATTTGTCAAGTGCAAAACAACTCATTCCAATTTGTGAACCACATGAAATCACCAATTTTACATCTCCCCTTTTAAACAGAATCACTCTCGTGAAAGGGGAAAAAAACGGCTCAGGATAAATTAAACAGGAATCCAAAAAGATAATAGTGCCGTACATCTCTGAAAGAATGACTTGCGAATCCAGCCAACTGTGTAAAAGCCATAATTCGCCATTAAGCCACAGGACACACACACACACAAAAACCCTACCCATTACCATCCAGGTGTGTTCCATTGTGTACCTTTGCCTGACCTTGAGAAAAATCCCCTCGCTAAGTGCTCCTTTGTCTCTGTAAAATGGCAGCAATCAGAAATAGCAGGTTGCATGCTCCCCAGTGGAGAAGGCATAAGCGAACGGGAGAGAGTGGCCCCCAGGCTGTGCGGGGGCCCACAGTGAAAACGAGAGCAGCCACAGGGGCGAAGATAATTAGAGGCCGTCCTGCCTGGATCTGGAGGCCTCCTGCAGCTGGGGCCAGCAGCAGCGGGGTCCCCTCTACGCCCTGCTAGAGCTGTACAGCATCCTGTTCTACTTATAATGCTTCAGGAGGTAGCATTTATAGCATCCCGCCAATATAACAACAAAACCCTGAACCTGAAGAGAGAGTGTGAGAGAGAGAAAGGGGCTGATGAAGGTAGAGAGAAACGGAGAGAGAAAGAGAGTCTGAGGGACAGTGAGTGACATTGAGTCTGATGCGGGGGACCTTAAGGTCAGATCCCGGTCCTGGTGGGGAACCACCTGGTTGTTTGTTTGTTCCGCCTTCGGTACGCACCCAGGTTCTCCAGTGGGGGCACTCTTCTTGTCTTGTGGGTCACCCAGGGGTTCATCGGACCAAACAGTTCTTGGCTCGACATTTTTGGTGGCCCAGCATGATGGAGGATATCCGGGAGTTTGTAGCAGCGTTCGGAGTCTCCGCTAAAAATAAAACTTCCCACCTACCTCCCTCTGGTTTGTTGCGGCCATTGCCGTCCCTAAACACCCGTAGAGCCATATTCCTCTTTATTTTATTACGGGTTTGCCTAATTCTGAGGGCAATTCGGTAATTTTGGTTGTGGGTGACCGTTTCTCCAAGGCTGCCCATTTTATCGCACTGCCGAAGTTGCCTTTGGCTCAGGAGACGGCCATTCTTGTTGTGGACCAGGTTTTCCGCCTGCATGGTCTCCCGCAAGTTGTGGTTTCGGGCAGGGGCCCTAAATTCACGGCTAAGTTCTGGCGGGCCTTTTGCAGTCTGTTGGGGGCCACTGTGAGCCTTTCTTCTGGTTTTCATCCGGAGACTAATGGTCAGACAGAGCGGACCAACCAGTCTCTGGAGAATACCCTTTGATGTTTGGCGGTTGATAATCCGTCGTCGTGGAGTCGTTTTTTGGCTTGTGCTGAATATTCTGATAATTCTTTGGACAACTCCTACACAGAGCTCTCACCGTTTTAAGCTCAGTTAGGTTATCAACCCCCCCTTCCCCAGACTGAAAAGGATTCTGAAATTCCTTTCGTCAATTAATTTATTCGATGCTGTCGCTTTGTCTTGGCCAGGGTCCGGTCCTCTTTGTTGTAATCTCGGCAGAGACAGAAGACTGCTGCCGATAAAGGGTGCCGGTTGGCCCCATCTAATTGGGTTGGCCAAAGAGTTTGGCTCTCTACTCGGGACCTTCCCTTAAAGGTGGAGTCACGAAAGTTGGCTCGCCGCTTCATTGGCCCTTTTAAAATTGTGCGGAGAATCAACCCTGTTACTGTCAGGTTAAAATTCCCCAAGTCCTTGCGTATCCATCCTCATTTCATGTCTATAGGCTAAAATCAGTTAGCACTAGCGTCCTGGCTCCGGTTGACAAGCCTCCGCCGCCGCCACGGATAATTGAGGGGGGCCTGGTTTATACAGTGCGTCGCATTTTAGCCAAGAGGCGTGAGGGTCGCGGAGCCCAATTTTTAGTGGACTGGGAGGGATATGGGCCTGAGGAGCAGTGCTGGGTCCCTTCTTGGGATGTCCTGGATCCCAGCCTCATTTCTTAGTTCCGTGCACGTGGTTCTCGGGGAACTTCTGGTGCCGTCCCTTGGGAGGGGGTTTGTTTGAGCTGGGGCGGAGTTTTCCGGACTCTATATATATGTTTGCAACGTCTACTGCTGGAATGCCTGTTTGTTTCCAGCCCTGCGGCCGGAGAAAATCTCTAGTTAAACCTTCCTAGTGAGTTGTTATATTCCTGTTATTGTTAGGAAAGAAAATTTCTCTCTTGTTGTTAATTTCCTCTTGCACTGCTTCCATGTTGCGGACGTTTATTTTTCCTTGGAAGCACGAGCCTTTTCTGGAGGTTTTTACCTCTTGTGTTTGCTCTTTCTCTCGCTGGTCGTGGCTCCTGGGGTCCTATCACCGCCCATTACACAAATTGAACTGAAAGAGAAAGAAAAAATGAAAGGCAGTGAGAGAAAAGGTGCTGCAGAGAGAAATGGAGAGAAAAGAGAAGGTCTGGCTGTGAAAGGTTGCACAAAATATACAGTGATTGAGACTGTAAAACAGAGAGATAGAGAGATAGGTTGGTAGAGAGAAAGAGAGAGAGAGCACCGTAAGCTTTGAAATTCTGAAGGTATTGCCGCTATGACCCTAAATACTGCAAAATACTAACTGAATAAGATTTATTAGACCCACCACCCTTCTGTTTGTCTACTGAACTTGATTTTGAAAACCTTCCTGTAATGTTGATCTAGTTAATGACTCAGAGAAAGGGTCCAGAAAACAGGCAAAAATGGCTGTCAGATCGAATAGGTATTTTGCATCGCCTGTCATTGCCAGTATACACACATCACTCAGTTATAGAGACTGGGATCTCTGTTAGTGCCACAAATCAAGGCTGACTGCATCTCAAAATGGCATGAATTTACTTCTGAATGATGCCTTCGGATTACGGTGTCTACTCCTTCTGTCAATCAAAAGGTGCAACATATTCATTAGTTTTAACAATGATAGCTGACAGTATAGATGATATCCAGGTCAGTTTAATGTCTATGACAGTCTCTTCTAGCATCTCCAATAGTCATCAAGGACTTTGCTGTCAAGTCAATGAATGTAGTATGACATTTTATCTAATTTATATCTTTAACAAATTACAATATACAGTAAACAGTGCACAGACCATAGGTCGCCTCCACTGTGTAATTCTGTCAGCGTGAAATATAGAAACGGTTTTACTGCTCCTTACAGGTTTGGTATGCTGTCACCCTGTTGTAATTATTATTTTATGCTTTATTCCTGTATGGTGATCGACACACAAGAGATTAACACATCTATGCAAAGGTGCAATAGTTATCGAGAGATACTTCATTATTTTTCCTTTTCGGTAGCTCAGGGATGCATTCACACGCTAATTCTGATGTAATGTTTTATTTCTGCAGCAGCATGGAAACATTTCATTATTAAACAACAGTGTGTATGGATCGCAAAAAATATTTATGTATTCAAATATATACAATTTGCACAAACACGTGTATATGCAATTTACATAGGAAATGGCATGTACAAATATGCAACAAATTAGATGTATCGGTCTCACATTGCAACTGTATATCTTCCTGAGGTTCATTGTGTGCAATCACCCGGCTTTCAGTTTTTCCCTCCGCCTAATGTATGCGTGGAAAAGGCAGGACGAATGTAATTATCCAGTAAATGTCACATTTGTTATAAAATGCATAAGCGCCTGGATTTGTTGTCCTTATCCCCTGGTTCCCTGGTCTCAGATCAGTGGCACCCTAATGGTCTGGTATTCAATTAGAGGAAATCCTCTCAGGGCCCAGCCTGGTAGGAACTACAGGCTCTCGCGGCGTGGCGCAGTGTGTGTGACCTCTCCGGCGCTGAGCGCAGTGTGACGGCCCTCCAGCAGTCAGCGCGGCGTGTGACGTCTCCCGCAGTCAACCCGGTGTGTGACGGCTCTCCGCTGCTGAGCGGAGAGTGTGACAGGTGCCCGGTGTTTCTCGCTGGGCGCGACAGTCAGAGTTGCCCATGCTTAAAGAGAGAGCTCATTCCAGCTGTCGAAAGCTGCTACAAGTAGAAGTGAGACAAGAAGAATAAGAATAATTTTCCACAAGCAGAACTTACTGCTTGTGCTGTATTTTGAGCACTGTCTGTGTGTGACAGACCCGAGGATGGTGGAAAGGTGTTCTATTCTGATAATAAAATGCTCAAGGTTGAGATAATGGGGACAGAGGATCCCCAGTGTGACAACTTCCTAGAATTGACCCCCCTGGGGCCATGCTCCTCTGAGCAGGCTTGAAACTTTGGGCACCTCCGTGGGGGGCACAGCGGTGTGACTAGCCTGCAGAGTGGCACCAAACTGAGCTCAGCTGTGGGCTCTCTTCCTGTAACCCCCAAATACCGCCCCCACCTCCCTCCCCACACCCCCACGACCGCTTAACCTCAGCTGTGGCCCCCCTCTTTCTCAAAGGAGCAGATGAAGGCTTGACACCCCCCTCCCCCATCTCCCCCCAACAGAAACTTGTAGGAAGGGCTCTCTGTTGCCCTTTCTTTGGACCGCCAAAGCGCCGTTAATTGGCTAAACAGTGTCCTAATGGCTCCAGATACCATCTGTTCAGGGAGACGGGCAGAGGAAAAAAGGGGTCTCGCACGTTTTAATGGGCCTAAATATTCGAGCCGAGTAATTAGTTGACATCACCGCGCGAGACTCGCGCCACGCGGCGCACGGCAGGAGGAATTAGAACTATGCACAATGAATGCTGCTAGGATGCGCCACCTTCCAATTAGGCTGGCCCAAGCGCACCACCATATCCCCCCCGAGAATGCACATGAACCCTAGTCACTACCCGCCCCCATCCACCCACCTCTGACTGCCTTCCATCAAGTCTTGGCACATCCATTTTATCCAATATTACGCTGATCTAGAGTCAGGAGACTAATAGGTGACATAAAGGCTTACTCTGTGTGCAGGTGCATACTTGTTTTTTGGTGTGTGTTAAAGTTTGTGTGTGTCTATGCGAGCATCAACGCATGGACGTGCCTGTAAGCATGAGTGGGTGAGCAAAATAGATAATTTTTGTAAATTCAATGACCTTTGAAACAAATTATGAATAGAAATTATTTTCAGGATCATTCGGACAAATTTGTCACTTGTTTGCACATGTCCAGGTCTGATGTTTGTGTGGGCGCAGGAGTCTGTCGGTCTGTACTGGTTCAGTCCATGTGTCATGTCTACCTCTCCTTTGCATCTGACAAGCGCAACATATAATGCAAACAACAACTTTAAAGTTTGGAATCGCAAATCATTTTCACTTGGTGTGAAAGCAAGGCACTTGGCCCAAAACATAAAACTCTGCTAGTACCTTCTGGAAAGAAAATAACAAAATTTGGAGTGTCAAGCTAAATCACCTGATGTAATCATCATGTACTTAAAGTGGGATCACCTCGATCACTGCGAAAAATGAAAACAGTTCATGTGGTAATCTGTCGATAATGAATATCCTGAATGGCTTTTTTTTTTTTTTTTTGCAGAACACTGACACTTTGTTTTACATAATCTACTATTATTCAACACATTAATTAGTCAAAATTACAAGAACTACTCAAATGTCAGTTGATTCCAAATGTTGAGCGGTATTGTATTAGTGTGACATTGTATTGATGTGTCAATACAGCTACAGAAAATAAAAAACAGCTTTTATCTTCGTGGGCCCTTACAAGTGGCTCAGATATACTTATACAATCCACCTGCAAAAATACTGTACATATGACACTCTAAAGCTCCACTGTACCTAGGATTTATGTTAGGGAGGAAAAAAGGGAGCTGGAAGTGTTTAAGCTCACCGTGTTAGGCGAGAGAGAGAGAGAGAGAGAGAGAGAGAATGCAGAAAATGCCAATACCAAACATACATTGCCTTGGCTTAGATGTATGGATGCAGGATGGTCACTGAGGAATACCAGAGCGCATAAAATAGGCTGTTTAGTAAAGCAATGGTTTCATGCTTTTTCAACCACCCTTTTGGTGTGAGCTTTCAATTGATGTAATCCAGCATGGAACCATAAATATTCATTTGCTCAATCCCTCTGCAAATATCAGTGGGGAGTTCCATCAAAATATACAAAGAAAAAGAACACCCCATCCATCCCTGTGATGTGACCCAAGATGAAAAACAGCTCAGTGTGTGTGAGAGCATGCGCTGTAAAAAAAAAAAAAAGTTGACTAAACGTAAAAAAATAAGGCAACCAGATGCAAAGTGTTTTTGAGTTTGCTCAACTCCAACTCTCAGTCAGTACGTTTGCATGCACAGTTAAGTCGAGCTACAGCAATAGCTCAATTAGGCCATGCAATCGAACTACTGTTCTTGCCCCAGTATACATGCACAGGACGAAATTCGATTTATTGACCGCAGCGTGTTCGTCTCCGCTACGAAAGGTGGCGATATGCCCTTCAGATTGTTTGTGTTTCATCTTTTTCTGATTGACCTATTATGTCACAGAACATTTGACAAACAAGTTAGCTGGAGGCTAGCCACACTGGGTTAAAAGTGCTTGAAAGTCTGAAAAAAGGATGCTGAAACAAGACCTGCGTCATTTTGTCGGCCTTAGTGAGCAGATAAAGAAAATGCAAAAATAAAAAAAAATCTGTTGGAAATTTTTGGAGAAAATCTATTTTTTTTATGTGGCAGTCATCTTGAATTGCAAAATCCTAAGAAAGGGGTTAATAATTGCAAGCCATCATGTTTTTTTCGATAGTTTGACTCATTAGATAATCATACCACAGGGTCAGATTGGTGAAAATACAAAATGGTTTTCTCCGAAAATTCCCAACAGATTTTTTTTATTTTTGCATTTTCATAGTCCAGTTCGGTTCGATTCAAACATATTCATGCAGGCATAATAAGACTATTGACTGCATTATCTGGGTCTGTAAGTCGAACTATCAGAAAATCGAGCTAGCGCGCTTCCAGTTGGACTAACATGTTTAAGCAGGGCTCTCAAGGGTCACGCATTGAGCGTGAGACACATGCATTTCAATAAGTTCACACGCTCACATGCCACACGTGACATTTCTCACCTTGAAAAGTGATAAAACTCGCCGCACATTAGTAACAAGACTGTATATAAAAGAGATTATTAATCTATGAATGGATGAGGCGAAGGCAGACTGCTCTGCTCGAATCAGCAACCTATCAGCCAATGAGAAAAAATTTTTTCTTTTTGCTAGGTGAAATAGCAGCGCCGTAATCACATCTTCCACACACGCGAATGCAGCTATTGTAAGCACACGTCAAAGAAGAGCAGGAAGTGGAAGCCCTAAATCAGGTAATCACTTCATCGCTTGCATCATTTTTTAAAATAGCTGCTTATTAAAGTTGAGGAACTATGCAGGATATTTGCTTTATGGATCATTTTTTACCTCAATTTAACTGCTTTGGACAGTTTTGGTTAGATGAATTGACTTGTAACTTGTTACGGGGAGAGTGGGGCTCTCTGCCCTTCATTTAGTGTATTTTGGCTGAAAACAAACCCTGCTCCGATCTGGTGTCAGAGGTGGTACCGCAACATAATTGTTTGTGACAGACAAAACGATACAAATACACAAAATCATTATTTAATTTAGCCTTTATTATACTGGGGAGACCCACTGAAATATAAAAATACAGATATGGCAAAACATTAGCTTTTTCAAAACCTAACAACTACTCCAAGAGTAAATGCAAGCAAGTTGAAATCAAATTTTTGAGCTCATGTCAAATAACATCCGCGAATGCCATAGCTGACCTGCTAACTCATATTTGTGATGCTGAGTACTGCTGATAGCTGTGTTGTAAAATGCTTGATGTAGCAAAGTAAAAGGATACATACACGGAACATGCAGATATAAGATAGAAATCTTGTATATCCCAATGTTTAATTGCTTGCCTACTTGAGCTACCACTTCTGACAACAAGACGCAACGGAAAACCCGGTCAGCATTCATTCTACAAATGCCCTATAACACGCACCCACCTGGGAGACAGAAAGTGTGACCAATTTCTTACGACCAGTTCAACGTCATCAAGAGCTCAGCGCAAAGGTCGTGCCCCTTCTAGGAGAATAACAAACGCTCTTATGTATTGAAATCAATGTGAAATAAGCGCGATAACTGAGCAGTAAAATGCACAAAAGTTGTTTTGTGCCGGGTGGCACCTCCAATAAAATTACCGGTCCAACCCTCAAGTTCCCCATCCTACATGTAAAAGGAGAGTTAAGAGAAGATGAAGAGTAAAAGCTATGTATCCAGTGCTTTCCCATGTTTATATATGTGGGAAACGCTTCATAACAGGCTATGCCACTCTTTTTTTAAACATAGAAAGTAGCGTAAGTAGCCTACCTTTTAATATGTTAGAATTGATACTGTACTTTAATAGGTTTACTTGCTACGATTTTTGTCTCATGTCATTATTTATTCTTTAATTGCTTAACTAGGTAATGTAAAGTAGTATCAGCCAACCGAGTCAGGTTTGCGGTCTAACGTTATGTGCATTTGTTAGGTATTCTAAAATGATCTTTGTCTAAGTTTGTGGCCAAAACTGGTAGTGCAGTCACATTCAAAATACTGCAGACCGCAGTATCCCCTCCTCCTCTCCCCCAGACGAGAGGTTGCCGGATCCAGCAAGAACGTCTACAACACGGAGCTACCATGGCTACGTTTAAATATCATCAATGACTTGCTCTGACAGGGTTGTGTTCAGTTCAGTTCAGAAAAGATTGAGAATAATGACAAAAAAACTTTAGCAATGGTCATATTGGTCAACTTGCTCGTCGTTGTTCTGTGTGGATAGCTCACTAAGGTCAATACGGTAAAATGCGTAAAGAATGGTTGAGGACTCGTTGAGGACTGATGTACTGTCTCAATTACATTTCATATTGCCATAATGGCTGTGCTAATGTTGGAACGGTTTCCACAGCCTCTCAGCATAATACCAGAGAAACAGACTAATAATGCATTGCTAATGTCAGCAATGAAGAGCCACAGTTTTTATATCTCAAACAATTTGTTACCTAGTCAGTTTGATGACCCACGGCCATCTGCATACGCACTAACGTACCAATATGCACTAACGTACCATGAACGAACATACATAACGTTATTCGACTTTTGAGAATATTTGAAATATCCGTGCCTACATTAAATAGAATTAAGTTAGCCAAACTGAGCTGAATCTTACCTGCCCAGGAGAAAATTAGCAACTTCGGCGCCGGTCTTCCAATTCTTCTCTGCTTTCAGCCGTCTCCATCTTTCAAAGGCATGTCCTATACGGATCCTAGTTTTGTTTCTGACTGTGTCACAATGTATTTTGGAATCATAATGAGGCCTTTTAGGTTTGGTAACGTCAGACATTTGCGCTCCAAAATGCTGGTTGCTGCAGCTCAGTGGTAACTGGCAACCTGGATGCTGAAATGCTACTGACTTCTTGATTAGGAGATAGTTGGAGGGTGGCACAACCGGCCAAAACACAAAATGAAAACATAAACATTAGCTGTGGCCTGCAACTTTGGTTTTGTAATGAGAATATTCTGGCTGGGCTACTGTTGTCAGTGATATAAGTATTTGAAATTGACATTATTCCTTAATGTCTGGTGATATATCAGGGCTATTTCATGATTAATCAACATACATTTCTTACATATTGCTCCTTTAACCCCAAACTGACACAGACTTCGAAATTCGTGGTAGTGAAAGGGCAAGAGGGTGGACCGATCAACTTTAATTTATTAAGATAACGCAAATGCTCAGGTTCAGCCAAGGTAGCAAACTAATCGCAAGACATATCAATAAATTAATAAATGAAAATAAGCAGGAAATTTAGTCAAATAAATCAAATTAATTTTACACCTGAAAACACATCAAATTACATTTGGGTCAATGGGATCTGAGGTTTTCTATCCCCCAAAAAGGGGTGTGGCCTTGACGTTTGGCGAAGTACCCGGATGTGCCGGTCGTCTCTATGGATGAAGAGTCACTTCTTCTCCTTTGAGTTTACTGACAGTTGAGATATTCAATAACTGATTCTGGTGTGCCATCTAGAGATAGAACATAACTGCGTGCATAAATTTGCAGCACCATGTCCTTTGGCGGACGCATCTGCACAAAGATGCACCGTTGTTCTTCTCAAACACGCAAAATCCAAATAATCCGTAAATTAATTAAATTAATATTTTAATTTGAAATGAGTGACTAATTTTCCAGTGTCAAAGTGACAAAGTGAAAGTATACTTTTTATCTTTTAAATGTAGCAGAGTAAAAGTAAAAGTCCTGGTTTAGAAAAAATCTTAAGTAAAGTACAAATCCTCAAAAAAACTACTTGAGTACTGTAACAAGGTACATGTACCTAAGTAGGTAAGTAGTACATTTCATGAAAAAGGGAGAATCATGCACCCCCCTGAAGAAAATCTCACTCTAGCCTGCATTCAAAACTTGAGAGCCCTAAGTTTAAATGCATTTTTAAAGTCCGATTATAGTTGGACTAGCAAAATAATTTGATTTTCACTAATGCCATGTAAATGCACTGGGTGATTACACAAAATCAATTTTGAAAGAAGTTGGACCTTGAAGTTTAGCCAATACTAAAATTCCTTGATGCTGGTTGCCTAACGTTTTTTTAAGATGAGTCAACTTGTTTGACTCGTATGCTCTGATCCACTCTATCTCTGGTTGCGTATTGGAGGCCAGGCAGAGAAAGAGAGACAGAAAGTGAGACAGTGAGGCAAACAATTACTGAGAACTCTTAGTTCTATTTAACAGTATTAATGAAACCCGTGTCTATTGATTTGAGGGTGGGGGATGAAGAGCCTTTCTCACTCAGCAGGCATCATATATCAACGTTTGGCCAGATGCCTTGGGGTCACTGTACAACTGAAGAGGAGTGTCACTTTTGGGTGTGGTACGAATCTGCATGGACTTCAACACAAAGCCAACAGCATTTTTGTCAAGAACGGTAAACATATACCAATTCAGTCTCCGGCAATCACGCTAACCAGCATACGTAGGCCTAATTAACATCGTGAAAGGGTGTATTTTAATTCAAGCCATGATTTATTCTGAAACCTGACCAATTAATTTTGATACTTGAATCAAACAACACAGTTTTAGTTTTGTAGTTTTGTAAACACATACAAATTGTTTAATTGCCTGAGCCTGACCGACTAGTTTTGGTGCTTAAACCTATCCAAATACTTTAGTGTCCTATACTGAAGCATGTAGTTTGGTTCCTGAACCCAACAAAGAAGTAGTGCTTTTGCAATGCTGGCAAATAACTTTGCGTCATATACCGAGGTTTGGTCAGAGCGTACTGAAAGCATTACTACATAAGCCGGGATGAGAACATCCTGGGGAGGAAATATATGGCTGTGCATCACAATGCAGGCTTATAGTCCTGAATGATTGGAATGACAAGCAGAGGTGACACTGACCCGGGCCATAAAGCATCTAATAGCCACCCAGGATGACAGCACTAAATCCTACAAAGAAACTACTACCTGCTGTCCATCAAGGTGGAGGGGTGGCAAGTACCATATGCTATAGAAAAGCAAATGCACAGGCAAAGGTCCTGACAGATATGAATAGAGTCTGGTTCAATATGAGACAGCAGGACTATGTGCTATTGGAAAAATAAACAAATGAACCTGAGAGCTGTAAGGAAAGTGGAATAAAGAAGCCAGAAGGTGAATAACACTGAGCACAAGAGCAGTCCAGGGAAGAGGAAGTAACTCTCCAGCCTTGAATTTCCCATGCTCTTGAACTTGGCCTGTTGATTTTACTCAATAACTCTACCTGCTGGCTTAGGAGTGGTGCAAATTTGTGGATCTCCATGGCTGGAAAAAATTCTGGGCCAAGTTTTGCTTTCTGACCCAGGATTTTCCACTTCAGTTGAGCATGGTATTTAGGGCACAATGTTTCTGGCAGATGCAAGCCAGACCCCAGCAGCCTTGAGGCTGTGTCCCAGCACCTCCAATAAGAGACCATTTCCTTTCACCCAGCCCCACCCAGCCAGTCCTGTGCAGGAAGTGACAGGTTCCCCCTGACATGGCTCCAGCTTTGGCAGAGGGCCCCCGTGACATCCCCTGAGATATCTGGGAGTATTAGTCAATTTAGATGCTTTACCACACGAGGTAAAAACTGTGTGTGGCTCAACGAGATTATTCTTTCATTTCACTGTTCTAATCAAAAGCTTTGCGATCAATTTTCCCGTCTCTCTACTCGTTTTACAGTTCAAGTTGTAAATTAAATGTTTAACTTAAGATCCTTTAAGATCTTTTTACTCTATTCCAATCAGCAAACAGTTGGCATTTTGTGTGTGTGTGTGTGTGTCCAGGCTTTCTGCATGATCAAAATGCTGACTTTCATTTTGTCGGATATTGAACATTTCGTTGAAAGCAAGAGTCAGGACAGAGGCAGTAAACAGTAACTGCAGAGCGGGATCTGTTTGTGACAATACTGCACTAATTAAGCCTGAGGTTTGCATCAGGGACACTTCATTTGGGATTGCAAGTCATTAGTTAACCATGCACGCTCATTACAGACTTTCTGTTTTTGCTGCCAGTGCAGCTTAAACGTAAATTAAGCATCACCTTGTTGTATGATGCAACTACTTACAGGCTTGAGATGATCGGTGAGTCAAAAGATAGAGGAGCACATGTTTAATCAGTAAATCACAAATCCACGCAGAGTCTGATCATGCAGAAATGATGACTGCAGTTTAAGAAAGCAGAGTGATTTTATTAATGTAAGCATTATATGTAGTATTTTACCAAAAAAAAAAAAAAAGAATTTATGAATACATGCATGAGTGTCTACTCTACAGGTATAGTGATAACGTATCATGAGCAGTTTCCAAATAAGCCCCTACTTGACACAAAGCACTGCTAGTCACCAGATGAAATCCCCAAAAAAAGGGGGGCCTCATGTATGGACTGATAGAATTTATTGGATTCCAACTCTCTATTCCGCAAAACTGAATAATATCTAGTTGTTTGTTACCTTGTAAAATACTTGAGAAATCTCTAAGAGAGCCAATTACCCCAATTCATACAGCCAGAGGCTGAATTCTTACCATTAGTATTTAAGGGAAACACCTAGCTTACATGGTCAATGATGCAGCTTCACAATCACTTACTGGTTTTTAACAAGAAAACATCAATTCAGATCTACCACTGCTTTCTGTTGAAAGAATACTTTGGCTATCTTTACAGAATAAGAAAGAAACCCTTTTTTGTTAGATTTCAAGCCTGTTGGATTTTCATGCAAGTCTATCCTACTCAATCACAGCAAAGTTGTTTGGTCGGCAGGTTTGGCAAATGAACTGGTGTTGTAGTAATCACAGCCTCCTTGCCACAGCTAATAATGATATTAGCAAAGAAAATGCATTCAACATCAAAATTTGAACCAGAAATCTGTCTTGCTAGTATAATTAAAACTCAGTTTTGGGCCAGAAAAGACTGTTCTTTCCCATTATGATAACTAAAAGGTCAAAGAAGCATGTATTCCTTTATGAATCATTTATGAGTAACATTTCATGAAATACACATCTCGAGCCAAATGATTCTGAGCCTAATTTGACATTTAAATTAGGTGCACTTGCCTGGTCAGGTCAGCTGCTCGGACCTACGGAAGTAGAGCAAACCCTAGTGAAAGAAATACATAGTTATTATACAACCAATTTGTGTGTACAGCTTATATTGCAGTAGATTCATGTCATAACATATTTGCAATGTCACTAATGTCATTTTCCTCAAGAATCCCTAGAATGTTTTGTGCTGGGAAGATATGGAGACAGCTAGGGCTGTAGAATCGAAAATGTGAACATTTTCTTTTGTTAGCAAACCTGATACTAGAAAAAAACCTGCCATATATGTTCAACTTTGGGGTATAAAAATCCTTAATCTATCTGCTTGCTCCCAGAGCTGCCAGATTGATCTTAACTGTGTACACAAACTCTTTTGTTATTTATTTAGAAAGGCTCTCTTATGTTTGCTATTAAGTAAGGCTTTTTGGAATCTTCTTGAATATATTTCTAATGTTATGTGTGTACCATTCTGACTTCGATCCACATTTCAGTCAGGAAGACTCCAAAAAAATCTTTGGTGATGACTCCATCCTCCTTCCAGCAAGGTGGGATGGAGATCAGCCTATGTAACAGGCATTGGCGAAGCCAACCCCTATTTCGGAAGGAAGGTCATCTGATCAGCGAAAAATGACGGGTGCAATGCTGAAGGGGCCAGAGTCAGAAGCTGCTGCTGGTGGGTGATGCGAAATCTCTGTAAACAGCAAAGAGTAACATGTTATGAGCATCTGTAAAGAAGACTTATGGTCACGGCTGGGCGAATGCAGTTGCTTTTCTGTCCTACATGCCTTGATTGAACTTTCTTCTCTTTTCCATGTCAGGTCCGTTCCAAATGAATAAATAATGCATTCACTTGCAGCGCCTCATGTGGTTGAAATGAGTGCATTCAGAGCAGCCATTAGACAAAAGATTTTCTTTCTTTGACACTTTATATATATATATATATATATATATATATATATATATATATATATATATATACACACAACCCCAATTCCAAAATAGTTGGGACAAAGTGTAAATTGTGAATAAAATCTAAATGCAATGACTTTCAGATCACATGAGCCAATATGTTATTAACAATAGAACATAGATAACATTTCAAATGTTGAAACTGAGACATTTTACATTTTTATCCACAAAATGAGCTTAAGTTGGGACACAAGCAAAAAAGGGCTGAAAAAGTAATTGATATACAAAAGAGAATCAGCTGAAAGAATTTGGCATCTCCAATCCCACCCGAATCTGGAATGCCCAATCGGTGAACTATGTACAAAGCTTGCTCGTATGCGACCCCTTGCTGCCAACTCAGGATAGTGAGACAGTTCACGGCTCTCCTCCGAAGCACGTGCCTGTCTGCCACTCACGCTTATGCACTCATTGGTTGAATCTTCGCAAGTTCAGAACTAGGGCGGAGGATACCCAGACCTGAACCAACCGGGAGTCTTCCTGACGAGCGCCCGTCTGGCCAACAAGAGGCGCTGGAGCAACGAACAAAGCTGTTATTGTTTATCCAAATACGGCAGTTCCTTCCCCTGTAGCGCGATAGCCAATTGTGCGCTACTCTGAAAAAGCTGCCAATCCCTGCTGGTGGGTACGCCGGGGCTCGAACTCACAACGTGGTGATCACCTCTGCACTGCAGAACAGTGCCTTAACCGTGTGAGCCACCCGGCAGCTAGCTGAAAGATCATTTAACAAGTAATTGCATTAACTGGCATCAGGTGTGTAACATGATTGGCTATGAAAGGGATGTCTTAGAGAGACTGAGTCTCTCAGAAGATGGCCAGAGGCTCGCCAACCTGTGAAGGCTTGCGTAAAAAAAAAAAAAAAAAAAAGTGAAATACTTTAGAAACAATGTTCCTCAATGTCAAATTGCAAATGCTTTGAAGGTCTCATCATCAACAGTGCAAAACATCATCAAAAGATTCAGAGAAACTGGAAAAATCTCTATGCATAAGGGAGAAGGCAGAAGACCTTTACTGGATGCCCGTGATCTTTGGGCCCTCAGACCCCACTGCGTCATTGCATGATGTCCTGATGAAGACTCGTTGGGGTTGAAATGGGTAGATATCCCAGTTAAATAAAGGATTTTTAATTACATCAGAGTGACTCGGATTTTCAGTTCTGACTGCCATTTGGATTATGGACTTTTATTGATTAGTTTACAGGCAAGTCATTGCTCCCCTTTTCTTTGCAAACAATTATTTTGTCCACTTCCTTCAGAGCACCTGATCCTGACGACACAGTGTTGGATTCTTTGACCCCATGTAGCACTCACCCTTCTTCTTTTTTTCAACGTTTTTAAAGCATTCCACAATTTTTTTACGCAGGCCTTCACAGGTTGGCGAGCCTCTGGCCATCTTTACCTCTGAGATTCTCAGCCTCTCTAAGACATCCCTTTTATAGCCAATCATGTTGCACACCTGATGCCAGTTAATTCAATTACTTGCTAAATGTTCTTTCAGCTGATTCTCTTATATCGAGGGTTTGGAGCACAATGGTTTCGGTCTAAAATTTGTGGTTTTGAGATTTTTACCCCCTGTCACAGCTTTCTATCAGCTAGTCCTTGGAGAACAATAACTATATGTCCATCTGCAGTCATTTTTATTCAGAATTCTAGAATTCACATTTTCATTTTGTGATATGTCCAACAAATGAATTAAACATTGACATATTGATGAATAAACATGAATTTTAATACAGAACAGTCTGTCTTCCATTGCAAACGACCTTCAACCAATCACCATTGTGTTTTGTCATAACATGTGCTAGAATTGTTGGAGCACTGAGGTGACATGTCCATTTTTGGCTATTTTGACCATGTTGTTGCAGTACCACACATATGAAAACTTGCATGTTCAATATACTTCTGAACCATGCAGTAAAAGAGTGACAGGTTAAAAAAAATGATATAAAATACTTGATTTAATAGAACACTTGGAAACCTAAAAAACAATTTTTCTCAAAACCTCTAAAATGGAAATAAAATATAACCGTTGCGATCCAAACCCTCGATATATTAATTGCTTTTTCAGCCCTTTTTCGCCTGTGTCCCAACTTTTTTGAGACCTGTTGCAGCCAGAAAATTTGAAATGAGCTCATTTTGTGGATAAAAATGTAAAATGTCTCAGTTTTAAGATATGAAATGTAATCTATGTTCTATTGTAAATAACACATTGGCTCGTGATCTGAAAGTCATTGCATTTTGATTTTATTCGCAATTTACACTTTGTCCCAACTATTTCGGCTATGGGGTTGTATGTAATAAAACTATATATTATTATAATATTTTATACATTTAATATTTTTTGCATATTTATTCAGTGATTTTTTTCTAAGACCATTTTGAATTAAAAATAGAGATATATATAAATAGAGATCATATAGGTGCTTACATATTTACTTCTGTATCGCGTCAATGTCCCAGGTCTGTTTGACCCACGGCAATGGTTCAAACAATATAAAACAGTCTACTGTATAACAGTATAACAGCATAAAGAGAAATTTTCTCAATCAATTTTCAGTATGAGGCAGAAAAATGAGAACAGACACACTTCACGTTTTCACTTAATGGATCCACTTTCACAGGGTCCTTTCAGTTGCTAATTTTAGCAAAAAGCTCATTTCTCTGAAGGCCTTTAACAGATAAGGAAGACTGTTTCAAGCCCCAGTGGGACATCCATCGCAGGGCAAGGAGGGGGGTGAGTGGTGAGTTGAACTTTTTTTGATGGGAACATTCATTGCAAACATGTGACACATATCTGCTTTCATTTCATTTGCAGAGGCAGTCTGTCCTACAGCTCTGGGAACTCAAATACATCCCAAACCAGCCATTAGCAAATAACGATCCTGATGAAATCAAATAAAAAATTCTGGCATATTAAGTGTACCAGGCACACATGGGTTTTTTTGTCCAGTATCCCAGCATGCAACATTGCAGACCCTGATCTTCAGTCCCAACAACCATCAACACTACCCCCCCACCCCACCCCACGCCCCATCCCCCAAAAAAGCAGAAAAGAAATGCTATTACATATTATTTGTTTATCACTTTCTACTACTCCATCAGTATTGAAGTACTGCAAGAAACGTTTAATTTCCATTTATTTCTTAATAACATACCTGAGACTACGGCAGTAGTAAATCTTAATTGCAATACTGGCTGTAATATGATGTAGCCTAGCCGTTATGAGCCAATCCAATCAGCTTTAACGAGGCCCTTGTGTCCGTAATAAACACAAAGGCTGGGTGGATAAGAAAGGACTTGGTTGACCGACAGGAGCTTTTTTGCATTGTCTCAAGTAGCCTTCTGTGAAGAGAGCCGCAGCAATTACAGACGATGCGCAAACATTCATTTCGTAGTCTTTATTGCATTTGCAATCCATGACAAACAGCAATAAACCCAGGGTTACCATGGACACTCACTGACTGATATCCTCTCCTCTTTCTCCCCTCTCAGAATCAAAGACCTTCAAACCATATAGATTCAGTAGTCAGAATAGACTCATATCAGTCCAATTCGAAAATTCGATACAGCAACCTACTCTGCATTGTTAAAAAAAAAAAAAAAAAAAAAAGAGTTTATCCAGATAGTAAAAGAAGGAAACTATTTTGTTTCTGTCTTTACAAACACAACATTGAGAGAAAATGCAAGATGTGAGAGAAACTTGATTCTAACAGCATGACGAAGGCTTATGGAGAGGTCTGCACCGGTTCCATCCCAGATTCAGGCAGATGTTACTCCTGGTGTTGTGTTGGGTGTTCTTGGCTGCCCCCTGGTCTTGTCCTCAGGTCAGAGTTTATGAAGAGCCGGGAGGTGAGGCAAGACTGGGATCCAATTATCAGCCCAGACTTCAATCCACTGCTGTGGTGCACTCACTCAGATATGCGCATTAACACCCATGCAATTACTTATTTATAAATTCACATGCTTTCGCACGTGTGCCGTATACATGACTATGAGTGCATCTGGTTATTGGCTTTGATGATGTCTGTTCCTTCATGGAAGGGGTGAACGACAGGGAGGAGTGAACAGAGGGGGATGCACAAAGATGGCCCACAGCTGGTGGTGACGGGGTCAAAGTTTGCGATCAGCCCTGAGGAGGAATGCGACAAGGGTGTAATAGATTCTTGCGAGCCTACCGCTGTGTCTGGAGGAGGAATCCTGGGTAATTGCTCCGCACATGATTGGGGAAGAAGCGGATGCCTCGGCTTCTGCAGAAAACGGGGAGCATCTGTTAGCGCGCTAATTTGGGTGGGTAGCGGGTACTAGGGATGGGGGGGGTTTGCCTCTGGCAGTACAGAGGTGTGGCGGGAAATTCTGTTCTTCCTCCACGGTCTATTGTGTGCTGCTAGTGCCATCTGCCTAAGCTAAATGTTTGTGTACGCCCACTTATAATGGTTTGAATGACTCATATACCTGCTTAAAGATCTTTAAATATGCACCGTGCGCTGTAGTCCAGACTGCAGGTGTTCTACTTGGTCTTTGTAATGTATTGTGGGTTAAAAAGAGCCGAAATTTAATAAGTTTTTAAAAGTGAGACTCTGTGAACAAAATAGTATACTGTTGGCAAAAAAAAAAACATATCAAGCATGAATTTGATTTGTGTTCCTCTTTTTTTTTTTTTGCTTCCTGGGATATCTGTTCGAGCTTATAGATTTTTGTTTGAATTCAGTTACGATCCCTTTCGACCAATCAGCAACAGTAGAAAAACTCAGCAGCACATTCCTTATTCAAAGTGGGGAGGATTAAAAAGTGCCTCGTATTGTATGCCTCCTTGAAAAAAGCAGAACCAGCCTCAAAAGACTTCAGAGCACAGCAAGGGGTGGTGCAGAAAAATCTCTAATCCTTTCTTTGAACGAAATGACAAGAATCTTCCCACATCAGAAGATAAACTTAAGCAAACAGCAAGTTATCAAAATAACTTAGCCTTATTATTGAAGAAATGTGTTTTTACGCAATGAGAGGGAATGAATGGAGAGATGGACGATCAAGCGACAGTAACATGGGATGCATTTCATACATGGCTCGCTTTCTAGCCAGTCGCGACAAGCAGTGCAGCAATTCATAGCATCAGAGAGTAATTAATCAGGGAGTCATTAGGCATGCATCAGCAGCTTCAAATGCATTCTACATCTTTGATTAGGATTCAAGCAGTACAGATGACTGGATGATTGAATATTTCATCGCCAGCTTTGATACGCGTTCTCTCTTTCTCTCTCTCTCTCCCTCTCTCTCGCACACACACACACACACACAGAACCATACATAACACACATACTCATACAACTGCACCCATTGGTTCTATGGATCCACACATATTTTATTTGCCCACTGTATGGTCACTTTGTCAGAAAACAGCAAAAGGTGGCCAGGATGGTGTCAGTGTGTCCCTCTGGGTGTCATATCATATCAAAATAAATGTGTACCAGGACAGCTATAGACTATTTTAGAGGCATATGACAGATAACTATGTTGTTTGATGTTCTTAACACCAGGCATGAACACTCCATCGATTCAACTGTGTCAACGATACAAATATTCACAACTCCTGACTGCTTTTTTCTGATCCTGAAAGATACAGTAGCCAAGTGATCTGTCTGTATAATATAGTATAGTATAATACAGAATTTTGGTGTTACTGCAGCTAATGTGAAATAACTGCTGAGATCAGTGATTGTTGCCTTAACTCATGGGGTGCAGCTTGCGGTGTGAAACTCGAGACATACCCACATTCCCATCTACCTTCCATGCATGTCACACCCTGTTCCGTCCCTCTGGTAGGTGGGTTATGAGCATATATACATATTTAATGTTACTGCTGGCATTGATGCTATCACACTCTAAAACTGCGGACAAACCCAATGGCTCATTTGTCAATAGACTACTCTGACAGTTTTAGTTGATTTAATAAATTTATTTAACCAGCAAAGTCTGGCCACCGGTAACCTATTCCATAAGCTGTCTTACGTCCTACTACAAAAACATGCCCTGAAAATGCGAGGCCAAGTGGGATGGCCAGGGCAGGAAAATGGGGGTAACACCTTTAAGAGCAGGGTGGCAACCAATCCATCAGTCAGGTTACCTCCTTCTTTGTCCTGAAACATATAAAAATTTTAAATCTCAAGATAAATTTTGAGAAGCCACCAGAACAGGACAGGCACAGTATCAGTACACAGCCCTTCAGGTGTAATGGATTCTTCCCCTCTTTATTAGGAAAAAACTATTTCAGCTCTTAACTCATTCCCGACGAAATTTTATATATAATTGTTGCGTTTGTGCTGAATACTTTTCCCAAAAATTACGCAATATAAAGTATTGAAGTCGAGTGGCCTATCGCCGCAATCTTTGACTGATTTTGTGTTTTCATCGGGCTGCGAATGGTCATCCACGCTGCTGGCACCAGCTTACCATAGGGAATGGTAGAATTTGCCACGCCGTTGGCAGTGGCTTACCACAGGGAATGAATTGAAGATGGGGTCAGCAATAATATCCCGTATACCTTTACTAATGTTTTGCTATATTCAAGTCAAGTCATTCACTAAAGATTCTGACACATCGGCTGCATCACATCAGAGGAGAAGTCTCTCTGCATGCCACAGGCTTACTAATCGCAAAAACAAATATGAACATTCTGTGCTTATCTTGATAATTCAACCAGTTGGGATATTGGGCTCACAGAGTCAATCATGAACCGGGGGGCATTTTGAGGGATTGCTCAATCTGGCTTGGATGAATTGCATTGGGCACGTGAGGCAACACGCCAGTGGCATTTGATATAACAAAGGGTAGCTATAGGAATTGAACTGATTCCTGCAAGTCTTAACACAGCACAAGCAGTAGACTAAAGGCCTTTGAACACCAAGTACGTTTTTTCGTCCAAAATTGCTGCACGTTTCAAAATAAACACGGCCCCACATTCTGTCAATCACTTTTACACGCTGAATCCAAAACCTTGGTCCATTATAAAAGAGTTTCAGAGCGGATTTGATTTTCTGTTTTTTTGCATCTTTCAAATAAAAAATGAGAGTTGTTTGGCTCTTCAGATTTGGATTTCAGAGCGGATCTGCACATCACTTTCTGTGCGCGAGTGTGTGTGTGTGCGTACGTGTGTGTGTGTATGTGTGTGGGTTCTTACTTTAGGCATACTGCTACCCGCTGTTCAGGATCAATTTGATCTTGGAAATTGGTGGTCTTCTTTTTAATGTGTAATTCCAGCATTGCTAGCTCCGTATCAAACTGGACCACTGACATCCTGAAATAGACCAAGAAACGGTCGGGATAAATCCGCAGGTCCGTTATAAGCAAGTGAAAATCCCCTTACCCTGGATGCCTACTGAGGATTGGATGGACCCAATATTTTCTTTTTCTTTTTTTAAGAAGCTACAGGACTGCAAAATCATCCTCCCTGCTCGATTTTCTCGTATTGAAAGTTTTCGCAACAAATAGAACAAAAAAAACGCATCGGACTCTGTGCAAGGATTCTGCGCATGACGATTTTTATCGGATGACAGATTTAAAAAACGCATACAAAAAAAAAATGGATTTGGTGGTCAAGGGCCTTAACACCTAAGTTTGTCACTTTCCAAAGACATGAGTGAGATGAGGGGTTGCAAGCAGGGGCGGTTTTAGGAATTCTGAGGCCCTGGGCAAAGAACAATTTTGAGGCCCCTCCCCCCACCCCACCCCCCAACTCAAACCCATACATCTGTTAATAATGAGAAAATCGATCATGTGCAAGGAAAAAAATTTTTTTTAATTGAACATGACATGAAAATGATTGAAAAAATAGGTTGATGTCTGATGTAATATATACGTAACGTGCGCACGATATCAATCCCAACAATATTTACAATTTTTCTTTTTTTTTTACATTTTGCGCTTTTCTTTCTTTTTATGTGCGCCAGATGCTTGTTGCGGGGTACAGGTGCCGCTATCAACACAACCACTGCAGCCAGGGCTAGAGCTAGCATTGCTGCTGTCAAACGCCGGCTCATTGGAGGAGCTGCTGCTGGCTCAGGCTTCTTCGGTTGAACTTGTGAAGAAGGTGGTTAATTTGGGAAGCTTTTGAACAAATCTTTCATTTTCCTTCTTTCTCTTCCTTTTCTCCCCACCGCTTAGAAATGGTTTCATTCTGTGAACACAGATATGTGTCGCTCTTTCGAAAAAATAATCGACTTTGGTATTCTATATACCGTATTCCCGCCGGGTTCGCTCAAGTCGTTGCCTAGGCTACCTCAGACGCCAGAGCCAGAGCAAAGCCGGACAGTTGTGTATGATGTCACGTCACTGACTGTGGTTTTTCGCTGGGATTACACGCATTGAGAATATATTAGAATATATGCCTACTCTCAACACAAATAATGCTTAATATTAATATTGCTTTTATCACAGTCATAGCAGTGTGATTCTCAAATATGCATTCATTGACAATCAATTATTACATAGTAATCCATGATGAATTGGTGAATAAATGCAGGAAAACAGCCAGGATCCATGAACTTGACGTTACGTTCCATTGGCGCTGCATTCAGACAATATATATATATATATATATAAATATATTTTACAGTTTCTTTGAATGCAGAGGATGAAAAGCAGCAAGCAGCTAGATAAGTTTCAAACCATTGAAAGGCTTGAAATGACTTCCACTTTAGTGACAGTTAGTTAAGATCCTTAACATTAAAAACGAGACATTTGGGAGCTTTGAAAGTGCATTAACACTGACTAAATGGAGTGGAAATGTGACCAGTCAAAGGAGAGCTAGATGCTAGCCAGCAGACCTGTTGTCAATAACACAGTGAAGCTATGACAACTAGTATATTACACAACCATTTAAAAAGCCCGAAAATGCTTCCCACTACGCTGGTTAAACAAAGAGGGCCTTAGGATTGACAACGAGGCATTTTTTAACTTTGCACATGAAAACACAATTTATTAGACAACGCGTTCTGGTGGCTGTTGTGGTCAAAAGCATTCATGCAGCCTACGGTAGCAGTGAGGCATGCAGTGGCTTCACCTAGCGCTAGGGCGTGTATGTTCTTAAAGCTCATTAACATATAGTTGTGACGTTTCACCGAACGAGGCTCCTGATTGAATGAGGCCCCAACCGAGGCTCCTGATTGGCTGAGGCCCTGGGCAACTGCCCGTGTTTGCCCTATGGAAACACCGCCTATGGTTGCAAGATCCATTCAGGTTCATCACTTTATGAGCCAAACTTTGGAAATATTTCTTCCAGAAAGCAAACTATACTATAATGATGGGTAAATTTAGCTTCCTAACTAACTTTAGCCAACGTTATGAACCTTGCTCCAACTTCACCCTGGCAACATCGGGTCCAATGAAAGTAATAATTGAACAATACCCTGCTTGATCTTATATCATTTACAGCTGATTTGAGTGTGTTTATTTGTTCATGTTTATGGCAATGGTCAACCCTGCTGCCCATCTAATTAATACATAGGCCTCATAACCTAACCAGCTTCCTGGGTAGTTCTGCTGCCCGCTCTGGAATTTTCTTTTGAGATAATGAGAAGCTGCTCTTCTTACGAGAATTTTGGGATGCAAGGCCTAAGATTGAACTCTGAGGAGAGGGGGTATTTTTGTTCAGTGCGGTGGTATGAAATGCCATTAAAAAATCTGTGTATCTCCCTGATTTCTGATCTACCTTGAATTGTTCATTTTTTTTTTCTTACACACAGAACCTGTTTTTGCTAATCCTGAAGGTCAGCCAGTCATTTCTTTGTCTGCATGACTCAATAATGCAGGAATTCTGTCCACTGCCACTCTGGCCATTCATGAATTACACAATATTAGACAACCCTCATGCCGTCAGCCTTTGATCCCCCCGATGGCCTTTGCTCTATGTGCTCGCAGTCTTGACACCTCAACCCCAGCCTTTTTTAAAAGCTTTTATCTCAGGAAAAGCTGTTACCTGGCAGATTGTAGTGTGCCATGTGGAACATAACAACAGGGAACCTCTGTTTCCAGGGACACGGACTCAGCTGAAACCAAGCTAGACCAGCAGCAAGTGACTCGCTGTGTTAAATCAAGAAACCCGGCAAGGCGCTGCGCAGTGAAATTCACCATCTTGAGCAGCCAGAGTCCAAGATATTGCTGTTGGCAGTACAGTTAATGGAATTATCCTGAGACTAATAATGGGATTGGAATCCAGTGGTTGGGAATCCGAAAAACCTAACAGAGACAAATTTCTTGATGAAATTGCCATTGTAAGCCATGAAATGAGTCCACGGTGTTACTGCAAATTTCTAGTTCTTCACTGATGCCTGGAATAAAAAAAAAAACTCCAAGCTATCTGAGAAAATGCTGCATTCACTCAAACATAAGAAACACATAGCTTTTAACTTTCAAGATTAATTTTGCGTAACATTGCAAATTATGACGAATGCATTTCATCAAAGCCAAAAAAAACATCTTTTTCTGGCCAAAAGGCACTGTGAAGAATCATTGGGTTGAATCATTCTAGACATTTGACGCTGCACTCGATTGAATAGAATTTTCTTTTGGGTGACGTGGCAGATTTGAGTGAGTGTGGACGTTTCCCACGCTCAGGTGGACCCCTCAGGTGAGTGACGTGTGGGGTCTGAGCCTGAAAATCCAACTCTGTCCGAAAGCATCATTTTTTTAATCCAAATTGAAGAGTGGCATACCTATTCAAATTGCATTACCCGGTGATTCAACCTCCATTCCCAAAAACCCTTCTATACTCTGTGTGGGGTGGAGATAAATATGTTTTCCACTGGTCTTAGGGGCTCTCTGTTGGATTCCCCCCCTCCATACAGTGGATCTGGTCTCCCACCTGCTTGACGCTAGCTTTCGCTTTCCTCTTCGCCTCGCATCATTAAACCGCTTGCTACATTGGAGCGCAGTTCTCAGAGGACAGAAAGAGGCAGCAGTAATGCAAGCAGGGTCCTTGTTCACCTCCTGATGAAACAGCCGGTTTGTTACGGTGTTAATGCGCTGGTTTTAAAAGGAATGACTGATCTGATCGGCCTTAACAGAGTGAAACTACCACCGCACCGTCAGGTCATTAAACCAGCCCTTTGACAACAGCACCATAGTTGCACTTTCATTTCCTGAGAAGAAATGACCAAATTCGAGTTGGACACCCCCAGGTTTTATCTGCGATACCCTTAGTGCTTCTGTCACCCAACTGTGGGTTTTGGTTGTCAAATTAGGGCTCTGATAGTTGCTCCTAGTTACGCCAAAAAGAATCCATGCAAAAATGTTGTCTCACATCCATAAAAAGACTAATAATTACGTATATAGATGTGGAGGAATGTCGGATGTAAAATTAATAAATAAATAAATAGCATATGCAATATATCTGCATTCCATAAGTGGGAGACGTGTACACCAGAAGGACTGCCAGTTCACTAATGCAGCCTAAACATGAACAGTCATGGCAGTCCTATGCTGGCATTAACAG
Source organism: Gymnothorax reevesii (assembly GCA_029721435.1). Lineage (NCBI taxonomy): Eukaryota > Metazoa > Chordata > Actinopteri > Anguilliformes > Muraenidae > Gymnothorax > Gymnothorax reevesii. Next base: position 126,681,893 of record CM056575.1, on the reverse strand, counting down.
CCATGCATAATGTAATGAGATAATAAAGTTTAACAGCCTGATTAACCAAGGGAAACGCAAAACCATCCCCATATGATGCAGCTTGCAATCTGTTTGCATTGGGTGTTTCCACAGACAGTTAAGCAGGGCATCAAGGCTCCTGGGGTCCTCTCAACAATATGGTGCATAAAACAATAATGTGAATGTTGTCTAGACTCCATCTTATGAGAGCCCACTCAGATGTAATTACAGTGCCTGCTGCAACAACTTCTACCCTGAATATGTGGACAATAGCTAAGATGGAAAAGAAAAGTATCATGGTGAACAATATAAATCATAAAAAGTATAATAATAATTCAGATTATTTCTCTGATTTTGGCTTGCAGTACCACCTGCATTATTTCTGAATATTCCAGTGCTTACTTTGTCCTCGAGGGAACCCGAGCCTCTATCTCACTGGAAATCCAGGCAGGTTGCACCATTTACCATATTTATAATCTATTTAAATATATAACAGTGGGGTTTTGGTATCAGGCCCCACTACTGTGAAGCAATCTTCCACTTGATGTGTGGGGAGCAGACACTCTCTTGCTTTTCAAGTCTAAACTCAAAACTTACCTCTTTAGCCAATCCCACAGTTAGGCATGGAGTGTATTGGTCTAGTAGCCATCACTTTAGTGAACTGGACTGTCATTCCTGTCCTCCCTTCCACAACTCTTTGTTGTGGTTGGGAAAGGGGCTCTTCCGCCTGCCCTAATAATGGTGCTGGCTCACTATATTCCATTCTTTAGTAATCATGTCAGCCTAAGTCCACTGATAGTCTTCCTAATGACACTCCGATCAACCATTGATCTCAGTATTTCTTATCGCATCAATACAGGGGATTTCATTAACCCCGTTCCCTCTCCTCATATCCCCACCTACCCATGAGGCTTGAGGTTACCCCATTCTGATGGGGTACCTCTGCTTATTGTGGTGAGGCATCAAGATCAGCATGACCATGCAGCACCTCTGTGATGCCAAAAAGAACCCTGGACTGGCCTGACCCACACCTGCTTTCAGACCTTCTACCCCAGCCAGCGGCATCTGAACCTTAACTTATCCTGGACAAAATATTCCAAGACCCATTTGAACCTGGACTCATCTTACTCCAGCCCCATTTTCCCAGTGAAACCCAAACCCCTGCCCTCGGCTGCACTGTACTTCATTTTTCTTTTTCTTTTTTCTTTTTTTTTTAGATTTGTAAGCACTATTAACCCTCTGTTAACCAAGTACCAATCCAACTGTGTAAAATAATTTCTCTAGACAAATATGTTGATTATGGGCCAATATTTGGAGAAATAGTTTGAAAAAAATTTGACCCTTTGGGGCCACCTTTCGAAAATGAAGCAGATCTTCTACATTCTGTAAATATGATGGTCTTTAGAAACTGGAGAAATACCAAATGATTGGAAACAGGGCAATATAATACCAATATATAAGAAAGGGGACCGTACTGAGCCAGGAAATTACAGGCCAGTTAGTTTAACTTGCATTGCCTGCAAAATATTGGAATCTAACATAAAAGATGAGCTGGACTTATTTCTTGAATGTAACAGTATCTTGAGGGATAGCCAACATGGTTTCCGTAAGGGAAAGTCATGCCTGACAAACCACCTGGAATTTTTTGAGGTCACCAAGACCTATGACTAGAGCAGGGCTTATGACAACATATACTTGGATTTTAAGAAAGCATTTGATTCAGTATCGCATAAGAAACAAATTTTTAAAATGAGCTCCATTGGAGTTACAGGACAGAACACAAAGAGTGGTGGTCAGTGGAATCTCATCTGAGCTAGGTATGGTGGGGAGTGGCGTCCCCCAGGGATCGGTGTTGGGACCCCTGCTGTTCCTCATCTACATTAGTGACCTTGATAGGAATATTGAGAGGAGATTAGTCACATTTGCAGATGATTCTAAATTGGGGAGTTTGGCAAATAGTTTAGAGTCCACTAAAGTGAATCAGGATGATTTGGATAGAATCCGGAATTGGGCAGAAATGTGGCAAATGAAATTTAATGTAGCAAAATGTGAAGTTGTACATGTAGGTAATAAAAAAATTAGACAGGATTACTTCATGGGAATGTGCTCTACACAAGAAAGATCTGAGAGTGATTGTTGACCAAACCCTCACGGGCTCTAGCCATTGTGCCGTAGCAATTAAAAGAGCCAACCGGATGCTAGGATACATTGCCAAAAGTATTGAGTACAAATCTAAGGAGGTGATGCTTCTTTTGTACAACACATTCCTCAGACCACATCTGGAGTATTGTGTAAGGTTCCTTGGACTATACTTTAAGGAAGATATAGAGGCTCTAGAGAAAGTTCAGAGATGAGCCACTAAGCTAATTTCAGGTATAAAAGATGAAAGAGGCTGAAGATCCTTAATCTCTTTAGTCTTAGGAAAAGGAGACTAAGATTTGATTGAGGTCTTTAAATATGTTAAAGGGATTAACAAAGTGAATTATGTAGGATTCCTTCGACTAAGTGTTGTGAGTAGAACTCGGCGTCACAAATGGAAGTTGACCAAAGGTAAATTTAGCACTGATATTCAGAAATATTTCTTCACCCAAAGAGTGATTTCAAGGTGGAAAAGCTTGCCTGACCATATTGTTGAGGCAGATATTGTTCAAGAGCAGGCTTGACTAAAAGCTAGATACCATTGAGTCATTCAGTATCTAAAGGGATATATTCACAATAGTACAAAGAAACTGGCAAGCTTAGTTGGGCTGAAAGGCCTGTTCTCGCCATTCATGTTTTGTTATGTTATGTTATGTTATGTTACAATGCAAATGGAAAAATTAAAGTTATGGACCATTCAAGTTATTCTCAAATGTTTATTTGGCAATAAGAAACAAAACCAGCAGGGTGTCCAGACTGTTAACCCTTTTACTTCATGTAGCAGATATGCTAAGGTGGTTAACAGAGGGTTAGGCTTGCATACATTTGTGCCCAGCAACACAACTGATGGTTCAGCCGTATTCCTTTATTGTCCGAAATGCCCCAGTACTAGGTAGTTTGTCCTTGCCACTGTCTCCTTAGGTTTGCTGCCTATGGGGGTTCAGGCACTGTCTTGTGTTAAACGCTGTCGGTCAGTCTCTACTGTGAAAAGTGCTGAACAAATACAGTTGAATTGAATTGAATATCATTTTCTGTTTAACGTTCTGTGGACCAAATTACCATCAAATATGTCTTGCAGTGCTTCTGAATCTCCCGTTGCTCAGACTAAATGAGAAATTTGCTCAAAAAGAGAAATTTCTTCATGTAAATGATGGTGTAAATACCCAGAGTAATATGCAAGCAATACCCTGCTGAATAACCAAGGCAAATTAGAGAGACTGAGCAATATCTGGTTTAGATTACAGCCAAAATTAAGAAAAGTAATGGCATGTGAATTTGAAATGAAAAAAAAACCTCTCTCTTGGCTATCATGCAGAGATCTCTAGACTGTAAGCAGTCTTATTACCCATCTCTAAATTTCTACTCTGCTGCACTATATCAGTGGGCAGCAGTCTCTATTCAACCAGCAACGAAACATCGCTCATTTGTTTTCTCATATACAGCAATCACGGACAAAATGAGATGGATTGAGAATGCAGAGATAAATGCAGCTATGGAGACAGATGATTAGACGGGCACATTAAAGCTGAAACTCAGGCCATTGTGGTTGACACCTCAATTCTCTAAGACAAAATACCTGAGACACCTATTTCAAACACAGAGTCAAAACAATACCCAAAAATATAAACTAAGAAAGTAAGTTTAAGTTGTCCAAAAACACTCCAAGCACTGATACAGTCCTCCCATGTTTGTCTTACATTCAAACCCAAACCAGTCTACTATCTTCATGCAGACGGCAAAATGCCTCCATGGCCCACGGCTGATCATTTGCTAACAAACTTAGCAGTGTTCGGTGGCATTGAAAATTGAGCTTTGTAGGAGGCATGCATCGTATAGACAGCAATGATTCATAATGGTATTCTTGTCATACTATCGAATGTCGATTCCCAAGAATGGATAGTATGTAAGATTTATCATAATTATCGTACAGCTCCTTTTCAAAGGGCTGAGCTTAAATCATTTAGTAGGCATTATCCATATCTATCATATCACTTCAATGTTTATTAAAAGAATAATGTTTTCACTTTCACAATCACCAGAGCTCGTTGTTTTTGTTTCTGCCTTTCCTAAATTCTTAAAGTCACACCATGAAGCAGAAGGCTTCACTTTCCAGTGTGCTTTGAATCCACCTGTTTTTATTTAATTGAGACTGTTCTCCACCTGAGCTTCCACATCTGCTCCCAAAACTCCCCTCCTTGAATATCTCCTACTCTTCCATTAAAGTATGAGTGCTGGGACAGGTCAAGAACAGAGGTCTTTGTTGCCTCCTCACCGCATGTATCCCAATGCAGGGGGGGTACAGTGAAAAAATACCACAGGGATGTGCTCATTGTTTGAACTGCCCCCCCGGGCAGGACATTGCGGGAGGCCTAGATGTTTTGAGCTCAGTGGGGGGTGATGTCAGCGCTGTAACTGGAACTGGAACGAGGATAGGGTAACAAAGTCTCTATAATTCTGGATTGAAAAAGCGTCAGTAAGAATTTAGAAAAATGTAGAAACATAAATGAAGACCACAGAGGAAAAACAATCAGAGTCCAAATTTAGCATTTTTACACATGTTGTGTATTATATTGTTATAATATTAATAATAATATTATATGTTATAATAATATTTTATATATTTTTTGCCTATTTTTTAGTGCTTTGTTTCTAAGATTGTTTTGAATTTTTAATCCATAATTTCTCCACAATGTGAAAATGTGATTCTGGTCTTCAAATATTTTGACATGACATTAAAAAGCCCCAGTTCTGATACATTTGATGTCACATGCAGAGCAGGATGTGTGCCATTGTATTTTCTGAATTAAAAATTTCCATTTCATACTTTGGAAGACACTCAGACTGGCAGGAAGGTTTGTCATGGCAAGAGTCTTGAATCGCTATGCAAAGTAATCTTGTTGAACAATGTAAAGCCTCATTGTATTTCGTAATACTGTCTGGTAGCCTGCAACTGACTCACCTCGGCCACTTATTTCTTAAAAAATTAAATCCTCAGCTGAATGAAAGATGACTGGTTTCCTGCACTGTTCATGCTTTCAACATCAAACCAGGTAAATCCATGCCACTACAAAATCTTAATTTCACACAAAGAATTCCCAAATATCAATCAAAGACACAATAAAGCAGTAGATAAGTTATGCAATACATAAGTAACTTAATACAGACATAATGTGACAGATAAAAAAGGCAACTACAGTAAAGCCCTCAGTAAAGTCAAATTTGCGCGCTAATGCGCTAGTTCACGTGCTGGCTCAGACGCATCACTGAGAACAAATCATTCCAACATTTTCTGTTTGCACAGCAAGAAAAAGTGCTGGATTGTTCTCGCCAATTGTCTCTTGTGTGGTTATTGCTTTGTCAAAAAATAAACAATTTAATACGTACGTAATCAGAGCAACGGTAATTTCGCATAAATCTGCCATTTTGAATTAACACATAACATAGCATAACATAACATAAATGGGGAGAACAGGCCGCTCAGCCCAACGACGCTCGCCAGTTTCTTTATACTATTCTGAATATATCCCTTCAGATACTCAATGGTATCTAGCTTAAAGTGCTTGAAAACCCCCAAGGTCTCAGCCTCAAAAATATGGCCAGACAAGCTATTCCACATTGAAATTACTCTTTGAGTGAGGAATTATTTCCGATAACGCTAATGGGCTCAGCATAGGGGTTGCAGCAACCCATTCAGCTGTGCAGGGGTTCACCGAAACAGCCGAAGCGGGTCGCGTATGCGAGTAATCTCAATGCGGATACTCCTCTAAACCAGCGGAAAATCCCGCTTGACATTCTGTGTGCCACTCATTGTTTGCAAATTGCCTATCTGTCCAGAAAGAGGTTTTTGCCTCTATTTGTTTCACGGCCACAGAGTTTGTTAACACGAGGCAAAATCATACTTTTTGCTCAACAAAGACGCGATTGTAAAGAGACGACAAATTTACATATTAAAACTTTAACCTCTAACTTGATTTTGGCAATGCGTGGTGGGGGGCAATACAATTAACGTAACTACAGTTTAGACAACTTTAGTTTATTGCTTTCATTTCTAAGTTTGGTTTCGGACAGAGATTCAGAATTGATATAAAAAATACAATAGGCTACTTGACGCCTGTTTTCAAAAGAAAATAATTTGTTCTGTCGTTTTTCTTTCTGTTTTCCACATGAATCGGTCTTTTGGCTTCCTCGTGAATTAAACAGTTGTCTCCGAAGAGGAAATTTATATTGTAATTTCGCTTTCATCATTTAGATATTGATAACAAATGACACATTTAATTGTACAGATGGGTGGGGACAGATAAAGCAGACCAGACATAAACTCGGTCTCCCGTCACGCAGTGGCATTGAATGTCTCAGTTATAATATCTAAGTAACGGTGCATTCTGGGTACCATTCAGGCGTGACCAGCGGGCATTGCGCGTCAGCCGGTCGGAGCTAGCACATTAACTTGCGCGCTGTTAGTGTGCTAGTTTTTACATTTACTGAGGGCTGTACTGTACTCTCTAATGTGGCGGTTATGACTGTGCATAAATACCAATAATTGCTGCCACTTTTAAACTGTGCACATTGCAAGAAAGTTATGGGTTTGAGTCCAGTCCTGGGACCTGTCTGTGGAATTTGCATGTTCTTCCTGTATATACATGGGTTTACTCCAGATACTGCAGACTGGTTTCCTCCCACAGTCTGAAGACATGATTTGCTAACTGGAGACTCTCACTTCCCCACTGATGTGAATGTAAGGCATGTGACTCCACGTCTTACATGTTTAGAGGAGTACAAGGGGTGAAATGAGACAGCCGAAAAATTGCTTAAAATGTCATTGAGCGATACAGAAACAAACAATATAAACTATGCCAAGCGAGAATGTGTGATATTTTCATCAGTTTGCTGACAATCCAATCACTGTGTCAGTTCTATGACAAAGTATTTTCCCCATCCCGATATCTTCTATCACAGGATCATTGTCTTTCAAGAAGTTCTGCTTTTGACTCATCAGACCACAGAAAAGTATCGCAAAGCCTGGGGGGACAAGTAGATGTTATTTGTGAAATGTGAGATGAGCCTTTGTGTTTGTTTTGGTCAGGAGTGGTTTTTGCTGTGTAGCTCTCCCATAAATGCCATTTTTTCCAAGTCTCTTTCTTACTGTGGAATCGTGAACACCGACCTTAAACTGAGGCATGTGAGGCCTGTAGTTCTTCAGATCTCAGTCTGGGTTCTGCATGCATTAGTCTCGATGCTTTACCTCATGCATTAGTCTCGATTCTCTCTTGGAGGAATTTCGGTCCGCTGGCCACTCCTGGGAAGGTTTATCACTCTTAGTTTTCTTCATTTGTAGGTAGTGGCTCTCACTGTGGTTTTCTGAAGTCCCAAAGCTTTGAAATGGCTGTGTAACCCTTTCTAGACTGATAAATGTCAAAAACTTTTCTCATCTGTTCTTGAATTTCTTAAGATTGGGGCATGACGTGCTGCTTTTTGCCTATTTCACCTGGTTAGACAGATTCAGCTTCAGTGATTTTTAGATTCGACAGGGCTGGCATTAACTATGACTCTGTGGCCCGTATGCATGACATCAGAATAAGGACAGAGTAGCCTATACCAGGTATAAATCAATGGTTTTACCACTGTTGCTATGAATGAACATGGTATAAGTTAAACTGCGGTATAACTTCAAACCACGAATAGGGAGCCGTATGCACAAATATGGAATAGCTTAATCTGTGGTGCAAATACCGCAGACTTCCTGCTGTTATTTATACTAACCAAGGGGTAGGTTTAAAGAGTGGAATAAGACAATTTGCAGTCCGCTTTCAGTGGATGTCTCAAAACTGTGCCTTCTGTTTTCAGGATACTGGCGTGAAGTGATGTTCAAATTACCCTGCATAGGTTGACACTCATTTGGAGATTTTCAACTCATTTTATAGTTGTCTTTTTAAAAAAAAAAGTATAACTGAATGCCTGAACAAACATTAGAGGCTGCAGTGCATATTCATTTAACCGGCGAAATGATCGGCAATCAGCCCGACCCTGACTCGAACCCCTTGCATATTGTCCTTGACATGTTCATTTGGCTCCACCTCATCTTCCTCAGCGTCAGCCTCACCATATTGTAGTTAGGGATTTTCCGCCAACTCGCTCTAAACGTGTGCGTTGACCACAAAAACGGCAGTTGGCCAATAGATTGGCGTTCGCGTACTAGCTCGCGAAAACTCTCTATTCTGAGTCATGATGCGTGAGGGCAGGCCTTTTAATAGATTTGTGGTAAACAACAGCGATAAATCATTGAATAACCCTACGACTACGGAATAGCTTATTCGCACAATAGTTATTTTGCGAACTACGTTTCGTGCATACCAATTTTCTTACACCACAGGGGCTGCAGTAACTATTCTCGGTATGAGCTTTCACCAAGTACAAGTCAGACCCCGTTCATGCATATGGGCCTGTGTGTCTAGTGAAACTGAACCCAGTTATCCATTAAATAAATATAACAATGGAACGGCCGACAATCCTGTACCTCCTATAACCGCCGTGAGGTCATTTTGACCTCCCACCACTGCGGCCTTTATAATAGCAGATTAGAAGTCCGTAACTGGAACAGTTGTTAATTATTTTTAAAAAGCATGTAAAAATGAATGAGAAAACATTGTATTTGATTAGTTTTTTCACAATAGGCTTTATTTTATTTTAATAATATAACAATGTAAATTCATTTCTGGAGTGTTTAATGATGTATCACTGAACAATTGAAAAAATACGCTTTGATGAAGCTTTCAAACAGATAAAAAAAAAGACCATTGCACATAAACATTAAATATTAAAATAATAATACACCTTTGCTCTCATTACAAAATGAACATGAACACAGAGCACATGAGGGACAGCCTTGGTCAAAATGATTTGGAAACACAACCTGCTCCTCTGTACAGTCTACTCGCAATCAGCAAAAACACTGGAACACCTTGACATTCAGGTTCAAAATCAGTCAGATTCACTGAACCAAGACACATCACTGAGCCCTGATATTTCTTCTCTATCTGACTCACCAGAACTCATGTCCTGAAGCTTTGCCAAAGCCTGACAAACAGTCATCTGTTTCCTCTGATCCATTTCCTTTTCCCGGGCTGCCGACTCTCACGCATTTGGCATGAGAAATGCGTGAGATTCAGTGGCATATTCACATACCCATGCTGTAGTCAGCAATTACTCAATCAATGCAATGCATCTGTTTCACGATTGTTCAAATAGTTTCAGTGAAATTGAAATCTGAGGACCTACAGTGATTTTTCCTTTCTCCTTTATTCCAGAATCCCCATAACTCAAAAGTCGATAATTAACACCATTTTAGGAACAGTCACTGACTGAGAGACATAGGGTTGTTACTCAAACAAGAGTTATGTGTAGTTTCATAGGTGAGGGAGGTCAAAATGACCTCACAGCCATTCTAGTGTTGATTCAGTACTAAGGGGGAAATTACTTTTTCAAATAGGGCCAGGTAGGGTTGGAAAGCTTTTATCCTAATGAGACTGAAATCATCATTCAAAAACTGCATTTTTTGTTTACTCATGTTATCTTTTTTTGCATGATTTACTCTCTACAAATGATTTTTCCTTTCCAGTATTATCTCACACAGGCTTGGAAAACAGCCGGTAGCCAGTGTAGCGCATAACTTCACTGTCATCACCACTGCATATCTCAAAATCAAAAAGAACTTATCGCTCCATCTGCTCAGCACAACCAAAGACTATCTGTTCTGAAATTTTTCATCATTCCTTCTTTTTACTCTTGGATACCATCAAAGAAAAATGATTGCTGCGGGCTTCCTGTCCTCCATAATTTCGGTGCGGGCCTCAGGGATCAGATTGCAGCCCCTGTAAATTTGCAATATTAACAGCTTGTGTACTCTGGGACAGCAATCTCCAGCTTCATATTGCAAAATTAACAGAGTGTGATGTTAGAAATGTATAAAACCTTTTTTCTTGTGGAAAACAGGCCATCAACCGAGACACAAAACACAGATATGTGGCATTACTGTTCAATTTATCTCTAGCTTCCCAATTTGAAATATTGTCCATTCATGACATATTGTGTGATTAATCCAAACGCAACTTCATTCTTTTGAGTCTGACTGATATGAAGTGAGTTGTATTTTTCCTTGTGGGAGTGAGTGAGTGAGTGAGTGCGTCAGCATAAAGCCATGTTTCTCATCAGTCTTATTCATCTTTTCTCACTCTGATCCCCAACTCCCTTAACATAAACCCTTAACTTTGCCCCTCTAAAACCATTCAGTGCCAGTCATCAAGCGTGACGGCGGCTCCAACCAGACATCGCCAGCTCTACACAGCCTCTCTTTACCACACACAGGAGTTTCTCTCCGAGAGACCCGCTTTCATTGCTTTAATGGGCCTTAAAACGGTTTTTATTATTTCTATATCCCGCTGTGTAAAAGCACTTCCATTTCCTAATGACTTCTGTCGTAACAGTTCCTGACCAGCTGTTGCCTCCTTCTTGTCAGGAGAGTGTTTACTTCGTCCAGATCACAATGAGTGGACACGACACACCCGCCTGCTGCGTTCCTGCTAGCGCAGCGTACCGTGCTGTCAAACTGCTGGACCAGAGACTGCCAAAGGGAAACATTCTCAGCTGTAGTAATAACATACTCTGTTGCACGTATGAGGTCTGTGACAGGGCATTCATTATTCTTTTTCCATCTTAAAATGATGTATTTAAGGGTCTGGCTCAGGGATCTAAAAGCACAGCGAACAAGACTAGTTCATTAAACTCCGTGCACGTTTTTGACTGCAAATCAGAGTTCACCTGAAAACTTTGTCTGCAGTTGGTACACACTGCAGTTTTCATAGGGGAGCAGTTTATCATTGGCTGTCAGCTTGATGATAGACAAGGAGATTAATGGAGCCTTCTGTTTACTTAGCGTGTTATGATGTTAAATGTGTTCCAACTTTTAACCAAAGTGACTGATGCCCATGAAGCAACAGCCTTTTACAAATGCCCTGTGCGCATTAGGTTTAACCGAGTCAAGATGTCGCATGTAAGGCATTTGTTTGAAAGGGGGCTGTTTGGCTGCTGTTTCTCACAGGCACTGAGAGTCAGATAAGCCTGAGGAGTTAGGAAAAAGAAGCCAGTCCACCTCAAGAGAACCATCTGCATTGAATGCGGGTGGTAAACACCAGGGAATCCCGTCTTCCTCTGTGTGAGTGACCCCTCGCCTCATTAGTACTGCTACACGCTGTCTTTTCAAACTGCATCTTGAGTAATATTACTCTTATGCATCAGATACTTGATGGCTAAAAAACTACTGTGGGTAGGAATTGGATAGAAGTGAATGCCTGGCAATGAATGGTGACTAGTAGAAGAATCTCTTGGCATGTGTACCACTTACTGTATATATATGACTGTGCGTATGTACTGTATGTGGCTTCTCTGTGTCTGACTCAGATGTACACTGCCTGTGTATATTGTAGAGAAAGAGCAAAATAAAGTGACAGAGATGAAAACTAAGAAAAGAGAGACTTAGTGACAGTGAAAGGCAGAGAAAATCAATCAAGAGAATCGCAAAGAATCGTAACTTTTGGCCATGAATTCAGGTAATTCTTGCTGATATAGGTTTATTGTGAATCTGAAAAGAAGGAGTCTTCTGAAAATGACTAACCATGTCTCAGCCTGCTTTTGGGCAGCCAGGGTGTGTCGAATTTGAATCAAAATCGGGGGAAATCGAGCTCTGCCAAGGCAGACAGCGGCTGCCATTTCAGAAAATGATCAACATCCGAAGACGAGCTGGTGTTCTTAAAATGAAGCACAGTTTAAAAAGTGGCCTTAGTGTCTCCCAGTTGGTAAATTAAGCGCTGACGACTAGAGATGTAAAGGCCCAGGAAAAGTCTGTAGTGAGCAATGAGGGCGGATGAATCCCCACCTGTTCCCACAAATGAATTCATGAATTTTTCAAAAGAATGCAAATTAGCATGACTGCTGAGCAACTGTCTTCCAACAGAATTATGTTATCAAAGGACACGGACTGGAGGAGTGATTAACAGGGACTGCACATTGAACTAAACGAGAAGAGACATGCTGTTTCTTTGTTTGTTTGTTTTCTATTTTTGAAGCACCCTCTCATTTGTTCGAGCCTCTGCCATCCCACTCTGTATTTAGCGGTGCAGGAGCACTGATGGATCTGCCTTCATGTCGCTATGCCCCAGATGAAAGAATTCTCCGGGAGTGTTATCGCAAATGCACACATTTGGTTTGGCAATCTACTGATGCAGAAAGGGTTTCAGGGTGGGGGGCAGTGGTTGGTGGTGGTGGTGGTGGTGGTGGTCGGGAGGGGAGTAAATATTCCTTCGCTTGCAGGGCCTGGTGTAATTCGGCCAATATTGGCGCACCCCAGCTTCTTCAAATGAATGTCATTCCTTCATGACGCCTTCACATGCTAATCACCCTCTCAGGGCGGCAGCGTTCGGAGCAAAACGCCCCCCCCTCACAGCCAGCTGCTTCCTGACCACAATAGGAATCCAGGAATTCAGGATATCCTACTTTCATTACTGTTCGCATTCAACCGCATGACCATTCTTCCCATTCTTTGGGAGAAAGCCCTGCCAAACCTTTAGGCTGTGAGTCTCACCAGGCAGCAGATGACCTCATAGGGTGACGCTACTTCCCCTCAGACAGGCTATAATCCAAATTAGCCAATGCCCACGTGGAAACAACCGACCAGAGCTACGGTAAAATAAATAAACAAATAAATAAATTAATTAATAAATACATATGCATTAAAAAAGTGTCCGTTATGATATTGTGTTTATTTGTTTTGATAAATATGCATATCTGAGTTAACCTTCCGGATAAATTATCTGTAAACCATATGTTAATTAGATAAAGATGGATAGAAAATAAAGCAGTGCACTATAATTACTTCCTGCGGGTATGGCGTGAAAATTCTCCTGTGATCCCGAATAGGGTAATTTCAAAAGCTTCTGTGATAAAGCCGTCCTGGCAAAATGCACTTGTCAGCCGAAGGGGGTGTTTGGTTTGTAACACCTTTGGTGTAAAATAATTTATGATCTTTCTCATTTACGCTGCATTAGCTGGCTCATTTATAAAATACTTCACCAATGGCTATTTCAAAAGCAGGGTTTTCAGGTAAATAATTTGCGCTTCAAGCAGGTGTGTTGCACACATGGGTGTTACGGGTGTGACAACACCCGCACTTTCACAGAAACACGATTCCATCCTTCTCACTTTTTCCTGAAATAGCCCACACGGAAAGAACCTATATAAACATGTAGGTTTTAATTATAGGGCCACATATAGGTTTTGCATATATTCGACATACATAAAATTGGCTGTTTTCATATATTAAAGGTACATATAGGTACATTTATGTACCTATAATATATGAAAACGGCCAATTAAAACGTATACTTTTTTTTTGGCATTTTCAAGCCCACCGTAACCTGGGATATCCAATTAGGGAACTACGTACAAGTTCTTAGTCTTATTCGCATATGAGGCTCCCTGTTGACAAGTCAATAGAGTGTACACAGCCTGCAGCCGTTAGCAATTGCTTTTTATACATTAGCGGGGCGAAACTTTGCAAGCTCAGAACGAGGGCGGTGGATAGTCAGATGTTAACTTGGTCAGAATCTTATTTATGAGCGCCCGTCTAGCCAAAAGGACGCACCTAAGGGAACTCTAATCTACATTATCCTTCCCAGCAGGCCTTTCGCAATGTGCATCCCTGTAGCCCACTGGCCAATTGCGCGTTATTTCTGAAAAGAGCTGCCGACCACTGCTGGTTGATGCAAGGCAGGGATTAACATCTATATGTTTATAAAGGTTCTTTCCGTGTGGGAATTTAAGAATCCTTGTTATTTCATCCCTGTGGGAAAAAGTCTGGGACCTTTAGTTGCTATACAAGCATCTCAGATAAAAGACGAGTGTCTGTTCATTAAAACTGTGAACAGAAATGTAGACTTTGTCTACAAATTCATTAACCACAGTGAAATGTTCAAATAGATGTGGGGATGAAAATGGCTTTTGAAAGGCATGTTTACTTGAATGTATGTTCTTCTGTGTACTTTTATTTTGTTATTTTTGTTTTGTTTTGCTACATTTAGACTGAGGACCTCTGAGCCATATTCATCAAGAGCTGCATTACAGACAAGATGAAAAACATTGCGTTTGGTGGATGTAACAGTGTAGTGTATCACCTTTCAGTGGATGTGTATGAGCTGTAATGATGTGAATCCAATTTTATCTAATATGGTGAATCTGGCAGTGACTTAAACCTGAAAAAAATGCTTAATTGATGAAATTAACATAATCAAACCATTTTGTTTTTATACATCTCCTTCTCCACCACAATACACAACTCAATCTTCATAGAATGGAAATAAGTATGGTCAAGAGAGAATTGATGACCTTGTTATTGTTAATGTGTCAGGAACAAAATGTCACAAATAATATTAGAGATTTGTGTTGATATCATAGCTTTTTGTCTCCTCTCACTTGCCATAGTTGATAATGACTGGTTTACACATTACATCCCATTGTCACATGTCAACATGTATTTAGGATCAAATGTGATGCCAATTTCACATATTCATATGCGATTAATAAGTTATTGCGTGAAATTCTTGTTATTTCTGTAAGGGACTTTGGACTAATATGCAGATATTACCTTAAGAATAAAAATGTGAGCTAGGCATCATGTATGACAGTTGCAAAAGTGACATAAGACAAACAGAACCTGCCACTGGGTATATGAGCTTTATAGGAGACATATACCTTGTATGTACATAAAGGGCCTTTATGTGGAAATAAAGTAGCAATATTGGAGACCTTTATGCCCTCTATAAGCACATATATGTACCTGAATTTGGCCTATATGCGGCATATATGTGCGTATATGCTGCATATAGGTTGCATATATATGCATATATGCTGCATATAGGTTGCATATATGTGCATATATGTTCATATAGATATTCTATGTGGGAGTCATTGTTCAAACGACACTATTATCATTTATAAAAGTACTTCAACGAATGAGTTCCCCATACATAAAACCTGGGTGGTCAATTGACTTTGACTGAATGACCATTCTGTCAATCACAACCATTTGGTCAATGCACTAGGCGAGGGAAGAGATGACTCTTGAAATATGCCTTTGCATTCACAGACGGAGCCTACTCACCCGCTGTGATAGATCATAGATCAGAGAATAATCATAAAAAATTATTTTACATGTTGGCGATGTAATGTAACTATAGTCTTTTTTTTAATTTGTCTTGTCATTCATCATCGAACATCAAGGCCATTTCTCAAAGCATAGCCTGCATCCTTCGAAAGCTGCATTCCTTGGCTTTCATCTAGCCTGTCAAAATTGTCAGCTTGTTTACCCTCTTACACTCTGCTTCCATGTTGACAATTCAACCTCATATCAGGCAAGATGAAGGCTGCATTCCTTGGCTGTATTCAAAAGTGCGTTTACAATCAAACAGCCTGCGATGACGTAACAGCCGGAAAATGTAGCCTTCGAAAATGAAATATGCTTCAAACATACCAAATGCAAGCCAGGTGGCGCCTGTGAGGTAATGATAGCAGGCATAATTTTGCTTGCAAGATTTCTTTTTTACTGCTTGTTAGCTTTCAAGTTAAAGTCTTCCTGAGCTAATTAGATAGCTAGCAGTTGGTGGCAGGTCAATGTTGGCTTGCTAGTTTATGTGTAGGTAATAGTTTTCCACAACATTCAGTGATTTTGACTTTTTTTTTTTTTAATAAATTTGGCATCTCCAATCCCACCCGAATCTGGAATGCCCAATTAGTGAACTATGTACAAAGCTTGCTCGTATGCGACCCCTTGCTGCCAACTCAGGATATTGAAGACAGCTCACGGCTCTCCTCCGAAGCACGTGTCCATCAGCCACTGATTCTTATACACTCATTGGTCGAATCCTCGTAAGTTCCGAACGAGGGCGGAGGATACCCGGACGTGAACAAACCCAGAGTCTTCCTGACGAGCGCCCGTCTGGCCAACAGGAGGCGCTGGAGCAACGAACAAAGCGGTTATTGTTTACCCAAATCCGGCAGTCCCTTCCCAATTTGAAACCCTGTAGCGCGATCGCCAATTGTGCGCTACTCTGAAAAAGCTGCCGACCCCTGCCGGTGGGTACGCCGGGGCTCGAACCCGCGACGTGATAGACATCTCTGCACTGCAGCGCAGTGCCTTAACCGAGTGAGCTATCCGGCAGCGATTTTGACTTTTGACCACGTTTACATGCAGAACATATTCCAGTTCTTACCATTTTTCCGTAAAATACAATGTTACTGCCAGCCCACTTGCATAGCTAATGAAAACAAATATTCCACTATTTCCTTTTACATGCAGCCATGCACTCCTCAACTAAAATGGGATTTTTCAAAGTTTTCCACTGTTGGTGGACTTCTTTGATCATGCAAACACGTGCCCCTTTTTCAGTCATCCAGCCACCTTCTTAAAAAGCTTGGTATTGCGATATTTGCACATATTCAAAAACCTGTTTTTATTAAGTCTTTCATAATGTTCAAAAGTTGGTGCATTTCTCCATCAGACCAGAAATGGTGGCTTTGCAAATTGTAAACACAGGGCCGCATGACGCAAGTGCAGTATTCTGAATTCAAATTTTTAAATAAAACTGAGAAAGACGAGATATTACAAAATGCCTTTGTTTATCCCCGTGGTTTTTAATTCAAAATACATGCTCTTACCTTTAAGCGAAGTAACATAACTGAATTAATAATTTTTTTCTCACTAATGTCAAAATTATTGCCACACCTTAATCCATTTCTTGATTTAGGCAGTTGAACAACTTTTCGTTTCACTACGTTAATGCATTTTCAGGTCTTTCCAGAAGGCCTAATTCTCAATATCTAAAAGGAATATGAGGTTAACATGACTTTTAGTTTGAATGTTGTTATATTTGGAATAATGTTGGAAAATTTGTGTGCATATAATCACATTTATTATTCGAAATGCATATTGCATTTGTTGCTAGGTAATACATGCACAAAAGGAGAAGGCAGAGGATCGACCCCTTTTTCAAGTCAGGCAGTCATAAAAGTGGAGTTATAATGACCTGTGGTAACTGGGTCTTTGCTTTGGAAGGCGGCATTCAATCTACCTCCTGGCACTAGTTTTTCAAATTGGACAATGTAGATCAGTTTTCCTCTTGTCGTGTATTACAGATAAAACTAGAATAAAAGGAATTCACGTCTTATTGTTGATATGAAAAACATGGCACTAAAAAATGTGATGTTATCGCCTAATAATAAGGTTTGAGAATGCTGGTGAATACACTTGGGGGTGATGCTATAATGTACATTTTGAACTGAATAATATTTGCATAAGGTGATAGAGAAAATTTAGGAACGCATGGCATTCATTTTTGATTTGGCATCTTGTGGAGACTGAAGTGGGGACTGAAGATGGGGGGTGCAGTGCGCACATCTCACCCCGAGAACACCCACACTTTTAAAATCGCTGCTCTGCCACTGGCTTTGAGAACAAAGAAAAAATGAAAGCCCAGATTGCACAAGGAACCCAGAAAGGTGTTTAGTTTAATTCCTCTCTTGTGAACTCAGGACAGGGATAGGCAGTGGGGAATCTCTTCTGTTCCTGCGGTGTTGCCTTTTCCCCTGTGAGCGCAGTCCAGTGGAACAGTTTGATGCACATCTGTATGACTCGGATGTTGCCACTTATGGTGTAACAAACTCATGGGCCCAAAAATGGTTTTCAGTCAGTGGGTAAGATGCACTTGGCTGGCTTAGTTTTCATCTTCCTCTCCTTCCACTATTCCCTGCTTACACCCCCACACTCTCACAGCCCTCGTCCGTTTGTAATATGAAGCTTGGTGATTTTGATCAGGGCCTCATCACAATAGAGAGGTTTCCTAGGTAGCAGTTGGCGTTGCGATTCTATTTCAGGTGAGCTCCTCCCCCTCAAGATAAGATATCTAATCAAAGCAAAAAGATCAACCAGTCAATCAATTTCATCCACTCCTCCTCCACACACACAACCTAGCCCCCACTAACTACATACTCTCATATTTTCTACAATATAGATGGTGATTCATGAAAGAATGGACACTGTGTGTTTTGAAATCCATATGAAAAACCGGCAACATAAAATGCAATCAGTCAGAAGCACATCCATTCTCAGTGTACTCGGGTTGGTTTGCCATATTTTGAGCTGTAATGGAGAATGTTAACCGATTCACACGGTATGTCCCTGTCTTGCGAGAAGCTGAAAAGATTATCTGGAGGGGATATAACTCTTTCTGAACTCTTCAAAATCAATAAGCTTTGTAGACACCTCTCTGAAAAAGTCAAAGGAGGAAAGCTTTTTTATTTAGAGCCCTCACAATTCAGACCCTGCTTTTGAGCTAAAGCAATGCAATGTCAGAATACTAAGAACCGGCCAAAATCTATAGGCAATGTTTTGTCTTCATTGTTATGTAGTTAATGATACTTTGAATTGCTTACTAATGGTAGAGGAGACTCCATTACTAAGATAGATTAGAATGAGAGCAACTGGAATCTGGGAGTCAGTAGTTGCATATCACTTTTACGGACTAAGAATGCAAGAAAGTCTTGCATCTTCACAGCCACAGTGTTGAGCTCATCAATCACTAAAAATCACCAAATCTTATTTGAAAAGTGTAAGTGTGATATTTGTGCTAACTTTTATTCCAAGTTAAGGATGAATATTGACTGAATACAGGCCATAATTTTTTCGTCTCGGTTGTGAAATCTATACAATGAAAATGCAATGCGAAGGAATACTGAAAGAAGAAAAATTATTTCTTTGTATTGTACTCAATTCAAAAATATCTGGCTAAATTGTTCTGGTTTTGCAAATGGTCACAAAAGCAAGGCAAATAAAATTTTCTGGAACCATTATTTCGATATTTCTTTGAATGCTTCGTGGTTTTGTTATATTAGAGCTTCTAACAGTTCAAACTTAAATATGCTAGTTTGATTTATAGGATAGCCCTTGTTTTTCTATGTAAAGTAAAAGGGAAATTACTCCAAAAAATCCCTGTGAGGAAGAATATTTTTCTGTCATGGATAAGTGACAAACCACCTTCTAAAGCAAACTGGCATAAGATAATCAGGGAATGTCATCCTCTTGAATACCTGACTTGTTTGCTTCATTCTACAAAGAGATGATTTATGCAAATATGGACTCAATACCTCTTCTTCTGTGGCTTCTACATTCAGGAAGTCATTGATTGACTAATCATTGATGATAACCTTTTAGGGTATAAGAAGACATAACTATGTATTGTACCATTGATGTTTTTTTTTTTTTTTCATATTTGCATGTTGTGTCCATGATGACCGTACAGATCAATGTTGTCCAAGCTGTTTTGTTGTATTTGTGGTGGGTGAAAAAAAAAAGGGGGGGGGTCAATAAATACATTTTTTTTTAAAAATCACTCATTTTAACTCTCATCATCAAATTAATTCTGGAGCGCATCATTCCCAAACAATCAGGACAGTTTTAAGTTTGAATGGTGTTTCTTGGTGATAGTATGCCACATCTAGCAATAAAGAAAACAGACTTAAAAGCTGGACGAACACAAGTGTGCTGGACGAACATTTTTTAAACATTATGTCAATAAATGAATATCAAATATCTATCATTAAGTAAAACTGCCGAAAGTAAGTAAGAGGCTTTTGAAACAGGCAAGTAATCACAAAATAAATATATTAACATTAAGAGTAATATGAGTCGTACAATTGAACAGACATAATACTGATACAATTATATCACTATCAGTATAATTATAATTTAAAAAATTGAAAAATTTGTGCACACATTGCAAACAAGTGTATCTGCGTTTGAGTTTGTGTGTATTCGAGTCAGTACATGAATGTCAGTGCATGTGTGTTTGTGAGCAAGTGTGTGTGTGCGTGTGCGCGTGTGAGTGCATACTTGTGTGTGAATAATTGCATATTGACAATTGTGGACTCGTAAACGTTATATACTCAAGCCTGTAATAACTACAAATAACCATGATTTGTCAAACATACTGCAGTGAGCTGTTGATTTACACAAGGCAATAGAGGGCTATACTGCAAATCAATACTGGGCTTGAGACTGTGGTGTAAACGTAGCTTTATTTCCAATATGATAATTAGTCTTTCATCGTCATCAGGGTACTTTATTTTCCTCACTCTAATCCAGCTCTTCAATTAGCAGTCCAAACCCATCCACTTTTCTTTTAACACACCCATTGCTATCTGTAATCAATGGCCATGCATTGCGGCAATTAGTCAGGATTAATATTTCATTTTTTCCTCGACCACATTCATGGCACGGGCACCAGATAGACGTACTCAGATGACTCTTTTTTTCTTTAAAGAGCATAATCATTATCTTTCATTTGTGATCTCATTTCATTATATCGTTTTGCTAATTAGGTGGTTTTTAGGAATATATTTTATGAATCATTGAATGCAATAAAAAGGAGAGTGGCTTCAAACCGCAAGTTAGTGATAACATTCAGTGCACATAACACACACACATGCACAAGCGTACATGTTTCTATAGCTATACTTGTGAGGATTTTGTACTGGGTAAAGCCTTACCTGAGCCCAAACTGTATAAATTACACTTAACCTTAATTCTAACCTTAACCTTACCCCAACTTCAGCTATTTAGCCGCATCTCTCCATAGTCCTCTGTGAGAACCTTCAAAATGTGCTTACAACTTCAAGTGTCCCCAGAATATTGTAGTTTCTCGAGAGTTGGTTCTCTGAACATTAGATAAATAATTCAATTCAAATAAAAAATTGGGGACAAATAAGCCACACACACATACACACACACGCACACACATACTCACGCATGCATAACACATGCACACAGACACACACTGACATGCACCCACACATGAAGTTTTACATTAATGTCCACATTAAGGAAAACAGTGCATGGACACAAATATTAAAGGTGTAGCAGAATGCATTCGCAAAATCTTGGACCTGTCACACAGATCTTAACAATGCCAAATGTAAAACATAGCTTTCAATTGTTAGTGTTGAAATAGCAGCGTCAACTATAAATATGGCAATTGTCAACGATAGCAGGGACAGCGAAGTATTTTGCAAGCCATTTAGGCCTCTTTTTGGGCAATCTAAGCTGTTGAAGCCCTCGTACGACCAAGCAGTGAGTGTGTACCAGGCTGCAAGCCGTCTACCCCAATAACTCTGCTCTGAGCTGGTATTTAGGAGTGGCTGGTATTTAATGACCTTGGTCATGAAACCTTTCTCTGGGCTTGAGTCAAAGGTGCAGGCTCCCTCCAAAATTAACATTTCCTCGGTGTCCTTATTAACCACCACAACATCAGGTGTGTGTGCACAGGGATGTGAAAAAGTACCTGGATTACTATCACAGAGTCTGAAAGATTTGACATCGGAATACTTGTATTGATATGTCCTTTACTATGAGATCCACCATATCTATCCTGATGTGCTATGTACACACACTCACACAAATGCACATACACATACTAAATCATGCACAAATGCGAATGTACACACACACACACACACACACACACACACAAGTAAATTTCAGTGAGACCCCTCTGAAGATGTTGGTGCCAGCTGGAGGTAGTGTATATTCAGAATGTGATATGTGAAAGCATAACACATCATGTGATGGTAGAACAGGCATAGGCTGACCTGCCAAAGAATATATTTTACAATGAAAACAGCATGTCATAGAGCAGCTTATAAATTGGTGATGGCAAGTTTGTGATTCCTTCAGCTGTACTGCTATAGTGAAACATCACTGTAGATCATTCATGGATGTGGAGTTTGCATAGACAGTTTCAAAAATGTGTATTGCAGAAAAGAAATTGTATAGATGGTTATGTAAACTGGATGCTTTGACACCCAAGGGATAAGATGGTTGAAGTTGATGCTGAATTTCTCCTTCTGTTTTAAATACAGAATGTCGCCGTGGCACCAGGCCTGTGAAACGGCAGATGGCAGCTGCTTTTGAAGAGGACTTACTTTTGTTCGATGCTCTGAAAGATCCCCGGTCCAGAATCACCTGTCCTTGTACTTTTATTAATTGCCATTATTGCCAGCAATAAACGAATTCATTCGAGTCCAAAAAGGCATTACGCGTGGTCAAACATCACAAAATATGCCCGCGCATATGTTTTATAATTGACGTAGAATAATTGAATGTGTACAAATGTATTTCTAAATACAATTCATGACCCCCCCACCACCACTGTTTAAAAGAAGTACAATCTTGAAGGCCATCTGATAGCAACTGACGTTTTGCTCATTTCCTCATCAAAGGATATTTTACATTCATATTTTTATAAACCATTTGGTATTTCACAGAAGGCAGTGCCTGTGAACAAATCCCAACTGTGTCTTTAATTTAAAATAATGGCAGGAATAATCTCCACTCTTCTGGAATTTGACCCACTGTGGTTGAATCTGTCATTATGCTAAGTCCAAAAAGTCATCCATGCCAGTAATCTCACCTTGGTCATAAATGCAGGATAAACTAGTGAAGAGTAAACTATTAAATTTCATTGAAGTGTGAAACTTATCATGTTGTTTCAGGAAAAGATTTCTTTGTCAAACACTCTTGGTTTTTGAAGCTATAAAGCACAAATATAAGAGGTAGCGAAGCACATAATGAGACAGCAGATGTGCACATCCGTGCTTCTGTAATCAGTCTTTCTGCTGGAAATAGGAACCGTGCAGCATGTGAGGGATAGAGAATGGCACTGGTGTGGGCAGTAGTCAACATCTTTCTCTCCAACTTAAAAAATGTCAGCGCTTTGCCTCTTGCGTTTCCCTCGCCCCCGTCAGAGAGGGAAGGGGGAGGACCGCTGAATTGCTTCATTAATGTAAAGCACATTTCTTACCCTTCAAAGAAACATTTCCATTAAAAGCCCAGGCTCCGAGAGAGGCTTTCCGCTGTTCTGCTTCATTTGCTCATCAAGCGAAAGCGGGCAAATGTGGTCTGACCGCACGGCACAGTGTCTGAGACGCTGCTGTGTGTGGCCAGGCCCGACTCGACAGCCGTTCAGTACAGGACAGAGATCAAAAACGGCAGCCGCACAACTTTGATACAATGACAAACTCACTGAGATCCATGCCCACAATTCAGAAATGAGTGTGACCATGAATATGTATGGTTACCGCTAAATTGTGTCACTAAGGAGATTGCTAAGAGTTGGCGGGCGCAATCACACCAACGCATCCTTAATAGCAAGAAGCTAAAATAACTCAAAAAATCAATCTTTAATTTTTCCGGTCACGAAGATGTTGAGCAAAGCAGTTGGCGGAGCAAATGAGACTAAGCCAGAAAGCAGAGGGTGAAAACAAAGACATTATACCTGCTACCTTCTAGCGGAGGACAAACACTAGCTGCTCAGTGTGTAAATGCACACAGGGGAGTGCGCTGCGGGTACTTCAGACAGCAGAGATAAACAGGGCCGAAAGTCTACAGACATGTCTGTAGGAGAAGAGACCCAGTCCACATCATCCAATCCACTGCCTGTGCGCCTTCATTAAAGTTTAGCATCCTGCACGCCATATACCAGAGGCAGTCCCAACAGCTCAAGTATAATGTCAATGAGTGTGTGTATGATCATGTGATTTTGTGTGTGCATGTGCATGTGCATGCCTTGACAGTATATGTTTTGTGTGTGTGTGTGTGTGTGCGCGCGCACGCATGTGGATGTACGCACACGTGTATTTGCCGTCACGAGTGTCTGTCTGTACATTGTGAGCCACATTTCCTTTCATGAATAGCGCCTTGATTTTTCTGTGAGATCCAATTTGCAGAATGACTAATTATGGCCCGGGCATTGAGTTCTTTTTATGGAATGTACAAGCCAGCATTCGCAAATGATATCACACGCGGAATGAAGACGACAGGGAACAAGACCACTGCTATAAACTGTGAAGCATCCAAAACAACATTGCTAGTCATTGTTGTCATTATTTCTTTTTTTGTGGCATTTTTTTAAACAGTTCACTGGCTGCAACCTGACATATTCCTTATTTTAGTCTTATTTTAGAGACACATCATAAATGTGGATACGCTGCACTGTTCAAGATTCTGTCCTTTTCTGTTGGACCACCTTTAGCTGCCCTGGGATGTCTCACTAATGAGTACCCTCTTGCTCCAGAGGTGACCTCGGCACATCTATCCCCACCTTAGACCTCACCAGGATCTTCACCGTCTGAGCCAGGGCGCGGAGAATGACCCTTCTGCGACATCACGTCGGTATATCTCCTCTCTGAATCTCAACGTGAAACGACTCATATTCTTATCTTTCACCTGCTTCGAACAAGCCATGGTCATAAAGTACGCTAAACATACTGGAGAGTCCTTTCTCCTCGCAAATTGCCAGGTAATCATTTGAGGAAGATGAATGCCTATTCCCACACCATGTCTTCGGTATCCATGCCATATTCCCCATCTGCAATTGTTTTAAGCATAATTTGGGTCTTAGTCATTGCAGACTATCTCTAGATTTATTACAAATCTTTCTTGAGCTTTTAGGTATTGCGTTGGGTGAAGGAGCTTAGCTGCTTGCCTCCTATCTGTCTGGATGCCGGAAATGCCTCAATGTCTGTGTTTAAGCCTTCTCTATTGATCAGGGGGATTACGGTTCCATCTGCAGAATACCAGGATTATAAAACCGTCTGAAGTCTGAAAATTTACTGGAATGTTGACTTTCCTGAGGACCAAGCAAACCTCAAGGACTGAGCCTCAAATTAAACTCAAATGTATTTGTTCCAGACATCGAGAGCAGCAGCATTTTTAAATTTCCGTTTCCAGAGTCTCATGGTTGATGTTGCCTTAATTCACTGTCACATGAGAAGCCACTAGTCTCACATGTCATCGTTCAGAGTGAAAACTTTTTCATGTGTGATTTTTTTTGTTGTTGAAATTATGCATTTAAACAGACTTAAAGGGTAATAATGAGGGCAGTGAACCACTTTTCCGGGAGGCCAACGACATTGACGTTTGACGTGGATCGAGTTCCAAATGGATCATTTTCTTCTCACATTGCCTTTGATGGCAGCTTTGTTTTCAGAAGGATAGGCTAATCACTTGGACATGCAGAGAGACATTCGTTTTGATCATGTGGCATCTAGTCCTCAAGAAGGCATTGTGAACCCCACAATTGCCCTGCCCAACCACAATTTCATCACAAATCACTGATTAATTAGAACAAGTAGGGTGATTTCCTAAGCCTCCGTAGAAATCTGTGCATGGTTCTAATCAGCATGTCCCATCATATGTATGGCTGTAATGATTCTGGGGTTTTTGTAGCCTTGCTCTTCAATTATTTGAGCCAGAGTTCAACTACTGCCAATGTCTCTATGAGATTTTAAGGTCCATTGACTGTCTGTCATAACATCTTTATAAGCACTCCATAGTACCTTTCTAAACACTACACAGACTTTCATCTGTGCATCAATACATTTAAATGAAAGGACACTTTAATTAATGGTTTTGCTACCTGCTGGGTGCCAAACGGCTGTCCGGCGGGTTCTTGGACCGAAAAATGAAAGATTTTACTCATGCGCCAGGCTGGGAGTGATTAGTAGTTTAATTTACAAAGGAATGATATAAACAAAAAGGGAAACAATGTTCCAACTAAATAAACAACCATAAGAAACCCAAAGAGCAAGGTGGCGGTTAAAATCCCACCGAGCAGCAGTGGGAAGTAAGACGCAGATCACCCAAGGCTGGCTTATGCCAACCTTACGTACTCTACCTGTGGCTTATTATCAATGAGCCGCAGGTGGTACTAATTAAGGTGCAGGGAGAGGAATGTGAGAGAAGGACTGTGAGGGCCAAGCCACTGTTCAGACACAAAATAAAACATATTTCAATACAATACATTTTTCTTGTAAAATAACAAGACCGGACACTTCAACGGTGATGCACGAAACATTTTGTCAAGAAAGATAACAGGAAATTACCGAGGATGCAATTAACCAAGGTGCTAATTTATTAAATCTCTAGCAGTGGTGACCACTGAATACACCCACCAGATAATTGTTTCCTGTTCACAATAGTTGCAGCCTCTCTCACTCAACAGTAGGTTTAATAGAGAGAATTAAAAGTCATCCAGTCAAAGAACCGAGTTTTTATTGTACAGATACCAGATGGACTGATGTATTCAGCCTGACAATTTCAGTCTGGAATGGTCTACGTGAACCGTGGCAAGGAAAAATGATAAGGAACCCAGGCCTGCTGCAAGTCAGAAGAGAAAAGGAGATCCATGACAGATGGTAAAATTAACCTGGCTGATTTTGACATTCAGAGACATGACACAAATGGTGCTGCTACCAGTAGATATGGAGGAAGGCAATCGGGGGAAAAGATACGCTTCAGGACTTCATAACTAAATTTTTACATTCGCCCCACTCTCCCAGCACTTTCCTTCAAATAGAGTTTACAGATATCAATCGACATTAATCTGCCTTTCTTGATAAAGGCCCATGTTTGTGGCTCTCTGATCCGACTGTGCGATTTCTGACTGTTCCTGCTCTCTGAAACATGGGAGTCCATGCAGACACCAGCCCACATGCGCTGCAAGAGAAGACCTTCTCCTCATTTTATGTGATTGAAGCCATTTCGCCCACTCGGCAGATCAGGCACTGTGCCGGAGGCATCACCTTCTCACCTCCTGTATATCTGACAGCTAAATTTTTTCATGACTCCCTGCTCTGGAGGCTTCCAAAAATATGTTTTCCGAGAACCCAAAAATTCTTCACTGTTTACGACTCATCAACTGAACTGCCAGTCCTAGAGGCCTCATGGAAAGTTTAGAAAAGCTGGCATCAAGCATTTGACATGAAACTGCACCCCTCTTGTGTCAACCTTCACCCATGTAGTCCCCCCCCCCCCCCCCCCCCCCCTAACAGTCCTTGAGGCATCCTGCCACTGACCTTTAACTCACTAAGCATTTCATTAGTGGGACATTAGCATCTCCCCACACCCCAGTCACTCAGGGCTTCATTCAGTCTTATCTGGGCACGTTCTAATATCGATCGTCATGCCCGGTGATTGTGTTTGTTTTAGCTGCCATAATCCCAACCCCTGACCACTTAAAAAATCCTAATATTTTATATGCTCATTGGGGGCTTTTTACCATGCAGGAAGTGACATGTGCTGTTTTTATTTTCCTTGGCGTGATGTGTGACAATTCTGACAGCTTCACCAAAAACATTCATTTTCCCCCCTTTTTGTGTTTCACCTGACGTTTCACTCTCATCAGACTCCTGACAGTGAAATTGCCTGTACAGGCATGCGCACGGATCCTTCATAACGTTCTTGTAGAATATGAAATGTGTTCGCATCCGAAAAGCGGCGGGATGCAGCAGAATAATTTAGGGGCTATTCGGAGCGTATGAGGATGTTTGACGCATTGGATATATCCAGGTCAAGCCCCACAAATCTGTCATATAGTTGGATTTGTAATAAACCGGCATCCTGAGAGCCAGCGACTCATTTAAGCTGACATTACCCGAGATTTCAGAGTGAGGGATGGGGAGGCCATTAAGACCCTTTCAAAGTCTGTGCTGCCCCTCGGTCTCACCGACGCGCCTCCCGATCCCACCTCCTTCTCCCGTGTTTCACACAGCTGTCCTAATGTAAGGCCGACACAGTGTCAGAATTACTTAGCCATTACCTGGGGGAAATATGCCACTTCACCAGATGGTGAGCGCGGTTGTTTCCGAAGAGCGTGCGAGACACCTTTTCGAACTTTCTGTTTCAAACCTGTCAGCCATCGCTAGGCTACTCTCCTCTAACAGATAAACCCATGCACGCTCAAGCACATGCCTATGTACAAACAAGCACATGCGCAAGTACGCTCATATGAATACCCACACATGAATATATACACAATGACGTACAGAACGTGCATACAAAACGCATCCACAAATACACACTCAGTGCAGTTGTACAATCACACAGACATACACACCTCATACACACACCCTCACACATGCACAAAGATGCAAATAGTAAAAATTCACATAGTACAACATATCTCGAACTCATTCATCCTGATATGCCATCTTCAGAGATTGCCCTCCCAGTGCTATTATAGAAAACTGAATATGGCAAGGGAACTTCATTCATTTTGCGTAAGAACAAATTATTGTAGCATGTTTATCAAAAACTAGCCCACTTTAGCAGCTCTACATGGCAACCTGGTTGTTTCATCAATGTGCAGTCCCTCATAAAAGCATGCTCCCTCAGGAAAATGTTATCCCAGCATCATTTCTACTGCTATACAGCTTCACTGACCTGAAGGACACACCATTTGTGGCAAAGATGCTCTGTTCTTTTCCAATGCTGCCACATTTTTGAGCTGTACAACACTGCAGATGTGCTGTACATGATCTGTACAACCCTTTTCTCACAAAAAGAAATGATCACACAGGAAATGGCCATGCAGGTGCTTTGGTTGTCATTACTAGCGAGGTGTCGGGTAGAAGGGAGGTGAAAGGTTGTCAGTTCCTGAGGTACTGCAGCAAGACACGTTCGCTTTTTTTTTCATGAAACCTACTTATCTTCCCTTTATTCTGTGCCTCTGTTCCTCAAACGCTCCTTGTCTCCGCTGCCTAATGGCTGCTGTCTGGCAGAACTGCCAGAGACCGGCGTGTGTTGCGGCAGAGGGACAGGCACCAGCAGGGCATGCTGGGAGATGAGACGACGTCGGCTCCAGAGAAGGTCAACCCCGCTGAGCGGAGGCTCGGCTTCACTCCTTTCCGAGACGCGGCTGAGTTATTTCTCGTCCATGCTGTCATGCCCCACACCTTTCATGTTTCAGACGCTGCTACAGTGGCCCTCCATGAAAAGCAATTACTTTCACCACATCACTTTGAAACATGCGACGTAAAAAAAAATTTTTTAAATAAAAAATTCAGAGGAGGCCTGCCGCGGAGATGGCAGAAAATGGTGATTCAGTGTGGCACCGTGAAGAGTGTGGAGATGTGCATTCGCTTCTCTCTTATGTCAGTGCATCCACATTTAAGCAGTCTCTCTATTTTCTCCTTCCCAAGTATCCAGTCCAGCTGGCTTCCTGTGCTTTCTGTATTCAGATGCATGCCTGTCTAGATTGGTCAGAGTGTGTATCCTGGTTCGGCGGGACTCAATTGATAGCTTGACATTCATAACGAAGGCTGATTAGACTTTGGTGCATAGCT
This sequence comes from Gymnothorax reevesii, assembly GCA_029721435.1. Taxonomy (NCBI): domain Eukaryota; kingdom Metazoa; phylum Chordata; class Actinopteri; order Anguilliformes; family Muraenidae; genus Gymnothorax; species Gymnothorax reevesii. Next base: position 126,652,478 of record CM056575.1, on the reverse strand, counting down.
TTTGAGTTCTTGCAGACAGAACTCAAACATTTAAAGTAACACACATTGCTCAGAGTTTGTGTGCGTTGCTGTGTCTGCGTGTGTCCGTGCATGTGTGTGTGTGTGTGTTGATGTGCACAGAGTTGTTTGAAGTTTCAAGATATGGAGTCAGTGAGTGGCATTTAGAGTAACATTATCCTGGCAAGTCTTCACTCTCAGTGAAAATCCCAGCCCCACTTCCAAATGTTATTTTCTCTTTGGTGGTGTGTGTTTTTGCAAGCACCTGCAAGATAACCGCGGATTAGCGGTTTTTTAATTTCTCTCTGCCCTTTTCATGTGTATGAGCAGTGGTTTCCACTGTAACACTCCCTGCAGCATTAAGGACCAAGTCTCTGATAGCATTCTCAGCTCAGCTCATGGATTTGTTTTCTTAATCCAATATCTGTGCCCTGTGTATATGAGAAAATGCAAAACAGCTTGCAACCCCAACAAACAGCCCCAGAGTGCTTCAATAAATATATAAAAACTGCAAATGATAAAGAGGAGAGCGAAAAATGCGGTATTAAAATATTTTACAATTGGGGCTTACTGAGGAAATGAAAGTAGATAACTTTTGCAGAATAAGACTGTCGAAGCGTGGTTAATATTCCAAGTGTTCGTGTGCATACCTCTCAGGAACAAAGGACAAGTAAAGTGGGTGAAGAGATTATACACACTTTGGTAAACAGAAACAATAAACTTTAAGTCGTCCACAGAAGTTATGCATTACAGTGCGGGAGTGAATTTTTAATCGGACACAAATTCTACGGTTTCGCCACAGTTGAGTTTAAAAATGAAGTGGGATATTTGCCCTGGTTCTGTTCCAAGCATCCGGAACTAGCTTTCTCTCCAAGCCTTATTTCCTGGTCTCGAAGAAAGACATTGCTGGAACCACTGCAGTTGGCTCTGATGTAGGTCACTCAAATGTGGTGAAAATACAAAGTCAGTATGTTTTTTTCCAACAAGACAATGAACCCAAATTATGCGTTTATTCGTTTGGCAATTTGTTTGGCAACTGCGTTATTTGTACAGTTGATAAATATTTTGCAGACAAATCACGAGTAGGGTACATAACTTCATCTCAGACGCATCGAGGACAACTCAGTCTTGCAAAGCTGTTCTACGCAAGCTCTGGGTCCAAATTATACAACATTGTAGCATCAGAAAACTGCTTTCCTGTGGGCCAATCCACTTCTCACGAAGCCCAAGGAAAGTCAAAGGATAATTTCACTGTGCACAAGTCCATATAAGCCTTTACTGTATTGTTTGCCCACGGATGGGCCATCTGGATAAGTTTGAATGGCTGGTGCAGCTGAGATGAGCAGTGAACACTGGGGAACTCAGAAATCTCTAAACTTGGGTCTGGGTGCCTCCTCAGCTCACACACCAGTTCTGCATTTCTGCCAGAATTTTAGGAGGGGTAGTGCTGTACTTATTTATAACAACCATTGTACTGATCATCCTGGACCTGTCCATCAATGCACTGCTATACACTCCTCATTAGATGTCTCTGGGAATCTGTGTGTGCGTGTGTGTGTGTGTTCATCTATCCGTCTGTAATTTTGAGCATTGGCAACAACTGTTCGCAAATGTAACCATTCAGTCACATAGTAATACTGTCATGAATAAATATGAAGTTCAACTTTTAGGCCTCAATTAATAGCAAATGCTGAAACCTTAAAAAGCTGGATATGTTTCATGATAGCCTAGACCATTTATAACATGACCAGTTACCTAATAATTTTCTAAACGACAAATATATGACTGTCTATTTATACTCGAGTATGTATACCACTGAATTCTGTTTGACCACGATGGCAATTTGTGTACTTGTTATTACTGTTTAGACCTTCAATAAAAGACTAGGGCTTTTTATACTTAGTATCAACATGTTTTATGATGGAGGCCCTCTTGTACTTCCAAGTGAGGTCTGGTTTTCATGAAGGCATCTGGATGCTTTCCACCTTTGGCAGCTTTGAGAGACATTGCTTTGTTTCCTGCTACATATGGGCCGACCCAGCAGGCTATTGGTCAGGAATGGGACTCCAGCCGTTGTGTCAGCATAAAAGGCGAGATAGCAGGCGGTCCATTCGGTGCTCACTCCGAGAGATCTACGCCCACCCATCACATCATCTGCTCTACTCTTCCAGTGGACGAGAGGTATGTCCTAGGGCACATTCTTAAGATGGCTGCCGCCAGCTGTCAATCAATCACCAAACGTGGAGCTGACTTCCGCAGAACCTTTATCTGATTGAGGAATCCCTTTCACTGACAGTCTCTGTAACAGTGTTTCCTTTCTCTCCGGCTCCCTGCGGACTCTCCTCTGCAGGCCGCCTGGACGTCTGTTGGAATTTCCAGAGTGAGCCCAGAAACCCCTCTCTGAAGAGCGAGAGCACAAGAGTCAGAACCCAGGAGCCAGAAACCCAGCCGGCTGCGGATGCACAACAGTGGCTGGGCTCCCTCCCTGCTACTTTTACAGAAGAGCAGGATGCAGATGGAAGAAGAATGCGGATCTAAATTCAGCTCAATTCTCTTTTAATCTTTTATGTCTGCAGATGTGTGCATTCTGGAGCAGGAAATTCGACTTGTCTCAGAAATGCACCCAGTATAGACCGCCATTCCTATTCTTGGCATTGTGCTAATAAGTTTATTCATTCACCTCGCAAGCAAAAACATTTTACAAATACCTAAGGATATATACCCCTCATTCCGTTGATTTCCACTGAAAAGGCTTAAATCTGCGACGCTAAGAGAGCTCGAACTGAAAAGAAATTTCAAACATCGAAAAAGCAATATGGAACACAGCCGCGCATATGGAATGGATTTTTTGCATCATCTGGCTAATATAGAGGCCCAGCTTTCCATCAAAGTTCATTCTAATTACTCATAATAATTCAAAATATATGGGAAGATTGAGCATTAATGCGAAGGTTTATCTTAAATCTATATAGCGTATATAGAATATTGCCCGCACTGGCAGAGTAATCACTGGTGGAGGCAATTATGAGAAATAATGAGAATATTAATTAAAATTTCTCATTAGCGCGTCCCGTTGTTTTTGCAAATGAATTTAATGATATGGAAGGTCTCTCTCCCCTCGAGGGCCGAGCTGCCACCCCCACACAGAAGGCAGGACCCCAGGAAATGAGCTGGCTGAGCGAGGGAGAGGCATATAATTGTAAACCAGGGAGATACGTATTTACATAGTTAATGTGTAACCCAGATATTGAAGCCTGCTATTCTACGCTAAGCTCATCCCCACTGCCTTTGATGGAAGAGAGTCTGTCTCTTCAGGGAATGATATAGAATTTTAAATGACTGTGGCATGCAACTCGGCTCTGTGCTTTATTTAGTTAGTGCTGTCTATATGAGTTCCATCTGGCACTGACGTATCCTCCCATGTGTTCTTCACATTGAAGTTAGCAGTGCCACGATATCTTCCCTTGGTATTATGTAAAAACATTGTTCTTCTTAAGTATACCTGTGATTTTTCTAATGGGAATAACACTGTTTGTTGTTCTATGTCATCCAAAATAAACCTGGGATCTTCTTTCAACCATAAATGGCTGAAGCATTCTACTGCTCTTAGTATCTGGAAATAATTGGTATATACACCAAAATGAAGAGAATAAATATAACGCAATGTCACACCGTAGGAGAGCCCAAACCTGAGAAGCATTCTATGAATGTGAATTATAGTATCCCTGCCTCCTTTTTCCTCTTCTTCTTCTTCTTCTTATTATTTTTCTTAATTCACAAACTGGAACGCACAAGATTTTCTCTACGTAATTTTACTATGCTGTATATTTCATCCCCAGAAGCTAATTCTTTCAAGGAATACTCTGGAAACCCAGCAGAATACATTGCTATTCAATAATTCTTTCTCTGCCTAGAACTTGGAAAAAAAAACATGCAATTTTTGAGAATTATTGGGCTGTTTTATTGTCCAAATCCACATTAAAACAACATCAAATGAATAGGATTCTCTTTGCTGTGCCCTACGGCCTGCCTCTGTTCGGAGAGAGGGAAAGCCAGCTGCAAGTTGCCCTCTTATTTGCATATGTAAATGGAGTTCCTGAACTTCTTCAGCAACTTTTCAATTCTGAAGCTCTCAGCTGTGATTCTGCCAGTGTTTCCGCAAAATCTCATGTTTGCTTCCATCCTCTTAATTGTTGCCTTGTGGAACTCAGCAATGGTAATACTGCAGTGTAGTGCAAAGCCCAATGCCCAAGCAAGCTGTCATAGCAAACCGACTATCTGTGCAAAAGAGAAGCCGTAATATCCATTGGAAATCTGGTGAGTTAAAGTGATGTACGTAAGATGATAATTTGACTTCAGAGTTGCTTTTGGCTGGATAGCAGTAACAACAGGGAGAAAGCACAAAGTTTTAAGTCCACAAAACTTTTTTTTTTTTTTTGGTTGGTAAAGCACTTGCATAAATATTATACTTCTAGATTTTGAAAGGACAAAATGCATGTTTCTCATATTGCTGAAAATGCATTCGATGAAAATCCATTCACAGACTCATTCATGTGTAGCAGCTATAAGTAGCCAATAAAGCAGAAGAAGAACTGATGATGCCTTGAGAGGATATTTTGTTTTCGTCAAGACCAACAGAGTAAGATTAATGTGGGGTTTATTTACTTAGATCCAGGTATGGATACAAATTATCACAACCTCAATTCCATAAACATTGGTGCAGTATGTAAAATGAAAATCAAATGCAATAAAGTAATTTGTAAATTATCTTTTACCTGAATTTATTGGAAAGCAGCATGAAGAAAATTTTTTTCATTTTCACCTTGTCAACTCCCTTGTGTTTTTTTTAAATATATACTGTATATACACTTTTTTTTTTTAATATTTGCAAATTACTAATGTGATGCCTGCAACACATTCCAAAACAACTGAGAAAGAAAAAAGGAAACTCTGGAAAACTAGTAGAATCTTCAGAAAAACACCTGGATTATTCTACTGTTAAACGGGTGAATAAGAAACCGGTGAGTCAGTATGATTGGGTATCAAATGAGCTGTCACAAAAGGCTAAGCCGTTTACCAGAAGGATAGTTTCAGGTTCACCACTCTTCCAAAAGCTCTGTGAGCAAATAGTCATATAGCTTAAGAATAGCGGGACTCAATGTGCAATTGCACGGAATTTTGTGGTCACACGATTGACAGTCCGTAATATAGTGAAAATATTCTAAAAATACAAAGAAACAGAAGCAATCACCACGTGTAAAAGATGAAGCAAAATACAAACATTGAATGACTTCCAGCATTACATTAAGAACCAACGTGCTTCTGAAATGGACATAACTATATTTCCATAACACTTGGGCTGGTAAATAAATCAGGAGACTTGTGTCAGTGGACATAGTTCAGTGTGGCATCATCAAGTAAAGATTCTACTACACAAAGAGGAAGCCATAAATCAACGCCATCCAGAAGCATCGCCAACTTCTGTGGACCTGAGCTCATCTCAAATGGACCGACAGAGATGTGGAAAGGAGGGCTGCGGTCTGACAAGCCCATCTTTTAAATTGTGTTTAGAAATAATGGAGGTTGTGTTCACAGGGCCAGAGAGAGAAAGACCATCCAAGCTGTTAACAACGATGTTCAACATACATGCCTTCCAGACATTGTCTTTATTACACTGTAAACCCGGAGAGTGTGGTGCACTCAATTGTCTTGCGAAATTTGATGTCCTCAAAAAATTGTGTAAGCCAACTTAGCCATCATGTGTTCAAAGCACTTAAAAACATGGTAAGAAAAGCTTTTACCTTGTGCTCTTTAAGTACCGCCCACACAATGCGATTAAGTTGGCTTACATAATTTTGTTGAGGTTTTGAGGTTGCTGTCATTGCTTGTGGCCATTAACCTAAAATGTCACCACCCCGCAGGTGCTCCCAACAGTAATTCTGAATAGTTCAATGGCATTTAACCTCCATGGTGGAGTTGAAGCGCCTTTTAAACTGAGTTTTTTTTTCTCACTCAACCACTGCTACGCTGGCAGCATCCACAATGAAAATTTTTCTAGGTCTCCCACGGCAAAGATAAAAGCAAAAACAAAAGAGAAGTGTTGTTTTTGGATGTGGAAACATTAATAAACATTGGCTAATCATTACAACACTTTTCAAAGGATGCACACCACAGCTCATTCTACTTCTGTTAAGCTCGCATACACAAACAACAGCTCATGCAATTAATTCCTTGCATGGCTAAAAATTGATTTGTTTACCAATATAATTTGTGGTTTTGAGTACGAGTCTGAAGAAGACCGTGAAATGAGAGCAAACGATAGTGAGGTTTACGCAACAGATTCAAGTCCTTGCCATGTCTACCCTTGGTTAGCAGCAAGTTTTTCATTTGTGGAACAACTTTTTTCCCGAACAATTAAAACCCTGAATCACGGCAATATCACATTGTTTTTCATTTGAGGCAAAACCGTTAAACTGTTGCTATAAAATCAATACTATTGTAGAAGAGCAATGGCACACTTGAGGCCTGTGTGTTACGGTAAATGATATATGACACAAGCCAAACAAATCACATCCATGGTGTTACTAATCATAATACAGCCTCACAAGTTCTATTGCTTAAGTAAACCTTTTTTAAGATTTGAACAGTGCGCTGAAACTTTCAGTATTGCCAAAGAGAGTTAGCTCATGAGCTTGTTTTGCTAAGCCTGCACACTTAGGTAAGCTGTTGTTCATTTTCCTCTTAAGGACTTTGTCTTCAGTGAAAAGATGAGATTCAAATGGAAAATGTGTAACACCAGCTGCACCCTCTGATTCTCTTTCTGTCTCCTGAGATGAAGGAGAATCATCAGAAAGATCAAAATAGTTTATTCCTGTTTCTGAGTCATTCAAGTTGTTATCGTAGTCCACCATTGATTGGGAAGATGCTTGGACTAGCATGCCGAAGGAGTGACATTATGTCTATTCACGACTATGTATAGGTGCTGCACTCGACAGGTTGTACTGAACAGAAAAAAAACTGACCAATTTTAAACCTCCCAATTTCTGAAAACACTGTAAGTAACCTGATCAGGTTTTGTCCGTGTTGATCAGATGAAAGACTCGTTTTCACAGAAAAGGATAGTCAAGAATAAAGTGGACGCATTTGCACCTTTGCTCACCTTTTTTAACCCCTTGAGCGCTGAATACATTTTCAAGGAATTAAAAATGTAGTTATCCTGAGCTGTTGAAAACCTACCATGTGGCAACTTATTTAAAAGAGCCCCCCACGGGAGCTCTTTTAAACAGGTTGCCACATGATAGCTTTTCAATAGTGTCTGATTTTGATATCTTACATCATTGGACAACTATGGTTGCCCACGGCGCTGAAAGTGTTAATAGGCAGGTCTGTACTCTGTGCTGGCATCTGATTGAGAGAGCAGGTACCTACATTCTTTAAGAAGTGACAAAAGACAACGGTATGAGGAGCCCAAGGGTCTTCGGCCTGTAAGACATTCACTCCCAGGATTGACAGGCCGGCTCAGCCTGGTGCGCTAACGTTTTTGTTTCCCTCCTCCAACTGCACAGAGAGGGTGTTCAATACTAATGATCCAGTGTTGCAACTAGTAGTTCCTTCAGAAAGTTCGAGAATCAATAACCTGCGCTCTTATTGACTGGGCTTCTGCCAACACAGTACAAAAATAGGTGGCAATGCCCTGGATGGCTCCCAGACTCTGTACTTGCATCATATCACATTTTACATTTAAAAACAAATATTTTAATTATTATTCCTATTATTACACATTGTTTCAATTTCAGCCGTTTTTTTTTCGTCATGTTCAATCACCAGTTGCAATATACATGCCCAAATAATGCATGAAAGATGACTTGTTCTTTCTTAATACGTGGACTTGAGCTGTAAACCTGAGGCCCCTATAATCAAGCTGTGTGTGACGGTGCGTTCAGGAACCACACGCGAGAGCAGGGAATCCAAACATCGCATGCTTTAATTGAAAGCAGGGTCAGGACCAGAAGAAAAAATTGCCAAGCCAAAAACGAAATCCAAAAAACAGTCGACTAGACAGGCCGGGGTCAAAACCAGTAAAGCAAAAGTGGGACGGTACACAGACAGCAGGCCAAAATCTTAGTCGAACTACAAAGCAGAGGGTCATACACAGGGCATCCAAAAACAGTAGACGTGGTCAGGCAGAAATAGGTCAAAAATCCATAAAGACAAAAACAAGAACAGAAGGGCAATGGCAAAATCAAGGTCGGACGAAACAGTCGTGAAGAAACAATAATCAATTGTTATACAAGGAGCTCTGCACAAAGGAATATTGATCAATGTTCTGACAAGGGCTGAACTGCAGTGAGGACTCTAAATAGACAGAAGGGAAGTCACATACTATGCAGAGAACAGGTGAATGGGATGAGAATTAATTACAAAGGAAGGTACACATGGGGAAGTCCTAAACCACAACAACTGGCGAAAGCCACGACACGGACGGGATTCACGCAGACATCCTATGACAATTAAACAGCTCCGGTCAGGGAGTAAGTGCACAGATAATGTGCGCAGGAAAGCAATCAAGCACATGTGAGAGATCTCACAGAAGCGGAGAGAGAGACAGGGGAAGCCTAGTAAGGGGCGGAGACTAGAACAGGGCGATTGCTGAGACTGAATTAGTACTGATTAGTAGCAGTGCAGCTTTACAGATTAACGAAAGTAATCGTTAGTGAGTTAGTAATATATACATGGATTAGTTGGGTTAGTAGACTATGATACAAAATATAAGTGTTAGTCTTGTAAGTAATCTAGAACAGCAAGACAAAGGAAGTAAATGAGAATTGAAGTAATAATATGAAACACCAGAAACAATTGAAATCACCTGAAATCTGGGGGGACGGACTGAACCAACTTGATCACAGGACAGGGGAGACAAGTGGAATGGAATTGAGAAATGGTATAAACTGAAAACCTGAGAATACAATAACCAAAAAGAATAAAGAAAAGACATGACCATGAACATGAAGCATGAACACAAAACACAGAACCATGACACTGTATTGCTGTGTTAGCTGTAATAACTGCAGCCAGTTAAAGCTAGTAAAATAAAGGACAGCTGCTTTAAGCTCAGCCCGTGAACCTGATTTGGGAGTGTCCCAGGGTATACACAGAGCAGTTATACATTTAACCTTTAAATCCTGCTTTATGATACAGGCCCCTGCTCTGGGTGAGAATTTTCTTTTGTTGATAATGAGGGAACGGGTGGATTGGCCTAGGAGGTTCAATCAAATTATAAATGTACAGGTTTTTTTTTTTTTTTTTTTTTTTAAATGATGAATTTGGGTCATTTATAGAATAATTAAGTCATTCACTGTGACGTTCCTGCAAAATCACGCCAGAGACTGTGCCAGGTGTTCTGGTTTCTGAGTTATTTATTAACCCTAATCTGCAGTGAAATTTATTCTGTTACCACAGCTGCTGTTTCCACAAGCACTTTCACCAGACCGTCAATGATGAGGCCTCACTTCTCGACCCATTCTCTCCTCTCTGTCCGTCCTTAAACTCCTTCACTGTGACTCTCCCACTCCCCTCTCTCTGGACTTTGCTGTTATGGGGTTTTCATGTATAAATGTATCAAACTCAAATGCCTATGATGTAAGGCAACAAATATGCCCTTCAAGCGGATAAATGTTTTCACTGCTCAGCAGCTTCCAGTAAAAGATCTAATCAGATTTTTAAGATGTTTCGACCACACATCTAGGAAGAAACTTCTGATTTTGACTCCAGCGTGAATGCTATTTATTGCTGACCTAATCTTCATTTGGCCAGATACCATGGCATTTAAAGCTGAAACCTAAAATGCAAGTAATGGCGGGTCTTCCGCTTACACTGAACATTAGCAAGAATGATTCGGATTATGACATTTGTAAAATTAAAAAAAAAAAGTAAGAATGTGATGTAATGTTTATCATTAACCGAGATAAGCCAAACTTATACTTATTCCGGCATTTAGGTTTTTAACAAGAAGACACATCCCTCCCCTCCTCTTCTTTAAAAAAAAAAAAAAAAAACTTTAAAAGTATAAATAAACTCCAACTCGGACATATAGTAATGCAAATGCCCTGCCCGCAATATTATAGCTTTGGCGTCAAAGTGAAACAATGCTCATTTTTAATACTGACTTAGACAAAATGCAGTCCAAATAGCGTCAAAAGTACGTTCTCTGTGTTCTCTATGAAAACTGTCTTTCATCTGCCGCTGAAGCAAACAGTGAATAAGTCTCATAAACAAAGAGAGCTGGCAGGATGTGATGTACAAAGCACTAGTGTGCGACATAAAAATGTACACAGCAAATTCTGCCATGATCCTCTGTGATCCAGTGCGCTGTCACTGTCACCTTCATTCGACTACAATATCTCCCAGGCTAACCCAGATACATTCTACTACCCAGACAGATTCTGGGCCCACAAGCGGTGTTCTCCCATGTCTTATAATGCGATAATGCACAGTAATACTACACTGACAAACTATTCTGTGTCCTCAGCTGAGAAAACAAAGAACCCAATGCCAAAGTAAGCAGTGTCCAACTTCATTTTAGAGCTCCATGAGATAATTGACAACAGGAGGCCTTCTTCGTGGAAAATGCCAAGTACAGACAAAAAGATTACAGCAAAGATGTTCAAATAGACTCCACATTTACCACACATATGGCTGTGAATCTCTGTGTTTCAGTTCATGTCCTCATTCAGGCCGGTGGGAGAGCTCTGAAGTATTTGTCTAAATCAAACATGGATAATATTCCCATTTTCTGTTACCCAAGCTTCAATTTGTATTTTCTGAAGGGAGGGGAAACTAACAAACAGTAAAGCCTATGCTGCAGAATACTGCCTCATGGCATATGATTAGATTTAGGGAAGTTATGAACAGCTTTACTGCAGCTTGTTCTTGTATTAGAAGCTTATAGCAGTCAACATATGCTTTCGCTTAATCTACACTTAAAGCCCATTGGAAAGACAATCAGGGCTCGGGTCTGAGGGTCTGACGGGAGAAACTAGGGGAATTCGCTTTATTTGCTTGAATTGCCAGGCATTTAATCTGCATTGTGTGGGCTATTTGTTTTGGGTGTGCTTTGTGTCCTAATTAAATTCGCAATAGCTTGGCTTTTCCACACAGCAGTCCACCAGCTCAGCCACGCATTATGCCAAATTTCTGCACTACTTTACCAGCAGGCTCCAGTGGACCACAGATAACCAATCGACCATAGTGTCCACTGTTGGATTATGAGGAAGATAAAACCAAGCCGGCTGAAACAGGCCTTCCTGGGGAGATGCTACGGCCAATTATTTATGGCTTCGCAGGACATTCAGGCATAGCTGGCCCTGGCACAATCAGGGACCCATTACTAACCATGGTGTGCCTGCTCAGTGCAGTCGCGCTTGATTTGAGACAATTCGAGAACTCGTTGGAACCTGTTTTCATATGAAAGTGCCCTTTTTGTGAAAATTGCTTCCATGAAAGCTCACTATGCCACGTTAATTTTTCAGGATAAAGACCGAGCAAAGGCAAAACAACAAGTCAGTTTCCAGTGGCGTTTTAAAAGCGGGCGGATTTTGGGAAATTGTCGTTTGGCAGTCTGCCGCTTGGTTATTTGCGGCTTTATTATCTGCAGATGGGGTTGAGGTAAAGAAAACACAGCTTGTGAATCGGGTTTGCAGGTTTTATTCAAAGGAAAATGCTGCTTTATGTTACCTCAATCACAGTGCATAACCCAAATCATTTCACTGAATTACCGGCAGACACTGGTGAATAATTGGTAAAATGGTAGCTTTGATAGGGCATAGTGGACCGAGGGAAGAAGTAATATCATGGCAGCGAAACAAAGTGTGCATTTTAAGTTGATACCGAGTGGTCTTACACTGAGTTTGACCGTGGTTCGCAGCGAGTGAAGAGGTACTACTAAAGTCTGCACATGAACTGGGTCAAAATGGGAATCATTAATCGCTCAGAACGAAGCAAAGAGCAGCACAGTTCCCTTGTCCACGCCCATCTCCTTTAGTCGGTGACAGGATGTTTCCGCCTTCATGCTGACCTTCATGTGGGTCTACTGGTTCAATTTCACCTATCCCACAATCCTCCGGGGTTGTCAATTTTTATTAAAAAGAGATTCCGCAATTTGAAAGCGAGCGGTTTGGACGGACAACCCTGACACGGAACGCCGGGTAACTCCCACAATGCTTTCAAGTCTTCATCGCCAGATTAATGGGTCTTGACAATGTCTCATAAAGGAGCGCACAAATGAACAAGGACATTCCCAGATGCTCTCATGATACCAACCAAGGTGGAAATTTTGTTTTCTTTTTTTTTTCAGGAGATAAGAAGTCATGTGAAGCAACAGATTGTTGAGAAGAGGCAGATGTTGCGAGAGAGACGTAAGTTGAGGAATGCTGAAACTATCAGTAGGGAGGACAGCCTGGTCTCTGGTGACCTGGGACCACCCTGGGTCTGAATGAGGCATAGATGAGGTACTAAGGCCTCAGACAGAATGGTGCCTGGGACCTTCTCCCCAGTGGCGTTTGATATGCGCCTCAGTCTACTGCCCGGGGCTCACTCTCATCTGTCTGGGTCGCAATAGTCTTTCGCCCATTTATTTTCATTCACAGTATTGACAGCCACCTCAGGTAACCTTGTCTCCACTGGCCTCAGTCTTGCGGGCAGTCACCTTGTGGTGCTGCCGCATGCCAGGTTCCTCTCACTGTTCACATTGATTTAAACTGGCCGCCCAATGGAAGGCTTAAGAAGAACTCATTTATTTTCCTTTCTCTGAAATTACGAACACTGAAAATTATCGCCTTGTCTTGGTCATCCATATTTAAACTTATTAAAAGAATGAGATTGGATGGCACAAGAGAAGCCACAGGGAAGGCACTTTGTCAAACATTCAGAAAATGAACTATGCAATTTGTTATACTTTCCATATTTTCCATAAAACATGCGGAGACACACCAATTAAAATAAAAACCCATGCAGGGTAGAGGTGATGTCTGCAATTCATCAATAAAAAGTAAAAAGGAGCCATTTAGATAATAAGTGGAAAATGCATCCAAGAAAATTTCAGAGCTGAAAATGATGTCACTTGAAATGAAAACAGAGTTTGTAAGAAATATGTTCATTGAGCTCACAGGGACAGATAAATCACGGAGACATCCGGTCTTTTCCCATGATTTTTCAAACATGCTGGTGTCAAAAGGAACGTGATGTAGTAAATGTGATGTAGTCTAAAATTCACCCTCTTTTGGGTTTTACGATGGTCATGGTGGAAGTACATTGTCAACAAAAGTTGGACTCATTTCAGTATGAGAAATATGTATAGCAGTGCTATTGGTAATTTATCTTTTTTACAGCTAAATGTGTGAAATGAAGTTTCTGCTAATAATGTAACTTCAGTGATGCTAATAATCAGTCTCAAAGTGTACTAAACTTTGCACTCTCTTTTGGAATTATGACTGCAAAAAGATTTAAACCTCACCCAAGGGTTTTTCTACTACAGCTCCGACCTCAGGGGGGGGGGGGGGGGGGGGGGGGAGAATTACCATAGTGACATCATAATTAATACCATATTAGGAAAAAACATGAACATGACAAAAATCGATGTTTTTTTAATATTTTTATTCGTTTTAGCTAAAAATAAGTAACTTTCTGTAACCTCTAGAACTACTGATACTTCAATTAATATTTTAGTTCTATTATAAAAGTTATAAACTCATGAGTAACATAAATTTGACATTACTATGCTGTCATCAATAACTAATTTTGGGAAAAACATGCAGAAGGAAAACAATTAATTTTCTGAACATTTTCCACATTTTCTTTACTTTGTTTTTCCCTATGATAGAACAAGGCTCATAATGTCAGTAATATTTCTGGTACATGTGTTTTCTTTCAAAACAAGAAACAAGCATCACAAACACTAGCACTGTGAATGACGTCATTATAGATGTCACTATCCACCACATTGCCACTTTTACATGCAGATATACATAACCACACGGTTAGGTCTACATATACTCCCACACAAAACATAGACACCCCACCCACACGCACACTCACACCCACCCCACACCCACATACCACTAACACAACAAACTTCACATATACACCGACATAATCCCACATTTAACCATCCAACAGACCCAAAACACTATACCCATAATGCAAGTAATTTTACTTGTGACTTCCACCATAGATATTAGTCTTATATTCTTTTTATCTTCATTTTTAGATTCCTTGACCATGAAAACATGGCAATTTGATTCATAATTCTACATCAATATTAGTTCCACAGCGTCTTGGCTGTTTAAAGATGTCTGTTACATGTTTCTAGCTTCATTTGTTTTTTTTTTCTTATGATGCAACATTTCCCCTCATGTTGTAATTTACACATAATTAGTCCTACATTTATTTAATCTATTTTTCTTCCCTTCCCTGACCAAGAAAATATACCATTAGAAACTGAATTCATAATGATATCAATATTAGTTCAGTAGTTATTCACGAATATCAGATTTTCCGTAATGGTGGTTTTCTTCTGGATCTAGTTCCCTGGCTTTTGAAGATACAGTAAATCCGGTGACACCTTCCAAATTCTGCAATATCTTGGCTATATAATGGTGTTTGTCGCATGTTTGTAGCTTCATTTTTTCTCTTCCTATAATGAAAGTTCCGAAGGTCCCCTACTTTCGTACTCTGGATCATAGTATCATAGTATCCGGAATTATTCCATTTTCAGGATCAGTCTTTGATATATTGTAGAACATGTTTGAAACTTGTCCTCAATTTTTTTTCCAAGTGCCCTGAACATTTTTGGTGGAGTTATATGTCGAAAATGGCCCTATTTTTTGATGAAAATTTAATCAAAATCTGTCCATAACTTTTTGAGTTATTTTGGAAACCAACAGACAAACAAAGAAACAAACCCAGGCAAAAACATAACCTCCTTGGCGGAGGTAATAAAAATCAACTTACCTTGCACAATGATGATTCAAGGGCACCGGACAGATGTACAAATATCTTCAAAATGTTACACACTTGCATTAAAGGTTTATCTATGAATTATGAGAACAACTTTATGAACAATTCTATGATCTTGTATACTAGTAGGCCTATAGCACAGTATAAAAATACTTTTGTAGCATACAGTACAATAACCAGTCAAACACACAAGTAAAAGTATGTCGGTCATGCACTTCTAGTATTATTAGGTGAAGATCACTTCAAGGTTACTGATGGTCATTGTAATTCCAAGATTTTGGAAGGACAAGCTACATAAATAAGGATGACAATCAGTGTGGTCTACAAAGTTCATTGAGCATGAAACATGATAATTGCATACTATTTGCAACTTTATTTTTTTATTTCACCAGGGAAGTCCCCTTGAGATTGAGATCTTTTTTTCCAAGGGAGCCCTAAGGGAAGAGGTGGGGGGCCACAGAGGAATTGCACAGCCAATTAGATCAGGGAATGACTAGGTGGCAGATCGAAAGAGCCAGGTTGGGACTTTAGCCATGACACCGGGGAACCCCCTACTCTTATCGAAGAATGTCATAGGATCTTTAATGACCACTGTGAGTCAGGACCTCGGTTTAACGTCTCATCAGAAAGACGGCGTCTCCTTCAGTACAGTGTCCCCCGTCACTGCACTGGGGCATCGGGGATTATCCTGCCAGAGGGAAGATCACCACCTACTGGCCCACCAACACCTCTTCCAGCAGCAACCTGGTTTTCCTCAGTGGTCTCCCATCCAAGTACTGGCCAAGCCCACACCTGCTTAGCTTCAGCCACACAGCTGAAGCAGATTAAATTGTGGTACGGCTGCTGGCAACTAATCTAAAAGCATGTTTGTATCAAAAATAGGCAAAAATTGTCCCCCCCCCTTGGACTTAGATAGCCCACCCTACCCCCGGGAGGTGAGGTACCCTCATCGTTTTTTCATGAAAATGAGCGCAAAGGAATAAACAATTACCTAGAGGCATTCGATCATATCTGTTAACTTCTTTCTGCGATAGGAAAAAAAACAGTCCCCCGTGGTTGGAAGAGGGTTAAGGGAGAGTTTGGTTGGTGTCAAAGAGTTATTGAATTTGAATCATCAGGAACTGCAATGTGGACCGAGCCTTTCCCACAAAAAGCTCATGGCTTTAAATCGTAACTTCGGGCCAGATGACAAAATGGCAGGTTTTTCGTTCTATTCCGCACACTGAGAACTGTTGGATTCTGCAACTATCCTGCAGAATTCCAGCTAATCTTGATCCACAGGTACGGTATACATGACTGCATGTGGAACATCTGTGGTTTAGAGTGTTGTCGCCTCATCATGAACAATAGCCAAAATTTGCCCTCTCAAAGTGAGTGCATTAATGACACCTTTCCTAGAACTTCCACTGATTGAAATTAGGCTTGTTGCTTCAGCTCTACAGCACAGCACGTTCACTTCATTCATCAGAGCTCCTGAGGTTGGTAATCTTTTCGCCACCTGGCCCCCAACAACACAATTTGGGGGGGTCATTTAAAAGGATTAAACCTGCGTGAGCCCCCTGGAGATGGTCACGACTCCTCGAAAACGCCATGACAACACCGAACTGCACCCTCGCCGGGCAGGCAGGATGGAGTGAGCCCAAGCAGCAATCAGCAAGGAAGAGTAATCAGGCTGGATGTGGCCGGGTGAGCTGGAGAGGATTAATTAGGTGAGAGAAGGTTTTGGGAGACGACAATGATTAAAATCAGAGCCCTGATTGCCAGACTCTCTAGGCTTTTAACAAGAGCCCCGGATGCAGTGGGAGGGTTCTTCAGATACTCCTCCTCGTCAGCAACGTATTCAATGCTCTGATGTAAGAATCGCAGGTCAGGGCGAGCACATCACATAACAGGGCCAGGTGCACATGTCCTGCAGGTCAACAATTAATGAATGAGAAAATAATAAAGACATGAAAACTTTGAGACTATGAAATTTTGAGTGAGTAATCCTAAAGTTGGTCTTGGAGTATTATTGGTTGGTAGAGAAATAAATACAAAAAAAGTTATTTGAAAATATGTGACTTGCGGGCACAGCAGTCTGAAAAGTGGTTTATTAGAATAACTTGTATACTTTGGGGTTGCCTTCATTTATTTGTAGTTTGTGCCATTTAGATACTTCAGGTTTCTATGTACAGAAAATTCTTTTGAATTTCATGCTGGGGGATATCCAGTTTCATTTAATCAGGAACGGGAAAGCCACAGGAATTCTCTCAAATGGTTTGTTGCTGTATATTTTCCGTTAAGCATTCTTTTTCAGAGCTGATTTCAATTACAAGTCGGAACAAGTTGAGAGTTACTCATATGGACTTTCTATATTACAAAAAAAGAAAAAAGAAGTGTTTAATAAAAGCCACTGATGTCAGCTTCACAGAAAAGCTTGATCACTAGGCAGGACATGAGTTCTGAGAGAGCCTGGAAGGAGAAAAAAGTACTACAGTACGTACACTACAGGCCAAAAGTTTGGAAGCAAGATCAAATTTGTACAAAAAAATCATAGTTTCACTGGCATACTCTTGCAACAAAATAAACATGATTATTATATAAAGAGTCACTTATCAGAATACATTTTTACCAAAATTAACAGGTATTTCATTTTTTTTTCTTAGACTTTGCTTTCTTCAAAGTAACCTCCTCTTGCTTTAACAACAGCATGGCATACGCGAGGCGTTCGTTTCACAAGTATTTTACGATATGTGCCAGGAATTGCATTCTGAGCTTTCCTAACTCATTCCCTATGGTACACGGTTATATAAAATTGTTGCGTTTGTATGGATTACTTTTCCCTGAAAATTACACGATATAAACACACATTAAGTTAAACGTCTGCATTTTGAAAATAAAGGTTTTTCGCAGGTTCAAATGCAAATGTCAAACTAGCAGTGTCATTTTGAGTATTTGTAAAATCATTCCAATTGTCATTTTGGTTGCCTGCTACGTGACGCTGAGCAACTCCTTGACTAGATGCTCGACTATGACCTGTCCTGGCTTGGCCTCCCCTCCCGTGGTTGAAGTACAGGTGGCCCATCACCGCGATCGTCAACTGATTTTGTGTTTTCATCGGACTGTGAATGGTCGAGGATGCTATTACTGCTGTCAGATCGGTCAGATTGACAAGCTACTCATGGATAATGCATGCTTTCAACTGAACTCCGAATGATGTCATCCACGCCACTGGCACCGGCTTACCGTAAGGACTGCTAGAATTCGCTGCGCCGTTGGCAGCAGGTTGCTGTAGGGAATGAGTGAAGTTCATCAATGAGAGACTGTTGATACGTGGGACGCACTTTTCTAAAAGATCGGTCCAACTCATCCCACACAAGCTCAATTGGAGGGAGGTCTGGAGACTGAGGGGGCCAAACCATCTTTGGAAGAATACCTTCCTCTTCTTTTTTGTCTAGGTAACCCTGACAGAGCTTGGAAGAATGCTTAGGGCCCTAAGAGAAGAATGCTTTCAACCTTTATTGGCCTTGCTTTCAAACTTCTGGCCTGTAGTGCATGTGTCAGCTCCTTGCAGCACTGAGCAATAACTATACCTTTTTTGATTTGCCCTCCAAATTTTCAGTTTAGTTTGATTATACTGGCAGATTCTTGAACCATCTTTCTTTAAACAGGTGGCACCCAAAAATCAGCAGGAATGCACTGCAGAATGGGGTTGACACACCTTCTGTATGGGGCACTGTAGAAAGGTATTTATAACTTTTCCTCAAGGTGCCACTGCTGCTTACTGCATTGGTGCTGCTCAGCGAGCGTGTGGCGAGGTCTTCTGCTTTAATACAACCGCTATAATCAAGCCAAAAGCTTAAAATTCTATTTCCTCATGACTTATGACCTTCACCATGGGAGAAGTTAGCCTACACTTATGCTCAGTATTTGAATGCCTTATATCAAATTATATTGAGCTATGTGACAGTGACTTGAAATTATGCGACGTTGTAATCTCATAATGATTGTTGTGTGATGTTGTCATGAGCAAACTGTTTGATTAATTTGGCATTATCATGAAACATGTGTTGTCATAACCCTTGTGTGAATGCCTTTCCTATTTAGCTACTTGCGTGTCTATGAGAAGTACGTCTCTTTTGATTGGTTTACATCTTGTGTGTTTTCCCCTCCTCGACTGTGTCTCGCTTCACTGTTACTTCCAAATTGCTCTATGACTTGTAATTAAACCCCCTGCTTTGAGTTGTAAGTTGCTGGGATTTAATTTGCTATATGTGCTTACAGCCAGTCAGTATTCCTGTTAAAAACGCTTTGTCTTTATGAAGTGAAACATAAAATTTAAGCACAGCAATTTGCGGAAACTTTGCTCTTTAGTCATTCAACGCAAACAGGCCTCCAAGCTTATTCAGGGTCCAGGATTGGGATTGCGTTTGAGTTCAGACTGCTCAAGTTAGTTCTTCTGTCCAGTTTAATAGGAACAAGCGCCCAAGCCTAATCAGGGTCCAGAATTGGCACCATGTTCTCGTGAACCCTTCAAAGTCTGTTCCTCTGTCCAGTTTGTTAGGGACAAGGTCCCAATCCTTTTTTGGTCATCAGGATTGGAACCAAATTCACCTCCAGTCCCTCCCTCTTTTTCTAGGGTTCCATCCTCAGTTATATCATATTGTTGTCAATCAACCAATCAATTTGATTGTATTCTGCCTCTGCACTCGGTTTTGGTCTTGGAACATGACAGTTGTTCCAAGTATTGACCTTGGGGGATAATTCTTAATCATGATCATTGAAAAAAAATATTTGATGAAGTTTACTTGGTGGAATGAATTAGGTGGTTCATTTTATCACCCAAAAAATGGATGATAAAAGCAACTGTTATCCTGCTAATGGATTTTTTTAATTATTGGAAGACCTTTGGATAAATGCAAATGATTGAGCATATGTCAGAACTAATAATGAGTTTGAAGGGATTTCTTGTACCTTCTCTATTTTCTGCTCAACAACCGTCACAGCAGCCTGCCCAAAAAAAACATCTGCGCTACAGTCACATCGCCAGGGTTAGCGCCACAGCAACCTGCAATTTAATCATGATCACTGTCTGATTCATTGTCTGGGAAGTTTTCACCAGACAACATCAGTTTATCTTTCAAGAAGCAGCATCGTTCAAAATGAATAAACTAGATCATTTTAAATAAAATTAAGAATGAACTGAAACAAGATATTGTCAAGACCTTGCGTCTGTTGGTTCCAGACGGAAGCGACATAAGGGAAATGAGAGATCAGTTTCACCACGGTAAGATTGATGATAGGAGATGTCATGACGCAGGATGCAATAAGTGATCTTGATCTTATTTATAACACTTATAATATTTAATACTTATTTAATAAACATATTATTTACGTACTATCTGAAACAATAGTAGCAGGTAATGTTATGATAGCTGTTGGTAAGGACCAATGAGGTACATATTCTAGCACAATGTAAGAAAAAACATGTTTAGAAAATAAAAGCTGCGGTTATATTTGAATATTTGGTGCAGAGACTGATGAGAATGACTGGGTTGATAAACAATTCAATGATTTCTCAAGCAAAAAAGTATGCCCCACATTTAAAGTCTTTTTATTTTTTTGTGATATTGACTGTGGATACTAAAATTGCCTAAAATAATATAGTTTATAATTTAGATTGTAAAATAACCATGATCTTGATTATTAAGAACATGATAATATACATTTATGTAGGTCATTTCAGATAAATTCTATGAAGACACTGAGCTGTACCATTTCACTACGAAGAGAGTTATTATCTCAATGGCTTATCCATTGACTTCATGGCTGGTGTTGGGTGCAATGACTGACCCAAGAATTTTTCAGCTTTTTTAATAGTTATTATGAGGGATCTACGCATGAAGTACAGGGACCCAATTGTTTTTCATTCTTATTGTTTATTTATTTATTTGTTCTCTGCCTGCAACACTTATAATTTGGGAAATCAAATCAAATTTTGAATATTCTTCATTTGTATGATGTAATGCATGATGACAAATTGAATGCACCAATGAAATCTGTTTTTGAAAAAAAACAAAAAAATTTATTGTGGATAATGAAAATTGTGCCCACTATCCATCGTTGAGCCACTATAAAACCCATTCCCCAAATGTATCCCCAAACCCCCTCTTCAAGCTGAAGAAGTTGGTTTTCCTGTGATTGCATAAACCTGCCACAGGCCATCGAACAAGCCCAGGCCATGAAAAAAATGGCATATTCCCCATTCATTCCTATGGGACTCTACAGTGCTACAGAAGGTCATAGGTCACAACAAGTTCCTACTAAGTAGAAACGTAAGTAAATGTTTGAGCCATAACTTGGGAGTTGTATGTCCGATTTCAAGAATTATTTTTTCTGTGGATTCAGCCAAGGGCCAGAATTACATAAGGCCAAATTGACCACTTTCATTTATTTACTTATTATTATTATTATTATTACTATAAAACTGCACAGTGGTTTTCGATAAAGATAATGTTTTTACTATCTTGTCTGACATAAAAATTTAACTCAAATATCTCACAATTCAACAGACTTCTCTAATTCAGTCTCTTTTCGGCATGGCACTGATCTTGACTGTAGGGAATGATCTTGCTTTTAACACTGAGTTTAAAGGTTCACAAACACTACTGCATTAGCACTGAGTTTAAAGGTTCACAAACGCCTACCTCTCGTAAGAAACTCTGGGATAATTCAATTCCTGGGTAATTCCAGTGGTAATTGAGTGCACCAGCCCTGCGTGTGACCTTGGAAGTCGTGCCAGTTTGTTCACAATGATTAAGCTAACTTGGTCCATTTAGATTTGAGGGAGCACAGGGCAAGGCGCCACAGGTAACCTGAATGCTAAAGAGTAGTGGCACTGATGCCTGTGCAGTGTTGGCTGCCTCTTGTGAAGTCCAGTACTGTGACCAAGAGCATGACCTCTCTCTCTCTCTCTCTCTCTCTCTCTCCTGTCTTTCTTTGCTATATTGTTTTCTTTATACAGGGTACCCTGACACTTGTTGAATAAAGATAGTTTTAAAATCAAAATCCTCTCTTTCTCTCTCCGCCTCCTGCACTCTGTCACACTCTCCATTGTGCACATGACCTCCCACACTCAGACTAAATACACAAAAACAACATCATGAGACAAAGGCATGTTTTTTTTTCTGAAAATAGCCAGCTTGGCTCGCTTTGTGATGGGCGGAGGGTTGTGGTGGCAGTGGAGGGAACAACAGAAGCAAAAAAGGATTTAGAACACTTACCACACAACATTTACACAAGGCTTGCATGAGCAAAGAAAGGGATATAAGTGTCTGTGACTTTCTGCCGACAGCAATCTTTTTAATTCATGGAAAAACAATGCTGGTCTTTGTAGGGAGGGATTCTGCACAGAAGTTGACAGAAATGGGCATCAAGGGGGCTTTGCGGTTTTTCGGCCGCTGACTGCACATATGTGCGCAACAGAATGCATGACACTTACACCACAGAGCATCCCGGCCCTTCCAAAAATGACACAGTGCTCTCTCAATGCTAAGTGAATGAATGAAAAGCACAAAATGAAACAGCAAGGACTTGTTCAATTTCCATGCTCTGTGACGCTGCCCGTAGACATATTGCCACATGGGGGGGCCGACTCTCGAAATCGCACGGGCAAACTCACACAGAACAAGAAAGCAATTTTTGGCAGCATTGTTTTCCAGTTCACTGCCGCCTGCTTGGAGCTGGAGACAAAGTTCTCATTGTGAGAGCCTTGTTGGAGCCAAAATGGAGGAGAAAACAACTATGACCCCAATTTCTTAAACCCCAGAACACTTGCACTTTGGGCTATTGCATGAAATTCATGACTCAGCTTTGGAAATCTGTTGCAAGTCAGAAGGGTCCAGGAGAGGCAATAGCCAGGACCTGGGGTCTGGTAATAATTAACCGTGATCACTGACTGAGGAAGAGATGCATCTTGGAAAACATGACAAGCATGATCTGCATGGGCAGCACAGATAGTGACACCAGGTTTAATCAGTAACCTGTATCCTGTTGAACAAACACCTGTGGGACTTTCAAAGGGCTGTTTGTTTCCTTACATCGCTTTGAGATGTTCGGAAATTGCAGGGTTTGCAGTTCTGAAGCAGAGTATGCTTAGGCTACTTAATTTATAATATAGTTAGACCCAATAGGGAATACATTTTTACGTAAAACAATAATAATACTCGCTTTATATTGAAAAATGAATCTGACACTGGGATGACTTCTGGATTTATTTGCTTTGGACAGCAGGATGCGACAAATGCGAGTTGCAATGTTTTGTTGTTCTTCAGAATAGTTTTCTTTTAAATAAAACTCTTAGTTGAACTAAAATTGAAAATCTGTTATCTTCATTTTGAAAGATTGAAAACAAATGAGTGGCAGAATGCAAAAGTCTACTATCTGACTTTTTCCAAGTTCTGAGGAAATATGATTTGAAGTATTGTTTGAACAGAAAAATCACTTTATTTTACACTTTACACTTTTCTGGAGTCTGTTACTATAATATGCATATTTTGTTTGCACAAAATAACGTGATTTTTCTGCTCAAACAAAACTATTTTCTCAGAACTTGGAAAAGTCAGGTAGCAGACTTTGCTCTCACTCAAATAAGCAAAGCAAAATGTAAAATTAATGGCAGCAAATGACTGTAAGTCCATATTTCTTCAGATCTCGAGACAAGAAATACATTTTTCCATTTTTTAATGTAAAATACCTACGTATTTGCTCCATAGATGGCCGCTTTCAAGAAGCGTCTTTAAGAAATGGCCCTAACTACCCAGAATACAAAGGTGCGATGTGAAATGCAGTTTGATTTCAGGGACAAGATAATCTAGCCATTGTTATTTTACTGAGAAACTGTGTTGGCTTTTTTTTTTTTTTGGCCTCCTTCATTTTAAAGACTTCTCTGCGAGACAATGAAGAGATGATTTGATTGCATTCTATCATTTTCTCTTACTGAAAGACAATGTTTACCATGAATGTATTCAATTTAGAAATATGCAGTTTTTGAATCACATCTGCAGAGGAAATGCTGTTATAATATTAAAGGAACAGTCCACCCCAAAAAAAAACCTGTAATTTAATGTAAATGTTATTTCACAATACATTGTCCCAGAGTACTGGCTAGCTTTGGTTTCAACTTCCCATAGCAACCAAAGCCTTTGCTTAATAATAATTAAAAAAAGAACACACAAATATATTTCACAGAACAACCCCTAGTTCCAAACGTCCATTCCATTTCGTTACAACTCATGAGTATGTGGATCACAATACACGTTCAGTGATACACGACAGAATCTCGATCCTCTCGTTTAAATATTATCTTGCAGTAAAAGTAATTACATCTGGCTTCCCTCTTCAATCACTGCAAGCAGTAATAATTGGACTCCAGGTCTTCGGTTCCATCACTGGTAAACTGGAGTCTGATCTCAGGTCTCCCCACCCAGTTCTAGTTGTGACCACAACTCAGGTGCTGGATAACAGCTGAAAGCACATGACCGAGATGGAGAGAGAGCAGAAGAGCATGAAAGAGAGAGACAGGAACAGGGTACGAGAGAGTTGTTCTCTGTAAAAAATCGTCAGTCACACCACTGAGAGAGCCTCTTCCCACAGCAGTCTCACAAGAGCCGATGCTGTGAAGCACGTTGCAGGAGCAGAAAAAATGGCTGGTGAGACCGAATATAAAACGAACAGAAAATTGAACTTAGCTAAACTTGCTGAAGAAATTAAATATCACGATTACGAGCCGTTCAATACAAAATAACTACTGAAAGAGATACCATTTTTAGCGTTTAGGGATCCAAAAAGGAAGATTCCCAGCAATATATTTCAATTTCAATATAATAATTAACAATAACACTTCAAATGAAATAATAATGATTTCAATATTGAATATAAAGTGAATTACAGAATAAATGCCAGTTTTTTTATGCCCCTGCCCTCCACAGAGGAAAGGGGGCATTATGTTGACACCATGTCCGTCCGTCGTCCGTCCCTCCGTCCGTCGTCCGTTAACTTTTCGTTTCCATGGGATAACTATAGAATCCCTCGTCGGATTGATGCCATTTCTTAATGGTCTATTGGAAGTGGCTAGAGGAAGGTTCCTTTTGAAAACCAGCGTCGTGCCACAGCAGCCATCTCAATATGCCCTTGATCAACATACAGGCGGGGGCAAATGCAACGCTCTGCGTTGCTCTTGTTTTTTCACGGCACAGTGCAATGTTTAAGCATTTAGACTGAGAAATGACCATCAAAGCAATTTTTTATGGCTTTATGTTCAATAGGTATTATGCTAAAATTCTGTTATGGTGTATGATTTTATATCTGGTCAAATCTCAATTGAAAAATATCTACTGACATTCTGAGCCACAACTGAGACACAACTATGATGAGGACCCGTCTTTAAAATCATCGTGTGACGATGTAGTGGCTTCAATCAGAAAAATTTCCAGGTGTTCCTTTAGGTATGAGGCAAGAAGTCAGTGCAGGCTAGTTCTTCAACACTAATTGGACACTCATGAGTCATTACAAGTGGCCTAATTTTGCACATGGAGACATTGTTGCGCTGGAGGAGGAGGGGGTCTTCCTCAAATCTAATCATCTGGAAGGCTGCTACATGTGTTTAGTGTTCCAGTGTTAAGATTTTCCTTCAGCGGTACTGAGATTCCTAGTTTGAACCTGAGTTGAAACAGCCTCTCCTCACGGAGTGTTCACATATTTTTGGCTCTGAGGTGTGTATTTTAATCTCACACTCTGGTGTGTTTAATTAGCACCAAAACATGCAAAGATTTTTTTTTTCTGTGCTTAAGGATCTTTGCACTGTCAAGACACTGTGACACGTTGACACACACCAACTTAAAGCCTTATGTAACTAATCATAATCCATGAACATGATTAATGGTGTACAAATAACACTTCATGGATGCCCTTTAATAGAAGAGAGTTTCTGAAAGTGGGTCAAACAAAAGGGTGAGAAGCCCCTTTTTTTTTTTTTCAAAGTGTACATTAGCATATGACGCCAAGCATATAGCAGGTACTAATTATACCAATTGCTTACTCTCGTTTTCCTGTGGCAAATCTTGATTAATTATTGTATGTCTAACTGAATTAATTGCCCCCTGGTGATTTTGATTGTCTCATTGAGAAGATTTTCTCTATCTTTTAAGCTGAAGATCTGCTACTTTGATGGATGATTAAGATTATTCTGGTCTTGAAAAAGATATGGGTAGGCTATGATAGGGCAGAAAGAAATTGAGAGAGAAAGGGAGGGGAGGGGAGGGGGGACAGAGAGAGAGAGAGAGAGAGAGACAGAGAGAGAGAGAGAGAGAGAACGAGAGAGAGTTCCAAATTCAGTTTATTTGTTGGGTAGGGGAGTTAGAGCAGCTTCTACGGGTGATTCTTGTGGCTAGACAGTCATTTTTTATGATTTGACTGAGATGTAGACAGAAGCCATGAAACTGGTCTTTTTTGTACGCTGGACGTCGTTTTGCTGTGATCCAACAATGATCACAAAAGGACGCCATCATCTTATGGGTCAGGTAAAAAAAGCAGAGTCATACTGTGGATGGGCTGACATAATATAAGACACATATAAGGATTTACACACATGCAGCACAGTAGAATGTCAAACAATGATAAACACAATGATATCTATTGACAGACGCAGTAAACATATAAAGCCTTGCATTTGAATGGTTGCAGACCCGCAGAGCAGCCGACAAGGGTGAATTGTGAAGACTATGGTAATACAGTAAGAAAAGGCTTTAGCAGCTGTTTCTGAATGCAAAAATGTTCAATGAGCTGCAGCCTTCAGTGAAGGACAGGCCAGTGTAATGTCTGAGACCAAGAATATTACATTCGGCAAGAACAAAAGCATATTCAAATGCTGATGGACTGAATAATAGTTGTCAAGCAATGTTTTAATGGGAAAAATGAGAGTTCTCCCATGCTCATATCAATATTAAGAAACAAATATAAAAGGGTATTTTCCCATTGGAGGAAAAGTAGCAAATCTTGAGCCCTGGCTATAAAAATACACAATACAAGGGAAAATGTACACATAATCGAGATTCTTAAGTGATGTATTATCATAACATAAAAAATACTGTTGTGCTTGTCAATTATACCGTCTATGCATTTACTGCCCAAACATGCCATCAGAAGTAGTATGGGCTGCGCAGAATCCTCACCTTCTAACGCATGATTACTGTCAATGTCTTCCTGTGCAATTAATTTAATTAATAAGCAAATAATTAATTTCTTGACATTTTTGTTTATATATCAAAAATGTAAAATTGACTCTGAATTAAATTAATTTAGTAAAAAATAATTAAATAGCCATATTCAACTACTGTATCAGTCATGATGTAATTCATTTATTTAAAAGCAAATGATAATGCTAATATATAAATATTGTGTTTTGTGTTTATTGTATTCATTGACTGTCAGTATTCTTTGATGAGCTGGTGGACCCTTTCTATTCCTGTTTGTCTCCATATCCGAAATTAACAGAGGAGGCCATTAAAAGGACACTAATGATACCGTAACACCTTCAGCACGGCACATAAACCTTCATTACTGGGACCTCTGTGTTCTGGCTTCAGCCATCTTTTGAGGCTGTGTAAAATCCTTATTGTATTGAGTTGTTAAAGGCGACTGAGGAGGGATCTTTTGGGGAGGGGACAGTGGGGCCATCATAAAAGCTTGAACTGAAACAGAAGCAGAGATTTGATTAGGCGGGAACGTTGGGGTAACGTGATCCAGCACTGTGTTAAGCCCTGGCACATAGATGGAGGCCGGGAGAGCGAAAGAGGGAGGGGCACCGTGCAGTGAATACAGAGATTTGGCATCATAAATTACAATTATTTTCACTGGAAGGTTTGAGAGAGCCACTTAGCATCTATCAGTCTGTCCATATGGCACAGAGATTACCTTCTGACATTTTTCCTCTGTGCTACTCGAAAATTTCATTAGTAAAGGAGGAAAAAACATGGTGATGTGGTTAAAAAAACCAGCAGCTGGTCTGGAGAAATAAATCAGAGAGGCTCTTAAAATATCCCCCTGCTAATACAGACACTACTCTTTACAGTAGTGATAGTACAGTGTTCCCCTCACTTGACAGCCATCTGACCCAAGGTCCTCAAACGTTTTTACTTCTCCCACATATCCATCACCCCCATCTCTCCCCAGTCTTTGTCCATTCCTCATCACATTCAATCAATCTTTTGGAAAAAGAATCAACTTCCTGTTGTCACCAATGTAGGATTGATCCCAGTGTGCACTTTATAGGGGCATTCTGTAATCTCTGTCTTGGAATTGATGTGTACTGTATTTCTTGATTTTATTTATTAGGCCAGTGTATTTGCATGAGTGTATGTTTGTGTGTGCCCATGTATATAGTGAAATTGATGGGCAAATTGTTTTACCGGTATTAAAGGTGAAGTAATTTAGCTATGACTGTGCAAGAGTGACTTAACAGCAGCCCCATGTAAATGCATGTTAAATAATGTCTTCAATATTTTTAATACAGCTGCAAATGGAGCCAAGAACAAATTTTAAATCATCAGCAACAACAATTTCTTTGAACAGTCCCATGAAGAAATTCAACAGAATGCTGACTGAAATATAATATACAATATATCAAATATTTCAACTAGTTTTTGGTAAAACTAGTGCAGTGCCGGTAGGAAGTATGTATTCCAATAGAAAAGTAGGACCTTAAGTAGCTTTTTCATGGATGGCCAAATGAGGCTGTGTTAGCTTCTGAGACCAGCGTTTATTTGTCAGAGGAAGATAGGGACAAAGTAAACTGCTAATGCAGCATTTCGAACGGTATCTAGCAAGAGGTTAGAACCGCTAGCAAGTGAAATCACAGGGAAGAGAATGGACAGTGGTCTGAAAATTAATGCGATAAAGCTACGAACAGCCTATCCACAAGCGCATGCTATAATAAACTCCGGGAGTATCAATCAAGACTGCACACACGCAGTACTTTGAATTGTAAAGAAGATCTGGACATGAAAATGAAATATTGAAAATATGCTCTAGTATGGGAACTTTAGGCAATGTTCTAGTCAATCAGACCATGTTCTAGCCATGTCAGCAAACACGATGAGCAGATGAGAACAGCGTGGTGAAACTTTAGAAATAAGCCTGCTTCCAGATGAGAATCCCACAAGCCTACGCAAACTTTCCAGTGAGCAAGAGTGGTATAGCAGTAGCATATGGGATTCTTTTAGCTTTTTTCCTGAGGCGTGGCTATAGCTGCGAGTGAGAGCGCAAACTTTTTTTCTTGAGGCGTGGCTATAGCAGAGAGCTAGAGCACGACAGGCGAGAGAGGTTACACAGCCATATGGGATTGTAATTTTGCGAATATTAATCGAAAAAGCATAAAAATGAAGGATGCACACCATCATGCCATGCGCAGGCCATATCCGAAAGCTTAGGCCGATCTGACAAACAGTCAGAAAGATATGTGAGCCACAGACACACACACACACAGACGCTTCTTGCTTTATAGATAGATGTCATCAGGCCAAAAAAAATTTCAACAAGATGCAAATAATAAAAGCATGTTCTTTAGTGTATGTCAATAGCATTTCAGTAAAACTTCTGAAAATCTGAAAATATTGGAGTAAATATCAAGTGGAATGCTAAAATATAATCAAATATTTCTATTTAGGAGCAGATGTTGCTTTCTGATTCACATAACAATTGAGAGGATACAGAGCATGCGAAGGAGGATCATGATACACTGTACCAACATGTTACTTAAACATTAATTGATACTCTGTTGAATGCATTCGCAGAATTTCATAAAAAATTTATTCAACGTTACTTTAAAACATGAGAGGCATTCAAAAGACTCGTCAACAAAGGCAATAATTTACCTTTTGGTTGTCTAACAGATTCTTAACAGCTGAGCTTAATATGTGTTACTGAGTTGCTATTGATATATTTTCATTGGAAATATGTTTTTATGATTTACAGACATTGTTTTTATTAGTGCAGGTACTGTATATAATCCACTTATTAATTGTCTTACACTTACAGTTAAATAGCTGATTTTTTTTTTAGAAATTTCAGTGAAATGCTATTGGCATAAAACTGAAAATGGCATTGATACTCTGTTGGAAGTATCTTTTTATGATCAGGCATGCAAACTGGTTATGGGTGGAAAATGTGAGAAGGGCACAAAGCCACACGGCGCGAACGGAAACGTAAATTTCATAGTCTGCGTTATAGAAACATAGATAGATAGAATACTGAACAAGATGCCTTACCATATACATCTCTTTTTTATTGAGACGACCATTCAAAACAACTATAACTTATGCACAGGACCTTTTTCCTTTCTTTTTGGCCTGGACAATGATCACATTCTCTTTTTACCATGAACACCTAAATCTAAATCAACAAGTTATGCACATGTCATTTTTTGTTTTGGCCTGGACAAAGATCACACGCCCTTTTTACCATGAACACCTAAATAAAAGTCAAAAAGTTATGCACGTGTCAGTAAACGCCAACATGGAAAGTCACTTTTTAATAGGCACACCTTATGCATTTTTTCATGCCTTTATCAACCTACATTAAACTTAACTAAGTTCCATACTTCTCTAATTTCATTGATCATACTGGTTAAAACATTTGCACAATTGTTTTAAAATAACCACAAAAAGCTATAGCTATTGATAATTTATTTTAATTCAACAAAACGAGATGTGCTTTACTCATCAGGGTGAGGTCTAAGCAATACCACCCATCACCACGTGGCGGGGAGTTGTGACTAATTATATAATACGTGACTGAGACGGTAGGCCTATTTAGCCTTTTATCTGTTCCCAAAAACGAGTCTCCCTCGAAATTATAAATGCAAGGGACACGGCCTGCGACCTATTTAGGTTTAAGCTACTCTAGAGTGACAGGCTTGCTCGTCTAGCTAAAACTTTCTCAAACATCACGTTGGTAGACCCGCTGTGCAGTTAATTTGATAGGCCAGGATAACGTCATGCGAGGCGGTCAAACATTGAGGAATAAATTCGTTTTTACAGATTAGTTAATTTACCCTCCTGGCAACGTTCTGTTTCACTTTGACAGCAGCCTGTTGAAGGCTATACAATGGTCTGTTATCAAGAAATGTCACAGTAAAATGCTGGGAAGTGAATGGATCATTCTACAGGATTATACAGAGCCGTGTAGCCTATTAATGGCAGAATGAATTACGAACAGCACAGTAGGCACGAACGAAACCAGCGCAAGTTCCAAGTGCAGGAATTAATCTAACGGCAACATTGACGTCTGATTTATGAAGCTGTTCATAGGCTATCACTTTAAGAAATGTATAACTGTATCGATTATGCCTTACCTTGCCACAGGTTCCATTTTCCACGATGGAGGCCGTGAGCTGATTTCTTTCGTGGTTAAATTGCTGGAGGTTGGCAAAATTGGAAAAAATTATGAAGAAGGGGGCGCCTTGCTCATTCCTGATTGGTGTAAATTGCCGCTTTAATTAGAGCAGGGGTCACCAACCCTGTTCCTGGAGATCTAACATCCTGTGGATTGTTACTCCAACCTTAATTTGGCACAGCTGATCCCACTAATTAGCAACTCAACAAGGTCCCTGGTTGTTGAATGAGACGTGCTTTGTTAAGGCAGCAGTAAAAACATACAGGATGGTAGATCTCCAGGAGAAGGGTTGGTGACCACTGAATTAGAGCATCTCGTCAGTCATTTGCTCTCACGAGAAGAGTGTAATGTAGGTCTATGTAGTTTTCTGCGGTCCACTGTTCTGCTCGCTTGCTCGCTACCCCCCCCAAAAAAAAACATTTCTCCTCGGATCTGCACGATTCACGTACATGGCCCATTTCGAACTCAAAACGGCGAAAGGTGAGACGTTTGCATGCCTGTAAGATTTACCAACATTAATAAAGTGTTTTTTTAAATTTGCTGACAACCTACTGAACACTTGATGATACTCAAGTTTTATTTCAATTGACTTTTTTTTTCAAATATCTATATCAAATTATTCAAGGAAAGTGGTACAAGATCCGTCTTTTTTATACAGCTGTATACAGGGGATTTCAAGCTCAGTGGGGAAGAACAAGTTTCATATTTATTTCAACTACCCTCTTGGGCATTGCAACACTCATGTCAGCTTAGGTCAGATGTTTTTTTTTTTTTTTTTTTTAATGGTTTGTCAAGATTCAAAAGACATGATTGATTTTCCGGAAGTCACACTGAGGAAATGCCATTTATATCCTTTGTTGTGAAGTCAACACTGTATGTCCCATGTGATTGTGAAATGTGGATAGGCTGTTCTCTGCACATGGAGGTCAAAATAGGTCACAAATTAATAACTTTAGCATAGTGATGAATTCTTGTGTGAGCAGAGCAGCACATGCTCTGACCAGCACAGAGGCCCGAATTTGCACTTGGATTTTATTATGTTGCAATTAGTGAGTCCGGGGAGGTGAAGTTCTAGTTCAATAAAATCTATGTTCTTTTGTTAATTCAACAAGTTTGCAAAGTGTAATCTACAAATAGATTTTTTATTAAATGCCCGTGTACAGCTGGGTTTGCTGTTTAGCCAAACATTCTCCTCAATCTGCCAATTTCTCCTCATATGTAGTCATTTCAAGAAATAACATGCTGTCCATGACAATTGGTTTTGACTGTGTCTGATCATATCATGTAGCATTTAGAAGAGCAACAAAAAAATTTAACTTGTATAAGAGTTTCATCATTTTCCACATTGAATTCACAATGTTTGAGCTCAAGTACCCAACATTAAACGAGCAAGAATCCAGTACAAACGCACCTCCCAAAAATTCACCCAAAACCATTACATGAGCTTTTGAAACTGCAGGAGACAGCGGGCGCAGAGATGGTATGAGTTTCGCCAAGTAAAAAGGTCAGCAATGCGAGTTAAGGAATACCTATTGGTAAAGTAAAGGATATCTGGTTATTCCACAGAATAGGAACTTGAGGAGAGGCCATTCCACTTTTGAGGCTCTTTAGAATTTTTTTGAAAATTAGGGGTCCTGAGCCTGCCTTTGTCTGAAACCCAGACATGCAGGTAATGAACAGTAAAAACATGCCAGACACCAGTGAAAATCAACGAAGTGTTTGGATAGAATAAAAAATCAGCCTTAATTGGCAGCCAGCGAAGCAAAGCTAACTCCGGCAGATAATGGGGGACTGGTGTGGCCTGATATTAAAGTTATTAAAGCCTTGGATCAAATTCTCAGCATCCTGTAACAATAAAAACTTGTCTGATATTATGTCTATCTTTTGCAAATAACAGCCAATGTAGAGACAATACGGGCATTTTAAGTGATTCAAGGTCAATAGCGACAACAAGGAATTTACACCAGTTTTAATTTCTTTGAAGAAAATAAAGAGGAAAAATGTTTCTTAAAGTACATTCAGCAGGATCTTCCTTTAAAAATAGACTCAGAAAATAATCCCTTTCAATCATCACCACAAGAAGTGTGAGATGGTGTTTGTATCTCCAGAGATCTTCCTCTCCGCCTGTATTTTGTCATTTTGAAACCAGGTGTCCATTTAAAAAAAAAAAAAGGGTCGCAGAGAACACAGTTTGTACGGCTCTGTTGGTATTCATCACTAAATCAAATTTAAACCATAACATATGTAAAATAGAACCTTTGGCCTGTGTGTCTATATTCATCAAACCAGGGGCATTTAATCAAGGTTAAAATCCTACAGGCATGCATTAACCGGATGAAAACATTTGCTTTCTAGACTGCTAAGTCTAATACTTTCAATAAGTAAAGATAGCTTGATATCTTGAGGCAAAAGGTCTGTAAAACTAGCTGACTTAAATGGCTCCCTATACTGGGCATCAAATGTATATACACATGAAACTTCCCATTGATGCAAATATCCAGTCTTGGTAAAGTGTCTTCAGTTGGATAGGTAAGTCCTGGTGTTATATTACTTCGCTATTTAAAGTAACAGCTAGATACATACCTATCATCAACTGATGCAATAACCAATACTTAGTACTGAAATTTCACAGAATAAACTGTCCACTGTTGGTCAACTACAGTTCTGTGGCAATAACATTATGTGTTGAAAAAAAAAAAGTTCCTTTAGGTATGTGGTGCTAAGTTTGATCATAGAGTCATTTTCAGTGAAGCACAGTAGATCATGGGAGGCTCTGGGCTAAGTGTCTATAATGAGCAGGTAGCTGACATATATAGCCCAACTGGCAATATCTAAAATCACTGTTGGCAATGTATCTTTTTTTGTTGCATAGCTGGTATTGCAACATTGTCATATTAGTCAAGAGAATTACTGGAGAACCACAATACAGGGAAATTTTGAGCAAGCTAAAATTATATTAGCACTAGCTACCTAAGGCTTGTGCAGGAGGATAGTGTTCAGTGATCTAGCTTGATACACAGCTCAAACTGTAGTCAGGGGCAA
This sequence comes from Gymnothorax reevesii, assembly GCA_029721435.1. NCBI lineage: Eukaryota > Metazoa > Chordata > Actinopteri > Anguilliformes > Muraenidae > Gymnothorax > Gymnothorax reevesii. The sequence goes on along the minus strand of CM056575.1, from coordinate 126,617,999 downwards.
GTGCATCTGTTGTGGCAGAGCTGCAGCGGAGGGGCCAACTTTAAATGTTGAGGTGACAAACATCAACGAATGAATATTTCACTGGCATATGGTGCATATGAATGTCAGCTAGTTAAGTAACAGTAACTTTTTACTGTTTTCTATTGATTTGTATGCACCAAATGTAATTAGCTAAGTCAGCAATCTCGCCAGCTACCCAGCTAGTTCACTGGCTTTGGTAGTGATATTTAGCTCATGTGAATATTACCTAGATAGCTAAATGGTAAAATAATAGATATTTACTCTTATCCATTGATTTCTATGCATTACATTTAAGCTAGCTAATAGTTTCCTGCTGTGTAATAACTGGGCTTGGTTGCAGGCTTAGTGGTCTCCAGAAGATGGCCAACAGCAAGATAGGTCACTGTTTGGCTTCTGACAGGTTGTGTTGGCATTATTCGGTGATTCTGAGAAACCTCGTTGACGCGAGTTTGTGTAGTGGATATTTACGGTGGCCGTCGGGGGCAAACGCACTGCAACGGCTCAAAACATGTTCAATAAGAGAAACACGCTTCAAAAACAGAAACGATGCAAAGTTTAAAACACACAAACCACAAAATCAAATGCAAGAGAAAAATGCTGCATATGCACGTCAACACAAAAGCGCGGCAATAGCCCAAACAATCTCCATTCAGAGAAACGCGCTGCAAAAGCAGACACAATGCAAACTCAAAAACATGCAAACTTCAAAAGCAAATGCAAGAGAAAAATGCTGCATTTAGACCATAGACTGGATAAAAAGATGGATGCAGCACCCGGGTCTGAAAAGTGAGGCCGATGCAGAAATCTCAAAATGGCCGGCAGATGGGGACGTTGGTGGTTGCAGAAATAAGTTCAATACTATTGAAGTCAATGAGAAAATGACCCTACTTTGCCACCTGATTTATTATTTCATTAATGATTTCCCACATCATTTTATGATATCAATCGCAAGTTTCAAGTCTCCTTCTATATTTCGTGATGTTCATTTTTGTAAATTATGGTCCCAAGTAGACACGAATAAGGATAAAGCCAGAATATGCTTTACGGGCGTGGCGATCCTCTGGTCCTCGTCCGATACGGTCCGAACCAGAGCCACGGTCCTCCCCGGATCTTCAATTCATGCTCTTGTCCAATAGGAATCACATCCGGTTGCAAAATAACAAAATGGCGCTGTTCAAATTGCCAAAAAAAATTGAGACTTCCTAAATGGTACGCTGAAACCAATGGGTGACGTCACCGTTGCTTCGTCCATCGTTTTCTACAGTCTATGATTTAGACACAACGGAAGTGCTCCTAGCCGCTATGGGGAGCTCCAACTAAAACAGCTTTTACTTTTGACCAGAGCGAGACTCGCTAGCTAAGTTAGCAAAAAGGATTTCTAGCTGAGAGGGGTCTTGTTTTAGCTAGCTAGCTAGCGATCTAACATTAGTTTGCATGCTTAGCTAGCTAGTTCGCTAGCCTAGCTTTCGAACAGTTATATTTGGTGCACGAGTTATTAGAGTTTGGGTAATGCCATAAAGTGTCCGATCCACATTTTAAATTTCCATTGGGATTTTACCAAAAGCTAAGCAGCCATGCACAGTTACTTATGTTCTCAACGATCTATTGAGTCATATTCTTCTTTTGTTTTTGTGATTTTTCATACTACATATAACAACCTTTGCAACAATAAAATATATCTGTAAAAAAGGCATGTTCCAACATTCATGTTTTTGATGATGGAATTTCAATAGATAATGAAAATAAATAGGAAATTTCAGAAAAATGCGCATAGAATATTTAACATGATTATGAAGCCAGTTTGTTTAAGGACTACATTTATGTAGGATTTAGTAGACTAAAAAATTTAACTAAGACTATAGACAAGACTAAAACTCAAAAGAATCAGATGACTAAAATATAAATTTTAGTCTAAGACTGAAGAAAAGACCCAAAGAAAGTCTTAGACCAAAGCTTTATCAAAATGCTTTGCTAAAATTTACACTGACTTACTCTCATTTGGTATAACAAAACAATCATTTTTGACTAGCAAACAAAAATGTCAGCATATACTGTGAAAAAAGAAATTGAACTTACCTTGAAATTCATTTGTAAAGTAAGATTACTGAGCTCAGCTGGATAACTGCAGTTTTTGGATTCATGGTATGATAAGTGTCAACTGGTATGCACAGCACAAAATCCTTTAACCTGATGACTGCGATATCAGACCGAACAGTGATGGCCAGTCTCTTCATGATTATCTCACTGCCCAGTAAAGTTTTCATGGGCAACACTAAAACTATTTTCTCCACAGTAACTCAAGGTGGTCAGTAAGCAAGGCTATTGGCTGGCACAATTGTCAAAAAAAAAGAATGGTGACTGTCCCTTTACAGCAATAACAGTTTTTGACTGGATGGAGGCGCTGCCATCATGACTAGCAAGAAAATCAGCCAGTCGGCGCACAGCCACTGGAAAAAAATTCACATACTTATGGAATTCACATTACAGGTCAAGAGGCATGTGAAGTTCAAAAATGGCTGGAGAACAGGAGTGTATAATGTCTTTAACTGCACGCTTTCAATACGCCTTCCTTTCTTGTATTTTCTTACTGGGAGCTGTCCTTAGAATGAGGGCATACAAAATGGTTTATCTGCCAGTCGTTACCTCCAATATGATTACTCTGGCAGGTGGAGTTATATTTCCAAAGTTGCAATGCCAATCTTTAATAGTCATAAAAAAAAACAAAAAAAAAAAAAAAACACTAACAATTACTCAATCCTCCTATCTGGCCCCTCTCTGGAAGGCTCACTGACTTTAACCTATTATGGTCTGTGGCAATGGGTGAAAATGACTTTCTAAATTCAGATTTTTATGAAACTATATGAAGACCACAAAGGAAAAACCAAAGTCCAAATTTAGCATTTTTGTTTATTATATAAACAAAATATAAAAAATATTTATTATATATTACTATAATATTTATGATAACATACAATATAGTTCATATGACCTGCTTGTTGTCAACCAATCACTGACTGGGGAACGATTTATAAGGGGTATCTTCACTCTGTTTGTGTAAGACTTGAGAAAGGCCACACAGGCCGAAACGTTGTCTGAATAAAAACTTGGCAGTAGGACAAGAGTGTGCGGTATCCTTCTCTTCAACCTGAAAATGAGGCAAGACATGACGAGTGAAGCGAGCCTTGGCTGTGCGTCAGTAAACGAGAGAAACTGGAGACTGGTACCCAGGGTAAAAACAAATATAGTACTTAAAACAAGATCGATTGCACTGTGTTAACTTTGTGCTTCAATATCACATGACAATCGTAAATGTCTTCAAATTTTCCATCAGTTTCTTGGAGGGGCGTCTCGCTTGTTGGCACTTAGCGGTAGCTACTACTAGTTTATTTGTTATTAATTGTAATGCAATTATTTAAGTTATCAAAGTAATGCAATACATTACTGCGTTACTGATAAATGTAATCTGATTACAGTAATTAGTTACTTTGTAATGCGTTACCCCCAACACTGGTGACAGCCAGGTAGTTTTGATCACCTGGACTATAAGAGGCTGCTTCATGACTTTGGAATTATCTATCACCATTTTAATTAAGAAAAGCAAGAGAGAATGGGAAAAGAAAACAACAAGAACAGCAACAACAGCACTGACAGCAGATTTTAAAAAAAAAAAAAAAAACATTTTGAAAGTGTTTATATGACAAACATACATCCAGAGACTGTTACACCCCTGCCAGAGCACTCCGCTCTGCTACTTCTGGTCGCCTGGCTCCTCCCCCTCTCCGATCCTCCCCTTCCCGCTCAAGGCTGCTGTCTGTCCTGGTACCTCGTTGGTGGAATGATCTACCTATCGAGGTCAGGACAGCAGAATCCTTGAGCGCCTTCAATCGCCGCCTGAAAACCCACCTCTTCAGGCTCCACCTTTCCCTTACTCCACTGCCCTGAATCCTGTCCCTACATCCATTGATTTGTTGCCCTTACACGATCTTGTTGCACTTAATTTTGTTTACTTTATTTCCAGATTTTGTTATCGCTTAATTTGGTTGCCCTTCACTTTGTTGCTCCCCATTTTGTTGTTGGTTACCTCATATTCCTGCCCCTTTGTTACACTTGACCTGTTACCCCTTTTGTTGCACTTATTTTATTTTAGTGCCCTTTTTGCACTTGACTTTGCACTTAACCTTGTTGCCATTTTTGTTCACTTACCCTTGCCCTTTTGTTATTAGTATAGATCTGTAACAATCTGTAACAATGGAAAGTGTTCTGTCACTTACTGTTAGCATTTGTACTTGTCTCCTAGGAGCTCTGCATTTTTGTACTGATCCTGTGCACTTTTATACGTCGCTCCGGATATGAGCATCTGCTAAGAACCTGTAATGTAATGTAATGTAATGTAATGTAACAAACCTGTTCCTCAGGAATGAAGACTACAACAGCAACAAGTACCAGTGGGTCACAGAGTGTCCCTGAATTTTTTTTGTCTTTCCAATCATTTCTTCTTACTCAATTCAATAATGATACCAGAAACCCTGAGCCGACTTAATTCTCAATCAGACTGAAGAGATGATTCAGTTTTCATTGTGCAAGGATTGCACATCGGTGTCCGAAGTACGAGTTTTTAATGTTAAAGTGTCAAAGACGTGAGCATGTCTGTGAAAGAAAAAGATCTAAGTCATGCAATAATGCTAGGATTTGTCCTCAAAAATGCCCCACTTGCACGCTTTTCTTCTGTTTTTAAATGAAATACGCACTTGGAGCTGATGAGCAGGCACCCAAATATTCTCCTGTTTCTGGCAATGAATAAAGTGTCACCACAGATAAAAACGCTTCTGGAGAATCACAAAAATGGATGGAAAAGGCGTAACAAGTGGTGCCCTGAAGCTCTTTGGTTTGGGTTCAGAAGAAAGGAAGGGCTCAGTCGCCTGATGTCAGATCTGTGCCCAGAGCTCTGTTTTCTAATGTGACCTGAATGGCCTCTGGCCGTGTCACTTTCTCCAGGGAGGTCAAAATGGCTTAGCTATGGTTTCGGAAGCCAGACCCGAGAAAGTGAAGACCTGTTGTTGACTGATATTGGAGAGGGGTTGTCCTGAGGACAGTGAGGTTCTTCTCTCTTTTTTTTTGTCAAAGCGATATATAGCTCTGTTCAAGAAACAATAACAGCCCATGGAAGATTTATGCTGATTGTTAATGATGCTACAAAAAAGCGCCTTGAGGTGATACTTAGGGAGCCCATTTCCCCATATCAACTGCCGCGATGAAAAACAGACAGGGGTCATACATTTATGCAAGTCATTTAAAAGAAAAGTCCTTGGCACCACAGATGTCTAACTCCCGCTCAACAGATGTTGACTTAAATGCTTATCGCCTCATATAGTGGCAGCTCACAAAAATAAGGTTTATAACATTTCAATCTCAATAAAGTAGTGATAATCCAGCCATAACTGTCAGCAGCACGTCTGCAGAAACCGAGCGAGAGAGATTTTGCCCACTACTTCCCACAGCCACACAACCATACATTCACCTTCGAATATGCAGCAATAACTGAAGACTGAAAATCATTAATTCTGTATTGCTTCCCTCTTCTTTAACCAACCGATGATAGAACCAGTATTTTTGTTTCTAAAAACCACTGCATACTTACGAAAGTTCTGCTACTTGTCTGCTAATATAAAATATCAGATTCACACATCCAGAGAATATAATGCCATCCATCTGCCTCAGTTATGCACTTTGAAATGATGATGTAATGGATACAATCTTTATTCATGCTCATTTCATCCTTGTACTTGTTTTCAATTATGTCGTTTCTCAGAGAAAAGTGAGATCTGCTATATTTCAAATTAACCAGCTCTCAGTAACTGTAAACTCTTTTTTCTCATCTTTCACTGGAAAAGTTTTTCTTTCATTTTCCACATGCAGTGATGTTCATTTAAATGGGGATCACACTTCAAAAAGAGTCTTAAGTTAATCTTTGAAAATTCAATATGACCTATTTGTTCACTTCCTAGCATAAGGCATTGCAACTAAATCATGTCATTCTGTGTATGTGGGTGGGCCGACCATTTCTGGTTTGGTCCCTCAGAATTCAGGAGCAACATCGACCAACATCTCGTACATGTAATAGCTTTCGTCTGAACACAGGAAAATTAAAATATAAATAAATTATGCTTTTTGCTTTGTTTCCAAAAGCTTTTCGAAAAAGGGCCTCTTCCTTTGTTTTCTATCTATTTGTGTGCCTGGGAATTCAAAGCATTGGAACAATTCTCTATCAATATGGTTTTAGGCTCTTTTCTATTTGCAACATTGTTGGGGATAATTTGAGTCTGTCTAAATATTTATAAAACAGACCATGTCAAGATTTTTCTCCCAAGCAAAAATGCTTTAAATCTTTCTTAGCTTTATCACAGGCTGTTTATGACCTCGTTTGGTCCAATATGTTGCAGTTAACAGGGAATGTTCGATACGAGCAGCGATCCGTTTCCAAAAGATTAATTCTGCAGTCTGCAAAAGTGCATACTATTGATGTTGAAATGGTTTGGAACACAGAGGAGGATGAACTCATGTCTAATAGAGCTTCCAAGAAAAATTCAGCCTTGTAGTTGGATGAATAAATGTCATTACTAGCAGTCATTCTGTCTGGAAAATGTGTTTTGTGTGCCTACCTAATAATTAGTGCTTTGTACGTTTTTGAGTGGCTAACTGAACTCACAAAATTGGTTCAATTACACGTCAAAAATATTATCTCAAGTTTTTATTCTGAAACTACATTCCTCTTAATAAAAAAAAAGAAAATTACATTTGTTTTCATTTAAAAAAAAAACTTCAATTAAGGATGTGTGCGGCACTATGAATAATAGCTTAATAAATTGTTTAAAATGCTATGTTAAAGGCAAGGCAGAAAATTAATGAAGGTGTTAAGTATTTAAGGTTGGCCAAATTCTGCCAGGGAACAATTTGATATCTGTATATACTGTGACCTGCCAGTTTTAATTGTTATTTGGGTAAAAATATTGCATTTACAGTGCCCATCAGAATTATTGGCAGGAGTAATTAATATGAGCAAAACAGGTTGTGAGGTCATTGAAATAAAAGTTGACAATAAATTTTTTTTTTACCAAACATGTGCCAGAATTATTGGCATCCTCACAGAAAATCCTTTGATTAAAATCTAACTGAGTTAACAGTATCAGTCAAAAGTTTGGATATACCCACATTTTTCTGACAATACATGTGAAATAAAGAAATGAGCACCCTTTATTTTGCAAAATAATTAAAAAAAAAAGATTGGGGTCTTAAATTCATCAAACTAACCATCATTTACTGTCATATTTGCAGACTTTGCTCATTTTTTTGTCCTTACAAAGGCAGTCATATGGCTATAATGACTTTGCAGCTGCGTAGCAGTCCACCTTCCCAAAGCTGTGCTGAACTTGGGGTGTGCTTTTCATTGACCTTTTGGCTTAATAAGTTACAAAACAGCTTGGCTTTAATTCTGTCATTGGAGAATGGAAGGAATGTTTGTCTGTTTACTTTCCAATATAAGGCTTCTTTGAGAATTCAAAAATTTTGGACGCTATTCAAACAAGTAAATAATTCTCTTTTAACCTCTGACTGTTGACCTCTGACAAGATTCCATTTGAGATAATGTGGAGCAGTTAAGCCGTTTAAATTTCTCTAAAAACAGAGTGCTGTGACCAGCGGCGTGACGTGGTCCATGTGGGCCCGAGTGCAGACCTGACCACACACACCCCGCCCCCCCATTATAAACAGCAGCAAGATTAAACCATAGACTACCCTGCAGCGCAACTGACTGGTGAGACAACCACTCGAGCTTTCCAACCAGGCTTCAGGCTTTCATGCAATCATAAAATGAATGACTCTACGCAGTCTTTCCAGTTCAGCCCCCACTTCTCCAGATACTCAGATGTCACTCAGATGTTATTTTTTTGTAAAAAAATAAATTTTCTTTAATTGTCTCTCCATCGACATATCTGACATTGGCTAGTAATCATGCATGTCCACTGACACTTTGTTTCATCCACCTGCAGCAAAAATTTCCCATTCTTTTATTTGCTCCATAACAACGTCCTCTATATCTGCCGACATTTCTCCTATTCATCTGACAATTATATTGTTTCAGAGAGGAACCTTCAATATTTCATTGGTCGCATTCTGACCCAAAATGTTAGCGATAGCTTTGACGATAGCTTTGCATGCTGACAGGATAAGAGATTCGGCAATTGTGCGAGACATGTGCGATTTTGCTACTAGTTCTGCAACCACATAGCTAGCTTCTAATGCTTTATCTGACACTAGCGATTTTCATCATGAAACTCGCTTGATTGTTCGTCTGGCTTCTCAACCGCATTAAACATTCAGTCTTTTTTTTTTTTGCAGGAAAGGGGGTTTGGTTGAAAGGTGTCTTTATGTAATTAGTGTATTTATTAATAAATGGTGTATTTATTTGGCACCGTAGCTTTGCTCGCCAGCTTTTTGCCACAGGCAAGTGATATTGGCATAGTGGGATCTCAGGTGAATGTAAACCCATAAGTCAGTTATCCCTCACTGTAAAGTCTCCTCACCACTATAATTTTCTTTTTCTGGCCAGCGCAGCAAGAGTGAGGTGGTTCAGGGTCTTAGTCGGACGGCCTTTTCGAGGTTTTGGTCAGGAATTTATCAATTTTTGTTGTTTCGTTTCAACAAGCCTACACTGCTGTTTTAGCTGAGTTTTACCAGGGAATGTTCTATTTTTCGCGTTAGACGATGTGTGATTGGCCAATCACGTGACTGAATTGTACAGTAGAATACATGATGCAGAAATATAGAGAAGAAATTTTAAATAAGCATTTTTATAAACTGAATTGAATGAATAGATAATTACATGACTTGTTATCTTTATATCTTGTAAGTTCAGCCATTTTATATAATTAGGCTATCAGAAAAAAAACCAGTAAGTGAGTTTTCTCGCAGCACACGTAGGAAGCTCTCATGGCACACAGTTTGGGGAACACTGGTGGAATTTTGGACATTACCTAGAAACACTTGCTGTCTCAATGACAATATCAACAGCAGAATAAAATTATCATTGCTTTATTATGTTTTTATTATTTTCCAAAAAGAAATCTAAATTATTTCATGTTATAACGAATTATGTTCAGTTAAAATGATGAATGATGTACCATAATGACATCAACTTACCATCACCATGACTGAGAAATGAGTGCAATTGCAGAGGTATAAATATTAGCACACTTTCAGCAACTATGAATTGCAGACCATGGTAGGTCTGATTGCTGCTCCCCACAAAATCCTGAAGCTGAAGATACCAATGTAAAATCTGCCACGGGAATACCCCTCCTGAACCACCGCCCCAGCACCGCTTTACTCACTGCATTCCCTATTGTCACGCCACTGGTTGTGACATTAGCAAAGTGTGTCCAAACTTTTGTCTGACATTGTTATTCTGATCATTTTTTTTATCTTGACATTCACCAGTTTGAGTAAGAACTCTTAAATGGTTAATCATAACTTCTTATTTCTCTGGGGTGAAAATATGGGGAGACACAGGACATTGATAATACCCTTTTCCCACTATTAGGAATATAATTAAAGGATCTACAGCCTCAAGAAGGCGAAATTTCACAAACAGGCTCTCATTATGTAATTTTCATCCAGAAAAAAAAAACATGGCAGTCATTTCCCATAATCTTAAACAGTTTTGCAGTAATTAGCAACTTTCTACTTGCTCTGATAACGCCCCTTTTTAATCGCTACAATCAATAATGCCGCCCTTTCTTAGTGTGACGTCATATAAAGAACTCAGGACCTCTGCATAGCCGGTATGTACAACTGCATGTAAAAATATCATTTTGATCACTTCATTACATGTTTTTGTTGCCCCAGTGCTTAGTAACTTCAAATCTGATATGATTTACATTATGAGCAAAAGAAAAATTGGCAATATGTATGTACAGAACTATGGAATTAGTGTCAATGTACTCAGTTCCTTTAAGTGTTTTGACACAACAGGAGATGTTAAGAATCAACCTGAAGAGGCTGTGTGTGTACACTGACCCCATGCACCATAAAGCTGATGGCTCAACTGGCTAAAGAATCTCCATGGATCACAGCTGAAGAATAGCAAAAGTTAGTTCAGTCTCAGGGCCAGAAAGTCTCTAAAACAACCACCTTCATCACCACAAGTTGTTTGGGAGGGTTGCCAAAAAAAGAAAAAAACCCTGGTTAGAAGAAGGACCTACAGTTTGCAAAGAATTTAGAAATTTCAATGGTTAGTCGGACAGATAAGACCAACATAGAGGTTTGAGGCAGAAAAATCAAAGATAGGTTTTGTTAAGACAGAAAGATAGCCAAACAGAAAAGCACCTCATACCCACTGTGAAGTACAATGGTGGATCTCTGATGGCTCATCTGAGATCTGTCACATGGCTCCTTTTCTTCCTAAGCCCCTGGGCATCTTGTTAAAATTCATGGCATCTTGGGCTCCATCAAATACAAGCAGATATTGTAAGAAAACTGAACAGCCTCTGTCAGGAAGATTAAAATCTGCTGAGGTTGGTCCATCTAGCAGGACAAGGGTCCAAAGCACACCTCAAACCTCGACAAAATAACGGTTCACTGACCCCAAAATAAAAGTTTTGCCTTGGCCCTCACAGTCACCTGACCAAAACTTTGCATAAAATCTGTGGGATGAGCTGAAGAGGGTAGTTCCTTGGAATCGGAATTATTTGGACAGATTATGTATGGAGGAATGGTCTCAGATCCCATTGGTTTGTTCACAAACCTCGTCATACATTGCTGGAGAAGACACAGACCTGTAATCTTGGGAAAGGGGGCTGCATAAAATACTAAACAAAGGGAAGCCAAAGATTGTTGCGCACATATTTTTAAGAAAAAGATTTGTTTCATGATAAGAATTCAATTATGTTTCTTGAGTTGTACTTGACTTGAGGGTTAGCCATTTTTCAATATTTTAAATCAAAGTTCATGAGGATGAAAATTGACATCTTTTTTACGCATCTCATTTTGCTTAGTTTTACAAAAGGGTGTCAATAATTCTGGAGGGTACTCTACGCTATTAAGTACACACGCATACATACATACTTATTTTACCACAGGCACTCACACATGCTTGCATATGAATATTAACTCAAGCTTGTGTTCTCACTGTTGGTCTCTCTCTCTCACTCGTACCGCCATCTCTCTCAGTCTCACACACACACACGCGCACACACACACACACACACACAACTTAAATTTCCCTTGCAGTGAGAGGAAGCGCTTGGTGGGCAACAGGTGTTGCTGTGCGCCGTAATTCTCTGCACAAGCCTGCGGTAGCCATTGATTACTCAGATTAAGTAGATGACAGCTGTCCAGACATCGGTGCGCTGCGCACAGGAAAATGAAAACAAAATCTGTTCCTCAGGGCAAAGTCACAAAATGTCACAGGAAGCAGAATGAATCAATGGAGGGGTCTTCCACTGCATTAAAGAGCACAACTACCCAATTTTATTTATATTCACGTAAACACAGATCCAATTCATGTTATCTTTTTAAATGTATTCAGTTGGTTCATCACATGACAAGAGAAGACCTGTGGGCATCAGTCTGCCTGACAGAAGAAATGGAAGTTTTACGGGATTTATATGTTGGCTACTATGGCTGTATTTGAGGTAGCCATCATGTGTTAAAAATTATTTTGATTTTGATATGCAGTAAATTACATTATTCAAGAATAGCATGGCTTTCCATTTTCTTCATGTTTTAAAATACTACGATGACAGAGAGAGAGATACATGTTTCTCATAGAAAATACAGTACATAACAGTTTGTCCTCTCAACATATTATATTAACCTCCTGTTATATGATGTTAACTGTAGGTCCAAATGTTGGATATAATGAAAATGTAATACCAATGGAAAGAAATATCACTGATAACCACTGATGCAAAAACAATGAGACTGCACCAGTGGCAAAAATAAATGCAAAATCTGAAATGAATAATAGGGCATATTTTGGACTCTATAGGGCATTTCAAGTGTCTCTTCTAAACCCCGTAATCATATCAAAGCAGAACCTCCTTTCCAGACAACTTGCAAATTATGTGTAATTAGTTGAATAATAATGGATTTTAAGAAGGTAGTAGAATAACACTGACCCTCTGCCCCAATATTTCTTTCCAGTTCCATTTTGCTACATGGCTGACTTTTGTGGAACACGCACCCTTTATAGAAAATTATCACTATGTTTTCAAATATAAAGCAAATTGAAGCACTGATTACTAAAACCCCACAAGTCAAGTCAAGTCAAGTGTGACTTATGGGGTTTTAGTAATAGGTGCTTCAATTCTCTGTATTTAATGGCTATGGAACTGCACTGGCAAGGGTATGTAAGATTCCTAGAGAAGACACAGAGCTCGGATAAACTTTCCCTTGACTGCCATTAGTACCAGCTGCCTGAGAGAACCAATTCAGGTGAGGAACACTGCATGGCAATGATAGTTTATGTATGTCAGGGTCCATCTCACACCAGCACATTTCTGCAGGTAGCATACAGTGCATCAGCGGGAACAGAATTGTGATATACTGGGGCTGGGTATAATGAGCTTTTAATACATTATTCCAACTTAATTCCTTTATTTTTAAACATACCTGAAGCGATTTTGATGAGTTTGTGATAAGAAATGGTCGACTGCCTTCTCATTCAATGTAGCCTAAGTGATGGCATGTCTGAGTCATACTTCACTCACTGTAAGTTCAGTGACTTTCTGTGAAATCTATAAATTAATAGCAACACATTCCTGTACAGACGGATTCATTCTGACATGCCCATCATCTCATTTAATTGCATGTCTAATTCAAAAGCGTGAGTTGTCTGATTTTTCAGGAGACCAGGTTTCGATAAGGTGGCGTGTAATATGGAGAGCCATGAAGATAACCAGCAAGAATTTTAAGGAGCTAACTGACCCTCTAGTTATTAAAACGGCGTACACTCTGTCGGACATCATCATCGTCTGCCGTCTGTCATCTGTTATCCCTAAACAATTCAACCCATAACCTCTAATGGTCACAAATATCCATCAAATTTGACAACATTTGGTATTCAACATCTTTGGCACATAAACTACACTGAGATCCCTTCCAGTCAGTGTGGTCATATATAGGTTTTTCAGATTAGCCTCTCCTATACAGATAAAGAGCTGAAACTTGGTACATAAGTTGCATAGAACAAGGCTGTACATATAAAGGATGAGATTTCATGGTTTCAGGAAAACGCCTTTCACAGTCCTTCACTCATAGACAAATATCAACATCAATCAAATTTCAGGAAATTTTGCATACAACAGGTTTAGGATGAAAACACTTTTGTAGTTCATTTCAGCTTTGTGCTCCATTCCCAAATGAGCAAGACAGAGTGTCAGACCAGTTGAGTTTCATATTCACTTGAACCTCGAGGTAAGGTGTCTTTTCCTAGGTTAATGGAAAGTTTTTCCCTCCACATTTTTAACTACTGTAATGTTGCACAAAATGTACTTTTTGAAATGGCAATGAACGACCACCCACTGCCTCACCCAGCCCAGTGGGAAATGAGTTATTCAGCCTTTTCAGTGCATCCAAATTGAGATTAGTTTAATGATTGGCAGGACATGTTCAGAAGCTTATTAGTGTGATCGAGGGGAGGCTGTTGTTCTTTTCTTTTCACATAATAATTGGTTGAGTTGCCCAGCTTGAGGCTTTTGGGCCAGTCACAGAGGGTGCCCTCCGTGTGCAAGGAGAGAGAGAGAGAGCGAGAGAGAGTGTGTGAAAAAAAACAATCAGAAAGCCATGTGAATTACCTAGAAATTGCTCCCCTTCCATGAGAAACTACAGTACTTCAGTGTCCCTATGTTTAAGGACCTGGCAACTGAATACTTCTTCATGGTATTTAATATACATATATATGTTATATGCAAAAAAGCAGTTAATAGAGATATATGTAGTTAGAGTTGTGTATATTTGTACGCACGTATCTGAGGGAAGCAGAGAATTTCACAAGACTCCACGCAAAGCCAGTATTTTTCGAGCAGAGATAAAACCTCTAAATGAAGAAATACAGAAAATGTTCATCACTGTCACAGATTCAGAACACAGGAGCCACACACGGATCATAGACGAGCAGCCAGGGTGTCTTTTATTAATAGAGGACTGGAGTTTCAGTATACCCAAACGAAGCAGATTGTCAGAAAACGAACGGCAGCCAAGTGATAGTGGACAGGAACACAGAAAGTCAGAGAGTGCAGGTCCGAGGACCAAGGGGGGGGGGAGTTGAGCTGTTTGTCTGCCCTTTATTAGCAGAAATGATATTTTAAATTCTATTTAAGGGCAATCAACTTGAAATACAGTTCCTCGCCCATGCAGAGTGGAACGTTGGCTTCCTCTGTTAAAAATGCTCAAGTCAAGCAATTTAGCCATAAAAAGCGCAGTCCAGGTATTTAGCGGAATAAAGTGCTGAAGTCCAAAACTAATTTACTTATTAACTTCATAATACATAAGTATTTTTCACAAAAAAGGATTTACCAGATCTCAACTGCCCTTGTAAACAGCAATGGGCTGCATAATATACTACCATTTTAAAAAAAAAAACTATCTGCAATATGTTTTGAAAACTTTCACCCCCAAAATCTCAAAAGTGTTACTTTGTGACTTCTTGCACACAGGTCTTCAATTGTAAACCTCTCTGACAGGCAGACAAAAATCTTCAGAGTGACTCAGTTTGCCAGTATGACAGTAAGCACAGCCATTATCCGCGGCACGAGGGACAGGAGCCAGGGAGATAGGCAACTTGATCAGAATCACCAAGTAATACATTTTATATAAAATCCAGAAATTTTCAGGTTCCTTCTTTCTGACTTTGAGCTGAGGCACAGTCCATCACTTGAAGTACAACCTAAACAAGGGTATCCTCTAAACACCAAACTTTTCGATCATATAAAGAACCACAAATCGGACAAATTCTGAAGAAGCTAGCAAACAAAAGAAATAGTGGAGGGATTTGGAGATGGAGAAGCCTCTGTAAACAAGTGACAGAGATAGTGTTGGGTGAACAGGTAGGGTTCAAAGTAGAGATACCGGTGCAGTATCTCTTCTACTACTGCTAATGCTAATCCATCCATTATCTATAATGCTTCTTCTTCACAAGGGTCACGGGGGAGCTGGAGTCTGTCCCAGCTGAGGACAAGCAGAAGGCAGGGACCCACACCTGGCAGCTCGCGAATCCATTGCAGGGCGCGCACACCATTCACTCACACACTCATACCTGTGGGCAATTAAGAGCCTCCATTTAGCCTGACATGCATATTTTTGGACTGCAGGAGGAAACCAAACATGCCCCTTAACCTCACACCAAATGCGTGAGAGTTGACAGGTATGCGTTATAAATGAAAACTGGCCACACTTGATAATGTTGAGAGTTTTCAGAGTTTCTGTAATGGTAATTTAAATGAATGATTGAAAACAGGTTGTGACCAATCATTCATTTTTAGGGATTTTTTTTGAGCCTCCCCAGTTGCCAGTTCACCAGCCGCCACTGAAACCCACTGTTCCATCCTACTACTGCTAATGCTACTGCTACTCTGAGAAAATTTAGAGAATGTAAAACAGTAGTTAAGTAAAATAAATAAATAAATAATACTCTGGAGGAGCATCTATCACCATAGTGACTGTGTTCATGAGGGTAACAGGTATTGGCTTCAGTGAGAGCATCTGAAGGCCAAGCAGAACTGGGCTTAAGGAGGTGTCACTCTCAGGTCCAGGAAATAAGAGCTAATTTGTGGGTGGTAAGCATAACCGCCCTTAACCTTGCATTAGCACATCACCCATGACTGCGCTCCACATTGAGTGTCACAAAATAACATGCAACAAAAGAGGAAATGTCCCGTGCGGAGGGACCAGGGGAATGATTATTGGCTAATATACCTCATGTTTCCAGCGTGCGCCTGAATTAGCATGTGCCATAAAAGACACCTTATCAGCGTAAAAATGGCGCATGGGGGGAAAAGATTGGGTTTGCGCCTTTCACGTTCAGCATGCGTAACAGAGCCTTTTCAAAATATTCTGTGCGCAGACAGTTTTTTTTAAACCATTCCTCAGACAAGGCACATCTGTCTAAACGGGGTTTCCATTTACCAATAACAATCAGGGGATAGCCACGTTTATCATGGTTAGCATGACAAAGCTTACTTCTGTTTGCTCCATGGAGGCCCAAAGTATTCATCCTTTTTAGTGTCACTTATCATTATGCATACAATGCAACAATGGGTAACCCACACCAGCGATGAAAGCAGGATAGACAGTGTGCGACAAAGGACACAAGCTGTCTGGTTCTCAGATGTTAATTTGTTTGAGAAATTGATACTCAGAGAATTGAATACCAACGGGTGGAATTTTTCCAACATTTCACTGGTCTCATTCAGGAGAGCTCCCCCCACCCTCACCACCCCAGCCGTCCTCAAAAAAGGGGGTTATTTTGATTTCTCCCATGAGGTGGGTAACTTTTCCAAGGGAGAAGCATGAAATGCAGTACATTAACTAGGTTGACATAAATAGCAAGTGTGACAAAATTCAAGTTCCTTTGATGGGGATTTAAGTGGAGGCCATCATGAGAATTATGAAAGAATTCCCCACAGATCAATACATTTAGCATGAGCTAATCCCAATGAGCACAAGCGTGGCACAAAACATCATATTGTGGGCATATGGGCTGCAATTACTTTTCGCTGCGTTGAAACTGTAATCAGTTCCCTTTTAAGGCGGTCCGATAAAAAAAGCCTGCGTATTGAGGGAAACTTTAGCTTGGTGCGCCAGATGTGTCCATTTGGAATAATTTCCTCACATTTGACTCGGCTCAGCTTGACAGAACTCAATTTACGAGGATAATGGCCTCCATAGATAAATTGCGGGGTCCAGAAGGGAGCGGCACTGGTGTGCGCGCTCACAGCTGCCGCTACTTACGCTTGCTCTTTGATGGCGGCTGGCTCTTTCAGCTCACAGCGAGAGGAGACTCACCGGACATTCTGCCTAATTAACCGCCATCTTAGGTGGGACCCCATACACAATCCTCCCTGCCTTTTCAATTAAACCCATATTAAAATGATTAAATAATAATTTTCCATTAGCAGCTGAGGTAACGATGCAACAAATCCTCATTAAAGACAGTGATGGGCTATTGCCTGAAGATGTGGCTGCTACCAATCACATGAAAGAGGCAGGCTAACTGCAGCCCAGCCGAAATGTGACATTGGAAGTCTAATAATGTCTAACACATGCAAAATACATTACCACCTTTCCATACATACAGTAGTAGTTGCACTGTGGACGATGACACTATTGATAGATTCACTGTCATTCACAGCTGAAAGTCAGGTTGTATGAGAAATATTAACAGCCTGGAATGGCTTCCTATACGTCCTAACAGAGCTTGGATGCTAGCCAAAAAGAGTTGACCGACCACAAGTCTGAATTAGCCCCAGGTATTTGGTGCACATTAACACTTAATTGATGTCAGAGGGCGATTGCTGATCAAATACTTTTTTATCTGACATTCCCAAAAATGTGCAACACTGCTGCCCTGTCATGGGGAGGAGATGTGACAGAATGGAGGGGGGCCAGTGCCTCTTCCAGCACCCTTTCTGCACCCCTACCCCCCCACATCCCCCCACCCCACCCCACCTGCCATCTTCTTCCACTGATTAACCTCCTTAACTGTGCCACCACACTGAAAGCTTTTACCCAACACCATTCTGCCAAACATCAGCAGAAATTAAGGAAATCATATTTACATCGCAGACGTATTCAAATTCTCCTCCGCTGTGGAGGAGAATTGTCTACATTAACACCCCCCCCCCCCCAACAACCACTAAATTATTCCATAAAATCTTATCTCCAAGGTCACCTCTCTAACCTTTGAGATGTTGAGGTTTTATGCCTGTATGCCATCAACATGTGGAAAGGGACCTCTTTCAACATCGTGGGATTAACCTTAAAGTGAAGGATTCAGTGAACGCCGCCATCAAGAAAAACATGCATGCGTAATTTCTTTTCAGTAGCCAACCCTACAGCATGAAAGTTAATTAAGTAAATTAGTTTGAAGACTTTCCTCAAGGGTAAAACGGAACCATCCCACCGACAAACAGACGTAGCCACCTTTGTGTTGTAATCAGTGTCCTCACCATGATATTACTCTGCTGCCGAGCACTGTGGGTGTTGGGACTGCTATACTGGATCAGCAGAATCTCAAAGCAAAGCTATAGTGTTCCTGTTCCCCGCATGAGGGCTTGTTCACAAAGAATAAGCACATTGAGTCGCTTTTGTTCACCGGTAAAGGCTGTTTGTTTTACCATCCGATGTTTTCCTGCTACATAGGAGGAATAGTGATAGGGAGCAGTGCAACTGGAAAATCCTTGTCTATCTGGGCTCTTTTTTGTGCTTTTGTTGTTTATTAACCAGATTACACTCAATGCTATATACCCCCTCGGTGTGCCTTAAAATTAGGTCAAAATAGGAGCTATGACCTTGACATCAAATCTGTAGACACCCAATATGCATAACTGGTCCAAATTTGAGGGCTGTCCCGATGATGGCTCACCAGCTAGAGCAGAAACAATCGATGAGAAGACCGACAGACATTTGGACAGACAAATGGCAAAGGGAGCAACAATATCGGCAAGAATCGTCGAGGGGTTAAAGATGGGAGTCAAAATCCTCTTGTGGATGCAGAATTGAGGTCACTATTTTTTATAAAGCCTTGTCATGCATGTGCTTGGATGAAGACCAAAGTGATCACTTTGGTTTCGATAGGCTGGTGATGCATGGGGCAGAGACTTAGTGAGACTGCCGGAGTGGAGAGTGCGATGATGGAGGGAGCTGCATTATTTGAGTCCACAAGAAATGATAACTGACCAGGACCAGGGGGCATCTGAGGCTAATCTGGATTATTTTCATCAATAAAAAGTTAGCACAAATGCTATAAACACTTTTTTGCACAGTGTTCTAAATGATCAGTTCTGATTGTTTTTTTTTTCAGTCAGATCTTTTCTTCAGAGTAAAAGTGCCTTTTTGAGGTGACATATGGTACATTCAATTTGGATTAATGGCCCAATTTCACCTTTGCAAGAGAACAGAGAGCCTGAGATGGGAAATGTATACGCCAGGAGTTTCCCAAAACAACAGACGCTGCGGACCACCTATTTCTGCACAGCACTGCCCTCAAGGCCAGCCATTTATCCTCAGCTCCATAACAAAGACGAAGCGAGTCTGGGCGGGTTCTCCACTGAATACCTGTCTCTGCGCACCACCTGAGAATTAATTACATGTAACAAAACGGGCCAATTATCCACAGAGTTTATTTCAGGACCAAAGTCTCATTAGCTACAGAGATGTGCTCTGATAACGACATTTTTTTTTTCTTTTTTTTTTTTACATTTTCTTGCTCAAAGTTGCTTCTTTCCTAATAAGGTAAATAAATAAAATAGGTCTCCCTTGAAACTTCAGGACAGAAACTAACGCAGATGTACACAAAATAATGTTCATATACAGAATGTCTCTGGAATGAATCCCAATCAAGCACTTATAATATTAGGAATCTGATGTGTGACATAATGAAGTTGGAGTTCCGAAGTTGTCAGAGTTAGAAATGTAGTCTACTGACGCTAGCAAGGCCAGGACGGTGGGTGGCCAAAAATGATTAGTGGTGCCCACTTTCAGGTGCCTACTCTGAGTTCCTGTCAGCCGTTCCAACTTCCTGGAGGCCTGTATGAGTTCCAAGTAGTTTACACGCTGGACATATCAACACGCCCATGGCAACACAAGAACTCCCCGAGCAATTGCGCCTTTGCATCTCACCATATGTTACAACTAAAAAAAACATAATTTTGCTTCCTACAGAACAGTGCATGTCTAGTCTGATCAAGAAAAAATGTCACCCAATTCTGAGAACCTCCGGGAGCGATGAACATGAGTCCTGCGAGATAACTGAACCGCCAAACTTCTTTGCTACTGTGGAACTAAATAATCTCCTTTTGCTCCGTATTAGAATGCTCTATGTGACTGAGTCGTGCTTTGCTTCTGAGCAGTTAGTAATGCAAAATGCTTGTTTAAAACCCACAATCGAGAAGCACCTCAGATTTGATGGATTCAAGCCGCAAGTCAAAATATGCCTCGCTCTCTGCACGAGACCGGGAACAGCCAGCCATACATCACAGGAAGTTAGATAAGCGTATCATCCTCATCGCTCTCTTGCGGTGATTTCCCAGTAGTCGACCATTTGATGAAGTGCCAGCTTCCCTCCCTGTTATTCTCTGTAAAGCAGCCAAGTGTCCACACGCATAAGCATATTCATCAGTCAGGTACCAGCAAATTCCTCCTATAGGTGTTTTATTTTCCTTTTCTTTACCAAGCGCCGTAATGTTGGCTCCAGGTGCAGTTAAAACTGATTTTATTTTTCCTTGGCTGGCTGGTAGCCACGTTTATCGGAGGGCAGTCAGGAAGACCTGTTGACCTCCCCACAGTCTCATCTGATAGATTGAGTCAGTCATTGTCCACTCTACCTCCTCCTGTGAGAGGGAATGAGCTTTTCATCAATGTCGCCCAAGTTGGCCACTGAGCCAAATTGAGCCCCATTGTTCCTCTTTCCAGTGCCATCATCTGCTCCATTTCAAGTCACTGGTCCTTAATTATCTCCGATTGCCATGGCTAAATTTATGTAAGAGGACAATGGAGCAGTTTGAATAACTACATATACATGCCTCATTTCAATCACAGAAATTCAATAATTAATTAATCCAAAAAGATTTTGCAAGCCTCTTCTCTCTTTTCCCTGCCTTTCTAAACATGATACTTGGGCCTAAATAACTGATGTATAGCGCTGTCCATAGTTTTAGGTACAATCAAAACATTTAAAAATGACTACGACTACGCAATTTGAATCATGCCAAACCAAAGCTGACTGTTGGTTGCTTAAAGTCTTGGGCCTCTGGCACGGCAAATGCTTGAAAATTACATGCCCAAAATGAATCAAATATATTTCTGTAACTATATTGTTTATTTGAATTATTTTAGTATCATAATAAAGGCAATTCCTGTGGGATTTCTGTAGAGATGGAAGGATCTGTAAATATGCTACTGGGTAAAAGTAAATGAAGATAGACCACAGCATAAATGATCCCCACCCCCCCCCCCAAAACAAACTTTTGCATTTTTAGAATTAATATCCCATTAGAATGATGCAGTTGCAGCCCAAACCCTCAATAACACAATAGTACAACATCTGAATATTACACGTGCAAAGACTGATGCCAATAAACTGAAGCAGAGCTGATTTAGGAAGGTTTTAGTAGTGATATGTGGAGGCACAATCTCAAAATTTGCTATTTGGGCACACTGGGGGTGGCATTTGTACCGTTAGAAATTTCCAGGTACAAAGCCACAAAATTCATTTAATTTCAGTTACGTCCTTAAAGATATCCATTCCATCTAAATACACCTGTTTAGCCTTTGTTTTTTTTTTTTTTTTAAAATCAACTGGACATCTATGCTGCTTCAAGTAAACAAACCAAAGGAATTTTGGTTATTTACAAAGACATATTCAATAAAACCAAACTGTATAAAGAAAAGTAAAAACATGGGCAAAAACAACAACCACTTTGCAATTAAAGTAAATATGAGTAAATATATTTCCTCATATTTACTCATATGAGTAAATATGAGCAGAATTGTTATGTCCTCAAACACAACTTTGATTGCAAGACAGCTACGGTATAACATAAATTATGGTTATGGCTATACAAACCGTAGTTTATTTTGCTATTATGTGGCCGCTGATTCAGTGAGTTTAGGTCATGGAGCAATAAACCTTGTATAGTTAGAATTCACAGAGTCTTTGTTTTTATTTAATATGTCACTTGTGCAATAGAATGAAGTTATAGATTCCCTAGCACTGCATATGTGACACAGGCACAGTTTGCCTGTTTTTGCTATGAGCTCATTTAGTTGCTTGGATTTGGAATAGTATTTTGTCTTAGTCGAAATGGTTATCATCATTTTTAGCCAAGTTTCCTATCGTTAAGTGGACATATAACATGAGTATGTTGCTACATGGTTAGCATACCCTTATGGTGCTTGGTGTGAGATGCGCAGATACCCCCAGTGCCTGGGGTGTTCGGGTTCAAGAGGGTAACCTTATATTCATAGTTTCATTTTCATTTTCTGAGCATCAGGCCAAAAAAATCCAGCAGTGTTACGCTCCATACATTGATGGACTGCATAGTGAACATTTGCTTGACCGTGGCACACTAATGCATGGTTTGGGTCAGCTTCAACTCAAGCCGTGTCCAGTGATTGAACTACGGAGGCTTGATGTGCAGTAACCACAGGTTCAAGTGAACTTGAAACTCAACGAAATGAAATACGTAAATGGGTTATGTCCTAAAGTGGGTGTATGCAATGTTTAATCAAATCAATATTTGTGACGGTTAGAGCTTACAGATCATTTAAACAGTTTTCTTTGGGTAAAGCAGTGTCAAAGGTGACACAATGGCCACTTTTCATAAATGGTCAAAACCCATCATTGATATGTTGAGGCATGTTGTGGGCTTACTTTTGTGATGACCTTCAGCTCTTTGTCCACAGTATATAAAGATGGTCAAAAATGGGAAACTTTTTGAAGTGCTAAAGATGTTGCAAACCAAGTTTTGTAAAATTTGACCAAAATGTTTGAGCGCTAGAGGTTGGAGGTCAAATTGTTCACAGATGACAGACGCAGACATAGGACAGTAGAGTTCACACTATCCCAATAACTTGGCCAGTCAACGAACAGTTAAATAAATAATAATAAAGAAGGTCAATAATCTGGAACATGGTCAGACGCTGCCTCGTTGACACCCTGCATCCTGCCTGCTCCTTTCCCTCTCAAACGAGGACCCTCTACGCTTGGCCATAAAGTGGCATTTTCAGTCCACCCACTGTGCGCAGAAAGAGATAAAAAAAAACCCTAAGGTGCCTCATGTCTCCAAGCTGCCAGTGTTGTGCATGCACTGCTGCCCATGATGAGCGCTGACATCCTTTGTTATCACCATCAAATGTGAAAAGCATCAGTGAATGCAACTAAAAGGCCCCTCTGATGTGAGACTATGGGATTCAGTGCATTCACACTTCAAAGTATGAATTAATGGAATTAGCTGGTCAATAACTGGGCAGAGAGAAATTTCAACACATTCAGTCGAGAGAGAAAAGGCCACATTTTTTAAAAGGGCTCCTTTCATCACCTTTTATGCAGATTTGGGATTCATTGACTATCAATGTTCATCCAACAATGGGATACAACAGAAGCTTTACCTCAATAAAAAAATATCTCTCTCAGTCTCTCTACCTTAGCATGGCGTTGCTACGTGAACTGGCTTGCGGGCTGGTATACAAGCTATAATCACTGTGTAAAACCACATTTACTGAAAAAAGAAAGTGTTTGAAAAGTATGGCTGTCATTTTAATAAAGAGATAAGGAGGGGTACTGAAAACCTCAGTAGCCTTTCATAAATATGGATTTTTGTGTACCATTGTATGTTCTTTTTGACCCAGGTAAAACTTTAACACTGCTAGCTAGATATAAAATTTGAATATTAACAGGACCTTTATGCAGTGGGTTGACTGTGTAATTGTGACATTACTAAATTATACCTAAAATGCCTCTAACAAGTAATTATTGCCTGTTGTACAATTTAATTGCAATATTTGAATGTGCACACAACAGTATTTTGCAGTAATTATGCAGGGTTTTTCCACAGACTAAGCAAAATTGTGAAAATCCCAACATGATTGTTGACTCTTTCTCCGCAAAAATGGCTCATTTAGGAAAGAGAAAGCATGTCTCGTTTAAATAAGGCTTCCTTTGTAACCCTTTGAGACTCTCGTCACTGTAATTTATCATAGACATGTTAATTATTCACATTTAAAGCAAATTACTCCCACTGAAAAAAAGGAAAGAAAGAAGACATTGCTTGCGCCAAAGAATCAGTCAAAGAATAAAGCATTACGTGCCCATATGTGAGGATCAAGACATGTAAAATGATAAAAACACATCCTCTGGTATCACGTAGGACGAAGGACTTAAAAGATGCAAACGGATTTCTTTGGTGGGGAAAGGAAGGTTGGAGAAGCAGAGTGATTAAAAATAGCTCAGTCATCAGTTCATCTGTGTCATCAGAAAATGGGTTGAAAATACCAACACAGACCTTAAAACCTTCTTCACTTGTCACACTAAATATATCTAGTCCTTATGTCCCTGAAAATGTCTGTTTCATATTCAGTCGCCGCAGACAAGTGAACAGATCTCATCACGCCTATATATTGTAGATTGACAGACAGTGGAAAATGACTTTGAATAGTGACGACTGTGTCAGGCATAGAGAAACCAACTTTCTCTTTAAAATCCGTCCAGTCAACAGTTTAACCGTCACTCCATGTGAAACTGCAAACTGCTCTCCACTGGCCTCTCTGTAGCACTGGGGCCCCCTTTAGATGTTCTGATTTAAAGACTTTGATCGTCACTGTGAGCGCCTTCCTTGGGGAGGGTTGAAGGAACGGGGAATGCGGTTTCGGTTTCAGAGATATATCGGAATGGGTCACTCTCTCAGTGGGCTGACGGAAATTTGAATGTGAATCTGTCATTTCTGATTCCACTCTTCCGCCTCAGACCTGTGGCTAGACAAAGACATGCACTGTGCGGGAGTCAATCCACTTTTTTAGGGTTGCCCCATCCCTAGATCACCCGCTGATCCCACTGCCCTTTCTTCAGAAGGATATGCATGCCTGGAATCGATCAAAATTTGTCCTTACTTTGACTTAAAATTGCATTCAAGGATCAGACTTTGCCTAAGAAATAGTGTGTAATGAGGTCAGCTTCCATTACATCACGTAATGCTAATTTAGCAGATTCCCTCATCTAGTGTGACTTACCATGGAGGAGAACAGAAAAAAAAAAACATTCATAGTGACGGAACAAATATTGCTGGAACAGTGATCACAGCTGCGGCATCACTAATGAAAATTAGCTGTTGTATAAATCCGAGCAGGGTCCTGTTGGAGTATGTGGTGACTTCATTGTCAGGTCAAAAGGAGGCCCAGGACTATTCACCACTCATACTGCCACAATTAATGATTTTAATTGAAAGTACAATGTCACTGTAACTCAGTTAAGGGTGCTCAAACAGTCTGAGACGCACCTGTATTTAGGCAGTTTGAAAATCAAATGTCTCTTGACGTGTTTGGGAGCAGAAGAGGAATTAGCAGAAAGAGAAGCACCTCATTCATTTATGAAGATCAATGGAATAATGTATTCTGTAGATCAGGATTTTTCATCTTAAAATCTTGTTGTTTCAAATTGGAGCCTGAGACTCAGTTGTTGATGCCTTTTTAAGGTGGCTAATGATCATAAACGTACATCAAAATTCAAACAAAAATAGTTTAGTTGAAATAATATTCCTCCATCGTCTTTCAGTATGTGCGCTCATAATGTACTGAACACCTGTGGTCTTAACTGGAGAGGGCAGTTTATAAGTGAAAATGTAAGGATATTAAAGGGGACCTATTATGCTGATCCTTCTTTTAATAAATATTAGTAATGTTAAAATGTTGGATGTCCATGCTCAACCACTGAAAAGTTTCTAAACATAAGATACAGGAGTTTTGCGAGTGAGTGTTTGTGAGTGTGATTTCCTCTCTAAACAGCTACTCCCGAGATCTTCACAAGATCTGGGCAAAACCTGATGTCAGATTGTGCCGTACAATTAATACAGACCTAGCCAGAGCCAATCACGGCACTGGACCTGCTCACACTGGAAACTATTCTGGCAGGCATTAACAACAGCAGATCATACTATGCCTTAGTACAGGGGTGGGCAATCATGGTCCTGGAGGGCCGGTGTGTATGCAGGTTTTTATTCCTATCAATTACCCTGACTAATTGAGTTAATTGATTGCATGCACAAATATAGATTTTCGCAATGATTCGATCAAAGGAAAATGTTTTATGAAGGGAGACAAGACTAGTCTTTGTAGTTTCATGAAAATTTAAAGAAATACGCATGAAACGTCAGATTTCATAAATGGTTTGGCTAATTGAGACAATCAACTAATTAAAGACCAGATGTTGGTGTGAAAACCAGGGACAGATACGGCCCTCGCAGCCCACCTCCGCCTTAGTTACATCCACTTGGAAATACAAACAAGAACCGCAAATCATTTGAGGTGCAGTTTTGTCAGTATCTCTCTCAAGGCTGCTTGTCCGTTTACTTTTGGACGCAAAGAAAAGCATCTATTTCTCTTCCAAAAGACGATGCCAGCAGAAATCGGAGGGTAGCTTTTTTGGTTTGCTGGCAGCAAACAGCCACAGAAAAGGCAATGTTAGCTGTTTTTGTTCAGCATTTCGCCAAAGACAGCTTTGTCAATGAAGGGTAATTCAACACTGGATAAGCGTTTCAGCTGCTTGTGAAACCAGAGCAGTTGCCTCGATCAAGCGCTCGGAGCCACAAGCTGTAAGTAACGATATAACAGCAAATAATGTAAGTGAAGCAAACGTGTTACGGGTGCCTAGCGGGACCGCTAACTATAGTTAGCTCTAACAACTGGCCCCACATAAGCAACTTATCCACGCTAATGGAACTTATGGTCTGTAAAACCTGTATTATGTTCATAATAACCAAGCTCTCTCTAGCTGTCGCGTATCCATAAAGCTGCTTTTCACCGGACGCGAAACGAATTTTTCGCGCGACTGATTACATTCACAGTCAATACAAAGACGCGAATACACGCGTTATGGACACATGAAGCCGCTTTCACACCGAACGCGAAACAAATTTTTGCGCGAAAGATTAGCTACATTCAAAGTCAATGCAAAGGCGCGAATACACGCATTATGGGCGCGTTAAGCAGCTTTCACACTGGATGCAAAACTAATTGTAAGCGCGACAGATTACATTCAAAGTCAGTGCAAAGATGCGAATAGACGCATTATGGGTGCGTTAAGCAGCTTTCACACGGGATGCACAACAAATTTTTTGCGCGACAGATTACATTCAAAGTCAATCCAAAGACAATGCATTGACTTTGAATATAATCTGTCGGGCGAAAAATTCATTTCGCGTCCGGTGTGAAAGCGGTTTATCGCGCCCATTTCCCGTGTGCAATCGCTGGTCATTCTGACGCAATTAGTAAACCATTACCACGGGAAATTTCCAAAAAGGCCGTATAGCCTGGAGCTTTCGCCCCTTCGTCATATACCAGCACAGAAACTGTTCGTTACGCCATGCTAACAACACACCAGAATTATGCACACGAACCAGCAGGTCGTTATAGTACACGCCTAAGCAGTCCATTAGTTGTTGGTTCACTTTTTGCTGCTCCTCACTGTCCATGTTTCCCTCTAAACTCAGACCCACCTGATTTATACGGTCTCCGGTCTACAGTTGGGTATGTCGACCCGTTCTACAAATGTGTCTGTATGGGGAGGATTCTAGCTTTCCCTCAATCCTAGCTATAGAGTAGAAACACCGGTGTACTCACCCCAGTAGCCGTAGGTAGACAGCAAATTTGAGCTTGAGCTGCCAGACTTTTGAACTGCGTTCTCCACTTTCACCGTTGCGTTTATTAGAACCAGCTCATTTCATAAGATCTGTACACATATACTGCGTTTGATTGCGGAATTTGCCCGTCGATTCCTTCTCAGATTGCAGACACGTCTCAGTTTCACTCTGGGGAGGCGAACCCGGAAAACTGCGTTCTGCTGCCTCGTCCTGCCTAGATCCACCCTCCACAGAGCTGGCCAGTCAGAAGAAACTGGGCATTCGGAGTGGGGGCCACAGCGGAAGAGCCACCCCAATGAGGCATTTCAGGCAGAGACTACAATGGACTACAAATGGGATTTTTTGAGGATGGCAGTATGAGCTAAATGATGACCCATTTTTGGACTTTGAATGATCAGGAGTACTCTAGGGGAGCCTAAGATCAAAATATAAATTTGGAAATGTAGCATAATAGGTCTCCTTTAATGACTGAAAATTTGAAGAAATGTCCAAAATTCCTCTGAAAAGGCTTTGTCATTTTATTATAAAATAAGAAAAACAGACCTATTTCTGTCATCTTTGCCAGGGGTATTAGCACAATGCATTAAACCAGGTGTTCCAATAATAAAATAATTATTTTGACAATATGGTTTTCATAAATCATGTAACATGATGAACAACATTGAATAATTTTCTTTGAATAAAAGGATAATGTACACAGTTTTTGATATGTTTGAACTAAGCATCTTGCATATATCTACTTTTCTTCATGTTATTGTTCTTATTGATATTCATGTTCTTGTTTTCTGCCTGCTTCTCCTCTCAAAGATTTTGTGAATTCAAAACCAAAACATGATCCAATAGAAGAGACTACACCTGTCAACAGCTTTTTAACATTCTTAATAATTTTTTGAGACACTGTATTTAAGTCTAACTGCTCACAGCACAGAAGCAGTTTAAATTTAGAACTTCTGGCGATATCTAGCCTCTGTGACACTGCAAAAGATATTATAGTTGCTAATGGAAAAAAAAACCTGCCTTGCTAGTCACTGGAAGAATGTCGGGTTTGGTGATGTCTCAACCACATGTTTCTGTTCCATTAAATGCAATTCACTGCATATAAACAGTAATAGGCAGCCAATGTAGTACAATGAAAATCAAAAGCTATAAGCAACAACTGCCATTATTCAATGTAGCCTTCTGTAATGTATAAGAGTAGACATTCAGAGCATCAAAGAAAGAATATGTTAGCATATATTCTAAATTCAAGAATATTATATCTTAAAAGCTAGAAGATAAAAACATTTAGAAATTTTTTGAAAATGGCTATTTCACTGTAAAAAAATGAAAAGTTGATTCTACTTAAAAAGTAAGACAACCAGGTGCAAAGCACTTCCCGTAGTTTTGAGTTGGCTGAACTAATACTTCTGAGTTGAAAAATACAGGTTCAGCAAACACAAAAAAGCCGTGCAGCTGGTTACCTTACTTTTCAAGTAGTAGTTTTGCAGTTTTATGTTGTGCATGCTTTCTTCAATTAAATTTTTTTTCTGACTGTATTATAACATTTTTAATCCCATGCAATCCAATCATTAAATCTGTTCAATAATTGAAAAGGATTTTTAAAAATACATGTATTATGACATATTTCAAGAAGGGTTCAACTTTTTTTGATCAAATGGGAGAGTTTCTTTCGTTTTTACATTGGAATCCTTTGGCTCTGAGCTCATTAAACCATACAGCTGAGGATTGGTGCAAATGCTTTGGATGAAAATGAACATTTTTCAATGTACAGTTTATTCTAAACATGAGGGGTAACAAAATACAATCTGTTTGAAATCTTCGGAACTTTTTATTTACCATGTGTCCTTGATTTTCAGATACTGAACATATGGGAAATATTGAGGATTAATATTGTTATTGGAGTTGCTCAGACGTCACAGTGTACAGTTTCCATAGATTATAGTTTAGATTCATTTATATGTATTCTGTCTCACGTGAGAGTTTTTAATCCACATCTGTACACTTCCAGCTAAAGATTTCCCAGAAGACAGGCTTCACAGAAACACACGATTCAATGAGGCAGCATAAGCAAGTATGGTCACATTAATTTCAAAAATACATACAACTGCTCTGCTGGTAGGCTGTTCCAACTGAGGCACTACACTGTTGGAGTACGGATTAGTCTCATGACTTTGTATTGAATCTGTAATGTACCAGTGTCGACCGTGGCTGGTTACACCGAAAGATGTTGTACAATTGGCAATGTCCCTGCCCAAAGTACAATATGATTTTGAAGATCTGCATTGTGTCTTTGTCTAGCACCCCATACACGTTGATATGCCACCCATAAACTGTGTGCATGAAATGTTCATGTCTGTTTGTCCTCCGATCCCACCTTACGTTAGCTCGGTTGTGGGCTACGGCTTGAAACACAACCAGCTGGACCATTCTGAATGTTTTGATGGGGATGCATTCACATTCCCAAAACAATAAAGCATCATGCCCGGACATGGCTGTGTTTACCATTAACTATTGGGAAATTCCACATCAGGATGACAGTTGTTGCCTGTGATCAGCCCCAAGTAGGGTGCCAAAAACCTCATGTATTTTTTTTATGTGAATGTTTATTGCAACTGGAACACAACTTTCCAAAAAATTTGCCATCTTGTACCCAAGGCCTTAAAGCAATGTTTTAAACAGTGGTTGAAAGGGTATCCAACAATAGAACAGACCCTGTTTAGGTCAGGCAACAATTTTGTTGATCAGTTCTGCAATTAAATGATCATTACCAGAATGTAATAACAGACTGAGCACGCATGAGGTCCCAGAAGCTTCTCTTTAGTTCGGGTGGAATCAATTTGTCTTTCTAGAATGGGCTGTGAATTAACAAGCCTATCCTAACAAGAAAAATGACCAGATACAGCATAAATGAAAGCACTCAAAATGCCTTATATGACCATGGTAACACTATACAATACAGTACACAAACAGGAGTGAAACAGATGATGTCCTTATACAGAATCGTATCATAGTCCATGTATGGACGTGTTAGCTGGGACACAAAACAGTACACTTTCCCGCTGGAGACTGGTATTCAATTCCAGATTCTAACCGTGTGTTCAACATTTTCAACTGTGAGTTACGACCATCATCTAAAAACCACAGTTGCCTTACCCTAACCTTAACCCTTGTGAAGAAGTAACTCTGATCAAACATGAAATGTTTTCCGAACTGTTTGTCTTGGAAGGCAAAGAGTCACCGTCATTTATGAAAATTGAGAAAAAAACTCCTCCTGAGGGTTGTATCAGACATGCCCCGAGGTATTCGATCAGATATGGGGAACAAAGACCTTTTTGGTTACTGGTGTTCAAGTGAGTGGACTGGTTTTTAAAAACAGTTAAAAGCAAATTGTTCAAAGAAAATAATGTTGTTTGCCAGTAATTTCCAGCAAAAAAACAAACATCTGATTATACATATAATTATTCATGCATGCATGGTGTATTCTGTCTTCTATAGTCTGATAAAAAGCAAGTATGGAGTATTCCCCAGCATGTGTTGTCTCCGAAGAGACTTGTGACCCCATTTTTTGCACATATTAAGTTTGAGGAAATCCAGTCTTTCAAGGTTGTTTACATCCTTAGTTTTTTATTTTTCTAACTTTCCATCAGTAAATCATCCCAATTGCTTTGAGAGTACTTCAGAAGAAATTCACTGACATAGACCCTCTCCAGCTATTTTGTATTACTAAGAAAGGTTAAAATGACTGGATTTCATCTTGTGAAATGGTACATTGTTTTATGGAGGTGTAGCACACTTATGAACACAAATCCTTGGTGACAATTGTAGTTGCAAAGGAAATTGAGGTAAGTAAAGTGAGGTAGTGTTGATAGATAAGGACGAACTGTTATAAAACATCCTGGCAGACGGCAGTGACCTGATTTCCTTCCATATGTGATTGGAGATGACAGTCACAATGATTGGTGCACAATAATAAAGTTTTGCCAACTGGATTGAAACCCACTCGGCTTAGGGGGTAGCCATTAATGGACCAATGAGTTATTAAGCCAGTTTTAATAAAATACTATGAGCGCAAGGGTGGGGAATCAATTTGACTGTCTCACCTCATGCACATAAGCACTGTTTTGCATTCATTACTGTGTTATGAAACCAAACGGGTAAGCCCATAATACTACAAAACACATCAGGCTTGACCCAATGGGTGGCCATTACAGAAGCAAGTTAATTAATGTCTTCAGTATCAACAAAATCTATAAGATGTTGTATTGAAGTGGAAACCATACATTAAGTCAGCTTACATTATCAACTCATAGGAGAAATAAAGTGTTAGAGCCAGCAGCATTTGTTCTGTAGCCTGAATCACAGTGGGCATCACTCCTGTGCAAATGAATGGGGTGTTGAAGTTGACAAATGCAGAACTTCTGAGTACCTGATATGCACAGTTAGTGACTCCGCCAGCCGTCGTAAAATCCTTTAACCGAGACGTCTAAAGGGATGGCCGCCCCAGCATCAGTCACAAGACAATGGCCAGAGGGACTGCATGACAACACAGCCACAACAAGTCACCCTTTTGGGAGGCATTTGCTCGACTGAGTAGCAGTGTCACATTAACAAAATATCAACATCTATATATTCACATTGTCACTCTTTTCTATCCCCAGCCACAAAGTCGTGCAGGAATATTGCTATGGTGCTCGAAAGGTCCATTCTTCAATCTGACTTTCCATTTGTCTGGATAAAGTCATGAGCTTGATTGCATTCGAAAACGGGATTCCATGGCAGTGGGGGATATTAATGAATTTACTCTTGTTCTACGCTGCATTTGCCCACATTTACTGCACATTTTCTAATACATTAAGCTACTTGATCAGCTTGATTTTTTTTGTTTTTCTATGACTCAATGAGAAGACAAAGAAACTCGCGTCCATGTGTCTGTGCATAGCCAACGCACTATCAACAGTGCACCAAGAGTATAAATAAGTGACAGTCTGTTGAGTTAGCGATTATTTCCCATAATGCAATTTGACAGATAATGCTGATTTAAAGGTACTGCTGATTTAGCTCTGGCATGGAGACTGTAGACAGGCTCAGCCTCACCATGTGATAATAACCTCACAGAGAGAGAGAGAAATTTTTGTCAAGTTTATGGCGGTTGCGTGATGAAAAAGAACATTGCTCCCAGATTTTCTGCAGCCTTAGGCTACACTGTTTAAGAATTTATAATACGCAGCATTACTCTATCTTTGTGTTCTTCTCTTCTCCTGGCCAGAATCGTTCTCCTGTTCTCATCATGTGAGGGTTTGTCTGCACTTTGCTGCCTCTATTGTCGCTCTCTCAGGCAGGAAAACTGAAAGGGCCCATAACTTTAATGAGAAGATCCTCCTGTGTTCCCCTAAGCTTAACTGGTCCTGTGACTGCTGTGCCCCTTTGAGAACACATTATGCCGGCACTTTCTGCTTCAGAGGAAAATTAACTAAATTGTCAATATAAATGTGGGCCAGGTTAGTCACTTTTTGACAAAGACATATTTCTGAAGCTTGAGCGTCCGCCCAAATGCTCTGTTTTGTGTCAGTCCTCCAAAGCTCTTGATTTAGTTTACAGGAATACAAGTACCATCCCTGATAAAATAATACTTCGGACTGATATGTTACTGATAATCTTTTGCTTACCATGGTAAGGCTCTGACTAATTTCACTTAAATACAGTTAATTCAGCAAACCTTAAGAGGTGCTAAGGCCCTGAGTAATTACGTCCTTTGGTTTAAACATAAGTGTTATGGCCAGGTAACCATGTCATTGGCACAGAACCATAAGAAACGATCACTGCCCCAAGTGTCACTCTGTGCTGCCTAGCAAAGAGAGAAAGATGCAAATGTTGACTGGATGCCTTGATTCTATTCCATTAAAGTGTATTTGCCTCATGGTTAGAATTAATGAAGTCACCCTGGAAGGTGCTAAACTAATTCTCAGTTAAAGAGTGGAAAATGGCCACTTTCAGCGTGACAAATTAGTTTGGGGTTTGAGAAACCATTTGGCCTGATTTAACTTCTATTTTTTCTGATTTTAACTTTTGAACTTTCTTTTTCTGGATGCCACCACGAAAAAAAAATCCTGAAAAACCATCTCTTGGTCCAGTTTACACTGGTTTTAGTGGCATGCACATCATTGACCGCACATGGCAAGACATAAGTTTTCAAAATCTATCAAATATGTTGTAAAACTGACTTTAATTTAATCAGCTGTACCCCAAATAAAAACTTCACTGCAAAGGCTAAGGAGTGTTGAATTTTTCGCAATCAATTTCTGCTTATTTTGGCCAATTGCCCAAAATTGTTCATATTATAATTCATATCTCAGACAGTTGGCGTCTATGTTCAAATGTAAATGCTATGCATTGACTATACCAAACCTTCAGCATTTCAGGTGCTTGGTATTCTTTTGACTTAGGGATAAGAAAGCAGCCTGCATGTTACCTCATGTGAATGCCCCAGAAAAATGAAAAGTCATAGGTGACAATTCAAGCTTTCTTAATCATTACGGTTAACTTAAAAATAATTATATGAATAGGAATATGGTGCAGTTACATTTCTCTGATAAGATTCTCTTGGGGTCCCAATAATAGCGGTACACATGTTTTGGAAATATATTTATCTCGAGATAAGAATTCCTTTTTTCCATCGATTATTTCCTTTAAATTCAATACGAGATTTCTGTTAATATTTTGGATGAAAGCCTGGGAGGATTAACAGCAACCACATTTTTTTTTCAAATCCCATTTAAGCTAGTATTTAGCACTGGTGGAAGCATTAGTGGAGGGCACAGTTCAGACATGAAATACACTCCGGGTTTCAAGTGTACAGAAAGGTCAAAACAATTCCTGTATTGGTAAACCCACATTTAATTTCACATTAAATAATTTAAGTGTATATGTCAATTTTCTTTTTGTGTATCTGAGTGTGCGTGCATGTGTGTGTGTGTATGTGTGTGTGTACGTGTGTGTGTGCGTGTGTGTGCGTGTGTGTGTGTGTGTGTGTGTGCGCGTGTGTCCACATGCATGTGTGCGTATATGTATGGGGGAGTTTTGGGGGTCAGATATTTACAAATTTGGGCAAAATGCACATAGAACTGCCAGAAAAAAATGTCCTTATTTTCCTCCTCACGCTCAAATGCTGTCACATCAGATGTATCCAGATAATATTTGAATTGCTGTGATGTGACTTGAGAGTGATTCATGTCCAGTCCTCAAGGGGAAATGGATAAATCTGCACACCTAATTTACATTTCAAACAACAGCTTTCTCTGTGATTTCAATGCAATTATGTATGAAAGGGCCACAAGAAGGAGGAAAACCCACAGAGAAATACCTTCCGGAATTTTCTTCCCCCCTCCCCTCGGCTGGCATGAATTAACAAAATAACGAAAACTTCTGAACTAACAAAGTGGCACATCCATAACACTGATTAAATTCAGAGCAGATCCCATAGCCAATTAAAAATTATATGTTTTTTATGGGATGACACCTGAAGTAAGAGATCATTATCTTTTATAAGTAATTAAAAAATATATTTTCATTGGTCTTAGACATTGTTGATTAGGTTGAACAATCGTCATGAGAGTTATCATATCACGCCATAGGCTTGGAAATACTTAGGTAAATCTTCATTAGTCATTCCAGAAATGTGACCAACTTTTCTGGGCTTGGTCTCATCTGGACAGCAGCACAGTGTTAGTGTTCTGTGGTCCGATGAGTCAACATTTTGAATGTTTTTTGGAAATAAAACAGCAGATGAGTTCTCCAGACCAAAGATAAGGGCAACTCAAGCTGTCTGCAGATTCAGGTTTGAAAGCCAGCACCTGTCGCGGTTTTGGGATTTGTCAGTGTGCACTTATGAGGGCACTATTAACAAGGAAAATATGTTCAAATTTTTTATGCAACATAAAAGTTGTCTGTTCCAAGGATATCTCTATCTCTGTAGTTTTCAGTAAGAAAGGGCTGTTATAGATATGGCCCATAATGTGGGATACAAAGACAATACTGCGATATGCGAATGAGGCCAAGCAACAGTCAAAAATATTACCACTTTGGCAGTATCAAAGGGCCTTAGCGTGTGCGTAGGTTCGAAATACAGAATTTATACTCTACTCAGCAGACATTATGTGTATGGTAATATGACAATCGGGATCAGTGATTCGGATGAATGAGGAGGACCTGAGGAAGTGAGTGGTTATGTTTATTTGAAGGAGTTCATTCAGATACAGAGGAGCAAGGTTGTGGATGCTCCTCATCTTGAAGGTGAGGAGCAGAATTTTGTATTCCATGCGATATTTGATTGGAAGCCAGTAAAGCTGCTGAAGTATTGGATTGATATGCCTGGTAGAGGGAGTTCTGGTGACGATTCGGGCTGCAACGTTCTGAACCAGTTGGAGTTTGTGAATTGATTTTTGCGGGAGAACAAAGAGCAGGGAATTACAGAATTCAAGGCGAGATGTGACCAGAGAATGAACCAGGAGGGTAGTGCTGTTGGGTGGGAGGGACGAACAGATGCAGTTAATGTTGCGACGATGGAGGAAGGCAGAGTGGGTGATGTTTTTGATGTGGGCTTGAAATGATAGAGTGCTGTCCAGGATGCCTCCCAAATTCTTGACCAGAGGGTAAGGGGAAACATTGGAGTTGTCAATGGTAATGCGAAACCAATGTATTTTTGATATGGTGGATTTTGAGCTGATGGGAAGAACCTCAGTTTTGTCACTATTGAGCTTGAGAAAATTGGAGGAAAAGCAGAATTCGATTTTTCGAAGACAGTCACAGAGGGAGAATGGTGGGAGGGTGGAGGGGGGTCTGGTGGAGATATAAAGCTGGGTGTCATCTGCATAAAAATGGAAATAGATATTAAACTAGTTGAAGATATGGCCAAGGGGGAGGAGATAGACAATGAATAGCAGTGGCCCCAAAACAGAGCCCTGAGGAACAACTGTAGTGACTGGAGATGGCTGGAATGTGGTATTTTTGAGTTGAATGAACTGAGTGCGACCTGAGAGATATGATTTAAACCAGTTTAGAGGAGTGTCAATGATTCCAATGGATGCAAGTCTGTTAAAGTGGATGATGAGGGCAATGGTGTCAGATCAAGCAGGATGAGGATAGATAACAGTTTGGAGTCAGCTGCAACGAGGAGGTCATTTGTGATTTTTACCAGGGCTGTTTCAGTGCTGTGGAGGGGACAGATGCCAGATTGGAAATTTTCATAAAGGTTATTGTCAGGTATATAAGAATGGACCTGAGATGCGGCTATTTTTTCAAGAAAGTGTCACGGTTTTGTTCCCGCCGGCTGCAAACAGCAAACCGGCAGGCACTGGGACCATGGGCCCAAAGGCTGGAAAAGGACTCGCTTGCACACACTGATACAAAAATAAAACAACATTTAATAAATACAAAAGTACTAAAAATAGACAAAAGATCAGGGGAGCAGCAGCACAAGACAGCAGGGCTAAAATCACCGGATGCAGCTGCAACTGCCCACTGGTAATGGCAGCTCTCAAATACTCTGCCTTCACCTTCACTTCAACGAGCCACTCCTGTTGCCAGTTGAAGTGGAGGTGAAGGCAGCAGGAGGGGGAGCGAATGCAAGGCAAAACCCTTACAGAAAGGGGAGGTTATATTAAAATTGTTGGGGTCTGCATTGGGTTTTGTGATGATCCTGCCCTGCAGGCCCTCCCCCCTCCTGCTTGCATCTTCACCTCAACGAGCCACAGCTGCTGCTCGTTCAGGTGGAGGTGCTATTGAGAGTATAAAAGAGCTGCACTGCCATTCTGGTTTCTTTTCTGAGTGTGATGGAGTCCTATCTTTAGCCGCTGCTCCCCTGGTTTTGGTTTTAATTAAATCTTTATTGATAGTTTTACTCAGCCTATGCGTGTTGGTCCCTTTTTCTGGAGTTTGGGTACATGGTCCCAGTGCCCGCCGCTTCATGCCTTCTGCTGGCGGGACTAAACCATGACAGGTTTCTTCAGGACAGGAGTTATTGCGGCAAATTTTTATAATAACCAGTGCAGAAGGAAGACTGAATGATGGCGGTTATTAGTGGTGACAGAGAGGGAAGGCAGGCTTTAACCAGTGAAGTTAGGTGAGGGTCTAGTTGATAGGTGGATGGCTTGAATTTCCTGATGAGGTCAGATATAATATGTTACAGTATTGTTTGATAAAATTGATACATAACTATGCAGTAGCTGATTGTAAACAAGAATTTCGATATTCAAAGTGTGATGCTCAAATGACAAATAAAAATCAAGAATTACGTAAATATTATCAAATATACAGAAGCTTACTCTAAACACCATTAAAAAGGAAATTTTTCAGTGTCTGAAAGAAACTTAGTATGAAAGCTTGCTCTATAAATATATTTACAGGAAGAGGGAGCCATGCAAGATTGTGGTGGGACTGTGCTTGCACAAGAATCATGCAGCACCACACCGAAATGCCCACATAAAACGTCCATCAAAAAACATCAGACCGAGAGCCTTATTCGCTTCAACACAGAAGTTTGGTGCTTCAAAGCTCAGTAGAGCTATTGTGAGCAATAGAAAAAAAGTTTGATTTTGTGTATGATTATTTCCACTCCATGTACAGTAATCTGGTCAGGTGCTGCATCAGTGAGGGCAGAAGTGCATAAAATGGTCATCTGCCCTTTTAAAGTAATATTGGTAGCTCTAGTAAAGCAGAAATCCAAAGACACGTTCTTCCTTTTTTTTCATGGGCACCAAATTATTTGCTAATTAAACCATGTATTCTAAACTCAAGAATTATTGGCATTGTTCATGAAAATGAGTGAAAATTTATGTTTAAAATAAGACACTTACACAATTACTTATATGTTGGGCCAAACTAAAGGGGAAGCTATATTCATTTTAACACATTAATAATAATATTGGATTGCTAAATACATTTTTTCCCAAAACATCCACTATAATCTAAAAGACACCCATTTGATGAATATTTTATTGAACCTCACCAGGTAAAGCGAATTGCACAAATTTTTTTGAGTAATGTCTGACAAGTTGAAAAAACACTCTTGGCAGTATCTCGGTCCGTTCCTCTAAGCAAAAAAGTTCAAGATCCCTGACTGTCCTGATTTGTGCTTGTGGACCCTTCTCAGCTCCAGTCTAAAGGTTCCAACAAGTCCAGATATTGAGATTGCAATTGCAAAACTTTGCTTTTGTGTTCCAGAAACTATTTAATCGTTGATTTAAATGTGTACTGGAGGTCTTGCCAAAAGGTTCATCGACAGCCAAATGTCAGCCTCTTGGCAGAAGCAACCAGGTGTTCCACTAAAATAAACTAATTAAATATTTGACTGCGTGTTTATGCAGAAATATACCATTGCGCTATGCGGTATAGAGCAGATGGGCAATATTTAGGCCAAAGGGTTGAAGAGACGCTCTGTAGAGAAGCAAAACGGGGAGGGGTGTTTGGGGAAATGGTCTCCATTTTGGAAGCAGATGTCACAGAGACATTTGTAATGCAGGGGTTAACAGAAGAGGGATTAAGAGCTTTTTAAGGTCACTGACAGTTAGATAAGCCCATAGGACCCCCAAGGCAGTAAAACACTGCTTGCAAAAGCTACTGTTAAAAGCAGTCCTCTGCCACCTTTACACACAACAAACGAAAAGGTAAATAAACAAACATAGTAGTTAGGAGCTGAATTTATTGTGCCTTTTGGAAGCCAGATTTCAATTTTTACACACACAAGCTGTTTGTCTTTGGGGCAAGGGTGAGAGAACAATCTCTGGGGCCTGCCGCTTTATTCAAAACAGGCAAGAGAAGGAATCAGTTGATGCGGGGAACTCAAAATGGTCACGCATAATTGTGTAAGTTCTCCGCCTCAAACTTTAGTCCTGCAAATTATGATTCATTTAATGAACCATTGATGTCCCAGCACAGTGAATTATAAAGTCCTGGGAGCTAAAATAACCAATTCTCTGTTTGTAATTTTTTTGGGGCTTTGGTGATATACAGTATGGACACACAAAGCATGAAAAGATGACTACTTTTTCTGAAATAGATTTAAAAACCTACATATTTTCTTTTTCCAATGGCTGGAATGGAATTGGGTGCAAACCTTTCATCACATCATACTCAAGTAATCCTTCTGATTTCATTGGTTATAAACCTTCCCCCCTCCAGAAAGTTTATTACAGCCCCACCCATTCAGTTTGTAAGAAAGTTCTGATGAGTCTATTCAGGTTTTTCTGAAGCACATTCTATCATACACATGTTAATTTATTTCCATTCAAGCTTTGGTGAATGCATCAGATCAAAGTCAAAATTTGATATCAATTTTAAAGACTGATTCTGTGTTCCCAGAGGCTTCAACTGTGAAAAAGACTGAGTTTATATTTGGGAAAACTGTAATAACTGAAATAATCACAACTGCAGAAAGCTATTAAGAGAAAATGGAGAGTAATTTTGATTTTGAATCAACAGTGTTTGGTATTATTAATTGTCATTGTCTTACTTCAGGGCATAGCAGGCAGTAACTGGCCTTCATTTATACTAAGAGGCAACTTTAACAGCTTTCTGAACACATTTTTTTAACAAAGACTTGACAATTTGACAAAATTCGACATCATCCTGAAACATATAGCAAACTGCACTAATACCTTGTGCGTCCACTGTTTATTGCAAGCAGTGCCTGAATCCTACATGGCATAGAGGTCACCAAATTATCGATCTGTCTCTGGGATCTGATCCCACTCAGCCAGCAAAGCAGCACAAAGCTCATTATGAGAGTTGGGAGGGTGATCCCGATGATGAACTTCCTGATCCAGAATGTCCCAAAGATGTTCAATGGGGTTCATGTCTAGTGACTAAAGTGCTGTCGACCAGAAAATCCTGAGGGAGAATGGCCCCCAGTTTGTGATCTAAAGCACAAGTGCAGTCCGGCAATGCAGCGGGACAATGATCCAAAGGGTCACCGGTTGTTCGCTACTTTGGCTTTTCGCTACTGCACTTTCGCTACTATGTTCAAGTACGTTTGCTTGTATAATCAAACAAAGATCAGATCGAGGATCGCTGAGTATTTCTTTGAAGTAAGTCATTTGTAACACATTGGCTTCAGTTTTCACAAATTGCAGATTTCTTAACATATTTAAAAGAAATAAAGCAGTAAGTTACGTAGCTAGTTTTTGAGT
The DNA here is from genome assembly GCA_029721435.1 of Gymnothorax reevesii. NCBI lineage: Eukaryota > Metazoa > Chordata > Actinopteri > Anguilliformes > Muraenidae > Gymnothorax > Gymnothorax reevesii. The sequence continues at coordinate 126,577,174 of CM056575.1, read as the reverse complement.
GTCCAGCGAGTGGCGTCATAGTCATGCCATGCTCTCTAGTGAAGGAGGCACAGAAATGACGTCATATAGGAGCGCAGACAATTGACGACGAAAAGTACAGGGTTGTTGAATTTGAGCTTCGTAAAGAAAGTTCATTAAAAATATGGTTGTAAATCAGGCAATACTGTTGCTGGCATTGCCTTCACTGAAAAAAAAAAGTAAAGTAATTATCAACGCTAACAGAGGTTGAATCCAAGATGACTAGGATAGACTCATAGAAGCCACATCGGAGTCAAATTAACACTAGGGAAAAAGAGAATAGTATTAAACCCCAAATTTAAGTGAATATAGTTCAATGTGGTCATTGAAGCAATAATATCTTTTGCCTGTAGCTCATATGAATACACAGACTATCAAATTCATAAGTAATCCCAGATTTAGGTCTAATTGAACCAACAACTAAAAGAACAAAAATCGGATGTAACACAGGTTCTTTGGGAACCAGTCTATATAAAGAACACTAAAAAACACTCTTCAAATAATTGCTTGCCTGCCATCAGTACCAAATAGAAATCTGAATCCAGCAACCCTCTGATTATAAAATGATACTAAATTTAAAAATACTTTCTTCCCATGTGGCAAATTAATATTACCAACCCATACCATATCATTCTCACATTTGCAACATTTTACATTTGCTCACCGGCAGCCATATTTAAAAGTCTTGTGTCAACTACACTAAATAAATAGGGCTAGCCCAGAACTACCCCTCGGTCTTTGCAACCACCTCCCAAATGTCGACTCAGGGTCGTCTCACTCTACGAATGTATATGAATGCTTTGGTTCTAGCTCCTGGTCTATATTTTTGGACACCGTATTTTCACCTTCTATATGTACCAGGAAATAGAAATAAGTTTGAGAAACTATAAACTGCACCCACTTTGATGATGTAACTAAGCACTGCCGCAATGCACAATCTCTTCTAGAGCAGAACCAGAACATTCAAGACCGTTAAACACAATGTGCACTGCAACTTTATGCTGATAGCATGTGAAAGCTGTAAAGCAATGAAGCCTTTCGCATGCAGCTTCAGAAATCAACAGGTCCCCGTGCTGCTCCACACCCCATAGGAAGCAGGCCTCACCTCTCTAATCCGACCCCAATACCTTTCCTCAGCGTCTTCGCATCTGCAGTCATAGTCAATAAATAACTGTCACTGTGCTGGGAAACAGTGCTTCATCTATTTCCTTTCAGCCTGCTGGCATGGGAGTCCATCTGTTCATTTCAATAGAAGGCAAGAGAGATGGAATGGCAGGATTACTGAATGCAACAACAAGAGCACAACTGCACATGCAGGCTTATCTTCCAAATATCCATTCATCTTGCTTCCTCGGCAACATATCCTCCACTACCCAGGGAAATGATTAACTGACTGGCTTCCACGTATTTCTCTTTCTCTCTTGCCCCATCACTCTCCTTTATCATCTTTCACTCGTTTCCCAATTCTCACCAAATCCACTCTCTGGGCTTCCTTCCCTTCTTGCACCATAAATGGGGATTAACATTGAAATTTAATATTAGCTGGGCTTAACCCATTCAGTAATAGGCATACAATGGCAGCGGGAGAGAATGAATGATTTTTTATGGATGATTCAATTATAATTATGTTAACAAGGGCAAAAAAGAAATAATTACAATTTTCTGCTGTTTATTTTTTCTTTATCTTTCTTGGGCGCAATGTACAGTACCTGGTGCAAATACAGAGAATACTTTGCTCTTGATGTCAGCCATCCTTCATTCACGGGTTATTAATAGTGAGATATATTCTTGCAGTTCCCTAGTTTCACCTGTTTTTCACATTTGGTAGCAAGCTTGCGAAGCAGCACTGGTTGGCTATGGTGCATGAAAAGTGTAGCAATGTTGTAAGAATCACTCGTGCCTTTGACCGTTAGTGCTGTTTGTAGTGTATGGTCTGATGCACAAAATGTTATTGTTGGTTTTCTGAATTGTGTTTCAGGGCATGTGCATCTGGCCAGTCCTGGTGAGCACTTAAATTTATTTTGTTTTCTCTTAACCTTTGGAATCTGGATCTCCTTGGACAGTTTCATCATTCTATGCTCATCAAAATAATTTAATTTTATTATTATGATTCAGTGTACATTTACCAGAGTTCTTGAGGGACCATTATATGTACAGGTCAGACTTGTTTGTGCATTCAGAAAAAAAAAATACATAATTGTGCCCTCCATTTTGCTTCCTTTTCCAAAGATAAACAAGTGTTTGCCACTAACATGGAAATATCCCCCGCCGCCTCAATTTTATGTGTCTGGACGGACGGACGTACGGACGGACGGACGGAGCCCAATGCTATATCCCCTGCTTCGCGCTAATCGCACGGCGGGGGATAACTAATGAGAGTTTGTGTGTCTTGGTGGTCTTGGGGTGAAGTTATGTTTAATTTTTGTTCACTTTACATCAGAAAATAAATGTCTAGCAGGCAGCATTCTGACAGTGGTTGTCAGTCTTTATGTGCAACACAAAGCAGAGAGAGAGAGTGAGCTGAAGAGCTCTATTATATACGCATACAGCGCATACCCACACACTTGCAGTGTAAACACACACCCATGCACTCACATACAGACAGAAATAGTACAAAATGAATAATGGTATATGTATTCTTTTTACTTACATGGTTGCAAATTGCCTCTAACTGGTCAGACCTCTCCTGTTATCGGAGGTGCAGCCGTCCTAGGCTGAGCAATAAATTACACATTCCCACAGGAGACCATGAAATCCATGCTCAATCTTATATTGTGATACGCTAATATGCTCCAAACAAATTAGTCTGGGACACCCCCTGAAACTCATTGTGATGGTGTTGATGTTAGCAAAAAATAATACTGTTCATTAGTTGCAAGAATTTCATTGCACTGAGCTCATTTGATTAAAGAACTACATCATCATTATGAGTCAAAATGGGATGGCTCTTGTTAACTGACAGCTGGTCTCACTATGTGCTCAAAACAATAAGCATATAACAGATCCTCAGAGAGAAAGACCTGGAGAAATTGGAAATGCTGCATACAGACAGAAACAAAGCCCTTGTTGTTGTATAAGAGGTGGCAAAGGAGGCCAGTGCTGGCGACATAAAATTCAGTACGGCAGCCAGAGACCTTTTGCCAAAATTTTCCACTATCTACTCTGGCACTGTGATTCTCTTACAAGAACTTGCTATTGTTTCAGAGACCAATGTTACCTGCTCATTTTCTAACTCAATCCTCTCCACGCAGACAACCCAAAATAAAATATATTTTGAAAGGGCCATTTAAGGTTTTTTTTTCAGTTTCATAAACAAATGTAAAAAAGGCAGCAAGCGTACACAAACCTCCCAAAATGGTGCTTTGTGTCTAGTTCTATTTCAAGGAAAGAAAATGAACAATGCAACTGTACAATTGTTGGGTGCATTCTTTTCCCACTCAAGCAATGCTGGATGCTGATTTGTTTATACTCTGTGAGTGCCGCGAGCTCCATATTGTTTGAGAAAAGGAACCACTGGTAGGATTGGAAATGAATAAATGCCAGGTAGGTTAAAAAGGCCTTCTATACAACCAAACATTCCACAGTATGATGTATAAAAACCCTGAACGCCTGTTCAACAGACCAGAAACAGGCTTCAGAAGACAGTCAAAGACTACTGATCGCCAAAAAAACTAAAGAAGCTATGCTGCAAGATGCTAAATTTTAACTGCAAGAACTGGATAGGCTGGATACAGCATACAAGAACATACACTTGCACACCAAAAGTTTGTAAGCACTGGAGATGTTCAGATAGATTAAATGGAAAAAGAAAATGTTTCGTTGTTGTGAGACAAGGACCCAAAATTCTGCATGGACTTTCTCCATGTTTCATCATTTTGTTAATGTTTAACATGACATTATTATAAGATTAACATTACATCTATGTAACCCACCAACTTTTGGCGCTCTGAAAATGATGGGCTACATGTAAAATTTTTGTTTGCCATGCATCTTATCTTACAGACAAGAGTTAGTGTACATACTAACTGGTTGACTTGCAGGGGTAATACTTGTTAATACATCATCCTCCCCTCGAAAGAAACCAAATGTAAAATTGTATTGCCAAAAAAGTTTGACTAAGAAAGAATGCAGATATTTATAAATCATATTTTAATTGTATTAATTAGAACAGAAGTCCCAAAACTCGATCTGTGGGACCCATTGTGTTCGCTGGTTTTCGTTCCAACCACAATTTCAAACCCAAAATTATCAAATTAGTTTCTTGCTTTTCAGGTCAGAGGGACATTTCACACTTGTAAAGCACGTTGACAATAATGCGTTCCAGAATTTTCCATGCTCAATAGTCATATTGTGTTTATTTTGCCATTTTGTAATAAAGTGAGCCAAGCCAAGGTGGCAATATGTTCAATTGAATGTAGTAAATCAATAAGCTGTTAATTAGGCTTCTGAACGCAGGTGTTTAAGTTCTTTTGAAATCCTTTTTTTATATACATGAAATAAATACAAAATAACACCAAACAGGTTTGACTCACTTTAATTTTATATGTCTTTAAATTCTTAATGACATAAGAAAAGGTTAGTTAATTAGTAGCTATGTGTCCCCATTTTCAACAATTAGAGGCCGGTTGATTCCTCACTTTCAAGAGTCACAATCATTTTTTCTCTTTTCATGCAATGCAAAAATTATTTGCATAACAGTAAAATATAAGTATGGAGGGGAATACATGGCTATTTTTAACATAATGTGGCTTAAAATGCAAATGATCCCATTCATCATGAGTAGTGCAATTTTTAAAAAAAGATGGCGACTCATTAATATTCTGGACTATTGTGGCGGAACAAAAACCAGCATTGAAAGGGGTTCCCCAGGATCAAGTTTGGGAACCACTGTCATAGAAGACAGTACAAGAAAAGGTATTTCACCTTGTTTAACTCATGTTTTACGGTATGAACTTGATTGCTTTTTAAATACACCACATGCTCATTCCAAATTAATGCCTGTTACACCTTCCAGGTGCGCTATAACACTAGCAAAGTGGTAAAATATAAAAAAAGCAAACAGATGTGTAAAAGGTGATGTGGTCTTGCTTAGTAATTAAAGTAGCATACATCAGGAGCCCAGTCATTTACAAAGATGGCTTGGTTTGGAAACCAGTGTTTTTCATCTTCCGTCCTTCAGATGGCACAGATTGAAATTCAGTATGGTTTTTGAGGATATTGCAGACAGACTTAGGAAAACTTCGGGAAAACCTTTGTAATTCATTCGTCATGGGATCCACAAATACAAGTTGAGAAAAATTCAGAAACTCTGCTGTCTTCTCTAGGCTCACGCTCATCTAAAATTGACTGATGCACTGCAAAAACATGTGCGGTGATCTGATGAGTCAACTTTTCTGAGATATTATTATGGTAATAATAAAAGTTGCACTTTTTAGGCCAAAGAAGAAAAGGACCATCCCAGATATTACCAACATAAAGTTCAAAAGCCGGTGTCTGTCATGGTACGGGAATGTGTTGGTCCCCATGGCATGGATATCTAGCACATCAGTGCTCATACCATTTGTATGGCAGTACAGAGTATATGAGAATATATGTGTACAACGTAGCACCGAGCCGAATTATGCATGTTTTACAACAGGTTGGCTTTGAGGGCGCTGGGGTTAGACTGTCCTGCTTACAGTCCAGACCTCTCTCCCATTGAAAAGATGTGGCACATTAAAGATGCCGCAGATGACTTGTATAAAAAAAAAAGTGGGAAGAAATTCCAACTTAAAAATAAGAACAATTGGTGTCCTCAGTTCCAAAATGATATAGAATGCTGAAGACACAAAAGGCGGTGTAACACAGTGGTAAATACAACCTCATTTCCAAAAAGTTGGAACACTGTGTTAAATGTATATAAAACAGAAAGAAATGATTTGCAAATAAATTAAAACCCTGTTATCATCATCACACTTTAATTTGAGGAACGTTTGTCTGTCTGTCTGTTTGTCTGTCTGTTTGTTCCCCTACTCCTCCGAGGTCCTCTGACGGATCTTCACCAAACATGGTGGGTTTATGTAGGTTGTCCCTGGAATTGTCCTTGTCCTTGTCAAGGTCACTGGGGTCAAAGGTCAATTTTTCGCATCTCCCATCTCCCTGGACAGATTTTCATGAAAGTTGGTATGTGGACGTAGGTCGTCACAAGAAATGACCGCGAGGGGTCCGTTCCGTCAAAGGTCAAGGTCACAAGGGTCAAAGGTCAAACTGTAGGTCGTCATGAGAAATCAAGGTCACTGGGGTCAAAAGTCAATGAACAGTTTCCTGACAAACAAGGCACATACACAGACAATGTTGTCTACAGAGAAATCCTCAACTAACCAGTAAGCTCCAACCAAACCATTCTACTTTGGACACTCCACCACCCCCATGCCAGACAAAACTCCCCTTACTCTTAGGGATAAGGGTGTGGCATAGCCCTTTACAAATGTAACTGCTGTATTTCCATCTCGATGCTTGCGCAGTCGAAATTATTCTCACCACAGGTAATTTACTAGTAAATTGAAAATAGGACAATGTAGGCCTATCAAATGTCGACACAGAAAATTTTTTATTGTTTTCTGTAAAATATTAGCTCATTTTGAATTTGATGCCTGCAACATGTTTTTAAAAAAGTTGTGACAGGACAACAAAAGACTGGAAAAGTTGTATGATGCTAAAAAAAGACAGATGGCAGTGCATCTTCTCAAATCTAACTAGATTATTTAGTAACTGGTCAGTAAAATGATTGGGTACAAAAAAGTATTTCATAAGTCAGATGATGAGCAACATGATGAGGGCTTGATCAGTCTTTGAAAGATTGCATGGGGAAATAGTTCAACAATTTAAGAGTAACATTTCCAACTTAAAATTGTAAATTATTTGGAGATTCTTTCCTCTATGGTACATAATATAATTAAAAGATTCCAAGAATCCCAAAAAATCTCTGTAAGCATGAGACAAAACCAAAATCCAATTTTGAATGGCTGTGATTTTCAGGTCCTCATATGGCACTGAAGGGGAAATCACTGCTTGGACTCAAGAACGCATCTGTAAACCATTGTCAATAAACACGGTTTGTAACTGCATTCGCAAATGAAAATTAAATCCCTGCCATGTTGAGATGAAACCATAATTAAACAAGATCCAGAAACAGGGCCTTCTTCTCTGGGCCCGAGATTACTCAAAATGTACTGTGGGGAAGTGGAAAACTGCCCCGTGGTCCGACTAATCAAAATTTGAAATTCTTTTCAATCATGGACATCACTTCCTCCAGACTGAGGAGGAGAGGGGCCGTCCGGGATCAGTTTCACAAAGACCTTGCAAAGAGTCAGCGATGCGAGGGCTAAGCAAAGCAGTTGTGACCAAGCAACTTTTGCAAAGCGAGGGATTCACAAAAGCCTTGGCTAAATATCTGCAGGAGCATCACTTTTAGCGAAGTCACAATTTGTGTGCGGCCTCGTCCTCCCATAATTTTAGCCCAGTCTCATACCTACATTTCATATATTGATGCTACATGACCAAGAGCTTTCCAGATCGTCCTAAAAAAGTTCTAACAATTCAAGAATGGCTAGTCTTGTTAACCAAAATCGTTCTGTGTCAATCAGAGACTCAATCAAGTTGATCTTAACAGGGATAACCCTTTCTCGGCTGAAAACACATTCAGTTTTCTCTTACAGCTGGAGAAACAATGCCATTCTGTAAGCCTCTTGACTCCTTGCGAGCAGTCAGGAGCTTTCTTTAAAAATGGCCAGTTCATAGAGGTATAGTGATCTGATTGCAATTACGCAAATTTAACGAGAGCTTTGTGAAATCACGCCAAAATCCGCTGGAAGCTTGACAATCTGATTGCGATTTCTTGCGACCTGTGCAGTCTTCATGAATTACAAAATTAGCAATGGGAGGACTTTACGTGTTCTCAAAATTTGCAAGGTCTTTGTGAAACCAGTTATAAGCTTTTTATCAGCACACAATTCAAAATCCAGCATCCATAATAGTATGAAAGTCTTTCCCAAGCCCATAGGGCTAATTAGGCCAATGCTTTATTCCGGTTTCTGTTGCATGAAGCAACTAGGAGTATTACTACTTCCTCTGGATGGGATGCTAGTGTTAAAGGAATTTTGATTTTACATTCCAAGTATTACCTTCACGGGAGAGAACTCAAGACGACTCAGGAAAAAAATCAGTCGGAGGCAGAGAAGTTAATATCCAAGCCAAAGTCTGTTTACTTTTTTGCAAAAAAGGATCCCCACATACAGAAGTTCAGGTCAAAATGGAGGAAACACAATTAGAAAGTTCTCTGGTATTTGTAGGAATACTCCATGGCGTTCTCCTCCCCCCGTGCTGATTTACACATCACGCAAACCTTGCGTCACACGCAACTGAGTCAAGTTGGTACGTAACCACGTCAAGTTGTCTAGGGATACACACACATCTTGCCAAGGAGGAGAGCACCTGCCTTCTCTCTCAGCTCTGGCTCCAGCTTATCTTGTTATGGATTCCGGAGCTTTCGATGAACATATAAACCTAGAGAAAGAGAAAAACATCTTGCCCTTGGTACAGACGTTCAAGTTGTCATGACTTTAGACTTACATGTCATGACTCACTAGTAGAGTTATGCAGGCCCCTGCTAAATCAGAAATATGCAAGCGCACACACACTCTAGGCCTATGAAGTTGTAAACTAAAACAGAATATGAGCAAGCAAGGATAAGCAATTAATAATAATTAAATTAATCAATAAAAAAATGTTTCCACACTAGTCTATTGCAGGTTCCCGCCCGGCTCTTAGTCAGGTTTCACCGACAGTTTGTTGGTACCCAATTATACACCAGGGTGGAGTGAGGCACTGTGGGAGTGAATAGTTTTTGACCAAGAACACACCGTGAAAGCCATGGCAAGGACTTGAACTTAGCACCTTTTGATCCCAAGTCAAGCACCCTTAATCGCTGCACCACTGCGTCCCCCTCCATGATAGTATGGGGGTGCATTAGTACACATGGCATGGGTACCTTGCGCATCCCTGTAGGCACCATTAATTGTAAACGACATATATAGGATTCGGTGAAACATTTACAGACATCCCAACTCTCCCGGAAGTTCCGGGAGTCTCCTTGATTTTGATAGTGACTCCCTGATGCCCGCGAGTCAGATGAAATATCCCGGAATTTGGACTATGCGAGGGAGGTTTTTTTTTCTTTCTTTTATTAAACAATGCAAGTGCGAAGTGCGAGTGCGCAGATAACGCGCATCATGCTCGGATTACTCGCGCAGGCACAAGAGAGAAGGGGAAGGAGGAGGGGGGCGGGGGGCTACTATCTGTGGAACCTGCATGCGAGAGCTCTGTTCCGACAGTGTTCAGCTTGGGCGGCTGGCTGGAAGAGAGCGCGCCAATTGGTTTGGTCAGCAAAATAAACTAATAATCTTTCGGTGTGGGCGGGCTTCCATTCACTTTCACCGACCGTCACTATCACTACCACAGCCCCTTTCCTTAAAATTTCTGTTATCAATCAATCAATGCAGCTCGCAAAATGGCAGAGGGTGAATCCTCCAGTAAAAAGCGAAAATACAAGACTCATTTTACAGCTGAATATACGAAAGTGTATCCATGTCTTGTTAAGGTGAAGAACAATGACACCGTGGCAAGGTGCAATGTGTGCAACAGTGATTCCAGTATTTCCCACGGGGGACTTAATGATTGTAAAAGACACGTCGAGGTATGCTAAGTTCATCACGCCATCACCTGTATTTGATGTCTGTAGGTCACAGTAGGCCTAATGCTGTCATAAAAGAAGGCAAAACATAAAGACTTCTGTAAAGTATTGATGCATTGGTAGTTACTATAAATGGTATAGGGATATCTAGTAGCCACGGTCCGGTTCGGGTCGTTGGAAGGTTCGATAAGCATCTCCCTGAAATGAGTTTTTGGAACTTGGGATGTCTGTCATCCAGATTCCTTTTTAAAGGAAAGACTTGCTCATTTCAGCAACACCATACCAAACACCATACTCCGCACGAATTACAACATCATGGCTCTGAAGTAAAAGAGTCTGGGTGCTAAAGTGGTCTGCCGACAGTCCAGACCTGTCACCCACTGACCATATTTGGCACATTATGAGATAAAAAATATGACAAAGGAGGCTGCAAAGTGCTGAGCACTTGAAATCCTTCATGAACCATGAATGGTAAATACTTTGCTTTCAAAACGACACAAGTTGGTCTCCTCAGTTCCCAAATGCTTACAGAGTGTTGTTTATAGGAGAAATGAAGCAACACAGTGGTAAACATGCCGTCGTGCCAACTTTTTTTGAAACATGTTGTTGACATTAAATTCAAAATGAGCAAATATTTTCCAAGAAACAATAAAATATCTTAGTCTCAACATGTAATATATTTTCTTTGTACTATTCTCAAATAAATATAAAGTTTAAATGATTAGAATTATCATCGCATTCTGTTTTTATTCATATTTTGCATGGTGTCCCAACTTTTTTGTGTGGTTTTACACTCTCGTTGAAGCTTTCTTTAAACCTCCAACAGGCATCAAATTCTGGAGAGAGTGCATGTGCCATCTGGAGTCAGCAAATTCTGTACATCATTGTGACATCAATTTCACACAAGGGCACAAAAATCATGGATAATTGGTATTCGGTCAAAAAAATAAGATATTGTTCTATTGAAATTCTCAAAGTGCTTACCCATCACCCCCTTTAATGTTGAAGAGATACTGATTCGTAAATATGAAAAAATGACAAAATACTGGAGAAAGTAAGCCCCCCAAATACAGACTCACATTTACACTGTAGGACATCACCATCAGGGCATTTCATCGGTCTCATTTTGGGAGTTTTTCTGACTTACAACAACAATTATTTCTGTTGCTGTTTTGTTTGTTTGTTTCTTTCTTTCTTTATTTTGGCATTTAGCACATGCTGTCATTACATTTGACACAGTTCCCTTAGCCATCCTAAATACAACTGCTTTTGTTGTTTTTGCGACAGATGCACTTGCAATTTGGGCACCAACTACTTAGCCCCCTTAGAACTCTTCTGAGTATCCTCATTTTGCTTTGGAGATTTGCCCAGCAAAGTTCTGCAGGTTAGACCTCTATTAAGCAGACACATGCGGCTAATAAGAATTCAAATTAATGTAAATGACCCGTGTAGACACTTCTGTAATTGTGGTTTAGAGACTTCAAAGTCAAAGTCATTACTAAGAGGTGCTCCACATTTTTTTCACCCCTGTATACCTTCCCTTAGCTCTGTTTTAAATTTAGTCATTTAACTAATGTAACACAGGGTAAGGATGATTTGAAAATCTCAGTGGCTCAGCTGCTTCTTGGCCAGCTTTGTGTCTTTGCATCAAACGTTCAAGAGAAAGGTCCAGAATTAATACTGTGTGGCATTTGCATATGGAACCTGATGCTGTTGACTGCCACCATGGTGATCTAAGAGTTTGTATGTTTCTCTGGGGCTTGCTGCTAAAGGGCACAAGGCCATGAATAAAAGCTCCTAATTGGTCTGACCTCTGGGACTCTTTGCTGTCACCTTAGTCACTATTCACCGGCAGCATGCCCCATTCATATTAACACTGACCTTGGATTCCTCACAAAGTAATTAAAAACAATAGACCTGGACAAAATTTGAATCTACCACGTGTCCTTGAAACATCCTTGCGAAGTCTGGTAGATGTTGTTGTGCTCAACCGCTCGATAGAAAAATATTAACCCACTTGTTGAGCGGTGATCAAAATTTGTCAGTTTATAAGTTTTCTGTCAGAAAATTTTAGTTTACATCTGCTGATCAGAATAAACCTCTGTGACATTGTCAACACAGGACATTTGATTACGCAAAGAACTTGATGATTTTCATTCAACCTTGGATTTTTTGTATAACTTGTGTGCATCTGTTGTGTCCCCAGTCCGAAGTAACAAGTCAGTGGAAATGAATGGGTGAGACAACAAAAACGAAGAGAGAGAGAGAAAAATTGAGAGCTTTGGAACATGTCCATCCATCAGCTAGACACACTGCAACTCCCAGACCCCATTATTCACTACCGATCTAACACCCACATAATACACACAGTTGGAAAGGGAAAAAGAAATACAGTATATTGTCAGAAACCATACATTAATCAAAGTAGCCATCTTTTGCCATAAGTGCTGAGGATATTTATTATATTTTTTCCACAAGGACAGTTATATAGTTCTGCAAGTTGAAACCCAACACTACAGTGGAAGTTTCCACGGATGTCCTACTCTCATGAAACCAATAGAATCTTTATCTGATGGGAACAGTTCCCCAACGCAATCTCTACCTGATGGAAGCCTTTCCTTGGTACGGTCTTTACTAATCGGGAACGTTTCCTCAGTACGGTATTTATCTCTTCGGCATCTTTCCCTAATGGAATTTTTACCTGATGGGAACTTGCCTTCAAAAACATCTTTACCCCTCTGGAACCTTTCCCTAATAAGACCTCCACCTCTCTAGAACTCTCCTCAACAGAATCTTTACACACCGCAAGAATCAACAGTATCTCCATCTGAAGGGAACCTTTGCCCAATAGAAACTTCACCCCTCAGGAATTTTTCCCCAGTAGAATCTCTTCCTGAAGGGAACCTTTCCCCAATAGAATATTTCCTATCTTATCTACCCTTAATAGTATCCCTGTCCAACATGGGCAGTGAGAGGTGGACACAGGTTGACTGGACAGACATGCAGGCCGTCGCAGGGGGGGGTGCGAGGCCCTGCTCATGTGCACGCGCATTAATCATGTCAGGCTGCAAGCACATAGCTGTTCTAGTTATACCCGGTGAAATAACATGAATTTTTAGACTAAAACAGCATTATTGTGCCAATAATTTCAACGGAGATTTTTTGGATATCACAATCTTTCAAAGGGAAAAAATCAACTGCACAACGATTGGCTTTTATCATCAAATCAGCTCAGCTTTCACTTTATATTGGCATATTGAAGTATGACAGTGCTTCGCGAATTACAATTCAACAAACACTAATACCTAATGGCTCACACTCACTGGTAACAATCGCTTATTTTGACTCATTTCTATGGGAAAATCTCAGATTAACAAAGGTGTAGTATCTGCTGACACCCGCGACAGTTTAACATTTGATTACGATGCAGTATATTTTCTCATACTGGTCAGTCATAAACGCTCTGCTGCAGTATACCTTTAAACAGTGGCGGGTGGTGGACGAAAAACTGGGGGCGGAAAACATCCCTTGAAACGGATGAGATTAGTGACCCGATTTCGATCATTGTTCTTATAATGAAATTAAATCTCTCATAATGAAATGTGAAGGCGAGTGAATAATAAATTCTATAAAATGTTTAATTCACATGCCTTAATAGGCAACTCTTCACGAAAAATCACTGTGGATTTTCCGCGTTAAACTTTGTCACATCCTAATCAAGTCGTCAAACCTGTGTGTAATGATTGTTTAATTGAAGAAGATTGAAATGTGCTTTTTTTGCATTCAACTGGTGCGTTTGATTTCTCGTTTTAACGAAGACAATTAGCAACACCTGAGAGGGGAAAGTTAAAGTGTCTTACACCAGGGAAAGACTAATAAACAGTTTAAAGACATGTTCCGTGTTCTCTGTCCACCGCCAGCCTCTAACTTCAAAACATCAGATTCCCGCTCACCCTTCACTGATTAGGTGATGGTCAATTTCCTTGCCTTTTGAGCCGCACACTTAGCAATTAAATCCTTATAATCCAGCCTGGATGCAATGTCTATTTCGCCAGACAGAGGGGCGAGCCTGCATAGTCTCTCCTGCGACATGGAGGTCCGAAAATAGTTTTGAATTAGTTTTAACTTTGAAAAGCTTCCCTACCCTGATGCCAGTTACTGATATCCTCAATAAGACCCTGAGAGCAATCTCACAGTTGGGAAAGGCGAGTGAGCAGCGAGAGAGAGCATGTTACGTATGACGACATAAAATTAAAAAAAAAAAAATCTGGATAAGCTTTTATCGAGATGAAATGGTAAATAATAAAACTGACACTGAGAATTTTCATTTTAGGAGCATGATGAGTCAAGTGCAGTGATGCAAATTATGTATTAATTTATTTAAAAAAAAATAAAAAATCACACACCAGCCGCGAGGCCCCCTAAAGGCGCGAGACCCTGTGCGGTCGCACACCTCGCACAGCCCATGCGACAGCTCTGCAAACTGGGTGAGTTTAGTCTGTAGGATGAGTAGGTCCTGAAACAGTTCTTCTAGTCTGTAATATGCAGAGTCCGATTGGGTGCTTTCACCTCCACTCAGTGCCACAAGGGCACAGGTGGGTACATTTTAGGATATTCAATATTATGGTAATGATATTTTATACTTCATAAACCTTGCAGGGTTCAATTAAGTACATACATCAATAAAGTATATTTAAATAATATGGTGTTAATGAGTCAGTAGTTTTACGCCTATGTCCTGTTTTTACTAATGCAGTCATAACAGTCGCACAGCAGATGTTATTTTGCGCTGCTTTTAATCAGAGGAAAGGGTTTCAAAGCAAATGCATAGGCTAAACCCAGGGAGGTGTTTGATGCATGGTTCAATAGGTGTCCTTTGATATGCACAATTCTCAAAATAATTGTTCAACAGTACATGTCATAAAAATACAATTTTTACTCAAAACAAGTCGGATGAGCTCAGATCAATGAGGCTATCAAGACCCAAGGTCCAAACAGATGTTAAATATGTTATAATTGTGAGAAATAAGGTTAAAAGGAGACAAGTCAACATCAGTTGATTACACAAGAGCAAGCATCCATGAAACAAACACAACACAAGGGTTAATGTAAACCAGACATGGAAGGATGAATTAGGGACAAGTATGTTAGGAACAGTTGAGCTGCTCAATCAGATTACTCGTGGTAAGTGAATATTATAATGAATTGGGTAGGCTTTTGTCAAAAACTATAAATAAATAAATAAATAATAATAATAAAGAGAAACTTGCCATATTTATGCAGGAAGCGAACTAGAAGAGACACAATCAATGCTTTCGCAAATGAACCATCTCCGCTTATTTAAGCAGTGAGTTGAGATCTCTCTGGACACCACTAAATGGGAGCACTCAAGTTGATTCCAGACCATTGCTTTTGATAAAAGGCTGTTTGCATGATTGCATTCCATTGTTATTTGACCCTCTTTGCCTTATAACATCAACCCCCAGCTCCTACCCTTCTTTCCCCCACACGACCTTCTTAAGTTCCTTAAGCTCCTCAGAATTCTTATTGGGTGCAAAGCAATTACTCTAAGGGCTGTATTTTCTGCCTTTGGAAACAGAAACGGATGTGGCGGTAATGCTATGCACAATTTTGTCCGTTGCAAATGGCATATTTATCACCCAGTTTGGTATTTTTAGGGTCTGAAACAAAGACATTTGTGTCAAAATGGGTTAAACAGTGTATGCGGGGGTGTGTCAATGCATAAAAGTGCCACTTTGCAAGTACTGTGTCACAGACTTTGTGTTTTGGCTCACCCAGATCACATTTAAACACAAATACTGGTATGACATATGGTGCAACAGCCATTTTATGTTACTGACCTGTTGCTAATAAACCTGATTCAATGTTAGATGATCCATGGCAAAATTATGAGGCAGGGGTTGATGGAGGGGCTTTACATTAGCTGCAGCAAAAAGCAGGTTTAGCGGCAGTGAAAAGCAGCTGGCATTCAGGTGGAAACAGCCATGTTTTTAGAGGGAGGCCATTTAGAAACCTTATGGGAGCAGACTGCAATTGGAAAATATCACTCATCTGAGCATCAACTAATACAACCAGAGCAATTGGCTCTCGTGGCTTGATAAAATATGCGCAGCTGCAGTAGGGAGTAAATTGGCTAACATCTGATACTTTAGACATGAAAATTGTGTCTGAGAAAGTGGCACATCTCAGTAATGTTTTCAGGGTTATTGGAAGCTACAAAAGGCACTGTCAAAGGAATAGTGACATAATTCAATAGTGTTTGCTCAGCTTTTCCATGGCACTAATATATATATATATATATATATATATATATATATATATATATATATACATACATTTTTTTTCAGGCTAAAAAACAGGATTACGCATAACTGCTAAGTGATTTATCATTACCTGCTTAGGAACTGTCAAAACTTCAAAGATGGAACCAAGCGCAGATCCACTGTAAGCCATGAGATACTTTAATAAAGGAGTTTACAGCCGCAATTTGCAGAAACAGAAACATTAAAGTGCAATAGGGGCTCTTGCTTCAGGATGGTCAGGGGTCGTCCGCGTCAGACACAACCAGTGATCTCCAGGCTGAAAAGTGAGGGCAACGCTGAAGTGCCAAAAACTGCTGTTCCTCGAATGGCCACTTGAGGCTGCCTGCAAAAGCGAGTCAATCCCCGTTTATCCCCATTTTAAAATAGTCCAATTTTACAGTAGAAATAAATATATTTACAGCCTGGGTTGAAAATAGTTTTAGTTTCCGTTACTATTTTTTTCTGCCATGAAAACTTTGAAGGGGTGAATTTTTATATAACTCACCTATTTAAATTATATTGAGGCTTTAATTTCAGCATAATGGGGTGGCTGCATTGAGTGACTGGTGGCTATAAAGCCATATAAGACAATCATGTTAGATAAAATGCTCAGTAGGTGGCAGTAGCACAGCAAAATGGTTAAAGTAGATTTTTTACTTGGAAGAAGAAGAAGACGAGGAAAGAATTTGTTTTATAGCCAGGGTGGTAATAAATTTGCATGCTCTGTTGTGTTCTGTAATGTATGTTAACGCTTTGGCTATATAAAATGTACACTTTACTCATGCCAATAAAGCCAACCTCGGACAACTTTCACTTCAGACAGCCATCTCACATATTAGTGACACTCGATATGCCGATCGTGTTAAAGGCATGTTTTTCATTTCCAAAACCATAATAAACTTTTCAATGTATTCCTAAACCAATTAAAAAAAGATCTGAAACAGTTGTGAAATGAATGTCTTTTTCATTGGTGATAAAGCTCACAAAATAATTACAATTTGGCCGTTGCTACGGGTATGGCAGTTTTTCAATGCATTTCAATGTGGAGAGTTACGACAGTCCCCATTTCAACCCCTGCCCTAACCTAACCCTAAGCCCTAACCATAATCCAGAATCCTTCTCCTAATCCCTTGATATCGACTGCCGTACCAATAAAAACTGCCGAGTCTCTAGACCAGGGGTCCCCAATCTTTCCCAGAAAGGGCCGGTGTGGGTGCAGGCTTTCATTGCAACCAACCAGCTATACACCTGATGCTACTAGTCAAGCTTATTAGTAAGGAGTCCAGGGGTTGATTAGTAATATCAGGTGTGTAGGTGTTTGTTTGCAATGAAAGCCTGCACCCACACCGGCCCTTTCTGGGAAAGATTAAGGACCCCTGTTCTAGACACTGCCTTACAATTTACGTCACAAGAATATTACAGAAGGCACTTATATCAAAAAACCCACACAGTTGTATTCTCATGCCTTTTGCAGCGATGTTCATTAGTAATGGCTGTAATACAACGTTTCATGTGTAAGTTAACGTAGAAACGAAAATCTGTCACTTTAAAGGAAAAAACCACGTTCGTATGCTAGCTAGCCAACTAGCCGTCCCGTTGACTTGAATGGGACTTGTCCCTGGACAAACAAGTGAACTTATCAGTGTGTCCTTGATAATGAAATGGATGGCTTCAGGGTAAAATCATTTGGATAAATCTGTGGTTATGGTGTGTCTACAGTGAGTGAGGCATTTTCATGGTAATGATGTAAAACCTTTGATTTACCTTTGTCAATAGTTGAGACTAAGAATAGTCTGAATAGAAATGTTCAATGTTACAATATTACAAATGTAATTACAATGGAGATCACTTACTACTCATACTATTTGAATTAGTGTTATTATTATAGTTGTTGTTGCCAGTGGCGCAAATAGAACTGGGAACTGGGGGGAACACAGACACGTCCTTTATGGAAACAATTAGTCCTGGCTAGTTCTCAATCATTTTCCTTCATTGACGCGTTTTCCAATTGTCGTAATTGGCAACTGAAGACATGCTTTCTCTCCATATGCGATCTAATAGCGATGAAATCATGGGGTAAAATCAGTATAATTGAGGATTGGGGTGGACAAAATATCCGTTTTTAACAATTATTAGTCCTGACCTGTTCTTAGTCATTTTCATGATTAACAGAAGGTTCACTCCGAGAGCGCTCCGCACTTAACAGGTGCTGCTTGTTCTCCCCGATTAGGTAAGAGGAAAATCATTCATCTGGACACGTATTTGCTTAATTGAAATCAACGTTATTCAAAATTACTATTGGTATGAATTAAAAAAGTGGGAGTGAAATAGGCAATAAAAAGCATTCGGCTCAAGCTACTTGCGCAGGTATGCAATTTTGACTAACATTGATTTAAAATCAGCAAATACGTGTCCAGAAGAATGATTGGAATGAGTCTGGGTCACACAGGGAGGACTGATTCAGCGTGCCACCCTAAGATTTTCACTGGCTCCATCTGGCCACCCCTCTGAACATTTTCTAGGGGCGCCACTGCCGTCTGTGCCAGCCTGGTTTTTTCTGCTTTCTCTTACCCGTTTCTGTGCAGCCACGATTCCTATCTTTTGCTGCTGGGGCTTACGTACCCTGATTTCAGACTCTTGATTCTCTCTCTGGTTTGCGACTTTGTGCTGTGCTCTGTGCCTTCTTTGGTTTTGACCTCCCGCCTGTTTTGGGCCCTTTCCTGGATACCCCTTCTGTACTGTGTCACTGTGATCACCTGGCTTGGACTTTGACTGTTTATAAAGGATACAATTTTTTTTGCATCCCGAACTGCTTGCTATTGGTTCCTTTCCTCCGAAGTTACAATTCACTGTGATTCAAGGTAGTGTAATTCACTGGTAAACTGAATGGGCACGATTATAACATTGATAAAGCACCTATTTAAAAGAAGTAGCAGGCGTGCAAAGCAACATATTTTACAAGGAAAATTACGATCTTGCAGATTGAAATGCTCTTATGTACCTTCTTCTAGGTAATCTGCGGCAGTGCATCAACCAAGGTCGCATTCGATCCATCTAATTATTCTAACAGTGTGGGACAATGAGGCTCTTTTCACCACACAACTTGAATACATTCCTATTCGAAGGCCATATTCGAAGTACATTTACTCATCTGTTTGCTACTGCAGTGCTTATTTATAAGGCACCTAAAAAATGTTCCACTATGTACACAAAAGTCATTTTCTTCACCTGAACAATGTCAAATGCCCGAGCCAAGTCATACTAGGTATGGACAAAATGGACTTGGAAATACCCCTGAAAACGTGGCTTGAACTTTGAAGTATTTTCATGAGTGAGTCCCATTAATTTGAGTGCTTACTAGCAACTTGCAGGAAAGAGGGCTAACCATGCAGAACATTGCAAAAGCAAGATGAAGAAACTAATACAGTTTCAAATGGGTCAAATAGATTGTACTGAACTGACTGCTGGTTACAAGAACATTTTTAATGGGTCGAGGGGAGTAGATTCAAATGTTATTACGACATATGCCCAGCACAAAAAAAGCGAAGATAGAAAAAACTTTTGCAGGAAAGAACTTTGTATTTCTAAATGAAAGTTACCATTGACATCACGTTAAGTTATTTATTTATTTATTTTTAACTATTTTAGAGCCAGCGTGATTGGTCACATCAATCAAGAAGACATGCATCTCAGAAAGGTTTAATTTGTGGCCACAGAGTGTTTATGACTGGGCTGCCATTCTGCAACAATTTGTATCTGAGGCTTATGCACTAAAACATATAACGTGGTCTCATGCTATGGTGTTCAAACTCAGTCCTGAGGAACCACTATTTATGCTTTTTTCATTGCAACTACAATGGCGATTCCAGGCCCATGTTCCCAAAGCCATCATAAAAGTTGCAGTTTACAATATCGTTTGGTCACTTATCAAAACCCTAATATGAGGGACAACTACGGTTAGCTGAAGCCATTGCAGAGGGATCGTTACCAAATCGCTACTAACAACGTAGTTGCAGCATCGTTCTTGTATACCTGACACCAATTTAAAATTAAATTGTGGTCGTTATATATTGCGTATTATAAAATAAGTTTTTTAACTCGCTAACCAGTTGGCTACCTACCTAGCTGCCAATTGCATTACAGAGTTTGATATCATTTTAGCTTGCTAGCTACGTAGCTAACTAGCTCACTATTTCAGTATCAGCGATAAATTGTTGATTTTTTTTGTTGTGTGTTTATTTTATGGGCTATGTGTAGGGTAACCACATCCATTGTAGTGAACGCTAGCTTATTGACAAGCTAGCAAATTAATGCACAATTCAACATATTTTCCTGGACTCCGGCAAGTGTGGAGGACGAAAGTCAATCTTGTTCCCTTCTCTCGCTCCTGGTTGTAATTATGGCCGATCGGCGGGAGTTGAGAACAAGGAAACTTGAAAACTGAAACGAACGTAAAATTTTTTAACAGGGCCTTCGGGAGACCGAAGGAGGCATTCCAAATGGCCTGCTTTCATAATATATCTACATTAACGAGCCCAAATAGCCTGATGTGACATAATGGCGCAAGATGAAAAAGCAATCATAGCATCTGTGTTGCTTGACAGCCATTCTGTCCACTCTATCTTGCTTGGCGGAAGAACGAATAGTTCTCAATTTTATTGTTACATTATTACCAATAAATTGTATATTATTTTTTTTGTGTGTTTATTTAACGGGCTATATGTAGGGTAACCGTTTTATAAAAGCAATAAGCCCCTTGAAGCTGTGGGTTACAGTGATTTTATAATGGCGGAGGGGCACTAAGGCACTCTGCTGCCCATCGTGCCCTAAAACGCTCCTCCGTCATTGTAAAATCACTGTAACCGACTGCTTCTCGGGGCTCATTCCTTTAATTTGGCATTTGATAGGTCAGCAGTATCAGCACATGTATTTAGTCAGTGTAGTCGCAATCAATTTTTCTAATTAACAATACATTCATTCCAAAAACTCTCCGCACTATCAGGTAATGCTTGTTCACCTCTTTAAGGCAAATTGAAAATCATTCATTCAGTTTTTGTTGTGTTTCTGACATTATTCCAAGGTTTTTTTGGTATATTCACAGACATACTGTCACAACCCTCATGTACATTAATTAGTCCCTCCCCATCGGTCTTCATGAGTTTTGTGGTTTGTCTCCTTTAAGAGTGCTTGAGGTCAAAACTCTCTAAAAATATTTTAATTTATTATAATCACTTTCTGCAGTTTTTAAAGGAGTGAACTGGAATGGCTAGGCAGAAAAAAAATTCAGTATTGAAACCAGTAATTATTGTTCTGTTCTGGGGTCTGTGTTTCTAAAAGCCTTAGCAAAACCAAAGCTCTGCAAGATTGTTTGAAATTCATTGAATGTCCTTTATGGACTATCATGGACTCAAAGGAACAGCTTTAATTGAAAGTAGCCAGTACAATTAAATGCCTGTTCAGCAACTGACTGTTACAACCCATACAGCTTTTAAGCCAATTTCATCAAAATTACTACTGTATCCATATTTATTGGCAAACTCAGTGGGTATTCAATGATATATCAATACAAAATGAGGAATAAGGCTGGTTTCACAATTCTGAAAAACATGAGCTCAATTTTACATGAAAAGATTACCTCAATAACGGGATGCCACGAAATGAAGTTGAATGCCACAGACAAATTTTTATAGTTTAATGCATTGTGATAATAGGGTATGAAATAAATTACATAAATTGATCATTGTTTGTGCACCTCATCACAGATTTACATATTTCTGAACCAGGATTTTTTGAAGAGAAGAGTTACAAATTTGCTGCGATAGAAAAAAATAACTAAAATTGCTAAACAGCATTTGAGGTTGAGGAAAGAGGGAAGATCTTGGATTGCTTCAAATGTGGATGGTTTTCTCGACAGTTCGCGTCAGTCGCAAAATAGACACATCCTCTTAAAATTAGAAGTACCTCTTTAATCAGCAAACAGGCTATTGTGAGACGTAATGACATCCCAGAGTAATATTCACTTTGAGACTTGAAGAGAAGTGCAATTTGCAGTGTTTACTGTAAGTTAAAATAGACTGAACAAATAAGGAGCATGAAAACAAAAACAAGAGGAAAATCTAAAAATATCTCTCTTGAAAGGGACAAAAGGTGATGATTCTTCAGTATATCATCTCCACTGCTGGAATGGTTTGCTCTGTGTATGAGATATTTGAGGGCGGTAACTCATTTGAGGGTTTTCACAGTCGGGTGAAAAGCGGGACTCAATACCCAGGACACAATCGCAGGAAAGGGTGGGTGAGGGGTCCCTGGAATGGAAAGTTTGTTTTCGGTCGTATTTTTTATTTCTAAGTGATTAGTATCATAACTAAATTAATATTGGCTGAATAAATTGGTCGAGATACTGAAGGTTTTTAAAAAAAAAAAAAAACTAGTGAAGCCTCCGTGGTGTAATAGTCATGTCTTTCCCTCGCCAAAGAAAGGGATATCAAGGTATCAAAAAGAAAGAAAAGCAAAGGAACGAAAGCAAACTGTGAGAAAATGAGCAAACTGACTTCCTTCAAAAGAGAGGTGAGTACAAGTAACACCGTTTAAGACTTATCTAAGTGTAAATCAAGCAGTTTTTCGGATTAAAGGCAGTCATCTTGGAATCTTGCTAGAAGCATATTTGCTTTGTTCAGTAATCAGAAAATCATAAATTAACCCGCTCCATAGACATAATGATACAATGATACAATGATACATTGTATCTATCAACATTATCTTTCAAAGCCCAGCATCATGAAATGCATCACTCAGTTTCGAAAAAAGCCACAGAGAGTGGATCAGGTTCCTCATCCTCGTCTGATGATATTAGTGAGGACGTGAGACAGTGAGATCATGAAGTGGCTAACGCTCATGAAAATTATTACAAGCAACCGTTTGACATTGAAGTGTTGGAGACCTCACGGTAAAGACAGCTCAACTTTATAATTTTCTCAGTTACAAGTAGGCCAAGTCAGCCAAGAACTGAGAAGCAATGGTGGCTGCTGATCTTAAAATAGGCAAAGCTAAAAGACACCCTTTTCTGTCTTAAACCATTTTAAATCATTTTCTCTTGATACTGATGCATTAACCTCAAAAATATGCGATATTATCAGCCAGTTTTCTTGTTATGGTGAGACCAGAAATAAAACTATTTAATTGCATTCAAAATTCAGCACAATATACTCCACATCATCAAAAACTGTGGATGTGGTTAGTAAATAATTATTTTAATTTAACCAACCAAGCACAGATAGTCTGCACTGAAGGATATACAGTAACTGTAGTTAATGCAGAAAATTAGCAAGTTGTTTCCCTTGTTGTAAAAAAAAAAAAAAAAGTTCAGTCTTGTCCAGTTATCTTTTATTATGCAGTAGAGAGACCATTATCCCAATGTACAGGCTAGAAAACTGAAATGGTACTTTTAGCTTTGCCATCTACCTTGGAAATAACTACTTCAATAAACATAAAGAAAATAAAGTTCTCTTAAACATAATACTCCAAGCAAACCTCATTGAGCCATAGTAAACGTATCATACAGGAATTGAAGGCCATATGTTGTGGAGGGAGCCGTGAATTATGGTGGGATTATGAGCTGAGCAGATTCAAGTTCCCATCACAGATTATTATCACCAGTTTGAATGTGGTATGAACAGTGCTATGACTACTGTGGTATAAAAAATACTGACAGTTGTTGGACCATTATTAGTAAAAATAAGTAAAGAAAAAAAATTGAAGTGGTACATGGGAGACATGAATTAAGACTGGAGGGCCATACAGACTTCTTATGTAAAGGGGCCTGAATTTTCTGCCGTAGCCCTGACTCATTTAAGGAGTATAGCTAACAATTAGCAGAGCACATATGAGCACCACATGCCATCAGACCTCATTGCTGCCTTGCAGTCCATAGAATTTGGTGTCAACTCCCATTAAAGCATTGATCCATCATCGTCGGACATTGTTACCTGATGTTTTACACCAGAAAACCGCTTAGAGCGGGCATCATCAAATCCAGGTTGGTGAACTGTTAGTTTTCCACCCTTCCTTCATCTGAGGGACAGGTGTTAAAGGGGCAATAAGCGAAATCGTTTCACTGCTAGGTTTGCTGCTGTGCACTGCCTGTCGACCAAAACAAAGAGCGTCATGAGCCACACCTCCCTCTACCTCTGCTATTCGGCAGAATGACGGGCCAGTTTATATTTCCGCAGCGGATTTACTCAGTTCATCACACCTGAAAAGCTCAGGAAACTGCAGTTTTGCTCTAATTGCAAATGTTAGCTGGCTGACGGGCTACTCACCTAACACAACCGTAACCTGGCCCATTGCTGGGACCGAGCCGCCAACAACTCAAACTCCGGACATTAACGCAAGTCATGATTGTTACATTAAATTTAATTAAATTCACATAGCAACATGTGCCAAACGTTACTGAAACACTTATTAAAGCAGACATTTGACCTTATGTTGTTACTTACCTGTCCAGGAGAAGAACAGCTAGCTCCGAGTCAAACTGTAGCCCCTTTAGCTCTCGCAGCGCTCTCCTCCTTGGAAATGCAAGGCTAATATTAATCCGGGTTCTGTTCCTTTCTTTATCCGACAACTTCTTTGCCAACGACCGTTGTTTCTTTAGAAGTAATTTCGGATCCTGCTCATGTTCAGGTGAATGTTTCGTTCCGCTCTCCGTCATTTCACTTTTAAAAAAATATGCGCTGCCACTGCTCATGGACTATATTAATGCATTCTCGGGAAGGAGGAGGCGGCAATTCTGCTCATGGCTGTATGAATGCATTCTCGGGAAGGAGGAGGTGGTGATTGACATGAACGTACAAGAACGCGCAGCCTGACTGGGCTTTTAAACAAGGGGCTGGAGATCAACACAGAGAGCGGGTGTGTGACGTCCTGCTATACTCCATATGAAATTACACATCGCGTTCTTCACAGGGCGATTTTTAATTCCTTCAGTCTGGAAATGATGCAACTCTGCTTATTGCCCCTTTAATACAGACTGGCCAAAAAGAAGCAATTGTTCAGTTTGTAAGTTCTTGACTGGGCAAAAAGGGAAATCAAGGCTGAATTTGAGGTCCAGATTTGATGATCCCTAGTACAGAGGATTGCACTTATTCTTATCTTCCAGGTGGTATGGTTGCAGCCCTGAGAAAGTACTTCCGTAAGCAAACACATGCAATGCAGAGAGCACCCATAGTGCCAACACACTTTATGAAGTATGGAAGAGTCTTGTTGAAAACATACAGTGCTTCAAATTGAAGATAAAATACAAACATTCATCCTCAGAAGTCTGAAGTCCAAATATAGAAAGCAAAGGTTCTCCCCTGTAATTAGTTCAATCTGCCAGGGTTTATCAGTTGACATAATGCTTCAGCCAGTCCAGAGGGTAGGATTCATTAAAAAGCAAAATCAGAAGTATTACTTCATCAGTGATGAGGAACACATGGGAGAATTTCTTTCCTTCACATTACCTGGCTCATACCCGTCTGTTTATTGCTCGACTTGATGTGTATTATATTATTTCAATCTGCTGACCTTGATCACGGCAGTAGTGTAATAGGACTGTGAGGACAGCAGCATTGAAAGCAATGTACATACAGCTTGACTCACCTTCATATTCCATTCAGCACTGGCCTTGTGGTTCATAGTTTGTTTTAATAAGGCATGATCGTCACGCTCAGCGAGTGGACAAGAGGAAAGAAAGAAAGAAAGAAAGAAAGAAAAAGAGAGAAAGATTTGATTTTAAAATGCAAATTACAAGGGCGACTACAGTGGAAACTCATACAAGTGAACACGATGACATACCCAAAATCAGAGAAATGCTAAAGAAGATGTGGCCTTTTTGCTACTGTGGCAGTACCAGACCAGAACGGTAAACAGTGAGACAGATCTCATCACTAGGCACCCATTGCCATGTCCTGTAGGAATGAACAGAATGAATGAACTACAGCAGCTCTTCATGAAGAGCATAAAATGACCTTTAAGACAAAGGTTTGGCTTTGTTGAAGGTTCCAGTCCAGTCAGAAGGTCCGTGGAGACTTTATGCCGCTGCCAAGCATTAACATATTAAAGTGATAGTCAAGAAGGCTTTCAAACAGATGGTCTTATTTTATGCAAATGATATTATGCAAACTAGACCCTTAGGCTCGCCTTCTCTCTTCCTTCTTTTAATTGGCTGATGTAAAGGTGTTAGACATTGCAAGTTCCAAGGTAGCATCTCCACCGTCTGATACTAAAACAGAGAATGATATTTTTATCGAGCACCCGGTGTCAGCGTCTGTATGCAGAGCTGGCGAATCCAATTCAATTTCCTGTGATTGCAATGTTTTTCAAGGCTCACACAGTTGATTGCACTGGCTGCATTCTTCGCTCAGCAGTCCAGCATTGGGGCCAACTGTCATTTCCCAATTCTGAATGCAGCCACCGCAATAAAGATGAAAATCACACGCTTTCAGCCTCTCCGTACTCTTTGCTGTTGATTGGCCACATTGTATTCTGGTGCTCGAACTTTTAATGCAAAAATGTGATTATAAATGCCCCAACGAGCTGTGCACTGCAAGTCCTGGTTACCAGCCAATGGGAGTCCCTCCTGGACCACTTGAATATCATTACAGACTGACGGCATACACCAAAATTACCTGGTCGTTCCTTAACACCAAAGGCTGATTTTGTAAAATTATGTATGAGACAAAATTTAGCTGCCACATTGACTGCTTGCAGCAGTCTCTTAAATCTCTTCTTTTAGTGTCATCTTGAAGTCAAAACATAAACTGATATGTCCTAATTGTGTTAGCAACTTACATAGTTTGAACCATGCATATGTGACAATTGATGGGTCCTGTCCTTAGAAATGCCTCCTAATAAGTAAGCACCCAGGCTACCTTGCCAATGAGCCAGGCTCTTTGGGGAAGTGTTCAGCGGGTGTGACTCTTACTCAGGAGCCTGGGGTTCAATCCCACGTCTGAGCCCTCCATCAGCCTGCCACATTCTGGCGTAATCAGCAGGATTCAGGGAATCCCAGTGGATGGCAGCTTGCGTACAGCATGGAGCGGGAGAGATGTGTCAGTTGACGGTCCTGTCACTAGAAATGCCTCCTCATAAGCATGTGTCCTGGCTACCTTGCCAATAAACCGGGCTCTTTGGCGATGTGGTCAGCGAGTGTCACTCTTACCCGGGAGTCTGGGGTTCAAACCCTGCCCGGGCGCTCCTTCAGCCTGCAACACAGTCAGTTCCCACTGCGCAAACTGCAAACGTAGTTGTCAACGTACCCAAGAGTGTGTGGAAGAAGTCTTTATGTTCAGAAAGAAACTACGAAACATTAAACTAAACCAGACTGCTGGTTTTTGACTGTTTTTTTTTTTTTTTGAGAGAGAGAAAAATGCGGCTTATGGCGATGCATGATCAAAATGTCTGACAAGTAAATACAAAATGTAATGGATTTTGTAATATTCAAATAGTGGCTCGCATGGTTGTCGCTGTTGGATTTCCACAAGACGTTTGTGGGACTGAAACCAGCCCAAGCCTCTCTGTGTGGAATATTCATGTTCAAATGGATTTCCTCTGGTTTGTGACTGGATATTCCCAGCATGATCCATTGTAGATACACAGGCGTGTCGACTAAATAAAGGCAGTTATGATGTTTTGAGCAAACTGTTCTCACAAAGGAATAGGTTGACTGGATAGGTTGACAGTACAAACGGCAAAAAAAAACAATCTTACAGAACTTTGTTTAAAGTGTGCTGACGTTTTAAAATAATGATGAATTTCACTAGGGAAATTGTTAGGGAGGATGCCTGGGTGTATAAATCCATGGACTTTCATGTGGGAAAGCAGGGTTTGATGCTTCCGCAAGTACAATCTTAGGAACAGTAACCAACAATTTTTTTTTTTTTTTTTGCTGCCTTACCATTACTCTGAGCCCTAACCTAAACCTCACCCTGACCTTAACTTTGACTTGTGAGAAGAAATAACTTTAACCAAAGGTGCAACATTTTACAAACAGTTTTAAAATTTAATTAATTTTTTTTAAGACCCAGTACTGCTGTTACTTTCAGTAAGGTGTGATTATTCACAATAACTGAGGAAAGGCAGAAACGGTCCTATTGGTGGTATCAGAAACAACTGTATGGGTCATATCAGATGGCTTGGAAGACTCAACCAATTTGGTGATTTTGTTGTGAGGATATGTTGATTTTAAGACAAACCAACCAAGCTGGGTTAAACAAAGCCCTATTCCAGTTTATATTGTCATCCTCCATATCTATGCATACAACTTCCTCTACAAGGAATGACTTTTGGATACATGCCTAACATATACACTGGGGTTCAACACCCCTATCTTATCCCATGTTAACAAACCATTTTAAAGCGGTGAAATGTCCATCCAAGCCTGCTAAATCTTGCAAACTAGAGCACCATGTTTAAAAGAATTGCTTACATCACTGCATCTGCTGCTCATGAAAGTTTGCTGGAAATTTGAACAAATCCCTTTTTTGGCGCATGAGTTTGTGACATAATGTTCAGTGCATGGCAAAACTCTTGATCCACCCATTATGTAGCATATAAACAGAAA
Organism: Gymnothorax reevesii; assembly: GCA_029721435.1. Classification (NCBI taxonomy): domain Eukaryota; kingdom Metazoa; phylum Chordata; class Actinopteri; order Anguilliformes; family Muraenidae; genus Gymnothorax; species Gymnothorax reevesii. The sequence goes on along the minus strand of CM056575.1, from coordinate 126,548,505 downwards.
GTAACTGTATCAAACAAAACGCCACATATTGCATTATTCACATTTTTTCAGTGAGAATACTATTAGTATCTATTTTCCCACATTTGTGGAATAAAATTTTGAACAAGAAGGTGTTTGTTGACATAGGTAAAGATAGTGGTGTCCCAATAAAATGAATCTCACTGTACTGTATATAACCAAAGATAAGGTCCAATTGGAGGTCAAATGGTTACGCTATCAGAAAAAGTCCATCAAAACTATAAGACAAAAGAATTAGAGGCACAGTTTACTTTGTATTATGGAGGCTATATGCCTGAGACAATTCTGGGATCACTGTTAAAGCCATACTGTCACACCTGAGAACAATATCCATCTGGGAGTCTATGTCTGTGGATTTTAAGGAGAAAACCAAACCTATGAACCTTTGTGTCTGAAGGTCTGAAGACTGCTGTAGCCATTCCTGCTCCTGTCTTTATCCTTATTGTACACAGAGCAAGCAGGCAGTAACGCAAACACAATTTCACCTCTCAGTGGGCCGCTTGGAGTAAATGTTTTAAATAAATTACGCACGCTGAGACATGCACTGGCACCTTAGCACAAACACCCCCTGCATCCAGAGATAATAACAGCTTGTCAGGCCATTGCTCTTTTCTGGATGAAATAATGAAAATTTGGAGAGCACACTGGTGCAGAAAATGCTCTAACAAAAACCTAAAACTCATCAACAGTGAAATAAATGTAAAATTGCTCCATCTTAAAATGTAATGAGCACCCATCTCTCCCCCCCAAAAAAGACTTTTACAAAAAGACTGTAATGTTTTTATATTGGCACACCAAGGCCTGGACTAATGGCAGAGAAGAAAAGCACAGATTGTGAGTTTGCAGGCGATAATTATGAGCGAGTGCATTTTTTTCCCCCAAGAATAACCATGCAAATTTAAACAGGCGTTTCGAAAAAAAAAAAGAAAAGAAAAAACATGCTTTGGACATATGTGTGCATCCTGTTCAAAGTATAGCTTGACAATGTGGAGCAGGTAGCTGGCAATACAGTAAAAGATGGCCATCATTGGAATTGTCGTCTCTGTAATTGCTAAAATTGTACATTTCAATACATAGTGTAAGGCAAGTACAGAGATGAATTTTTTTTTTCCTGTTAAGGAAGGAATTGTCAAAATGGGACTGATATTGTATCAGATTTCTGTTAGACCTTAGGGATTTCGTAATGAGAGGTGATTAATCAACTGATATAATTCTGTATTATTACTTTTGTTGTTGTCATTACTGGTTTTATTGTTGGTGTTATATAATGTGCTCATCAGGTACACTCCCGCCTACCCACATCAGGAACTAGGCTCACCTGGTTTGTTTAAGATAGCAACCTTGGTGTTTGACTCTAATGTTAAGTGGCCTCTGGCAGTTGCTTTATTCTCAAAATTCAGCCGTTAAAGAGACTGAGGAGGTCTCACAGTTAAAGAGGACCGCGAAAACCCTTGTAGAGAGAGCAGGAGCAGTATCACGAGCAGAGGGTAGTAACGATTGAAAAAAACAGATTGACACTTAAGGAATACCAAGTACAGCAGAGAGAGATAAAGAAGCGGACACAGCAAAATGCAGCATTTACTGCTTTAAATACGTCTAGCGTGATGGTCTTGTAGAGTCATAAAAGTGGTCTACAACGGGGCATTGTGGTGATAAAGTCAATGGGACACTACCATCACAGTGGTTACAAGTTGTTGGCTCATATCCATCCATTGGACCTTCATTTAATTTCAGTCCCCCCCCCCTAAAATCTTCCTGTCTCAATGTCCAGTCCAGTTCACCAAAAAAAAAGAAAGAAAGAACGTCTTGTACTCAACAGTTTTGCCACCTGGGATGTGACAATGTTGATGCTGAATATCTCAGGGCCACATCGGACATATATCTTATCATCATAAAATTCGGAGCTCAAGGCTTTTAATCAGCTCAATGCACAGACACTGTGTAACAAATATCTCTTATTATGCTGACCCTGAAGGCAGCAAAGACCATGATGGCTCCATTGGGCACAACTGATGGGGTGTCTACCTCACAACCATGTAAAACTCTTAAACAACTTCAGGAACCACACAGTTTGACCTCTTATTTGTAGCATGGATTGCTAAGCATTTCTATGAAGCTTAACGAAAGTTCAGGCAGGAAAAATCTCTCTCTCGGGCACGTCAACTCCATTTATTTTCTTTTCATTCACTCACATGATCACCCATATACCTCTGCAGTCAATGTCTGGGGCTGTCAGTTGAGCAGTCAGCTGGTGTAGCAGCTGATCTCTTCCATCAAACCGTGGCACACCTCAGTTGCATCGCTAGCCAATCATTATTTTGCTGTCTTTTTAAAAATTGTTATTTTACTCTTCTCTAGTTCATTCATGCTGCTGTTCGCTGAGATTAGCTCCGCTCTTGCAATCTACACTCGCCTCCATTTCTCGCATACGCACTGGCTGCATCATCCAGACCACGCTTCGGCCGCCCCTAGCTTACCCACGTTATATCTGGTGCCAGCTTTCCAGCCATCTACTATAGCGCAAGCCACTTTTGCCACAGGCTGATCGCCTCCATGCCTCGCTCCTTTGCTGCAGTAATTTATGCAAATGGAGCCTCGACCGTGTATTGCGTGCTATGCATGTTCATACTTTTAGTAGTCCATTATTCCAGTGTTAATACATCCTCTTCTTTTATTGGTCTTAATAATGTTCTGTTTCCTGAGATGCTAAATTTTGGGTTTTCATTGGCTGTCGGTTGCGATCATCGGAGCTCCAAGATCACAAGCACCACCGCTCCGGATCTTCCCCGGCTCTGTGCCGATTCCAGCTGATCTGGTTCAGAGCCAGGGCAGATCCGGAGCGGAGGTGCTTGCTACCTGGATTGGAAGAGGTGGACACTTGAAATGTTTGGTCTGCGTGCTGTGAATCCGTATAGTATGAATTTCGCTTTTGAGCCGAGTTACTGGGAATAATCAGCTTTCTTTTTGATGATGGTCTGGTCTGCTGAGATGCTCCGGTACAACATGGCCGATGGGCCAAGTTTCAAAAATAACATGGACGCATTCGGCTAAAAAATAGCCAGTGCAGATTTACCCTCGATCTGTTTTATTGCTAAATGGGCTAATAAAAGCCAATAAAAGCTCATCGTTGTAGCTTGTAAATTGCAGGTCTGGTGTTCATTCAGTGCGCTGTCGGTTTAAAATGTCAAGGCTTATATCTTCGGATTCCGTGGATTTCCTCTTTCATTTGACGTATCGTTGGTATACATGGCACAGATCCAGTGGAAATGCTAGCGATAGAGCTCTAATATTATGTTTTCCTATGTTTTGCTAGATGCTTATGTACTTGATTGGTGCTTGAATTGTGTTCGGTTTTGGAAACTGTCATAATGAGTTTTATCGGAATTCATCCCTTGAGCGTATGCCGAACGAAGATTTTGCTATTAGGGAACGTGCTGCATTTATCATGCATATTAATTGCCCTTGGTCTGGGGGCATGTGGTCATAAGAGGTTGCTATTGTTTTGAATGTATCTTTTCAACTGGTTCATGTATTTAGACCAAAAGTCCGGCGCCCAATTCCCATCTCCTGCGTTTGGCCTCCTCTGTGCCTAAACTGCATGACGTCATATCCCTGTATGAGGCCGATTTGAAATTCTGGTCAAGACTGTCGACTCATTGGATTGGCTTGACGTTTTCCATAAAGTGCTTTGTTCCTCAAATTCTCCTCAGTTTTTGCCTATGCTGCCCTTCCGTCGAGTTCGGTGGTTATTTTCAAGGTCAGAGGATGCAACAGCATCCTTTCATCAGGTAGTGTTTGTATGCCTGTTTGAAGAGTGTGGTTGAGATTATTGGTCTAATGTGATACGGGATCTCATTCCAAATGTTAATGTGTATGTGAAAAACAGATTTCTTGGCCGTAGTTGTTTCTATTGACATGCACAGGAATAGGTGCATGAGAAATAGGTCAAATTATGTGCTCTTGTGCTGCTTCTATTGTTGGAGGGGAGTTACTGTTTTGGATGTGCAAGTAAAATTTTGCGACTAAATTATTTGTGTTGTTCTGTAAGGTCAAGGCTATGGATCCAGATGACATCTGGATTAAAAATAAATAAATAAATAAAATTGACAGTGTCATCGGCTGGTAGCGGAATATTTAATACGAATACGAATATTTTTACACATTGATTAGGTCAATAATATACAGGAAAAACTATTAAAAGAGGTAAGGTTGAAAATTATAAGTGTCACTTAAGGTTAATTCCAAATATATTTCCTAAAACCAAACCGAAATTTCACACCAAACAGGTTTGACTTAATACGTTGTATAATTTTCAGTTTTTTAGGTAAATCAAATCCAAAACCTTTCTTCCCACTACAATTTTCACAGTTTTAAGCAGTGTGTAGTCCTCGATTGGAAACAGTATATTTAGAAGTACGTTTTTACGAGTTTTTTGAGGGAGAAGAATATGGCCTCAGCCCCAAATGGTTAATAGTCCAGCTAACACTACTGTTTGGTGCCATACAAGGTGTGTTGAGAATGCTCTGGGATTTTGTTACACAGCAGTCTTTACAGTTTACAGAGAATGGTGCAAAAAATAAATAAATAAATAGCATTCAGTGAGTGGAGGTGCAATGGGTGAGAACACCTTATTAATGAGAGAGGTCAAAGGAAAATGGTCAGAGGAACTGGTTCAGCCAGACAGGAAGGTTTTACGGCAGTGTTTTGCAGAGGAGCATCTCTGAGCACACAATAGGCCTCGTTAATCAATCACTTTGTAAATATACGTGTAAGTTTCCTCAAATTTTTACTAACTAATGACCGCCATTGCATTTATCAAACGTTCAGAGGCACTTAGGATCAATCATATGCACGTGTGTATGCACTGTAGAAGAATCCCAAACAGTTGTAAATTGTATGCATGTTCCCACAAGCTGAGTTTACATAATTGCTCCACTTCAGAAACGCCATATAAGGCACTGAGGAACGTCCGCTTGGAAAATTCTCATTTGCAAAATGGCATCCAAGAGAAAAAAAAAAAAGATTTTTCGAGGGCGAAGGTGAGGGTTATAATTGGCAACATTCAGTGTTGTGAAGCGGTGGGGTTTCTGCTTCACAAAAGGCAGAAAATTACCGCTGTACGAAACGCTCCACACAATGCTGAGTACAAGACAGCAAATGCAAATGGTTCGACATACAATTTGAAACCAAAATAAAAATAAAATTTAATAAAAACTTAGAAATGTTAGAAAATAAATCAAAACTAAGGGCAGAGGCCAAGGAAACTGATTTTTGCCAAAAGGACCAGGGTATCAGTACCATCATTCAAGAGGTGTCATTCATTTCAGAGGAGGACAGCAATCTACCTCCCATCTCATTGAGCGGAAAAGATGTGCACCCGTCCTGTTCCAAAGCAGCCAAGTTTGGAAGGTATATGGATTTTTTCTAAAATGAATTCATCGTGTGATTTTACCTATAGGGAATATGTATATTCTATTTCTGTATTTATGCACTTTTTGTGCTTTTTTCCATTTTAAATATCAGCATACCAGCCACTCAACGCTTGAAAGCTTGGATTCACTGCAGATTAACCCTTTCAATAATCTTGCTTTCCCATTATTAATAGGACCATTAAAATGCATTTTTAACACTCGGTAACCTTTTATGCTACTATCTTTTTGAATATTTTATTTTAGGCCCCTGCTCATTGAGAAGCCTTACAGTATATCGTTTCCTTATTTTCTTAGATTTTTTTTTTACATTTTTTTTTACATTTCAGAACATTACATTTCAGTGATCTATGTTCGATTTCGGTAGTTCAATGAAAACATGAAGATTCAAGATGGTACGCCGGTCCCGCATGTGTTACGTATGCTCTCATGTTTTTCATACATCCAAACAACCCTTGCTCCTGAATAGTTTGATAAATCCCAGTTTTCACGTGTTAATGTCCAAAATACAAAAAAACATGCTCATATGTTGCCTGATAAATAAGGCCAAATATGTTTGCCTTTGATGTCAGCAACCAATGGGACACTGAGGCAACAGAGGGCAAATAGCTGAAGTTTGAAAATAACCATCTGATATTCAAATAGTTGGCTCAGACAACATGAATCTGTAGATCCATCCTGGCGTATGTGAACAGTTAAAGCTGGTGGTGTAAATGTATGGGACATATTTTCTTGACACTCTGTGGGTCACTAAATTCCAGTCAATCATTATTTGAACGGCATGGCCTCAGTACTGTGACCAAGTGCATCACATTGTGGCCACAGTCTACCCTTTTAAATGTCTTCTTCCGACAGGATAGCAGGCCACATCACTTAGCACACTATCTCAAGCTGGCTCCAAGAATATGGCAGTGAGTTCAGCATACACTAATGACTTCTACAAACCCTGGATGCCAGTTCAACAGTGTTGAACTCATCAGAGTTGCGGAATAGAAGGTTTGCAGTATGAACGTGCCAAATGAATGATGCTATAATGTCAGCATGGATGACCCTTTCTACGTTTCCATTACTTGTGGAAGAATTCAGGCTGTTCTTAGGGATTCTACTTAGTTTTAGAAAGATTTTCCAGGTAAGGTGTCCACGAGTGTATTTAACATTATACAATTATTGACTTGAGTTGAGGTGAATCCAATGATTCATCCACCAGAGACAACTGATATTATCACTTGTTCAAAATGGATAAATCATTGGATTCACCAACAACTCAAGTTAATCACAGTTTTACTATACGACCCTACCTAAAAATATAAAATGAATAATCTTCACTGTCTCGTGTAGAGAGTTATCGTGTGGATATCAGTTGCTCCATGGAATACATTAGTGATGCACAATACGATCACAACCCTGGTATGTAAAAGAGCTCCTGTGGGGAAGCCTAATCTATTTTTAACTTGAGGTCCTCGGATTGTTATAGTCACCTCTCCTGTGCTTTGGCGCAGTGAATATCACTGTTTACACTGACCGGCGGAGCTCGCCTCGACCAATCAAGAGAGAGCGAATCCTTACGTCATATGATAACGCTGTTTACACTGACCAGCAGAGCTCGCCTCGACCAATCAGGGGAAAGCGAATCCTTACGTCATATAATAAAAGCTTTCATTGAAATATTTCACTTATACGAGTGAGCAAAATTGGGGCTTACAGCCAAGTGGCTCATTCACCTTATTTGGTGCAGGCAAAAACCTTGCAGGGCTATAAACTGACCCTTCAGGACAGGAATTGCCCATTCAAGACATGAGCTGTGGATGAATCAGCCTAACTGCAGACACAAAGGGCCTAAAATATGGAGGGAGTCTGGATTCACTTCCTCTGCGTCCATTCCCACAATTTATGCACAGTACTTAGGAAACATGTTAAATGATTCAAGGGTGGCATTTTGCTCATTGATTTCCCCTATTTTCATTAAAGGGGCTCTGAAATCCGATTTGAACTGCTCCCTGAAATGAAATTACCAAAATTAAGGGAAACATTAACGCTGGCTCGCAAAACCATTTCATTCATTGCTTGGGTTTAATTGCTGGTCTGTTACATACATTTGAGCCAGTTACTGCAAAAGTAAATTTGGCACTAAGCTGTTGTAAGGAAAGGAATTACATTTCATTGAAAAAAAAAACATACACCCCAAGGGATTATCACAAACACAAGAACAAAATGTATATGGACAAAAATCATTAAGAGTGCACTCCATAGATGAAAAGCCTCACTCACTGGAACATCCTCCAGGGGGCTGGGAACTTGTTCAGGCCAGGTACACAATGTGGAGTCTGTTCTCAGAGGTGTTATTTTCTGAGATTTCCTCATAACAGCAAAACAGAAAACAGCTCCCCAAAGAGCCAAACAGCTGAGAAGCGGAAGCTTCAAAACACCTACCAGGCCTTCGATTAATACTGGAAACTTGCTCCAATTTGGCTTTTATTGCCTCCATGAAAGCGTCTCAACAACACTGCACTGCACACTGGATCACTGGATCAGTGAGGGTGGGTGTTTATTGGCTAGTCCAAGTAATGTTGCCATTCAGCTTTCCTTGTTGGGCCTTCAAACTTACTTAATAGCTCAGTTTAAAATGAAGAAAATATAAAGAGTTCAGGTAAGTATTCTATTTGGCCAAGTACTTGCTGCATTCATAACCCTATTTTGAAGCGTTATCCGCTGTGGTGTTGCCATCTCAAATACTTTATCTGATTCACTAGTTTGAGCCCAGAAATATGGAATTTGCAGGACCCCCACTGAACAAAGACCCAAAGAAATATTTAATGTATTCTACAAGGAGAAAGAAGAAAAAGATCAATATTCCCTGACACCATGGGACTCAATGCAGGAGCTTCTCACTGAAAAAAAAAACCCACATGCCGTGGAGATCCATATCTTTTTCATTTTTTATATGAACTTCTCACCTTAATTACAAGTAAATGACAGAAATACATGGTGGTTTTAGGATTCCTGCATTTTTGTCACGTTTTGTGCGAAGCAGTTTTTTCCCCTACTTTTCTGATGAAATTAATTTTCCTAATAAATGCATTCCAAAATTCACTAATTTCACAATGGTCCACGAATAAAGTGGATTTTGCTTCCACCAGATGCAGGAAATCACAAGATCAGGATTATAACTTTTTCACTTTCGTAGTGCAATGTATAGCAAGGCTTTCAAAAATAAATTAGACTCTTGTCGGTTCTACCTATCTGTCTGAGCAACTGTTGCTAATTGAAAGAGGAAAACTGGAAGAGGTGTAGGTCATTAAGATAATTCTCTAAGGTACTTCCTTCACCTAAGCCAGGCAGGAAACCTTAAAAGATCAAAAGAAAAGGTGTGTGCCAAATTGTACAAAAGAAGTACAAAAGTGTACAACCCCATTTCCGAAATAGGTGGGGCAAAGTATAAATTGTGAATAAAATCAAAACACAATGGCCCTCATTTATCAAACTTGCGTACACCAAAAAAATGGGTGTACACCAAATCTCCCGCAAGAATCGGCATTTATGATACTGAACGTGAGCCAACGGTCCGCAAAAATCTCACGCCAGCTCTGACCAGGTGTACGCAAATCTGAAAACAGCGAACAACATGCAGGAACGAGTGCAGCTGTCAAAATGAGTAATAAACCATATGCAGCAATGCGGACGTCATGCTGTTGTTGTTCTTATTATTAAAAATAAATAGACTAAATAAATGAATGAATAAATAAATAAGTGAATAAAAGCAGGTTGTTTCCAAATATAAGTGTAATTAATTTCTCTACACAGATGTGACGAGTGGCTGCTCGTTTTGTGTGGCACCCAATAAAATGTCATGGAGTAACACGGATAAAAGTACAATGAAGAGTGATCTCTGCAGACTGTATTTTTTTTTTTTTTACCAATTACCCTCATGGTGCTCCGATCGAGGTGGTGGGGGACTCATCCATCTCCCCAACGGCTCGTATTCCCACGATGGAGGGGGAGCCTTTCAGTGCTGTGACAGCTGGAGGTTTGAGTCTGATTGGCCTCCACCGATCCGTCTGCTGTTGCAACCCGTTTTTTGGAGGCGATCTTAAAATCTGACCACTTTTTTGACTTACATGTAAAGCATTTGGGTTGTCAATTATGTAGGCAATATAACATGAAATATCATGGATCTATAAATTGAATTTATTAAGGCCGACGTTATTCGCACTTCTTCGTGTGGCCAATGCTAAATTTTTTTCTTGACCACACTTGTAAGTGCGCAAGTTGATGACCATTCCAGTGCCGCTTAGAAAGTACCGTTTAAAATAAGTTTGGCCAAGAAAAAAATTTAGCTTTGGACACGCTTAAAATACGTGTGGGCAATGGAGAAATGTGCTTCTTGGCCACAATAACAAGTGCGTCTAACAAGAATTTTGGTCATTTAAATGCATCCAAGCACAAAAATTAAGTGCGAATAGTAACTTTGATTTTTTAATGAATTAAATTAAACATCTGCTGCACTCGGTTTTCCACCCCAACAGTGTTTACTACTGCAGCAGCAATAGTTCTCCAAACTGCAGCCTACTGGGTTCCCTTTATGCCACTCTTCAGACTTCCAAATAAAATAATTTTGTTTTTCTCCATCTTGGCCTATCGTCGGCCTGCTGATAAAACCTTGTATCTTCAAAATGATAAACTTTACAGGAGAGCAAAAAAAAAAAAAAAGTTTAATTTTGCATGTAAGAATGCAGTTGAGCTGTGTTCAGGTAGGATGACTATTTTTCCTCCAAGAATGTATGCAATCAATGAAATTTTGTATTTTGCAATGTATATGCTATTATCGTGGACATACGAGTTTTTGTTTCTCGTCAAATTGTAGATACGAGGTTTATCAGCAGGCCGACGATATTTCCTCCTCAGTGAAGTTCTTTCTTCTTTGCCGTCTTTCGAGAGTCCATGTCGTAAAGTGGGCAGGACTATGCCTCTCAGAGCATGAATTTATAGGGGTGTGTCATGTAAATTACGATGGTTTCTGCCGCCGGATGTATCAATGCCACTGCAGTTCTACACCGAAATCTGCGACGTACACACTTTTAGTAAATCAGACGTGACACCTTGTGAACAATGATATTTACACCAGAATCTACACCAGATCCTACGCAAGTTTGATAAATGAGGGCCAATGACTTTTAAATCACACCAGTCAGTATTTTATTTACAATAGAACAGAGATAACATAGCAAATGTTGAATCTGAGAAATTTTACTATTTTATCCACAAAATGAACTCATTTCAGATTTTATGGCTGCTACAGGTCTCAAAAAAGTTGGGACAGGGGCTTCTTTTTAACAAAGAGTGTCTGTTTCTTCAGTTTAGCCATTGGAATTTGATCCCACTCTTGTTTAATGCAGATTTCCAGCTGCTGGAGAGTTTTAGGTCTTCTTTGATGGACTTTTCATTTAATTATGCGTCAAATGTTCTCAGTCAGTGAGAGATCAGGACTGCAGGCCAGCCAGTTCAGCACACGGACTCTTAGCACATGCACATGGCTTTGTAGAGCCATGCTGTTGTAATAGCTGCAGTATGTGGTTTTGCATTGTCTTGCTGAAATACACAAGGCCTTCCCTGGAATAGATGTCGTCTGGAGCGGAGCATACGTTGCTCTAAAAACTTTATATACCTTTCAGCATTCATGGTGCTTTTTAAAACATGCAAGTGTCCCACACCATACGCACTAAAGCATCCCCATACCATCAGAGATGCTGGCTTTTGAACTGAACGATAATAACAGGAGGGGTGGTCTTTCTCTTTAGCCCGGAGAACACGACGCCCATGATTTCCAACAATAATGTCAATAATTTGGACTCTTCTGACCACAGGATACTTTGCCACATTGCTTCTGTCTATTTTAACTGAGCCTTGGCCCACAGAACACGGCGGGGCTTCTAGATCATGCTCAACAATGGCTTCCTTTTTGCATGATAGAGTTTTAGTTGGCATCTGTGGATGGCATTGTGGACTGTGTTTACAGACAGCGGTTTCTTGAAGTATTTTTGGGCCCATTTAGCAATGTCAGTGACAGGATCATGCAGGTGAGTGAAGATCACGGGCATCCAGTAAAGGTCTTCGACCTTGTCCCTTATGCGCAGTGATTCTGAATCTTTTGATGATGTTATACATTGTCGGTAATGAGACCTTCAAAGGCTTTACAATGTGATGTTGAGGAACATTGTTTTAAAAGTATTCTACAACTTTTTTACGCAAGCCTTCACAGATTGGAGAGCCTCTGGTCATCTTTACTTCTGAGGGACTCAGCCTCTGTAAGACATCCCTTTTATAGCCAATCATGTTACACACCTGATGCCAGTTAACTTAATTAACTTAACTAAATGTTCTTTCAGCTGATTCTCCTTTTGTATATTAATTGCTTTTTCAGCCCTTTTTTGCCTGTGTCCCAACTTTTTTGAGACCTGTTGCAGCCAGAAAATTTGAAATAAGCTCATTTTGTGGATAAAAATGTAAAATGTCTCAGTTTCAACATTTGAAATGTGATCTATGTTCTATTGTGAATAACTTATTAGCTTGTGATCTGAAAGTCATTGCATTTTGATTTTATTCACAATTTACACTTCGTCCCAACTATTTCGGCATTGGGATTGTAATATTTTTTGAGTCTTTAATAAATAACTAAATTAATCGTGATCTGTTTTACTGTTTTCTTGTTAATAGAGCGTTCAGTAAAGCAGCTCTTCTCAACCTTGGTGTTTCAGTCCTGTGTCCTTGTCTTCCCCTAACCCTACTGTCTCTAGTTTTGGTTCCTGTCTGTGAAGAGCATGTTGTTCACTGGATTCTCTTGTATTCACTCACGCAATCAACACTTCTTTCAATTATCCAATCACTGATTCCAGCCTCTGCTCTGCCTGCACTCCCGCCATTATACTGACTAACACAGCTCACCTGTTTCTTCCCCTTAATAACCTTGCTTTGTCCTCTGTTGTGTGCCAGTTTGCTGTAGATTCTGTTTAAAGAAAGTCTTGTGTATTCAGCTCTTTAACCTTGGTTAAGTTCTGTTCAGCTCCGGCCCTGCCCAGCTCCGGCCCTGCCCAGCTCCAGCCCTGCCCAGCTCCGGCCCTGCTCAGCTCCAGCCCTGCTCAGCTCCGGCCTTGCTCAGCTCCGGCCCTGCTCAGCTCCGGCCCTGCTCAGCTCCGGCCCTGCCCAGCTCCAGCCCTGCTCAGCTCCGGCCCTGCCCGCCTACCCTGACCTGCTCAAGTCCTGCCTGCTCCCCCATCCAGCTCTGGACTCATCTGCCAGCTTAGTCCTTTTGTTGTCGTTCAATAAACACTCTACGGAGCTTTTTCTTGCATATCTGACTCTGAGTGGTGCGTTTGGGGTCAAGCCTCTTCGGACTGTGACACTTGGTTTCCAAAAAAAAAAATGGAAAGAGCCAATCTACAGGCTCACAACACATTTTCGAATGTTCACCTATGAAATCATTATAATGAAGTATGGGGTCCGCCAAAACATGTCCCTGTAAATTGGGGTCTTTGTATAGAAACATTTAGAACCACTGCAGTATAGCATACTTAATGGACCATTTCAGCATTTTAACCTTTGTCTGTATGTTTTTAATATGCCTCATTTAAAAAATAATCATTTTACTATATTTGGTGTTAAAGTTCTGTGGGGGTTGCTCCAAACTTGTCTATAGGTGACATTACTGCCATTCAGACATATGGCAGTGATATCACTGACTAGTAGATGACTTTGGCAGGCTCCTTGTTGACTTATAATGCAATGCCTATGTATAGTTGAATCAATGTTGATGCAATTCTACATTCTTTCAATGTTGATCATAACATAGTTGAATCAAGGTTGACTCATTGTTGGAACCGATTGGAAATTCAACGTTTCCAAATTCATTTCCAAGTTGATCACAGCGAGCACTTTCAATGTTTTTTTCAATATCTGACATCAATGTTGATTGCAATCTTCTGCCTGACAATATCACAATGTTGATTCAATCACTTTTTGCTACCTGGGAAATAAATAAAATTAATATCCAGAGAGGACTCGTCAATGACTCTATTTGTTTTCATCATTTGTAATGGACTTAATAGCCCACATTTTAGTTTTCTCTGGATCAGTGGGAAACCTGTACATCTTGTGGTCTTTTTTCCAATCTTGTAAAAAAACATTCACTTTGAAACAGCACCCGATAACATAATGGAAACAAAATGACAATATATGTCACATGACCAGATTTTCATGGGACCTTCATTTTGCAACTCTCTCTATCGAGACACTCTAGTTAGTGCAAGCCATTGGCACTTCACCCTTTGCTGTTCATATTCAAAGGTTAGTATTAAGAGGGATTCTCTGTGAAACTTTCTTTAAAAGACTGGTCCAGCCTCAGAATGTAAGAGCAATGTTCTTGTATTTATATTTGTGATCATATTTTCTGTTTACTCAAATCAGCTGGCCTTCAGGACTTGCAGGCTCTCTTGCGTATTGTGTATAATGCTGCTCTTCGCTTTTCAGTGGAGTTGTGTGAGGAGGCAAGTTCGCTAAACCAATTTAATCTTAGAAAGAAATGCATAACTTAACCATAGTTTTTCGTCTTTTAAAATCCACCAGCTCGTTGGCGGCTAATTTCTCAACCACAGGGTATCCAGGGTCAGTAACTACCTAATGTTAGTGGCGCCTGTGACCTGGAAATGCTAGCAAATGTGGTGAAGGAAGCAGCTTCATCTTTCACCACTGCATTAAAAACACATCCTTTGCTCAAAGTACAATATTGTACGTAGCTGTTCACAAAACAGCAAAACCACTGGGACAAAGCAAACATACACACAAGGTGACAATATGGCAACAATTCCATTAAAAATTCAATTTAGCTCACAAAGGTTCAGTATCAGTATTATTCCAGTTGTTTCAGAGGTTATCTTGTAAGCACCTCACAGCTCATGGTGAGTGAGCCAATCAAAATAGAGGCTGATGTTTTGTTGCCTCCCTGCACATTCCAAACAGCACATAGTTAATGAGGGGAAAGAATGAGAAGCTGAAGACTATAAGCTGCTCAGGCTGAATATTAGGGTTTTTATTATTATTATTATTATTATTATTGTTTCAACCGGATTCTAATTTGTTGAAAGTGAGCGCAGTGTTTAACCTTTAATCAGCTTTGCCTACAAAGTTTGGTGGAGGTTATGTTCTCACCTACCTTTTCTCCATTTTTCTCCATTTCTCCATTTCTCTGGCACTTCATACAAAATCCGTAACATTTTTTTGATCAAATTCGATGATATTTAGTTGAAGTACGGGCCGTGGGCCGAGGAACAATTGATCAAATTTTGTAATGGATGTGAATTCAAAGTAATTGCCATTTTGACTCATTTGTGAATCATTTCTGTGTTGAACTTTGGTCTGTCAGAACTTAAGACAAATGTGCTGGCAGAGTTATGCACTCTGAGTGCTTTCTAGTCCTCTCGATTCTAAATACAAAAATCACAAGCTCAAGAATTTTTCCCATACATGGTGGACATGAAAAAAAGGCTCGAACAAAATCAACAGCCCTCAAGAGTAACAGCCCAGATCTCAGACCTGACCATTACCATCATCAAAACCATAACTGCAATTGTAATCCTAGGGTGAACACTAATCTGAACCCTTAAATTCCCGTCCTAGAATTCTCACGAAGGTGATTACATGAGACAGAACCTCAAAATCATCTGTGTAGTGAAATAAATGTGTTCAGAATAATTTCTTAGGAGAAAATTTATTTTTGTGTGTAAAACTTTCAGAATAACAGCATAAGGCAGATTTCACCCCATGAGATACTCATGATTTGTGCAAAAAAAAAAAAAAAAAAAACATTTGAAGCTTCCTTGAATGTTTTCTTTAACTCATTCAGCAGAACCACATGTCAGTGAACTTACAAAAGCATATATGTTGCAAATAAGCAAAGGTTAATTCAGAAAAAAAGAAATCTCAAGGATTGAATAAATGGAACAAATATCATTTTTTAATGTTAAGAAATTTTACTCTGCATTTTTAATGACATCAAGACATGCAGCATGCTCTCATATCAAAAATTCTTCTTCATGGCCCTTTAATATGGGTGCATTAATGTATTGTTAGAACAAGAAATATACTCAGTCAATATGAAACCGCACCACTCACGAAATCTGGAATAGCTCCACGGATTGATATGTAAAGTATATACATATGATGCATTTGAGATAATGAATGATTTAAGAAGACATGTAAACATCATTCAATTTCATTCACGATAATGTCAATGCGCGAGAGAGGTTTAACTGGTGTAGGGTTCAAACAGGAAAGTCAATAACGGGTGTGACCGCCATTTGCATTGACACATGCGGTGCATCGTCGTCGCATGGAGTTGATCAGTCTCTGGATAGTGTTCTGAGGGATGGCATTCCACTCCTGAACAAGGGCAACCTCAAGTTTTCGGATGTTGTCCATCTGGCGCCGACGTGAAAGACGTCGTCCAATTTCATCCCATAAGTGCTCGATAGGGGAGGGGTCGGGTGACAGAGCTGGCCACTGAAGCACGGGGATGTTCTGCTGTACAAGGTACAGCATGGACACCCTTGCAGTGTGTGCCCTAGCGTTGTCCTGTTGGAACGTGTGGACATCGTGGTGTTGGTTGAAGAACGGCACAACATGGTTCTGCAGCACCTGGTCCTGGTAGTAGACGTCGTTCACCCTTCTTCTGCAGATATGGAGAGGGGTTCTGTGACGGTAGCTTATTCCACCCCACACCATAACGCTGCCACCACCCCAACGGTCCGTTTGAACGACACAATCGGCGTTATAGCGTTCAGCACGTCTCCGCCAAACACGTATACGGCCATCTGCGTTCCTTAAGTGAAAGCGTGACTCGTCAGAAAAGATGACACCGTGCCATTGTCGTAGTCGCCAATTCTGGTGCCTGTTTGCCCACTGTAGACGCTGGTTTCGGTGATGATCGGTCAATATGGGGCGGAAATAAGGACGTCGTGCACGCAGGCCTGCAGCTCGCAGATGGTTCTGTACGGTGTTGGGGTGAATGAATCCACGTAGTCCTTGGACTTGAGCAGCCGTTCTTGTCGCTGGTAGTGTTCGGTCTCGGACATGATCCCGTATGATCTGACGGTCCTGAAGTGCTGTTGTCACACATTGTTGGCCCGGTCGAGGATGGTCCCGAGTGCTCCCCGTTTGCAGAAACCTTTGATGGAGTCTTGCGAACGTTGTGTGTGCGCAGTGTAGTCGTCTGGCAATTTCCCTGGTGCTGGCGCCAATTTGAAGCATGCCTATGGCACGTTCCCGTTCAGGGGCTGTGAGTCGCGGCATAGTGTTGACATTTCACAAGTGTCAGTGAAGAGGTGAAATTTTATTTGGATTCACATGCTTCAAAAGGCAATGTGTGCACAAATTCGGAGTGAAATTCATTTTTCCCGTGGTGTGCGTGCTAGATGT
This sequence comes from Gymnothorax reevesii, assembly GCA_029721435.1. Taxonomy (NCBI): domain Eukaryota; kingdom Metazoa; phylum Chordata; class Actinopteri; order Anguilliformes; family Muraenidae; genus Gymnothorax; species Gymnothorax reevesii. The sequence continues at coordinate 126,531,595 of CM056575.1, read as the reverse complement.
TGTGTTTTTGCAAAAAATTGCCTAGTGTCACAGTTAACTTGAAATTCTCGCATTTCTTGCACCTGGCATGTCGGGTGATGTCACTGTAGTGTTGTTGTTGTATAGAAATGATATTGAAGTTCATTTGAACTTAAATACTGACTTTTTTCAAGTGGTGCGTTTTCATTTTTATTACAATCTAAGAATCCTGTCCAAAGAAATGAGAGCATTTGACAAATTAATGAATGCGTCACATCTGCAGTGTCCCTTCAGCAGGGATGTGTGCCCCACCACCACCACCATTATGATCCTCCCATTAGACCTCCAGGGGGGCTTCAGCAACTCAGCTTGAAGAGATCAAACCAACGTATTCAACATTTTTTAGCAGTTTATGAGGATATGTTTGTAGGAAATGTTACATTTTTACCAATGACCATCTGTTTCAGTTTTTTCTTCAACCAGACATGATGCTGAATAAGATTGAATCAATATTGTTTGATCTTTTAATAGCAAAATAGCACAGACAGAACTCCACTAATTTTGCTAAATTTAACTGCCAAATAAAATAAAAGAAATAGGAAATCAAACAAGATTCAGTTGTAACTGGTGGGACTTTCAGCCTAGATCTAAAGATATTGAATAAATCGCGGATGAGTCTACAAAGGTGCGCTATTTTTAGCTGATAAGCCTGAGCACTAAAAGGGAGTTTAGAAAGAAATTTAAATAATTGAATTAGGTCTATTTTTGTACTCAGGGTTGCGTTCTGCTGGCTTTGCTAGCTGTGGGATAGTTGCTGCAACAGACACAGCAGCTTAAAGAAAGCTGATAGGAGAGTGAGCCAGACGTGTTCCAGTATCATAATATCGCGGTATCTTAAAGGTCACAGGTCCGTTCGAGCAATTAAGCTACTTCTAGTGTTGGCAGTTGTGCAAACAATATAGTTGTTAATAAATTCTCTTGATGCAGTAGTTGCAATGTGCGCATCACTGTGCAAGGAAAAATACTATTATTCAGTGGAAGCAATGAAAATATATTTCTTTCCATTGCTACGCTATCTACTAAACTGGCTGTTATGAAGTACCGTTTTGGCAAAGTAATGGCTGAAAAGGAGCAATTTTTTTTTAAACCCGTGAGTTGATTTTTGGCGTAGGAATTTAAGTTTATTCAGCATTAGAGAAAAAATGCCTAATCTCAAGAGATTTCTGAAGGTGTCTTACTGCCTTGAATGTAGGAAACAGACTGGGTTTAACCAGTATAAAAAAAAGAAGGGGAATCGCTAAATGCAAAGTACCTCAGCATTTTCAGCTCGAGAAACAGACACGTCACTGCCACTTTGAACAACCCATCAGACATCAGTTTGATAAAAAAAAAAAATCAATAAAAAATAATTAAATAAATTAAAAAAAATTTTTTTTTTAAAAACTGTATGAATTGGCTATATGGATTGATTGTGTTAAGGCTACCTTGGTGAATCAGTTACTTTCAACAACTTTTAAATTTGCTGCCACGAATTTTGAGCAAATAATACCTTTCGAATGGACACACACAGCGCATACAGACGTTGTGCCAGCCATGTCTCGTATACGAGCAGTACATTGGTTTTAAGGTTATACATTCTATGGAACAATACATAAGAGCTCTGAAGAAACAAACACATGAAGAACATGATTATCCCTCAATGCAAAACAGCGCAGTTCATCCAAAAATAAAAGCTCACACCAACAAACATATCAGGGAGCTGCCCCCTCAAACAATGGTACATTGTTATAAAATGCAGAAAGCACTCAGATATGTATCATATCTTTTAGCAAAAACAGCACTTAGCTTGCAAAAGCCAGTTTCAGTTCATTTCAGAACAACGATGCCCTTGTTTTCTGTAAATTAGATTTCTGGCTGGCAGGTGTCACTGAACATTACAGGGGGAGAAATGGTGAAGATGAACCAATATTCATCATAAAATTACTCCTTTCCTTTGATTTAACTTTGCCATTTCAACAGTCATTCCCCTTAGCATTTCGAAGTGTATGATACAATGACATTCATCATTCTTTATTACATTCCATTCTATTAGCTTTCTGTGCTTTTCTTCAGTGCCTTAAGAAATGAAAATCACACATTACCACATATAAACTGAGCACATGCCTGAATCATATGTTCACATGAATGTGAGAGTGCTTTCATGTGTTCTGTTTCAAGTTTATGTGCATAAACCCAGCAAAATGAATATAATAAATGTTCAATTTAAATGAAATTAAAATCACAGTGGGAGCCATTGAAAGGAAGATGGATTGAAATCCAATTCATATCAAAAGAGACCACTGTATTGAATTTATGAATTCAACTCACTCTGAAAAAATTTCACCCCCACTGCCCCTTGTGTATAGCACACTGAATCCCTTTTCCCCCAAAACTTCAAAGCAGAGATGGAATGCTTGCATTCCAGAAATGGGTCAGCTTTAAGGATTTTAACCCTTTTTTTGTCCGCGCCAATTTTCATGCCGTATAATTACTGAACGGCTTGAGTTAGGACCACCAAACTTGGTGACTTTTTCTAAAACTTGTCTGAAAACAATTTTATACCAATATGTCAAGTCCACCATCCTTGCCATTTCCATGGCTATGGTTTTCTCACAAGTACAGCGCCCTCCATAATTATACTCACCCCTGGTTAAGATGTGTTAAAAGCCTTAAAATAAATTAAGTTTTTATTGTAGAAGCATACTCTCACACTGAAAATTGTAGAATAATGTTAGCTTCAACTCAAGTGAATTTTAAGGGAAAAAAATCCCTGACTAAGAAATAATTATTTTTCATTAAATCATCCGTTCCACAATTATTGGCACCCCTAACAATTCCTCGGAAATAAATGTAATTGAAGTATTTCTGTCATTTCTACAGTAGTTTGCAAAGTTGATCAGAGTATCTAAGAACATTTAATTAATAATTCATCACTTCCTGTTTCCCTGGGGTATAAATATGATGTGACACAGAGGCCATTTCTCTTATCCACTCTTCAACATGGGAAAGACAAAGGAACACACCATTCAAGTAAGGTGTGTGTGTCGACCTTCACAAGTCAGGCAATGGCTACAAGAAAATAGCCACTTGCCTGCACCTGCCCATATCTACTGTCAGAGGAATTATTAAGAAGTCTCAAACAACTGGAACAGTGGTAAACAAGCCTGGACGAGGATGCAAGGTTATTTTACCACCAGGCACAGTGAGGGGGATGGTAAGAGAAATAAAAAGTTCTCCAAAGCTCACTGTTAAAGAATTGCAACAAATGGTAGCATCTTGAGGTCACAAAGTCTCCAAAACAACCATCAGGTGCTATCTACATGCCAACAAGCTGTTTGGGAGGCATGCACAGAAAAAACCTTTTCTCACTCAGAATCATAAATCGCAAACATCTGGAATTCGCTAGGCGGTACTAGGACCTCAACTGGGATCGTGTGCTTTGGTCAGAGGAGACCAAGATAGAGATTTTTGGCAACAAACACTCTAAGTGGGTCTGGCGAAACACAAAAGAGGAGTATGCAGAAAAGTACCTCATGCCCACTGTGAAGTATGGGGGAGGATCAGTGATGTTGTGGGCCTGTTTCTCTTCCAGAGGCCCTGGGAACCTTTTTAGGGTGCATGGCATTATGAACGCTTTGAAATACCAGGACATTTTAAATCAAAATCTGGCGGCCTCTGCCCATAATGACATCAAAATAGGTCATAATAATACCAAAATGATTGTAGTGATTTAGTTTTACGTGAAAATCATCCCCTGCAAGTTTGGTCAAACACCATGTCGTTTATGAGCCCCCCGGCCTTAGGAAGCCCCAAAAAGCCCAGTCTAGATCGGGTTAAGGCCTGTTTTCTAACAGAACTCTTAATTCAGTCACTTTTTAATTGTCTTCCTTCCTACATACATGAAACAACAATGAGATTCTTAAAAGTTTTCAACCTCTTTATTCAAAAGTTTGTCCTTTGTTGGAGTATATGTCATACATCAATTGTTGTGAGCACAGAAGAAACAAGAATTCAGTGCAGCATACACTTATGAGCCTAAATATTGTGACCACACACAAATTAGGCAAATAATGTTTATTCCCTTACAGAAAAAAGTATACTTTAAGTCCATTTTGAAGTAAACTTTACTAAACTTCAAATATATTTCCCAAGTATACTTTATGTTGTTAATATACTTGTATCAGTAAAATGTAGTATACTTGGTAGTGTTCCACTTCAATATTTTCACAAGAAAGGACTGCAAGCTGGATTTGATCTCTGTACCCTCTGGCTACAAAGAAACAGTTTTATCTACTGCATCATGGTGCTGCTTTGTAGGCTCATCTGGTAACTTAATAGCAGTCCATTTCTTAGTTTATGAAAGTATACTTAATACTTCAGCAATTTATATAGCACTTTTCATACAAGATATCTAGCACAAAGGGCTTTACATTTTAAAGATAGCAATAACAGAGAATAAGTCCCTCCTCCCCCCCAACCACTTACCTCTCTGCAACTTCTCCCACACCCACAGAGACTTATTGAGGTAAGAGGATGAAAATGACTCAAATTCTATCATGGGGGCCGTCCACACAAAGAGCTGATCACAGCCCACAGCTGCAGAGATGTCACTGCGGAGACCACCTCATTCTGGACAGAGGGAGGAGTCAACACCACAACCACAACGCTGTTCAAAAAACCCCCCCAAACCAGAGGAACCAGGAAGACTCCCATGACAACATCATAGACAGTAAAAGAAGTGGACGGCGGGATGGCAATGTTCTCAACGGGAGAGCAATGAAGCTCAATTGAACAATTTCTCAGTTGTGCACTATACCTACTGCGCAGGCTCAAAGTCAGCTCGTTGACGTTTTGTGATGTAAACCAACATCCTGAGAAGCAATAACTCGTCTGGTAGATGTACCCTACACATAATTCCTAGTGACAAAGCGATTGCATCTGTAAGTATAATCTGATTCAGTTCTATGTTATTATGTTTTAGTTCCATTACTTCATAGGTACTTCACTTCGTTAGCGATGTGGCTCCATCGTCTACTGTCTATGATTCGTCTATGGGCTTCTGGTCTAAACAGTACGGTTATTTACCTCCCGTGCAACAGAACGTCGCCGGCATTACAAATCACTTTTAACCTATCCTGGTGCCATCGGCTAAAAATGCTTATTAATAGACCATAACGCTACATACAAAGTAGTCTGCTACAAAATGTAGTTTCTCTGTCGAAAATATTGCCGCTGACATGAAGGCTCATATTGTTTTTAGTGTAAAGTTATTTGATGTCAAAAGTCAGACAAAATGAATGGGGGTGAATGGAAAAGCTACCGCAAGGTGATCTGCTGCCTTCCAGAGCTTTCAATTGAGCATCAACTTCCAGGTGTATTCCTACCCCCTTGGACAACATCCCCACAGACAGAGCCAATCACGGCTCCCAGTGCAGCGGGCCCCCAGTGAGGAAACACTAGAGCTAGTGTAAAAGATTATAAATAATGGTATGAAACTTAATTGTAGGAATACAATAAATATAAATTTTTCTCTGATATGAACATGAAGAGAAATGTAGAAGTATATTCTCTTGTTTGCAATTTGATGGAATAAACTTCTTTTTTGTATGACCTGTCTTGAAACAAGAGTGCATATGTCAAGCTTGGCGAACAGACGTTAAGTAAACAGTCGGCTCCTGTTGACTAGGTGTTGGATGCTGGAGACGTGACCTGAACAACAGCAAAAACGGCCAAGTCATGACTGAAGTGGAGCATCTCCAAAGCTAGAAAGCTTGTGGGGCACTTCCAGTCAGATGTGTTGAGTACCCATTGACGGCAGCCGGAGATAAGGCACAAACTGAAGACAGGGTGTCGGCCTTCCGAGGCTCTTCAACGAATGAGGGCAACAAAGGCTCTCCTGTCTTGTCTTAACCAATCAAAGAGCTACTGTCACACAAGTCACAGGAAAGTTTGATGACAGTTTGGGGAGGAATGCCTGACAGTATGCTGTGCAGTGCACCCTGCTGTGTATTAAGCCTTATAGCAGCAGACCATTCAACCTGCCCACTCTGTCCACCTTTAAAAAAGCCTGCAATCAGCATCCGAATGCTCGGACTGGACCTGATCAAACGAGTCATCATTTTTACATCATCTATGTCAGGGCTCTCCAAATCCGGCCCTCGAATCCAAATACAGTCCTGGTTTTCCTTCCTTCCCGGCAATTAAGTGAATAATTAATGCAGCTGATTGTCCAGATTATCATCCCACCTGACTCACAGATAAAGGGAGGGCGGAAAACCAGCAGTTCTCGGCCCTCCAGGACCATGATTTGAGGAGCTCTGATCTACGTACAACAGCTGGGTACTTGCATGCTGTTCACCAGGGTAAGAGAGGGCTCCAGGATCCAGTGTGGTAAGAAGATAATCTGATGGAGGGAGTGCTCTGCGGAGAAACCCTTGGTCTGGGCATTGATGGAGCTGTTTTTGATGCATGTGGAGGACTGACTGAAAATTAGGAGGGTGGGCCTAATTTCTTTGGCTCATCGGTGTATATGGAGAATTATTTTTGTATTATTGTCCTTTGGATGTGTGAATAGTTGTGTGAAGGCCTCATCAACCACCTCATCTATATCCTAGCGATTCTTACAATGTGAGTATACAAGCTTTAGAACGAATGACACGGTTTAGTGGGACCTTTCTCTACATGGGTGAGTGTGTCACTGCGTGGGTGATGAGGGAGTGTTGTGCCTATTTTTTGATCATGCATCTTCAGAAGGTTTTTGATAGCCAAAATGAAAAAGCATAAACATAACCATTGTGTTATACCAAGAGCCTTCCTGTCATAACAGGAAATGCAGCGAAATAGAGCGACTCCACGGATCCCGCAGTTATCCAGCCAACTCATTATTCATGCTTTTATGAAGTCTCACTTGTCTTTTTGTACCTCAAATATGTTGGAAACCAATTAGTTTGCACATTACAAACGTACAGTGAACGTGTGGTGATTCATGCTATCAGATATATTGGTGAATGGGAGATCTATGAATATGCTTGTTTGAAATGCTTGTTGAAACTCTTGGCTTCTTCTTAAAGACAACCAGCATGTCATAAAGCGATGATCACAGAATCAAGCCAAGCCAATCGACGCAACAAAAAGATTACAGATTACAAGCTGCAATGGTTTCAACTGTCTTAAGAATTGTCTAGTGGGTGATTCACTTAGTGGGTCCGTTGAATACAGAATTGAGAAAGGGCACTGTACCCATTTACAGCCCAAAACAAACGCTGGAAAGCTAAATGGAGGTGTATTTCTGGGAGGATGGCTGTGCTGTGCTCTGCCCTTTCGCGACAAAGGGGCTGTCACACGCGTCAAGCAGGTTGGTGTCAGGGAAGAATTCCAGACAGAGGGAAGAACAGGCATTAAGTATTCCTTATCATCCGCCACCGCATTGTGGGTGTCAGGTCTCCTACTCTTTTTTTTGTTCACCCACCCTATTTTTATTCAAGCGATTTAAGCAACACACATAATCTTCCAGCACCCAGCCAACCCCGAGCTTCAAAGAGCTACCCAGATACGGGCAAATGGAGGTGAGCTATCTGCTAACCTGCGACCGCGGGCTCTGGGCGATAATCATTTCAAAACTGCCCCAGAAAATGATTTTAATAACATTGTAAAGGTAACATTCTGCTGGCTTATCAGGCCTGGCAGATGCATCAGCACGGGCAGGTGGGAGGGGGAGAAAAGGACTGAGAAAGAATGGGGCAGATAAACATTTCCCTGAGGGTGGATAAATGTGGAATTAAAAAGTGCTTCCTATGGGGAAGTTGCAGAGATTTGGTCAATAGCCTCGGGGATTGGAAGATATTTCAGATTCTTGAACACCCTCCCTCTGACCCCCTAACAGCAATGCATTCTGGGATGCCAAAGTCCTCATTCCATCTCCCCCTTCGAGCTTTGGGATTTAAAGCTGTCCCTGAATGCTAAACCCACGGCACCTTCGAATGATGGCCACCGGCACGGAAGTAATGCAGGGGACATGCTCTCACCCTCTTTTTTGGTTACCAAAGCCTCCACATTCCCCTCCAACCATTAAAGTCTGGATATCTGTTAATCAGTCTGGGCCGATCTAGTGAAATACACAAGCTAATGTTTCAGTACCATCTGAAAAGGGCAAATGAGGCTATTTTGAGCTTGATGGCAGATAAAACTTCATGTGGACCACTTGTATAGAGATAACAAATAAGTTAAATGGGAACTTCTTTATTAAATCACAATAAAAGCATTCTTTAAAGTAAATATTTCAAATTTGAACTTATTGGACTTGACCGGTGTTATATTTGATCTTTGTGGTCTTTATCAAATGCTCCCAGCGGTTAAAAGCTTTACAGCACGAAGAAAAGCTAAATCTGGTAAGAATATCAGATGACAGAAACTCACACTGTTGGGATATCATAGGGATTCAGCTGTTTGAAGGTTAAGAGGGTTATATAGCCAGAAAGACAGTGAAAAATGGTCACCGTCACAATACTTCGGACCTAACTCTGCGTAGGCCAAAAATAAACAGGAGACAATCAATAAATTAGTAGGCAATGATTAACAAAACAGAGAGGTGATGATCAAATGGTGGAGCTGATGGAGAGCACTGCTGGCTCAGATTCTATGGAGAAGTTCAGTGTGCATGGCTGCTTTATAATGAAGGCAGGCTTGATTCTAGTCTTTGGCCTTGAGGTCAGTCAAACAAAGCATGACTCAAACAGAACTAAGTAGCACAAACATGCAGAACTGCACAACAAACCATCAGTCGTAGATGGAGTGGGAAAGGGAAGGGGGGGTGAGATCATCAAATACTGATACCCAGAGCAGGCAAGAAATAAAACGATATTGAAGAAAGCCTCACACCTCTCGTCCTCCCTCTGAGTGCTTAAAGGTGGTTAACATTCTCATATGGCTTTAGGCTAATCCAGAACAATTTAAGGGGAACAGATTTTACAACAAAGAATTAGAGATGTCGCTATCTGTACATGCTCGCTCGGTAATTAATTTCCAACCACCTGGTTATGAATTTATTTAAAGCCTGCAAATTCTTCTCGTTCCAGGAAGCTTTCAAGTTTTCCAATCTAAAAAAGATGTGTGAAACAGATGTTCATAAGCATCTCATTCACATGCAGCTCGGGGTTTACTTCTGCGCTGAGCAGTTTCAGTGATACTGTCGTGTTATCCTGCTCAGTCTGTGAGATTTAGCTTATTTTAAATGAACATTGCACTCACATTACAGCTTTCATTGTGTACAACATTTTTTTCAGGGACACACATGAAAAACTTTTAGGCGAAAGCAATGTCTTCGCTCCTAATCAATATATGTCTAAAGGTCAATGAAATGTCGAGCAAAATATAGTATTCTTAAAAGTGTAGCAAGCATTTGAATTAGGTTTGAATATGCTGTTTAATTTCCAAGGACACTCAGTCACTTGAATCATATTCCGGACATTCAATATACACTTCACTATCACAGTGAGGTTTGGAGCAGCCTCTGCTTCTATGGTCTGACTGATGTTTGATTTTGCCTTCAGTAATAAAATATCTGTTAAAGTCCAGACCAGGAATCCAATGCGGAGATAGACTTGCAATGCAACTGGTACCTTTTTAGCAGCAGTACGGTAACGGCAGGAACAGAACCCCACAGAGGATAGGCGAGGACGAAACCCCAGAGAAGAGGAGACGCAGTTCAGCACAGATGTAATATGTAATGCTTGCGCTCCAGTTGCCGGCCAGTGGCCTCTGGTGTGCTGCCAGATGTTGAATTGCCTGCCAGCACTGGACTGCCCAAAATGAGGAGGGTCAATGATTGAGAAGAATTCAGTGACAGTCCTGGCCCCCGCTCAGGGTTAGAAGCTTGTTCCTGACAAACTTAATAAAGACAGCCGACTTGCAAGGGATAGCAAGTCCTGTCCTGGATCCCGATTAGAATAGGGAGCGTGTTCCAGAAAACTGGAGTTGAAGAACAGGATTGAAATGAGCCAACTTGAACTCGGTCCCTATCCTGGACCCTGATTAGAACTGGAAGCTTGTTCAAATCATACTTATCATAACAAAGGTTCAAAGAGACTTGGCTGCGACAAGAGAACTGGTTGCAATGAGAAAAAGATGAAGAATTATAACATGTGTATCACCAGGATTTCAGTGTAACAGCAACTTCTCAATCCTGCCACAAGCACATGCACTGGAAGGCTCAAATACTTGTCACTCGCTCATTTTAAGTTGAGCAAGTAACGAGAATCACCAATCACTACGCACATACATCTAATAGACACGCATGCCGCTGAATTGCGAAGAGACACATTAGGGTTTTATGCAGAGGTTTTACCTCCAGCGTTTTACCTCCAACTTTGATTTTCCTTTGACTTTTTGACCACCTTGAAGCCATTAAATGCATTGCTAAGCCGTGTTCATAGGCATGCAAATACATTTCTGGACACTAACTTAATTTCAATCAGGAGAGACCAATTAATGACGAAAAGATTAATATATGACAGATTAGAGAATACAGATTAACAGGTGTGATGGTTGCCGTGGCAAAGTCTTTGGCGCTTGGACGCAACAGGGAGATCTGGTAAATGAGGAGCACCTGCCCTGCGCTGCAGCAGGATAAATCCCCCCCGGAGTCCAGACAATGCTAGTGCTGCTGACTGATAAGCTGATGAGGTTGATGAGCGATGAAGCAGGTGAATCTGCAAGACTCATTGGTAATAGGGAGGTGAGGGGAATGCAAAACAGCAGCATGATTATACTAAACGCGGAGAGGGAATCATATTTTAATAGAAAGCAGTGAGAAGATGATGTAGGTGTGTCACTCTGATATTGGGGGGATATGATCAGCTGATAGGACAGCTGATGTCTCAGCCGACAGCCCCAGACAATGACAGCAGACACTATGAGTGTGCATGCACGACAGCAGTGACAAGCAGATCGAATGAGAAAGAATCAACTGTCCAAAGCACACAAAAGAGGAGTTTTCCCTGCTGAACTTTGGGTACAGCTTTATATGATGTGCTTTTCGCGTGTGATAAAAACAAAAGCACGCATACACTACCTAACTCCGTTAATCTGTGAACAACTAACTGTGTAAGCCGTAAGACATTAGCCTAAGAAAAATTATGTACATGTGGGAGACAAAAGACTTTTTTTCTGAAACATTTCTCGGTGAGATATTCATTGTAATAGCTGGTAAGGGGCTTGAAATGCCATAACAACATGCAGTCTACAGAGTGCTATCTTTACTCCAGGCAAAAAGGGGGCTTCCTTGCGCAAGTCACCAGGGAGCTTGTAGTTACTTTTATAATGTATAACCGCAAGGAGGATAAATCATTTACTCTCCTGTAACTGTTTTGGGACTTGCTGCTGCTCTCAAGCAAACTTGTGCAAAAGGCTCAACGCTCAGTCCTACATAGGCTGGAGTGTAAGTTCTCTGTCAAAGCCAGCAGTCCCTGAGGACTGCTGTCCCATATTGGCGGCAACAGAAAGCAGCTAGCAGCGAGTCGACCATGGATGGATTCTACATTTTTCACAAAACCCTCCAGGTGGCATCAGGAATCTGTGCTTCGATACTGCTTCGGCAAGCAGTTGATGCAGAGTCTGGCTCAGTGACTTCAAACACATCGTCTCGATAAAGAAAAGATCAGAAGAGGCGGTGAAAAACTAGCCCTTTTGGTCTAGTTCAGGTTGTTTGGTTGACTTCTCTTTGGACTGCTGCAGTCAGCAGCGCCACGAGGTACAAGCTCCGCAGCACGAGGCCTGAGCACCTCGCACCTGATCCCATCATCACAGCCACTAATCCAAATCCCACAGCAAAATTAAGGTGGAAAACTCAATGCTCAGCCAGTCGGTGGCTAATCCGCTTCTCCCCTCTGGTCAGTGGGCTGCTGATGGAGGCAAGTAATAGAGTAACTAAAAGTGTGTGACGAGGTGTATTACGTCTCAAGTTTCACTGCACAGAGTCAGTTAGTGTGGACATGTAGGCCTTGTGAAGTGCCAGCACCTTGGCCGTGTACTGCTCATAATTATAACTCATGGCCCTTGCCAACACACCTTTATCCTTTATATCAGCACCATCACACAGTCTCTGCAGATTTTATGTATGGAAAAAAAAAAAACAATACACTTTGTATAATGTTGAGTTGTAGCCCTGATTGTGAAAAATATTTTCTTCCTCAGCTGCATACAGCATTCAGAAAAAGCCTGAATAGCTCGAAGAATGGGAGCTTTATGAAGAGATTTTAAATAAAATATTCACAAGCAGAGGAAATTTATTAATATTCCTCCAGAATTCTCTGTTTCCTTTTATTTACTGGCACCTCAATTGTCAAACATCTCTAAGCATTGGTGCATAATTTGATGAATGGGAACTTGTGTCCAAAGCCATGTACTGTGATTTTCTTTTCTAAAAGCGCAATGGAGATGGATTTGTTATTGGGTCTTTGTGTGATAAGCAATATTGTCAGAATGGCTAACTGAAAAAAATGAAACACAATTGACTATTGTTCAACTCAAAACCTGACAGAACAAAGCACAAGGAATTTTCTCTAATCTAATGTTGTATCATAGAACTGTGTACAGGACAGAATCTGGAAACTAATGCTAATATCCTTTGGACATTTAGGGGCTTCATAAGCAAAATATTTGTAAGATTTTAAATCAAAATGATTTCTCTCGAGGATTGCTGAAATGACTGCAATTATTACTCTAGACCTTTGGGATCACTGAATTTATATCAGCATTTCTTCAACGTGCAATTATGACTATTAACTTCAGTCTGTGATTTCATCTGTTTGCTTGACTGCGTAGAACTCATTTTGGGGGAAATAAAGAATAAATAGGCGGCATATTAACATTATGACTGAAAACTTTAGTTTGCTCCAGGCTGGAATCTGGAATGCAAATTGACTCTGTGAACTTGGTTTCTGTACTGAAAATAAATCTGCTGCTACCTTCTGCCAAAACTTAAACAAATGAAACTTGTACCAGAGCAAAGGCCACATGCTTCTTAAGCACCTATGCTTCTTAAGCAGTGATAAAACATCACTCTGTAAGTCCAGGGTGCACAAAAGGCTAGTTAAATGGAAATGCATACAGAGCAATATGCAAACAACAGCATTGACAGCTTTGATTTGCCACGTTACTGAGTGCTACTTGCTACTTCAGACGAGAATCACTTTATACTGGGAGTAGTAACAACTCCGTATTTGAAGGAGATAAATCGCTTAGCATTTTGTCTCACTGCTTCTGCTGAGCCAAACTGAATACCTAGTGTAACGCTGGTTGAATCGCTAAGGCTCAGCGTTGCAGGATACTAGCACCACTGACAAAACTAAGTCGACTATAAGTGAAGAATTCTCACACATCTGCCGGTGAAGGCTTAGATCCGGTGCTTCTCAGTCTCGGACAATGAATTCATTGAAAAGGAGAAAAAACAGGATCACTTGGATACCAACAAGCCTTTAATACTACAAATCAGAGAAAAGAAATACTGACGTGTTTCGACGTGACCACGTCTTCATCAGAGTCAGACAATTCAGAATGTGTATCATTTTAAAGTTTCCAACAGATTTTCCTCATAATTAGTCAATTAACAATGGGGTGGCATGGCTCAGGAGGTAGAGCGGGTGGCCCAGGAATCAGAAGGTTCCCAGTTCGATCCTCGGCTCCTCCAGAGAACATGTCGAAGTGTCCTTGAGCAAGACACTGAACCCCGCACTGCTCCTGATGTGCAGGGTGGCGCCTTGCATGGCAGCCTCCCACATCAGGGTGAATGTGAGGAAAAAAAAGTGCTTTATAAATGCAGTCCATTTACCATTTACCAAACAAAGCATTGAATATAAATCAACCAACTATGACGTCATACACCAAGATTAGCCTTTCACAAGAAAAATTGACATATTTATATCAAATGCCTCTCTGCGAAGCAAACATCATAATTGTTTTATATTTAATTCTTTGTTTGGCCATTGTTAATTGAATAATTATGAGGTACATCTGTTGGAAACTTTTAAATGATACACTCATTCTGAATTGTCTGACTCTGATGAAGATGTGGTCACGTCGAAACGCGTCAATTTTTCTTTTCTCTGATTGGTACTATTAAAGGCGTTGGCATCCGAGTGCTCCAGTTTTTTCTCCTTTTCCATAACTAAGTTGACGTTACTTAGCAAGGCAGCGTGTACCCAATACTTTTTCAAAACCAATCGGTAACATTAGATTGTTACCCAGTGAGCTAGCATTAGCTAGCTACTCAGTTGACTGAATTTACAAAGCGTTGCTCGTTCAGCCACAAATATCTGTGACTCAGAGGCTGAGTAAGCAGAGTGATGTAATTAGCACAGTGCTAACATGCATTAGGCGCTTAGGGAAATTACATTTGCTTTCCATGAAATTCTACTATTCAGTTATATAATAAACAGAAAGAGACATTTTTGAAAGTGGTTGAATAAATTTTAAACATCTTAAACCCCTTCTCAGATCTTTTGGCACACCCGAAGCCACAACAACCACTAAATTTTTTCAGTTTTCAAAACACAAAATTCAGGGATGTTTTAGAATTCCTAAGGTGGTAGTATAATTTGATCAATCTAATGGATACAAAATGGATCCACGTGTCACGTGAACAACTTTTTTTGGTACCCCCTATGTCGCTACTCTCAGTATAAAGCCCCGTTCCCACCTTCACGATTTTTTACGCCAATTCACGCCGATGTCAGATCGTGGCAAGTCATGGGGGTGTCGTAGTTGTAACCGAACGGAGTCCTGAACAGTCGCAAAAGTTTGCAACAAAGTCATCATCTCGTTTTCGTTGTGGCGCAAGTTTCAAAATGTTGAAAAAAATTGCGGTACTTCCTGAGCTCGTCACGGATCGTCATATGCCTTAGCAATGTTGTAGTGGTGTCATAATGGTGTCCTGACAGGTTGTGTTAGTGTTGTGATGGTTTGTAAATATTCCTATGAAATCTTCTTGTGGAAAATGGCCACGATTGTGGAAGATGTAGTCAGGATATAATACGAACGCCCACGACATAACACAATGTGAACACGAACGGAATGAGACAGACCCGCGATGAACAAAGATAATGTGATGTCAAACGGCTTGGATGCGAATAGGCACGACGCCACCATGACTCTATCACGAATGTGCCACGAAGTCAACATCATGGCCGTGACAGAATTTTGTGCTTTTTCAGGAGGACGGATCGCGACTCACTACTATAATATGTCTCGGTACATTGGCATGAATCGGCGGAGAAATTGCGAAGGTGGGAACGGAGCTTTAAGGGACTCTACTTCAGACTTCAAAGTTTCAAGGTAAGCCAGACAGGAAAATAGAGCATTGTGACCAACACACTATGCTCGGTCAATTTGAATATGATTGATTAGTATCATCATGCTGCTTGCCCGCAACATTTAGGCACACAAGACTCTCTACTGAATGATCAGTGTCTCAACATCACATTCAGACCTGCCCTTGAGTATTAGCTTGGATGGAAACAGCACCACGTTTAACTCAACCTTTCAGAGCCAGAGAGATTAAATTAGCAGGCAGAAGACCCAACACCTCACTGAACACCATGAAAACAAATAAACAAAAAAACAGAAAAAAATGGACCTAATGGATAAGGCTATAAATTATGGAACATTTCATACAAATTAGTATCACATCTGAGCCAAGAGGAGATATCGCTGAAATTGTAACATCTCTTCTCACATGACGATCAAAAGCAGAGTATCACAAGCAATTTTTTTCTCCAGGATTTTTGAAATGTTAAACTGGATTCAGCAATCAGTCAAAATTAAAAAGTGCAGATTTTTTTCAAGGATGTTAGAATTTGAAATTTGATCATTTGAAAAAATTAAAGAGAAAGAAATTTGAAATGCTGTATTAAAGATCCACTGAAACATAAAATCAAAAAGTGTTTCATTGATCTAGTTGCGAATTTTGGCCTAACATTCAATGGATGGTTTTCTAAAGCCTGTCAGTCAAAGTGGTGGGAGCGCTGTATGTGGCTGTGACCTTAAGGCTTGAACAATGCAGTCCTGATGATTTCTTTAGTGGTTCTTTTTAAGTTGTACTGAATAGAAGTGTCAGCTCTTCTGGCGATGGGAGGTTGAACTACATCACTGAGTCAGAATTGCATTAATGATCTCATGTACAAGAAGGAGAGCCTGTACAGTGGCTGGCTAATAAACATTTTATAATGGCTTTTGATGTGAAGGGCTGTCTTTGGCCATGAGAAGCAGAATGTCTGAATTTGAGCCACAAGCTCTATTTGAAAGATATTCCTGGTCTTCAAAGGCACTCATCAAGTACAAAACCCAAAACCAGTGAAGTTGGCACGTTGTGTATATCGTAAATAAAAACAGAATGCAATGATTTGCAAATCCTTTTCAACCTATATTCCATTGAATACACTGCAAAGACAAGTTACTTAATGTTCGAACAGGTAAACTTCGTAATTTTTTGTAATTTGGAATTGGATGCCTGCAACATGTTTCAAAAAAGCTGGCACAAGTGGCAAAAAAGACTGAGAGAGTTGAGGAATGCTCATCAAACACTTATTTGGAACATCCCACAGGTGATCGGGCTAATTGGGAACAGGCGGGTGCCATAATTGGGTATAAAAGCAGCTTCCCTGAAATGCTCAGTCATTCACAAACAAGGATGGGGCGAGGGTCACCACATAGTGAACAAATGCGTGAGCTGATTGTCGAACAGTTTAAAAACAACAACCTCAACGAGCTATTGCAATAAATTTAGGGATTTCATCATCTACGGTCCGTAATATTGACAAAAGGTTCAGAGAATCTGGAGAAATCACTGCACGTAAGCGACAAGGCCAAAAACCAACATTGAATGCCCGTGACCTTCGATCCCTCAGGCGGTACTGCATCAAAAACCGACATCAGTGCGTAAAGAACATCACCACATGGCCTCAGGAACACTTCAGAAAACCACTGTCAGTAACTACAGTTCGTCGCTACATCTGCAAGTGCAAGTTAAAACTCTACAATGCAAAGCGAAAGCCATTTATCAACAGCACCCAGAAACGCCGCTGGCTTCACTGGGCCCAAGCTCATCTAAGATGGACTGTTGCAAAGTGGAAAAGTGTTCTGTGGTCTGACGAGTCCACATTTCAAATTTTTTTTGGAAACTGTGGACGTCGTGTCCTCCGGACCAAAGAGGAAGAGAACCATCCGGACTGTTATTGGCGCAAAGTTCAAAAGCCAGCCTCTGTGATGGTATGGGGGTGTATTAGTGCCCAAGGCATGGGCAACTTACACATATGTGAAGGCACCATTAATGCTGAAAGGTACATACAGGTTTTGGAGCAACATATGTTGCCATCCAAGCAACGTCTTTTTCATGGACGCCCCTGCTTATTTCAGCAAGACAATGCCAAGCCACATTCTGCACGTGTTATAACAGCAGTGCGGGTACTAGACTGGCCTGCCTGTAGTCCTGACCTGTCTCCCATTGAAAATGTGTGGCGCATTATGAAGCGTAAAATACGACAAGAGACCCCGGACTGTTGAAGAACTTAAACTGTACATCAAGCAAGAATGGGAAAGAGTTCCACCTGAAAAGCTTCAAAAATTGGTCTCCTCAGTTCCAAACGTTTACTGAGTGTCGTTAAAAGGAAAGGCAATGTAACACAGTGGTAAAAAGGCCCCTGTGCCAACGCCTTTAAATTCTAAGTTAATTATTATTTGCAAAAAAAAATAAAGTTTCTCAGTTTGAACATTAAACATCTTGTCTTTGCAGTGTATTCAATTGAATATAAGTTGAAAAGGATTTGCAAATCATTGTATTCTGTTTTTATCAACGATTTACATAATGTGCCAACTTCACTGGTTTTGGTTTTGTAGAAGAACAGGACAGTATCCGAAGAATAGAGTACATCAGTACCACAGTGAGAGTGAAATGATGCAGTCCTCAAGCCAACTGAAACTCCCTGAGCCATATAACGCGCAGAAACAAAAAAAACAAAAACTTGACCCTCGGGATAGGTCACATCAGATGCCAAGTGATTTATTATTGTTTGAATGTTCGTTAGATTTATTTGGAAACGTTTGCCTTGAACAGCCTGAGACCAAGTTCAGGCCACATTGAAAGGTCACTATGGCATTAGCTCCATGAAAACATGGTAAAATTAACAAATACTGGGAGAGAGGGTCCTTGTGTTGTGTAGTGAGGATTATTTGATCAACTGTCCTCCTTTTTAATATGAAATTACATGAATGCAAACCTTAAAGAGCGTAAAGCGTCTGCAGCGATGCAGGCATTGTACCTGTCTGTAACAGTTAAGAAGGAAGGAGCTGAACCTAAAAGCGAAGCTCTAGATTTGGCCAATCCATGTTCCAACCCTCTGCTATGGTCACTAGCTTCGGGTTGTGACCAAAGAACAAGATTGCAAATAAAAGCGACTGAAATTAGCTTCCTCTGCAGGATGGCTAGGCTGGTGAGGAGCTCGGACATCCATAGGGGCTCAGAGTATAACCACCGCTCCTCCGCATCGAGAGATGTCAGCTGAGGTGGTTCAACCATCTGCCCCGGATGCCTTGTGGACGCCTCCCTTTAGCGGTTTTCCAGGCATGTCCAACTGGGAGGAGGCCCTGCGGCAGACCCAAGACATGCTGGAGGGACTATATCTCCCAGCTGGCCTGAGAATGGCCTGGGGTCCCCTAGAGAGAGTTGGAGGAAGAAGTTGAGGAGGGGGCTGCCTGGGTGACTTTGCTCAGTCCGCTACACCCGTGACCCGGCTCCGGATAAACAGCTGAAATGGATGGATGGCAAACCTAAGGCAGAATATTCGTGAATGGCTACTCTGCTATTATTTAATGCAAGTGCAGCCCATTATTTCATACTTTTAATTATATTCCTGACAGCCCCATAAAAATATATGGAAAAGAAACAGTGACTTGTACACTATTTTCATTAATTTTCAAATTAACCTTGGAGATTTTCACAATTCCCTAATTCAATTTATATAACTACCCAATCGAACAAACATGATTTGGTAAAATGTGCCTCTGTTGTACTACAGGTCAAATAATTTCCTCAGAAGTAACCAACTGCAGTATATTGTCAAGCCGTAAGGGACCAAAACAATTTGTCTCATTTCTTAATTGACCCTGTACATTGCATCTGTGGTGGTGTTCTTTGCGACTTCCCTCGACAATGAGGGACGACAAAACTACAACATTTCTCAGCAAAAACAATGTTCTTCTTTTCTGATCGTAAACAAAGAAATAAATTAATGACTTTTTTATTAATTTTGTTGAAAAAATAGACGGCTTTTGCTCTTATCTCTCATTTCAAGGCACACAGAAACTGCATTTGTATTGTCACATGTTCTGTGACAATAACTGCTGTATTAGCGAAGCATTTCAATATATGTTGAACATGAGCAATTACTGTGCATCGCAGGGAGAGCAATCTTCCTGTAGTCTATATGTGCATCTGGCAAGACATTTAAAAAGTACAGTGCTACTACTACTATGCAAACATGTTAAATAGTCCTACTGTAAGCTACCCTGGTTTGGGGGGGGAGGAGCTAAATATCAACTACAAAGTTATATCAAGCGAAACTAAATGATGGTTTTCAGTAATAACCAGGAATTAGAACAGGACATTTAAGCTACAGACTCATATTTCCAACTTAGTTACTTACAAACATTACAGTCTGAGCAACGAAGACTCTTGACTCTTGATTTTGGGTGGAGAATTGGGCATTTAACACCTGCACTGATTGTTTATGCAGGCAATGATGAGGACATGCTAAGATTCAACAGCGTAACTATGAGAGCTGCCTGGTGATTTGCAATTTCCTTGTTGTTTTCTGTTATTTTCTTTCTGGCGAGTAATTACCTTTGATCCATTCTCCTTGGGATTTGCGCATTTACTACATCAAAAA
Organism: Gymnothorax reevesii; assembly: GCA_029721435.1. NCBI lineage: Eukaryota > Metazoa > Chordata > Actinopteri > Anguilliformes > Muraenidae > Gymnothorax > Gymnothorax reevesii. Next base: position 126,511,664 of record CM056575.1, on the reverse strand, counting down.
AAGGTATATTATGATTGAAAGTTCTTGAGTGTCAGAATTCGAGCATTTTCCAAAGACTTTTCATTTTCAAGCCTGATAATCTGCAGTCTTCCCTCATGACCTCCATAAAACAAACTGGATGCGAAAGGAAAAGTATTCATAATGTGATTTCCTGAAGGTTTTGAGTATTATTATTCTCTGACAATACACAAATGACTTTGCTTCTTTCAAAAACCTTAGCAGGTTAAAACATGCTGAAAATATTAAAAGCTGGGCCACTAAAGGATTTTTACTTGCTGAAACTCATATGGAACATTCTTGCATTATATGAATTATATTATTTAACATTATGTTTCCAATCACACACACAAACAAACACGCACTGACACACGCACAAAAACGCGTGCACATGTTCACACAGAAATATAAGCACACATACACACATTTATATACGCTCACCCACACACATACACACACACAAACACGACCACACGCGCGCACACCCACACACTCACAAATCAGCCACAGGATAGAAATGTATTAATAAAAATTAATGTGACACAATGCAGCCTGAGAGATCAGGAAGCAGCATAAATGAATAGGAACAAATATATAAAAAATTGATGCAACAAAATGATAAAGAAAATACAAGGCATTATAATAGTAATTGGTATTCATCTTCTTAGAAGCATCTCATATAAAATATATGAGCTGAAATTGAAGTTGGTGTTAAGAATGAGAGTTCATTATCTCCATCTCCAAAAAACAATTTAATAGCATACATTAATGCACTGATGCACAGCTATTGATCAGCAAGAGCAGGAGAGGAGGTCTGAAGAATGAGCTCCACTCATCACAATATTATAAGTCATTGCTGCATTCTTATCTTTCCAATAATATTTGAAAAACAATGAACCGAACACATTACTTATTTCGAATATAAAATTCAGATTACTTCTCGCAATTGTAATAGTTTTATAAGTCTCATTTGAAAAGTGTACGATGCAAGGACAAGTTATCCCTTCAAGTGTTCTCAAAAATATCTTTTTTTTTTTTTGACCTTGGAAATAAAGAACGATCCTACAAGGACTATGAATGTAAAAGGGAACCAGTTTCTTCCAGATGTGTCAAGCATGCAATGCACTTACATAAAACATGTCTCCTTCCTGAACTACAAAAAAAAAGAGAGAATTGAGGAGGTTAATTGCAGTCATTAAAAGAAGAAACAAAAATTGAATCAAATTGTCAAGTGCAATGCAGTAATTTCAAACAATATATTATACTTTGTATAATTCAAGAAAAAAATTTAGATCTTGTTTAGGTTATTAGGACTTATTGTCGAGTTATTAAAATAGATAGGCAAGGGAATCGTATTTTTATATTGGTATGCCATGCTCTATACATACATTGGCTTACACAACAAGATATCGACTGTATTCAAGATTAAGAGTTGTCAGAAGTTCATTCATTTAAAGATACTTTTCTAAGGTTTTTTTCAGGGCAGGCTTAGAAAGAAACTGGAAAGCAAACATTAAATTACTTTTGGTTCACTGAAACAGGAGAATTATGTTTAATAATATTACTCTGGTATATATATATATGGGGAATTGATACACAATTATTATTATTATATTTTGAGTTTAAGGACCATGTGCACTTACATTAATCATTTCAGGAAATAAAAAGATGTGCACCAGATTTAGCAGGTAGTTAATTTCTATCTGCTGTCACTCAAATCATTGCTGACAATCAGGGCTTTGATTCCCCTCTTGCTTATTTTTCCGTTTCAGATACAAAGTCCTTCCGTACAACGCAAAATTATATCTCTGTCCGAGTACCTACAGGCAACAGCACATAGCTATACATTGTGACTATACATCAATCGAAGGCCAAAAGCTTGTTCCCAATATTACAGTTGGGTTGCTCCAGGCTTACAAGATGATGGCGCTCACCCAGGGGTCACACGCTTTATGTTTTCATTTGAAACACCTCGTCTCGGGAGCCCGCTGCTGCTCATTTTCCATTGTGTAATAAAGTGCGTGCTGCATACTAGCCATCGTCGTGTAGCTTTTAAGTTCAAAGGTCATTTATAACTGAAGCCTCTTTTTCTATACCTTCTCATCTCAGCAGCCTGCTCTTATTTTGTTAAGTTTAATATCCCTCATTGCTCAATGAGAGATGGCTTCCAACCATATAGAAGTAGACTGTCCATTTAGAAATAAGTAAACGTGTGATAGAGATATCACATTCATGAATTCCACCCTTTCTCTCCTGATTTTGAATGAGAGCAACACTCAGGAGTCATGCAGCTCTGAATCTTCTGAGCATTTGCCCACAAAGCACTGTACCAGGCACATCCTCACCTCCACACAAATATCAAATCAGCTGCCTTCAAATTGAGAATTGTAGCTGCAAATTGAGGTAAAATTACAATAGATTTTTTGCAGTGATAAATAGTTTTTTAAATCTCTCATATGTAACAAAGGAAATTCCTGGATGAAATATACTATTTGCGAGGAGTTCACTGCATGTGCAAAAAAAAAAACAAACAAAACTTAGTGGCCTGTAATTGTGCTTGCATCATTTGTTTGGCTTTCTTCTTTAAAAAGACAGTAACAAAAGAGACTAATAAATAATAATTAGGAAAGGTGGAACTTTCCACTGGATGTGATTTATCTTCATTTGCTCACACTGGTCCAGTGAACATCGCGCACCTCTTTTGGCATGGGGCCAGCCATGGATGATCACCCATTATGCAGACAGGGAGTGAGAAGTAAACACAGTCAATAAAATTTAAACAATGAAATAGCGTGGGGCTGTTGCCAGGGGCTGCCCGTGTGTTAATTTCAAAAACACACAGAAACCAAATCGTAAACACACAGAGCGTAAACCAAAGACTGAGATCAGAGTGAGTGAATCTCCATCTGCTGACCAGGACAAGACCAGAATTACCTGAATCACACTGTAGAGTTGCACTTCCAAAAGAACATCTCTGCTGTCAGAACAGAGGTTGGAATGAAAAGGATTGTCGTTGGTGGTACGGCTAATATCTGGATCACTGTATCATAAACGTGTCTTGTCTACCTGGGATATTCAGCCAATTCAATTTCATACTAAACGGCATCCTTTAGTTCCACTTAGCTGTGCTCCCACCTCCCGCAGAAATCAACCATTTAAGTGAGTACAGCAACTTACCTGCACCATGAATAAATCATTTTAAAGATGCAGCATTCCAAATTTTATTTAAATTAAATGTAAAAGGAAGAAAGCGTGAAATCATTCATCTTTAGCTAATATGTTAAGATTCCAGCACTTGTCGAGAGTGAGAACCTTACAGACGCCACTGGATAGGAGATAAGGAAATGATCAGACTAAGAAATCATACTTTCTTCATTCCTTTATTGACATGGCAACTTCATTAGAGAAAGCGTGATCTGATAATTACAGATTGTAGTCCAGCTGCACTGGGAGTGAAGGATAACACCAGCAAGCAGTTATTCCAGCTGCACTGCATGGCAACAGCAGGGACAATCACTTCAGCTATGATGGGCAGAAACAGTGTTTATGCAGCACAGATTGCACTTGAGGGTGGAAAAATATTCTCCAAACCTCTCCTTGACCCTTCACCCTGACAGATGGCCCTGCCTCAACACCCCCATCTCTGGCACACCCTCTACAGGTGGCTGGGCCGTTCTGCACTATGGCCCATCTCTCCTCTGTAATTAAATCATTGCTGGTACCACCACGCTCAATGGAAGGACTGTAGCAGAGCCACAGCTTCTCCCCAATATTGCAGTTTGCCCAGGAACAAGCCACAACCCTCACAACTTGCAGAAACCATGCAATATGCAAGGACTCTAAGGCTTTCTCCTGTAACTGAACCAGAAAAGGCCACAACATGAAATATGGAGTTATTCATTTTTTTTTTGCCAACAAAGATGACTGTGATTAGAAGATAAATCTTTAGGCAAGCTCTGACTTCAAAGCATATTTAACATAAGGTGAAGGGCTTGGAGCAAAAATCTTTTGACAATAATAATTTGCAGTCATTCTGTGTACACAGCAACAGATTGTGAGGCATTTTCTTCTGTGTACACTGGATTTCAGCAAAGTGCAATAAGGGAATCGTTCAGCTTGATAAAGCAAAGAACGTTTCTTGTGTTTACCTAAAAACATAAATTGGGATGGCAGGCATAGCATGTGCCAAGTGGTGGGTACACCACAAATGTACACAGCACAGAGGGCTACGCACATCTCAGGATTACATCAAAGTATTTTGAAATAAATCTTTAAGGTAACATTTGAAGAGACTAGACCAGCGAAAACAAGTCATACGAGTTCAGACATGCTGTCACTTGTATAGCACAATCTTTGGAGCTGATCCAACACTGAACAAGTAACATCAATAGTGAGTAAATAAAATACATCCCTGTGCCTCTTTTACCACCTCCGGAGGGAATCAGAAACTTTTTTTGCATAATCATACAGAGAATGCAGGAATGCCCTCGACCCAAAATACAACAAAAAACATTTGCATTTGCCATTTGTGGTTACAATTTAAACTTCAAAGGACAAATTTCCATTTCAAAGGAATATAAATCTGTATAAGTCCTATATTCTGTCCATGGAAAACAAAGGATGATATTGTTTTTTTTTTCCTGACAAAATTGAAAAGGAGAGACCGCCGGTGTCATAGGGTATGCATAAGGGCAATAGAATGTATATATATTTTTGACCATCAGTAAAATGACCAAGCCGGAACAAATCTTAAAGATAATAGATATTATGAGCTTGGATGCCAAGTGTATGTGTTTGAAAAATGAAAAGATAATAATCAGCATTGCCAGTAATAACATTACAAGGATACTTAAAATGGAATAACATTTTTAATAGTCCTCAGATTAAAATATAGTTTTTCTTGGAACAGTCTTTCACTGACTTACAAATTCCACACAGATTTATGCTCAGCCACACAACAAATATATTATACAAGAAACAAATTTAACACGGCGCATTGAGTAAGTAAACGCTGGTAAACTCAAGGCTCTAAAAAAAAATCTATTAATCACTTCTTTCTTTAAGAAACTTGCGTAACAAAGCAAACAATTTTGCAATGCTGAAGTACAGTTCTCCAAATTTCACTTGTTCTCCAGAGGTTTGCTGATTTCCTCAGTGTAGACGGGGCGCATACGAACGGGTGATTAATTTAAGGAAATACCAACCTTAAGTGTCGAATTAAAGTGTTTACTGCTGCCACGAGTCACAAGAACAGCTCTATCTGCCAATGATGCCGTAAATTCTACAAGTCTCCACTGCTCTAATGGCCGGAGGGTTGAGGGTTTTTCCAGAAGATAAGTGACTGTGAAGAAAGGCATACAGTATCACTCACATCATACCATTCAGTGACCCCCCCCTATGGCCTGTGGATGAGGTCATCGTCATCCAGGACCTGGCGACTCCCATCAGGATAAACAGACTCTCACTCAGAAAAACTGTATTACTGTTCAGTGGCCCTGTCCTCAAACTCAATGGTAACCAAACATTACTGGAGATCTACTGTCCTGTAGATTTCACTCCAATGCTAACAAAGATCACCTCGTACGACAGATACAGAGCCTGTTGAGCAGATAGTCAAACCAGGATCAGTAGGTTAGGGTTGGAGTGAAAACTTGCAGGTGCTGGTTACCACTGCTCTATGGAGTCATGTTGACCTAAACCATGCCAGGAAGATGCCCCCACAGCTCATGACGGCCACCCTGCAGCTGTAGGGTTCACACGTTCAGGCCAGCAGAATTCCCCTCATACACCGCAGCTGCACTTACCCACTTGTCCAGAATATGGTAAAGAATGACTTATTTTATAGTATCATCTTTTTAAAATCACAGCTCTGTTGTCTACCTACAGTATATGGGTGTACAAATACACATTTGTTATTGTAATTAAGGGTTAATGCACTGCAATTCCACCGTAATAACCCTCTCTCTGAAGCTGTCAAATGGGTTGTTCCTGCTGACACTGTCTGATGGTTGACATGTTCTACAACGACGTGCTCATTCACATAAGCTACTCTTCTGCATTTCCTCTCATATTGCACAAATGTGCAAGCATAACGGTAAACTGATGAGCGCTTTCCCATAGATCCACAGGAGGTGCCGATGTTATTGCTCTTACCGATCTTATGGAAAAACCAGCCAGTTAAGCAGTGATTGAAGCTCCAACCATTCATGCCCCAAAAATGAACTCTTAAATTTTTTTTTTTTTTTTTAGATCTCTACCTCTTTCCACCCATAGTGACCCAAAAATTTATTTTTTATCATGATCTAAAATTGAGGTCATATTGGCCTGCTTAACACTTTCATACATGTTGCAGAGCGTGACTGCGTGTCCGTATCCCACAGTATGGAAGAATCTGTATAATTCACATTTCCCCCCCATATATTCAGGTTTTTGCTCATATTTGTCACAGATTCATACTTGTGTTTACAATAGTCTCTCTGGATGAACGAAGAGGCAGCTAAATGACTTGGAAAACATGAAGTGACAATGGACCGGCAACAACAACAACTGCGAAAAGAAGACTTACAAGGGTAACAAAACTTTTGCGGCATGTGTGACCAATTCACTGTGTATAATCTTGTTTCCAATAAACAATCTATGACTGGCTACTAGCCCTTAACAAGACAAAAATGATGTTGGTGATCTTGGGTGTGGACATGACAGGTCCCATTACCCTCTCGTGGGCCTACCAGAGCATGTGTTAAATCTAGTCCTCCCCCTCCAGACCTGAAGTAATGGCTTTAATGACAGCATCACTGAGAAACAGACACCCCATGTTAACTCACATAAACCACCTCCATTTACAGCTGAAGGATCCTCCCCGCTCAAAACTCCATCTCTGTTCGCCCTTTGGCCTAAAAGGCGGCAAAATGTCTGACAAATAATTTTCCCTTGTTTTTCACACTGAGTGTGTTCTTAAAGTTGAGGGTAAAGTTTGCCGCATAACAATAACAGAAGACTTGCCTTTTCAGAATGGTCTGAATGGAGGCCTGTTAGCATGAATGGTTTCATAACTCAATGTAGATCTCATTAGATAGGCATCCGAACAGGCCTCCCTCCTATAATTGGGACGCCTGCATTACGCACCCCACAGCCTGAGGGGGCTGTTTGCAGCCTAGCAGGAGCCAGTGGGCGGGCCATGGGAAAGCCCCAGCCCACAGGATAGGCGTGCGGGAAATGAATACAACTCCCTGAGATTTCCAGGGGAGGGACGGAGATCCAGGAAGGCAGGATTTCGCGGTGCGGGATTGGGTTAGGCTGCGGGCTGGGACATTAACTGAGCTGAGGTGGTGTTACGATTTCAAGGGTTCTTTGCGGTTAAAACTTCATCTTTTAGATCAAGAGCGGAGGCTTCCGATTGCCTGAGGGCTCAGACCGTCTGACTGTTAGTGCCGACAGCCTTCTAAGGCAGGGCTCACCTTTAAAGGCCACAGCGAGTCCGGGATTCTTCCCCGTCCACGTGAGGAAGACTACAGTGTTGTGAAGAAGTATTTGCCCCTTTTCTGATTTCTTCAATTTTTGCATATTTGTTGCACTTAATAAGTGCTAGTTAGCACTATCAATACTAGTTAGAACAGTTTCTCAGTTTTATCATCTGATATTTCATCTCGGCACCATTTTCATTTAAATATAAGTTTTAAATGATTTGTAAATCATGGCATGCTGTTTTAGTGTATATTTTACATAACGTCCTAACTTGTTTTGATAGGAGGCTTTAGCCAAAGCTAACCCATGTACAGCCGAATGCAGTTTTTAAATGATTTCATATATTGAACGTTAAGAGTTATTCAAAAGACAAAACACCGATATGAAAACAGACTTGCCCCCTAATCCTAAAAACTGGTTGTGCTATCCATGGTGGATTTTTACCAACTCACCCGGGATTTACACCAATGCGTGTTCGGTCCGCACCAATCACAAATAATCTAGGGAAATTTCATACAGTGCTCTGGTGTCCATGTAAATTAATCCAATTCCCCACCCCTATATAATCCTGCCTTCCCTTTGTCTTCAGGCTACATCAATATATTAATATATGTTGGTGTAGAAGTAGGAACGTGCCCAGGGGAAAAAAATGAGGAAGAAAAATGAAAAAATAGCGAGCAGTAACAACACCAGCAATACGACAATGGAAATGAATTAATCCATCCATTAATCAGTTAGTGAACAAACCAATTTACATATTAATAATTAAATCAAACAATTGACTAAGGAACGCAAAGTAGTCCATGCTGTAAAACTTGTGGACCCCAAGTTTCAGTAAACTCCTTTTGTTTACCTCGCGAGAATGAAGCAATTTTTTCTACTATGTGAAGTTTTGATTAAACTGGGATGGCAGTAATCATGCCATGGCGTGTTTCGTGAAATTGAACCCAATTATTAATTAAATTTGTTTGATTTGGTAACTTAGGGGGTAAATCAGCTTTTCACATAGGGCCAGGTAGAGTTGGATAGCTTTTTTCCTTCAATTAACAAAATCATTTAAAAACTGTGTGTTTATATCTGTCTATTCTTAAATTAATTTGATGATTCGAAACACTGAAGAGAAACAAATATGCAAAAATTGGGAAGGGGGCAAATACTTTTTCACAGAACTGCACTCATCCTAGACGTTCCTAATGTTTTATGATGGAAGTTGAGGGGAGTCCCCTGCCTTTGTATCTTCTTTCGTTTGCAAGATTTATAGATGTTTTTTGCCTGAAATGGAGAGTTCCCTCCGTCAAATTCCTGTAGGATGCGTCAGGGAGAACCAGCCAGTGCTGTGCATATTTGAACCCAAACAAACGAGACCTTGTGGTCAGCAGACTGCCCCAGCCACTGTGTGACCGAAATGCTCCATGTCTCATCTGCTTGTCTCAACAGGCCCCATACCATATCCTAAAATTCACACAGAACAAACTATCCTTCAACAATGGTGGCAAAAGTTCCGCCAAAGTTGGGTAATAAAAGGTAAAGCTTGCTCTTGGGGAAGAAACTGAGCGATAAACAGAAGCAAGGATATGAAAAGAGCATTAGAAACCCACTAAAGAGCGTTTAGTATGAGTAATGAAATGGAGCTCAAGTGGGTCTGGGCATTCCTGTCTGGGCTCTTATTGCGTAAGAGTTTGAGCTGGCTCAGAAATATGAAACAGGGGAACAAACAGGCAGACAAACTGAGGAGAAAATGACCTGTCCTGCATGTATTTAAAAATATGGATATTATACAAGTACTTCTGGAGGTGTCCTACGATTTTGAGAAGTTTCTGCCGAACAAGATTTTAGCTTTCAAGAAACAATACTATTCTGAGTAATGCTGCCCTGACCGTGTCTTCAGCTGCAAAAAACCTCTTTGCAGTCCCCTGCCAGGAAAATTCAGATAAATGAATAGCAGCACAGCCTTTTCAGCTGCCTGAAAACTGAGCTCCGGCGAGGTCCTGAACTGGCGACTCGCCCTCACTATCTCTCGACGTTACGAGGCGGAGCGGAGGAGCTGGGGAATCGAGGAAACGTCGCCCTCAATAAGACCCTCAATTCCAAAGAGCCCTGACAGCTCAGGCCGAATCCTGCTGCGGACACAGGAGAGCGGTCTGGCAAGCTGAGAGCAATCTACATCGAGCCAGGCCCCATCTGAAACAACAGCGGGGGTGGGGGGGTGGGGGGGGACTGTGGATGCAGAGTGAATTAACTGCAAATTACCTTGCACTTCAAACAGGATTAAGGAAAAGAGCTTTGCTTTTTTTCTGCAGAATTAAATACTTCATTAATTAACTCAGGGATCGCTACAAGCCAGTGTGGACATTCCAGACTGAGAAATGTGTGGTGGGAACGGGAGGGCCGTCAGCCTGTTTGGCTGAACTTGATCTCTACTTTCATTAAGCTGAAAAGTAAACTGATGCTCAGGTGTAAGAGGAGCATTTAAAAACTTTGTAATGGGAGGGGAAAGAGCTGGAGAAAGCCAAGACAAATGTAAAGGGACTGTATTTATATAGCACTTTTTTTTAGTCTTCTGACATAAAGCGCTTTACGTTTATGCCTCACATTGGCCCTGATGGCGGAGGCTGCCGTGCACGGCGTCAACCTGCACATCAGGAGCAGTTTGGGTTCAGGGTCTTGCTCAAGGACATTCTGACATGCTCTCCGGAGGAAGCAGAGGTTCAAACCAGGAACCTTCTGATTGCTAGACCCGCTCAACCTCCTGAGCCACGCCGCCCCGCAAAATGTGGACTTACCTTTAGGAAAACCACAGAGGGACTTGGGAGAGGGGTGAAAGCGGGGGTAGGCGAGCAAGGCCAAAGTTTAAGGTTAGTCCTCAGAGTTGTGGATTGGTGCTGTTGAGACAGATGGGGAATTCATTCTGCCACAGCTTGTGTCAGGTCACCTGAGCTACTCAATATGAACCGCAGCATATTTTCTCACTTGCGGTTTTCAATACTGAGGACGCGGTGATCTCAAAAGTCTTTGCAGCTCCATACGGTTTTACTTAGACGCCTCCGCCAGAGGTTTGGCGCTAATCTAAAAATATGGGAGGAATCATGTTTCCAGAACCCCTCTGTTTGGCACGTAGGACTATATGGCTTCCCCTCTGCCAACTGTCTTTATTGCTGTTCGAGTCATTGCTGAACTATTAGATCCCTCGCCGACCATAAACCATCGGTGAAAGAATAAAAAGATCTCTCCGAAGAGAGACTAAAGCGAGGGATACAGGATTAAAGGAAAGAATGTACCTCTCGGCTTCCCTTTTCCTTGATCTGACCGCTCCGTGTACGCTCGCCGCAAAGCCTGGAACACAAACAGAGAGTGACAGACAGCTGGAGCCGAACCATCGCTCTCAGGCTAACGCTCTTCGGCGCTTTCATTGGCCACCACATTTTCACATTATAAGGGCATTTACAGCGAGACGGGGAAATAAATATCCCACAGCAGGCCCCTTTCCTTAAACTATCTGTTTCCTTACACCTGGCAGGAGAAACACAGGGGGCAGTGAGGCAGTCCAGAGCCAGGTGTCATACGGAGACATGTGAGGCTCTGCTTACAGTACCAGTGTAAACTGCACTCTCTCTGCGCATAAATACTGCCTGGTGGATTAAAAGGCTTCAATGCCACAAAATGGGATATTATGGTCTCGAAGCGCTGTAATAAATTAAAACAGAACCCCACCACTGGTCTTTAAAATGTGGAATGCATCTGAATGGGAGTGTCTCGGATATAATAGACCATCTCTGTGGATTAACTCATGATCAAAGGAAGGAAACATCTGAGTTTATATATCTGACAAAACAATGAAAGAATATTAAAAAAATGATTGTAAACAGGATGAAAACAGCCCTCCTTTTATTCTAAATATGATATGTACAGGGAATGAGGCTGTGTACATTTTAATTCATCATGTAAAAGTCTCATTAACCAATTGCACTGTCCATACATTTATCACCTGCTTTATAAAGAGCACTGTACCTTAGATTCATGAGAGCAATGAAAAATACACTGATACAAATACATAACAACACGCGAAGATTAATCATTTTTCCTATTGCCATAAAAAAATAATAAAATGAAAGCCTGATAGCTTGGAACACGTGCCAAGAACAAGAAGACATTAAACAGAGACGAGAGACAATTGTCACGTTTAAAATGGCGCTGCACAATGATTATTTATCATTCCCATCCATACAGCAGGTATTTATCAGGCACTTTACAAACCTCAGAGTACCAGAGTACACCCTGGTGACATACAGGGGAGGGGCTCTCCCAGTCACAGTCACTCACAATGAAATGCCATGACGTCATGGCTGAGGCAATCAGGATTAGTTTTGTGCCAGCGTGTACCGGCTGTTGCATTCACAGGCCGAACAAGGCTTTGCTCCTACTTAAAAAAATAATACCAATAAAAGAAATACAGCATTTTTTTTCAAGGTCAGTGGCATATGAGAGACAGAGAGAGAGAGAGAGAGAGAGAGAGAGGATGAACACAACTCTTTGTTGAGACCTCGTTATAAAAACACAAAGGAATACTTCAGAGGACATATTCGAATAAATCATTCATAGGGCCAGTCTTTCCCTTTTAGGCACTAAGTCCAACCCTGTTTCCCAGCCCCATTTGTCCAAGCATTCTGTCAACTGCCCAAATACTTTTAACAGAGGTTAGTGTCATTTTACAGACAGTGTTTACAAGCTAGAAGACACTAGGCCGGGCTGTAGAGTCAGCAATACATGATTATCATTCTTGTGCCTTTCAGTTCTTCACAAAAGAGGCAGCAGGAGTGAAATTAAATATTTCAAAGGGAGCATAGGACCGTGTTTCTGCCTGAGCGGCTGTCATAAATGAAAACCCAACGCTGTACCATCGAAGTGTTTGTCTTTAGTGCAAAATGATCTGTCGATTAACCGCTGTAGTGAAAACTTCAGTGAACACTGTTAGCTTTGATTGACTGGGATTCTTTAACTGAAGATGGTGCATTGTATGTACCAAGCAGACGCACAGGAGCTAGCCTCCTTTGCCCAGTACCGTCTCGCCCTGCATCGCCTATTCCCCCCGTGGAGAAAACACACATTCATTTTTCATTAGAAACATTAATTAATAACCCTCACTGACCCCATTTATACAAGATAATTATTGTTCTTGTGTGGGGGGTCTGAGAGAGGTGGATCTTACAGATTGTGCTCGCTATGTTGAAGAAGGGGAGGAATACCTGAGGAAAGCCAGATGACATCGAGAGAGAAAGAGAGAGAGAGTGAGAGACAGAGAGCTACTGTAAGTAAGAGCGAAAGACAGAATGGTAGAGTGATAGAGAGTGCATGAGACACAACGACAGAGCAGCTTCTGAAGCTGAGGGGGTTTCTCCTTGGCTGAGAGGTCATGCCAGTGCCCTGTTTTCACACAAGTGGGGGTTCTGCTCATGTCCAATAGCTCGCACACAAACTGACATACAGGAAATATAGCAGGGCAGAGAGAGACTGATTCGCCCACGAGCCGCCATGTCACAAAGCATGACATCAGAAGAGATGCCCCACAGTGTCCATCGTGCTCTGCTGACACCCGTGGCAGAGTCCCTAAGGCCTAATGGTCCAGGTAGGGAGGCTGTACCATGGTAAAAGTGCAGCCCCAGGGACACAATCAGGGCGAGTCCAGGCTGGAAAGACTAAAGGCACAGGTAAGAGGTGGTGCAACATGAGTCCTTCCCCATACAACCAGCCTTTTCAAAAACAGCACAGAACGGTACTGGCGCGCACCGAGAAAGAAATGAATGCGCATACGAAACCGTAGAAATCACCACTTATAGATTCAATGTCACATGTCAGAGAAGTTCATAGCCAAAGTCTGTCTCTGCTTAGTGTCCATTAAAAAAATTTGCTTTGTTATTGCCGCGCCCGTCCCGTCCCGATATTCCTCTCGTCAGGGGTAAAAGAGCCGGCCTTTTTCCGAGGACTGCTGGCGGTTCAGCTTGGCCAGCTGGGTAGGTGAGGGGGGCACGTCCTGGCGGTAGGGTCCTTTGGGTAGAGCGGGGGCGGGGGCTGGGGCGGGCGCGGGGTCCTCCTGGGAGCTGGGTGCCTCCAGCATTGGGGGTAGTTTGCTCTTGCTCTCCTGTTCCTTGCGTCTCTGCTCCTGCCGGAGAAGCTCCTGAGCCTCCAGCATCACCCGAGCGTTGTAGCCGCCACCCGCTCCCAGGTAGCCGTTTCGCGAGCCCTGGTAGCTGGAGTAGCGCGGGTTCTCCTTTGCCGTCTGGAAGCCCTCCCCGGGAGGATATGCTCTGTCCCACGAGTCCTGGGACACCGAGCTGGGGGTCTTACGGGGTTGCCTGGGGGAGGGAGGGAACAAGAGACGAGACTGGTATCATTCGACGCAGCGGAGGACGTAAGCGACACTCGTGAAACACAGGACGCCGTAAAGAGAAGCTAAATATAGCGGAAGCGATGACCACAGACAGGCATTACTCACATGCTGTAAGCAGACACAATTGCAAAACCGCTAGCAATCGCGTCTAGCGGTCACGTCACCCATTTAGCCCATGTAGACAGACAGGCCTCCGAGGCCAGGACTGTCCGCCCCGATCATCCCTGCCTCCCTGCAGGCGACTGACTGGCGTGGCCGCTGCTAAGCCCGGCAAACCGAAAATCGTTTCTAAACGCCATTATTGCGAGATTCTTCGGTTCAGTAAGGTGTCTGTCGCGGACCCCATTATTTGAATCCATTACGTTTGATGCGCGACGCGGAGCGAGTCCTGAGGGTACAGTGTGACATCTCCAGAGTTCATGGGAAAAGAAAAGCCCGTCCACACCTCACTGCACATCAGCAACTTAAATGCCCATTCAAGTTCACTCACCGTGAGACTCAAGACAGCCATAGATGTAGCTTTAGCGCCAATTTGACACACGTGACTTTAAACGCTGCATTCATTTAGCATTAGCACTACACTGAGAGGGGAGGGCGGATACCTTCTGAATACTGGTGAGGAAAACATTGCATAGGCTAAAAACAACTATAAAAGAATATGTAATAAAACACATACTCAGCATAAAAGATGGGAAAGTCAAACGTAGCAGCGAATGATTATACGGCAAGCAAGTTTAGCGCAGGGGAATGATTTATTGGTTCAGCCCAGCACTGAAAGAACACTGTTTTGCAAAGGTCCAGTTCATCTGTAAACATAATCGAAACTTAACCTTTATACAAGGTACTGTAGTGTCTGAATTCAGGGGTGAACAACAACAATGGAGATATTCTGGAAATTGTATAAGCGCAGGTTGTACGTCCTGATAATCTATAGAATATGGACATGCCATCATTCAAGTATTTGTACAATGTAAACCTTCGTTAGCCAGTAAGTATCTGTGGTTTCCAATTGCAGAGAGCTGTTTACTCAAGGGCAGCGATTAAAGACTGGAAGCAACATCGTGCATTGTTTTTTCAAGACTGTAAATTAAAAGCCTTCCCCTTTTCAAATCAGGCCCCTGCGTATTAAGCAAAAGTGGAGGATGAAGGAGGCACATGGCGATCCTCAGACAGTGTGAATCTTCGTGGGGAATTCAAAGCGGCAACAGATGTTGAAACAGACTGCTGAAAAATCTTTGCTCACTAGCGTTGTGTTGTTATGGCATCAACAGTGCTGTCAGAAGACTTGTACATATGTTCAACAACAGTCACGGGGATCTGCCTTTCTAATACTGCGCTAAGCGTGATTTAACACTGACTGACCATTACTCCTCACACGTGTTACTAAGGGACCCAAGTAAAAACCAAATCAAACAAACAAACAAAAAAACTGTTTTCAGGCCGAGTCAAATTCCACATCTACAATTTGTAAAACAAGGTACAAAGAAGGGCCCCACATTAGGATGGGTACTGCCTTTAGAGCAGTCGCATTTTTTCCACCAAATGTCCAATGTTTTCACTGTCCATAGGTTTTCATGGGAAAAAAGCAGAGGCAGCGCAGAAAACGGTCTACAGTGTGCACACGCCCTTATCCTGCGCACACACCTTTATCCTCTGCCAATATTTGCACTATAATAGTTAAGCATCAACTGTTCACCTTTCAGGTAGCCCACGTTCTGTATCTCACAATGTCATACAGCTACATGACTCATGGTGTTCCAAACACCATTAGCCTATTTAATACCAGAACAGTGTTAAAGTTAATCTGCCGATTACTGCAAGAGTGCCTGAAAGTGGCGCTTTAAATTTTAAATGAAGAAAGTCGTGCATGTGTGCTAAATTTTGATAGTTGGTACGGGGTTAATATGAGGCACATTGTTAGAGTCATAAAGAAACTTGAATTTTGAGTTTCCCTAGGTATAATAGTGTTTTTAGCTTATTTTGCATGAAAAAGCCACAAATGGAGCCTTGTTTCAGAAAAGATTGATCACTGTCAGTAAATCCAAGATATACAGTGCTGTTAAAAACTGTCTCCCCTTTTCAGTTTCATCAATTATTGCTAATTTGTCATATTTATGTGTATCCATCCAGATAATTTTAATAAGAGACAAAGACAATGTGAGTAAACATGAAATGCAGCTCTTATATGGTCATTTCATTTATTGAAGGTAAAGATTTATTCAAAACCTATATAATCCATGTGAAAAAAATAATAGCCCCCCAAATCTAATAACTGGTTGGGTCAGCCTTGGTGGCAACAACTGCAATCAAACATTTGCGGCAACTCAGAGTAGGTCTTTTAAATAGGTACGGGGTGAATTTTGGCCTACACTTCTTTGCAAAGTTGTTTTAATTCAGCCACACTGTGCATCACAAGCTGCTTTGTGCTGACCCCACAATGCCAAACGGGTGCTATTTCAGTCAAATATTAAAGTTCTCTTTGTCTAATATTAGAGTTAGCTTGATGATCTGAAACATTTAAGCATGACAAATATGAAAAAAATAAGAGAAAACAGGAAGGGGGGGGCAAATACTTTTTTCCACAGCACTGTAAATTAATCAAAAGCACAAAATACTGATATTTATTAAAATGCAGAAATCTTTGCTGACCAGGCAGTGATTAATCTTCTCTGAAGCATTACAATACTACCCAGAGGCAGTCCAGCCAACGGGTCACCGTAAGTTCGCGCTACTGTCAGACGAGCACCCTTTCTCTTTCTCTCCCTCTCCCTCTCTCTCACACACACACACACACACACACACACACATGCACGCATACACACACACGCACACAGAGAGCAGTCCCCTATCATCACAAAATGTACCCTACACACAACGACGCGACAAAGCCCTTCAGAAGCCTAATGTCTCACTATAATGGGCGCCCGTTAAAAGTCTATCTGCATGTAATTTTCTTTTCATAATAACTTGTTATTCCCTTACCATCACTCTGGAATTATGCTATGCATTGAGTGTGCTATCAGCTGATTATACTGCACAATAAAGACGGATGGGTCGTCCTCATGGGCCAAATGCCAGGGATGAGGGGAAATTATTGTGTGAACGCAGGTGAGCACTGCGTTTCTGCTCATCTAATCGCAAACCGTCATCATTCTCAGCTGCTGGAATAAACTTATTTTGTGTATAATACCAAAAAAGCGGGTGGTTGCAGAAGGATCGATTACTTCTCTTTCGTCAGAGAGGAGAGTTTGCGAACCGCTCTTTTCAGAACCTGTGCTGCTCGCTCCTTCTTTGTCGTAAACTTTGACTGCGATTGCAATTGCAGTTAACTTCATTCATATTTGAACTATTCACCTTGCTTGCTGGACATTACAAGTTTTGTAATTTTGGGGCTCTGGGGTATTTTGTCTCGGATACAAGTGCAAAATTTGGGGTTAATCTCGCATCGGTTTGTGTGTAGACTGTAGCTGAATGTGCGCACATCCACCCAGACGTGATTAATTGATTAGCCAACTTGAGCACACAGTGGCGTAATATTATCGTCTCCAGTTGTTTTGTTCTGATGCATACTGCAATATTACATAGAAAGGACGTGTAAAATTTTCAATTTATGGCTTTAATTAGCCACCAAAGAGAGGGCCCATACAGCTCAGTCCTTCAACAGCATCGACAGGCTAGCCTGCACGACTCCATTAAAATATAAGGAACTACATATAAAAACTAACATCAAAGTAGACTGCATGCCTATACAAATCAGCTACCTATCACCTGGTGGGGTGATTATGATGACACCCCTCTCTCTCCGCATTTTTGTTTTTTTCCTCAGATACAGCGATGTAATTGCATGGCCTCTATAGAATCCAACGGACAAGAAATCATCGTAGCGGAGGAAGACTTTAATCCCTGGTTACTGCAGACAATTCATTCTCTTCAGCTTAAGTACAGCTTTGCCCTAATTCAAAATGGTACAGATGAAGCAAATGACTCAACAGTTTCTAAGGACAGTTAAATAAAAGAGGCAACATTTGACAAACAGAATAGCAGACAGAATGAGAGACAGAGATTCCAGCAGAGTGGATATCTGTCTGCTGCCTGCCGCAGGCCGACTGCCAAAGATTAAAGATTATTAAGGACGCTTTTCCTTTTACTCTACAAAATAAGAAATTATGTTTTTTTCCCCCCCTTGATGTTGTGTGTGAATGTATTCTTGCTTTAAGGTATGTATCAGACAGCCACCTCGACGCAGATTCATGTTCACATACAGGCAGGGTTATGTGTCAGAGCACAGTGACGTCCCATCAGCCACACTGTCACCGAATCTCACGCCACATCAATCTCCATACATCACCCGTTTAGACTCCCATGGATGGTCCCATTTCAACAGCCAGACGGTTCATTACGATAGCTTACAGCTTCTCATCTAAATATCTCGCTGTCAGCTCATAGATTAACAGACTTCTGAGAGCACACGGTGGAATGCGCTATTGGATGGGCACGCCGCTAATCTCGGTTCACATTTCAAGGCCTTATTTGACTGGGGGGGGGCAGGTGGGAGCTTGTCATTAATCTGGGGCTAACTCCTGAGTTGACTTAAGTCGCCAATTAGGAGATACTTCAGTAGATCTCTCTGATGTTACCTGCAAATGTCAGAGTTCAGCTTGTTTATATTTGACCTCTGTCACCTGCGCCATGAGATTATGCTAGGAATGAGTATCAAAGGGCAACTGTCACACAGCGCGAGTCTGGTAAACCTTTTTTTCGATAGCCGCGGGGTGAACGGTCCTTGAAGGGCGTAGACCTTTTCATTCCATTGACAGCTGTGCTTTGGCTTTTATTTTGCTATTTTCCATACAAACATTGAGAATGAGCTGCAGTAAGAGCACATTGAAAATAAGTCAGAAGCCAAGATCAGGATGGAAAGAAACGTCCAGGCAGTGAAGGTTTAACCAATTGTTTCATGGTTTTATGCGATTCGGGGTTCAAATGGCATGCATGAAAAAAGGTGTGGCTGGAACAGCTAGCTGGACTGCAACGCTAATCTATTATTTTAATGCAACATTGCATTGTAAATAAAATTAAAACAAATGGTAACTGGCTTACAACTAAGAAAAGTGAAGTGCATGTGAATTAGCCATAATGCTGTAATCAAGTGGTACAACTGTATTGTAATTCACATCGTTTTCAAATTGGAGGCATGACCGTACAAGGATGAAATTGTTTGGAAAAACCTACAGTGCTCTAAAGTGCACTTGCTTTCCAAATGTTCCAATTTCCTGTAAAACTGCTCAGCGATGAAGGTCGCCAGTACTTTTTTTTTTGAGAATGATGAAATGAGTGCAGTCGAATGGAAAAAAATTGCAGCGAACCGCATCTCCGACATCCAGTCTTTATCCACAGCCTGTGCAGTCAGCTCTTTATTTTTTTATTTGGTGTGAAAACTATAGGAGGCTTTTTCGCACATTCGGCTGGCTCTTTGATTTGAATTATGTGAAAATATCTTGAGTAAAACCCCATCAGAAAGATAGCTGGAAATGCAAACGCTAATATCAAACGCTGCTAGAGGCCCGAATATTGCAGACACTTGAAAGCTTTATTGTTTGTAAGAGCGCTGAACAAACTGAAGGAAAAAAAAAACTTAGAAAAGTGGATCTTGCCAAACTTCATATAATGTCTTCACTGATTCTGAACAATAACTCAAGCAAACAGCAGTGGGAAGTGTAAATGCCCTTGAACTTTGAAAACACAGCTCTCAGCCACACGGCATGTTTGAAGGGATATTGATATTTAGCATCAGTTTAATATTCATTGTTTTCACCGAGCTGATATTGAAATGTCTTGCTGTAATATTGCGAAATGTAACATCGCTGTATTCAATAAATGTTCCGCACAGTCACAACAAAATGTTCTTTCAAAGTGATCAGAATGTTATTTTTGAGACAAAGCATTATCAGTTTGAAGGCCGTCAAGATTAATTTGCAAATGAACATTGGCTTTGACTATCAATGGATTTGAATCACTCAAAAGCAAACAAAAATCATGTAATTTTACTTCCGCCACACACCAGAGCCCCATCCTTCAGATCACACTGGCAGTGTGAAAGAGTCCACAGCTGCTCTGATCCGGCCACATCACTGAAGGTGACAGGACAGTAGAAGAGTGCAGAAAGAAACAGTGTGGGTGAAATGAGAGTTACACTGAGTGATAGTAGGGAGTGAGGGAGCGTGGTAGAGGGAGGCTGCGAAATAATAGAGACAGCCCAAATAAAGCCGCTTTCACACTGGAAGCGAAGCAAATTTTTCGCACGACAGATTACATTCAAAGTCAATGCAAAGACGCGAATG
Source organism: Gymnothorax reevesii (assembly GCA_029721435.1). Classification (NCBI taxonomy): domain Eukaryota; kingdom Metazoa; phylum Chordata; class Actinopteri; order Anguilliformes; family Muraenidae; genus Gymnothorax; species Gymnothorax reevesii. The sequence continues at coordinate 126,491,477 of CM056575.1, read as the reverse complement.
CACGCGTTTTGCACTTATTCGCGTCTTCGCATTGACTTTGAATGTAATCTGTCGTGCGAAAAATTTGTTTCGCGTCCAGTGTGAAAGCGGCTTAAAGGAGGGCATAGACAGAGGGAGATGGGGAGAAATGGAGGTGAAGAAGAATAGAGTGGAAGCAGAGTTAGCAGAGAAGAGATTAGAGGAAGGGACGCACATGGAGGAAAAGACAAGGGTGAGCAGGAGGCGGAGAGAGGAGGGCACCTCGGCAGTGAGCTGTACTGTCTTTGGGCCTGCTGGGCGGAGTCCTTCTCTCCCTGTCTCTGTTTCTGCGTCTGAGCCTCCACTGACGTCGGGTGACGAGCGATGTGTGTCCCACCGCCAGGCTGAGAAAGACACGGGCGGGCACGCACACACACGCACACACACACGCACACACACACATAAACGCACAGATTTGCGCAGAGACAGGCACACAAACACAAAGACACACAAACACGTACACAACCACACACATAAAATAACAGACATCACTACAGTGTTAATGCAGAATGTAATATTACCGCTTCACCAGCAGTGTAACACATATGTTTATGTGGCCAGGTGCTTGGGCTCTTTCTGTGATGTCAGGCACAAATCATAGTGAACATTCATTCATCACACAGATGGTCCTCTGCATCCATGATCGCCAAAGTGCGATGACACAGCTTTCTCAGTTAGCTGGATGTTACGTACGAAGTTCACAACCTCCTTTCTGCAATTCAATGAATGTAGACAGTATTGGGTCTCCGATCGCTATACCATACAGAGTAACCTTATCTGTGGAAATAGAAAAATTGGGAAAAAACTCAATACCATGTCCCTCTGGTCTGACATACGTATGCATTATTTACCAGTCAACAAGGTTGCTGATCTCTGCCTCGTGGAATGGGTTACAGTTGCTTGTAAACGTTAACTCCAGTGTGCCTCCAGACCAGACCAAAAAAAGTTTTCATTATGCCAAAATGGAAAACAATATCAGATGGATCATTTAAGAACAAAAGTGGAGGTAGAATTAAAAGTCATTCTAATCATTATTAAATTTGACACCAATAACATTTTGACATACAAACCATCTAATAAATGAATCTGTCATAAGAAAAAATGTTTGTAGTTATGCAAAAGAGCCCCTTCGATTGAATTCGAATACTTCACAGGTAAGGTTGCAGAATTTTCTAAGTGGTATCCTCTGATATGAGATTAGCACAATACACATATTTATGAAAAATGAGACACATAAAATGTTCTTTCATATTGAGATAATGTCATTGCATTCTGAAAGGCTGGTTGCCTGTCACAAAGCCAGCCACCTTTAAAGAGCAATTAACTCATTTAGGAAGCTGTGTTTTGGGGAGCAAAAAAAAAGTAAGTTTCCACCACAGTCATGCTTGTGGTGCATAATCTCTCCAGTTTCAGAAAAAAAAACAGTCTGAACGTGATATCAACTTCATTCACAGGGAAGCGAGTGATTTCATCACACCTAAAATGGACACTAAAAAAAAAAGAAAAAGCTGTCCATGGCAGAGAAATGAAGGAGAAAGGGACGTACAGAAGAGAGGGAGGTTTACATGCTGGCAGTGAAGGGAGGAGACTGACGCCATGTCACAGAAATAAATGACAAATGGCTGGGGAGGCATAATCAGTCACTATAATGGAATTAGCAGAGGGGAATCAGATTATTCCCTGCGCTGCTGGGATACCAGCCTTTATAAAACATGACATTTGTTGAAATCAAATACAAAGATGCCCATTATATAAACCAACGAAAAAAACAAACATTTTTGCCGATGCAGCAGATTTGTTTTGCCTTCCCCTGCTCTTTGATACGAGCCACAGGCATGCAGACGGCACCTGTCCAAACATACCAGCACGCAAACAAGAAAAGAGAAGGTAAAAAAGAAAAAGCGCAATTAAGAAAATTCTTTGCTGCGATTAAAGAGCAGAGGTCATTAAAAAAAGAGAACATATGCAGTCGCACTGCATGACGTTCTATGAGCAGAACACACCTCTAACAATCATAATTGCGCAGATAATGGACATTTTTGACCTGACCTCCCTAAAATCAAAGTAAGGTCATGGTTGGAGAGATGTCCACGTCAGCTTTAGCACTAGTGGATAGATGCCAGCACCCTATGTCTGGCTTTTTAACCCCGCGGCATTGCGAATGGCTTCCATAATTCCTACCCACCTTCCGCTCAGAGAGCATAAGGAAGCCATTTCCCTGATAGATGCCTTAGACGGCTTTCTTTAACAATGTCACCAGGACTGCGGGAGCCATTCCTCTGTGGTTCGGTCGCCTGATTTGGTTACCACAGATCTACCTACCTGTTGGTTTTCACACAGACCACAACAACATGCATCTCCCTTAACACCTGGCAATCACCATCAGCTGCTATTTGACAAAAATTATTAGGGCTTAAATGAAAACCGACAGGATAGTAGATCTCCAAGAACAAGGTTGAGCGGCCCTGGTATCAGGTTTATGCATTGTGCCACTCGGTTCCTGTATAAGCCCTTTCTACGCCCTGCTGCACTGATAGTGTTCATGGAGCAGTCATTTTTTTGGCCATCAGCAAGCTGAAGTAGTTAATCATGCATACAGAGCCAGGGCAACAGGAAGTGGCACACAACTGCATTCACAGGACCAGGGAATCGCATGCTGAACTGCATCTATAGGACCAGTGAACCGCATGCTGAACTGCATCCATAGTACCAGTGAAGACTTCTTCGGAATTTTTAAAATTCTCACCATGGCATGCTAATAACAGCACTGACCATAATCCGGCTCCAGACACGGAATCTGGCCGAGGTTTGACCTCTGACCCGCTCAGATGACAATGCTGCAGTCACATGGGTGACGAAGTCCCACTGTCCCCGACGTCTTGCGAATCAAATTACTTTCAAGTTTCAAGATTTTTGACCCCTGGGGGCACAGTTCCATTCCTTGTAAATCTTCCCAAAGCCTAAAAATCTAAAACACAGGGGCTACTATTCTCCGCAGCAAATTTATTAACAGCTGTTAAGGCTGCCTTCAATTCAATGGTGGAAACGCTTCGCTATAGGGCCAGTGAAGAATCCAGTTCTTTTCAAATCCAATGATTTACTTTTATTGTTTTGAAAAAATATATGTGCACTTAAGGATTAACATCTGGAAATCCCCTTTTAATAGTCAGCACATCACACTGTGAGGGGGAGAGGAGACAAACTAAAGCTCCCTGCAGCCTGGCAGCGGTTTTGGGCAGGGGAGGGATGGGTGGATACTGCCACAACTTTGCATTACGGAGCTGACGCGATACGTCTCCCCGTTCAGCCCGAGGGCTCGGAGAGCCGGATATGAGCCCACATCACTCCTCAGTGCATTCACTCCCCATATATTACAGCTCCTCGCCCTCCCTTCTGCTTCAGCGCTTGCAGAAATTGAGAGGGAAGAAAAATCCTTTAGAAAAGTACAACTGAAAAGAAGATTAAGGCCTGGCTTCAATCTACATTTTTCCTTTACTTTGTCTGATGCAAGTTGGTCTTTTTTACAAAAAAAAAAAAAAAAACTGTGCTCTGATTTGGCTCTTTCTGGAGTTATTAAACTGTGCTCACGACTGAAAAACTGAAAGCGTATATTAGTTTTTGAGTCAAAGTTGAGGAAGAATACATGATTGCTTGCCAAGTCAAAAATAAACCCTGAGGATCTGAAATGTAGAAATGTTTATTGTTATTTTGGAATGAAAAAAGTTCATATTTTTATGGACAGAAAACTTTTTAAAAATCTCAGAATTAGCCATGCTGATGGCGTCAGGGCCAGTGATTGAGAGGAGCCTTTATACGAGCCTGGACTGATATTTTGTTACTCGAAGGCGTGAAGTAAATGAGGGTTCTGAAAACACTGGATTTGAAGACTGGTTTCCATCAACCAGGGAAGGTCAAGAAAAGCTGAGAAAACCCCAACACTCAATCCGGTTTCGCTCAGTACCTCCTCGTGAGAAACGTGTCGTTTTCATATGAAAACAGCAAGAATCTACCTCCCCCAGAACATATTTTTATGCCTCAGCCTGGGTCTTTTTGTAATATATCCTCTCTTAAAACAATAAGAGAACAATTTGTGCATTGCCCTCCCAAATATTTCCCCATGTTTACATTAGGTGCAACATCTACAAATGGCTGTTATTCCTGGCTGCGGTCCATGACCTTTCCGAGGGCAGCGAAGCTAATTGTCTGAAAGGGCTCTGACCGAACGGTATATTTTCTGATCGCTCTGAATTGCAGACTTGGGCACTTCCTGAGCCTCCAGCTCCCCCGCTTGCATCCGCCGCCTAGCTACGAGCGGTGTGTGCTCGGACATTAATGGAGAGTGTGCTTGGACATTAATACAGAGAGCGCTGGTCTCCACAGGCGGACGATATTTTATTACCGCGGAACATGCTCCCAAGAATGTAAACAATTGTGGGCAATTAAGAGTCTGAAGCAGAGCCCGGCGGCTGCTCGGCTGAGTAAATATCAGTGTTTTAGTCCCCATGGATGCAGGAAATGCAATGTAACTGTATTAGGCTAAGAAGGGAGCTTTGATCCATCAATAAGACAAACAGTGGGAATGAGCTACGGTAAACAAAGCCAGTCTAAGGGTTCTGGGTTCTTTCCGCTGAATACAGTAGAAAGCTGGTGACGGGGCGGCAGCAGAGAGACTCGGCGAACCTCTTTTGTCTGGAGACAAGGCCTCGCTGTCACCAAGCACCTTTGCACAGTCAAACTCGGCTGAGATTAAAGCAAGCCTTTGCTCTCCAAAATGTCTGCCCTGATTTCAGTGAAATATCTGTGTAACCGCAGCTGCAAATTGCACTGCAGGTCTGCCTTTGAGCAGAGCTTTTGGGGCCTCAACGGTAGGCTGATCTGAAACAGAAAAAAGGTAACTCTCTACATTCCGCCATAGTTTAATGGAAGGAGGAGACAAAATAGGCTGCAGTAATTCTCAGGTGGCTTCACCACGCGGGGGGTCAGTGTTCCGATCCATAAAATGGTTCGGTTCCATTAAGGCAATTAGGCCAGCATCTTTAGGGAGAACAGGAAGTCTTCAGGCAAAGCCTCCATGTCTGTCTCGGGCTATTACATCCAAAAGAAACACAACCATTTGACCTTTCCCCTCAACAGTGAATTTCCCAGCATTCATATCTGTCTCCCCCTTCGGACAAAAAAGCAAAATAAATAATGCAGAGCCTCTAACCTCCAAATATAGCTCGCAACTTCATGCACATACACAGGAAATCAAATTAGAAATACAGCAGAGATGACCTGTGATAAAGGTAGCCCTTTTATTAGATTTAAATACTATGCTTTCATAGTGAAAAGAAGTGTAAAATATAAAATAAATGTAATTCCATGGGCACATTGATTCTTGCAACAATCGTATGGTCTCAATATAGCACAAACGCAATGGTAAACCTTGACTACAAGCCTCCAAAAAAAACAAAACAAACTGCTCAAACAGACACTGAGAACAGAACAATTTTCCCTAACCTACCCTGTAACCTTAATTACAGGTACAACTCAATCCTCTACATGTACTACCTGAGATGAACAGAACACAGAGGCGCAAATTAATAAGAACAAAGATTTGCACTCGTTAACATGTACTAAAATTTCTCATTTACATGGTAAGTAGAAATGACTATGGATTAATGTAAAAATAATAATGAACACCAGAAATATTTTAGAAGTTTTAAAATATTTAGCCGAATATTCTCTAGTTAAATCTCAGGTTCTCTTTCTTTAGAAACGAAATAAGGAGTAACCACAATGTGTGGACTTTAAAAAAGGTCTTTTTTTTGGACACATAACTGATGCAAAAAAAATGGTCGCAAAGGCATTTAAATGAATTGACAAGTATACAGAATGTCCACTTTGCAGGAAAAAATTACATCAGACTACAAGACTCCAAGGTTTAGAAAATAGGCCGGACTGCCAATAAAATGAAACGTAAACGCAAAGCAAACCCTCAGACGATCAGTTCATAATACATCAATCATAACGCTTCTCTCCCAACAGCCCTCACTCATGCTGCAGAAAAGTAGCCGTAGCAGTGGGGAAAGTCGGAATAAAAGTCAGGCTGGTTTAACCTTAGCTTTTTGGGGAAAGTTCTGGCCAAACATCCTGCGTCAAGCCTCTACTGCATACAGTTACCACAAGTGATTGCTGCATCAGCATGATAATATACACCCATGAGGCAAAAAAGTTAAACCCACTCCAGATGCAGTGAATAATATTGATTATTTCATAACAATGGCGCTTCAAGGTCTGCTGACAGATCTTAGACGGCAAGCGAGCAGTCGGTTCTCGTATTCAACGTGTTAGATGAGGGAGAAATGGGAACTGCACGACTTTGACAAGGGCTTGACGAGTGTGAGAGCATCTCTGAAGTTGCCAGACTTCTGGGGTGCTTCCTGTCAGTAGATCTGAGTACCTACTGATAGAGGTCCAAGCAGGGACAAACCATGAACCGGCCACAGGGTTTTGAGCACCCAAGGTTCATCAGCGCACTAGGGTTAGGAAGGCTATCCCGTATTGTCCAAACCGACAAAGGGGTGAATGTGGCACAAGTCGCTGAGAATTTCAATAATATTTATGTAAAGAATATGTGTCAGAACACACAGTCCATCATACCCTGCTGTGTATTACACTTTTTAGGCTGCAGATCAGTCAAAGTGCCCAGTCTAACCCCAGTCTACATCTAAAGACGCTTCCCAATGGGAGCCTGAGCTTCATAACTGGACCTTAAAACAGTTGGAGCAGGTTACTTGGTCCATTGAGTCCCACTAAGTTTTCATCAAGCGCTTCAGCTGAGGAAGTGCGCACCATTTACAACCCCAATTCCGAAATAGTTGGGACAAAGCGTAAATTATGAATAGAATCAAAATGCAATGACTTTCAGATAACATGAGCCAATATGTTATTTACATTAATTGAAACTGAGACATTTTACATTTTTTCCACAAAAATGAGCATATTTCAAATTTTATGGCTGCAACAGGTCTCAAAAAAGTTGGGACACAGGCAAAAGAGGGCTGAAAAAGCAATTAATATGTAAGAGAATCAGCTGAAAGAACATTTAGCAAGTAATTAAGTTAACTGGCATCAGGTGTGAAACATGATTGGCTATAAAAGGGATGTCTTAGAGAGGCTGAGTCTCTCAGAAGTAAAGATGGCCAGAGGCTCTCCACCCTGTGAAGACTTGCATAAAAAAAATTGTGGAATGCTTTAGGAACAATGTTCCTCAATGTCAAATTGCAAAGGCTTTGAAGCTCTCATCATTATCAGTGCATAACATCATCAAAAGATTCAGAGAAACTGGAAAAATCTCTGTGCTTAAGAGAGAAGGCCGAAGACCTTTACTGGATGCCCGTGATCTTCAGGCCCTCAGACGCCACTGCATCACACACCGGAATAATTCTACCATTGACTTTATTAAATGGGCCCAGGAAATCACTGTCTGTAAACACAGTCCGCTATGCCATCCACAGATGCCACCTAAAACTATATCATGCAAAAAGGAAGCCATTGTTGAGCATGATCCAGAAGTGCTGCCATGTTCTGTGGGCCAAGGCTCCTTTAAAATGGACTGTAGCAAAGTGGCAGGGTGTCCTGTGATCAGACGAGTCCAAATTTGACATTCTTGTTAGAAATCATGGGCGTCGTGTCCTCTGGGCTAAAGAGGAGAAAGACTACCCCTCCTGTTATCAGCGTGTTTGCATGTTTTAAAAAGCACTATGAATGCTGATAGGTATATAAAGGTATTAGAGCAAGATATGCTCCCCTCCAGATGACATCTATTCCAGGGAAGGCCTTGTGTATTTCAGTAGGACAATGCAAAACCACATACTGCAGCTATTACAACAGCATGGCTTCATTGTAGAAGAGTTTGTGTGCTAAAGTGCTCCAGTTTCTTCTTTATATTAAGAGTGGAATCATATTCCAATGGCTAAGCTCAAGAAACTTGTGTCCTCAATGCCCAGATGCCTCCAGTCTGTGTTAAAAAGAAGAGGGGATGCTGCTCCATGGTAGACAGGCCCCTGTCCCAACTTTTTTGAGTCCTGTAGCAGCCATCAAGTTTGAATTGAGCTCATTTTGTGAATAAAATTGTAAAATTTTTCAGTTTCAACATTTGCGATGTTATCTCTGTTCTATTGTGAATAAAATACTGGCTGGTGTGATTTCAAAGTCATTGCAGTTTGACTTTATTCACAATTTACACTATGTCCCAACTATTTCGGAATTGCGGTTTTACCTGTACCTGACTGATTGGTGTATAGTTATATTAGCAAAACTAATTAGCTACTGTTGACAAGTAAAGAACCTTAAACTTATGAATGAATGAATGAATGAATGAATGAATGAATGAACATTGCATTTATATAGTGCCTTCTCATAGACACTGAAAGCGCTTCACAGTAATATGGAGTAATTTCATCTCACCACCACCAACGTGCAACGCCCATCTGGGTGATGCGACACCGAATATTTTGCACCAGAACGCTCACAACACATGTAACAGCTTATGAGCTCGCACCTAATGCTTTCAGTCATACGTCTCACAATTGCAGCTCTACACCGGGTTTCAGCCACGACAGCCTTTAGCTAAAAAGAAAACTACTCATTGGTGGTGGATCCACTAAATTTTTATCTCCCAAGAGACCACCGCATGATGTGATGGCCAAACATGAGTGCCAAACTTCATTTTCATGCGCAGCACTCCATACTGATCTAACACCAAACCAAATCATCTGGCACAAACACCTATACTTCCATACTTGCCCTTTGGAGTACGGCGAAAACTTCTTGCCACACTTATTTCTCAGCTCTTAGCACTCTTCTCGTTCCCCTTAAGTGTTGCAACTCAGCTGGTACTTACTTATTAGATTAGAACTCAATAACTGACATCTCCTGATACATAAAGTGAATTTACGATTCTGAGGGCAGGCAATCCATTTGCTGCAATTTACAGTGCCTGTAAATCTGTAATTACCTGTTATTCAACTAATTATCAAAGAACTTTCTTGACCCACTGAGATGTTTATTAAAATGTTGGCAGCGAAAAAGAAGCCAGCCTTTTACAATAGTCGTTTGGCTCAGGAATGGGCAGTTTGTGAAAAGGCTGATTGGCGATTCCTTACAAGGATTCTAGAATCAACGTTGTACATTTTGCTAATGCGAAGCTCCTCAGCACAGAGACTATTTTTCCCCAATTCCAGCATTACCCACTATTATTCTTTGTCAGTTTAATAATATTACAAAATTTTATTTTGTAGAGTCTCGAAGCACACACAAGGTAAATGAGTTCCCTGGCCTCAGGTTCGAAGTACAGGAGCCATAGAGTAAAGGGTTTTGCCATGTTTTCACTCCATCCATCAACTCAGCTTTAACCTGTGGAACTTCAGGTCCTTTTTAAACTCTAGTTGAGATCCCAAAGTTTCCGATGATCCCACATATGTTCCGCTGAATTACAGGGAAATGCATATAAAATGTCCAAGATCTAGATATTTTCCATTTCATGCAATGCTGGGGTCATAAAATCACATAGCGTCCTAAGGTTTGAATTTTTCTCTCAATGTAAGTGTGACGTAGCTGAAACGTGCAAATACACAATGTGTATGTGAAATTGTCCTAAAATATGGGGAAAAAAAAAGCAAATTCTGATTTCAAACCTACTAACAGACATGTACAAAGTGAAGCTGCTATGCACACCTACAAAGGCAGGTGCGTCAGTGTTAAGTACAAAATATGAAACAACGGAAGTCACTCGCACACTGTCGAAACTTACCAAAGTGATTTATTAACGACAACATGTCGATCATCACCGACCTGATGAAGGTTGGTGGCGACCGAAACGTTGTCTTAATAAATCACTCACTAATAAATTAATAAATCACCTAAGTAGGTTTCACAAACATACTTATCGGAAAACTTGAATGAAAAGTTAGAATTTAACCCCTTAAAATCTTCCTTCAACCAGAAAAACTGAGCAAATTATGAGACTGAAAGCACATAATGGGATATGTGAGTTCCCTGGGCTGTGGTGTAAAGTATTGTGATAAAGTAAGAGTACTGTCACTTTTTCCCTCAACCCACCAACTCCGCCATAAATTCTACCTCCTACCAGAATAACTGGGCAGGCAATGCCCATCAGAACATGCATTTGGAGTGAAACACGGCGCAGGAGGACTCTCTCTGGAGCTCTGCTCCAGTGCTCACAGGCACGGCCGGCGGCTCAGCTCACCCAGGGCTGCTGGAAGCTGTGCGAGCGCCGACACTCCTCGGGCTCCTCCTCCTGCCGCAGCTGCTGTATTCGGTCATGATTACTGGGAGCTGCTCTGACGCTGCGTGACACAGGGAGAGAAGAGTGAGCTCAGGGTGAGTATTAACACAGCCTACCATAGCACAGGTGATGCATAATATTTACAGCACTTCTGGGCGAGTTCTGCGTTACACCTGGACCAAGATTTCTCAACCAGTCCCAGGACTGCCAATTTTTTTTTGAACACCAGGCGAAGTAATTAACACCAGTCATCAACGCCTGCTTGCTGTTCTGAGAACGACAAGGGGCAGAAAAGAGGTGGACTTCACCTCTGATGGAAGGACTGTATGTCCGACTTGGATGGCAAGTAGATGAATTAGTTTCAAGCGCCAAAAGCAGTGACTCTCTGAGGCTCAGGTGCAGTTCATTTTGCAGGCCAAATACCAAGGAATTCAGGACACACAGCATGAACTTTACCTTCGTCCATGAACTTATAACTCACATGCGGAGACTCATAGCACATACTTTGTAACAAGCGAAGCAAAAAAAAAAAAAAAAAAAAAAAAAAATTACTAGACACTTGGGAATGCTGCATACAACACATACACAACAGGCCAAAAAATTACAAACACCCTGCCGAATTTCACTTGTTTTTGTCATTTTAAAGAAAATTTAACAACAGAGCCTCAGAAAATGCCAAAGGAACACTTCTATTAGCTAAAATAGTGCCTGTTAACAACCGCGCATCTTGCAATTCAACTTGAGTTGAGATGAACTTGACCGGGCAGTCAGAGAAGTGAGCCCATCAAGTTCAGAAGAGCTAATGAAGGAAGTCTCGAAAGCCCGGAATGAGTTACCAGGAAACTTCTGGAAAGAATGCCCAGGAGATGTCAGGCTGTAATCAAGGCTAAGGGAGGGTACTTTGTAGAAGTTGAATTTGAATATGTTCATTTTTTAGCAAATATTTTCGCACATTTAATTCTAGTTAAGGTATGTGCTTCCACGTTATTCTATTTTTTGTTGCTGCTGAAAATATGCTTAAAGTTCAGATAAACCAGCCAAATTCTGAAAAATGCGGGGTGTTTGTAGTGTTTTGGCCAGTAGAGTACGTAACACAGAACACAGAAAGAATGGTCCGCGTGTGGGGCAGTGCAGTCGGGGTAAAGGACCCGCCCACTCAAGGTTAATAGAACAAGAGGCACTGATTTATGGGGAAGAGGTGGGGGTATCTGACGAGAACAATCGCGCAGCCGAGCCCCCGCAACCAACTCCGACTATCAGCCCCTGCTTCAAATGGAGGAAAGAGAGGGCAGCAGAGACTCAAATAGGAAGTAGAAAAACAAAAAAGGTGCCCCTGGAGCAACAGGCCGCAATCATCAAAAACAACTGAGACACCAGGAAAACACAGGCTGGGCACCGTTGGCAGGCGATACCAGCATTTATCCAGAGACAGCGCTCACTCAGACGAGCGCTAAATGTCATCGCGAACCGCACCGGCGAGCCACAGGAGCTCCGTGCGCTATTCCCACACAGGCAATGCCTGCGTACCTGTAACAAATGATACACATCCCCGTCGGACGAGGATATCCGGCTCTTTATAGCCGCCAGTCATTAAATATACTGCTGCTGGGAGCTCATTTGCATCCTATTCATTATGGAGCTTTGAGAGCACTGTCAATAGAAATCAATACTCTTCCCCAGCCTAATCAACCTCTCCCTTTATCACGCTCGACAGAGACAGTTTGTGACAAATGTGTAATTATGATAAGGCATCCAAACTGATAATAGGGTGATTTATACGATCCCTGTCGAGGGATGGGGGGGGTGTCGAGAAAGAGACGAGAGAGGGAGAGACTGAGAGTGAGAGCGGGAGGGAAGGAGGGAGGGAAGATGGGAGAGAGAGGGGGAGGGATGGAGGGAGGGACGGCGAGAGACAGACGGCAGAAGCAATAGAGCTAGCGCTAAAGATTGACGGATGCAGAAGGGGGTTGCCATTGCTTTTCTTCTCCTCCGGGTCGACTCTTTACAGGTGGTAGTGCGACGCTGGATGTGATTGCCGATTTAAGCTCGGAGGATCCAGCCCAGTAATTGCAATGATAATTGTAGATTACGCCTTGCGCGCTCCTCCTGATGATAATGGGCACTGAGACACATCGCCAATCAGCCTTCATTAAATGGAGTGCTAACCAGCAACACATAGAGGATGAACTGTACCATAAGCCACAGAAAAGAAGCACAAGCTATCTCTGTTGTTCCAGGTACTCATTACATTCAATTGTATTAGCTATACCTCATTTACTTTTCTTGTCTACATGCTCTATACTGTACGAGAGCGCGGGATGTCGTATTCATTTCTACCAAAGTATCGAGAAGCTAAATTAAATGGTCCATTGACCTGCATGTTTATCCCCGTGGGCTGGGGGTGTCCTATTACTAACTTGATTTTCCTATCCGTTGTAAACAGAAAGCTTCTTGTTTTCCATCTTGCAAATGGCTTTGAATACGATTATCTGCATCGTGATGCTACAGTACTCCGCTGCACGCGTGCAGTCGGCCCCACTGCGCACCTCCCGGCAAAAGCTCATTCTCATTTCAACGAATCGCCTTTAAACATCTCCAACAGCCAAACTCGTCTGCTGCTGAAAACCTTCCCAAGGCTGGCTAACCTCAGAGCTGCAGTGGCTCTTCCGCGGCGTAAAGACAAGCTTTAAATTGCCTCCAAATTGCTCGGGCGCGCCAAAATCGTCCTTTTCAGACGACTATGCGCTGCCGGTGACACCCCGACACGTCTAAAACGTCTAGACCGCTCCAAAAAGCGGATGCGCATCCCTGCCTTTAATTGGTATTTTAAACAGCGGGAAAAAGGGTGAGGGATACAGCAGCTCCTGGGCTCTCTCTGGAGCCGCGCCTCAATAAGTCAGCCCTAGCTGCTCTCAACTCGTCTGAATTCAAATTAATTCAATTTACCGCAAATTTGAATTCAGCTGAAATTAATTCAGACAGGCTCACGACTTCATTGCCGTGGCATTAAGCACGTGCGACTGCTTCTTAATGCGAAGGAATTCCCGTTTATCATACTGTACTCCAGGTCTTTTTCCTGTCTCTCTCTTCCCCTTTATTTCCAGATCATCTCTCTGTCTGCCATCGTCTTGCTGTCTCTCTCCCTCTAGGGAGTCTTCTTCCTTCCTTCCCTTTCCTCTTCTCTGCATTGGTCAGTGCATTTTGGACCCATCTGCAGCCACGTTTCAGTCAGTATTGAGCTCAGGTGCGTGACTCACCCGTATTACCACTGAGAAAATGATGAAATGCCAACATGGCCGCTGAGCCGGAGTGCTTTAAGTCGCAGGTCCACAGGGCAGGGTGACCGCAGAATCGAACAAAATTAGAAAGTTGACATTTTAATTGTTTAATTCGCTCTTGGGGTAAAACCCTCACCACCCCCAGCCAGCACCAATCTGCGACAGCGCGCCGCTGCGCTTTGCTAGCTGTTTCAAAACAGGCCAGCGGCGTCGCGCTGTGCATCCCAACCTTCCTTCCTTCCCAGAGGGGTTTCCTTCCTGGCGTCAGACAATCACTTGTTATGTTCCGCCACAATCGTCCCACCTCAACCTCAGCGTATTTCGAAGAAAACTACGAGACGGGGGAAATCGTTATAAAATTTTTCATCGTCAAATCCAAAATAATATTTTAAAAATTATCTCTGTGATGACATTAGTGAATTTCTTTGAAATGGTAAACATGTTTACTGTTGCAGTGCTGGGCGACTCGATTGCACAAAACTGCGGGTCGTTTTTGAAGAAATAAGCTAAATGGTTTCCAGCTAAAGCTTGAGCAAATACAGCTAAGCGTTTGAAGACGGGAAAAATATGCAAGGAAATGAACCGGGAGATCATTAAAACACATCTGCGAGGGAAGATAATTCTGTGATCGTCTCTTGCAGTGTATGACTGCGGACAAGCCTGATATGCAAGCTCTAAGATTCCAAACTATTAGTAAAAGCCTTCAGCCATAAGAAATAACAATAATACAAGTAAATAGAGGAGGAAGCAGATATAATTGCTGAAAAATGCCCTCTTTCCAATACCAATAGCCTGTAAAAAGTTTTTTTTTTCCAAACCCAAGAATCCACAAACATTGACCACATCCAGTAACAGCCACGAGTGCTCCACAGACCAATCATAAACAATTTATGTTCCCCATAGACTGACACATGATAATAATAATAAAACAATAATACCCAGCAAACCTATAGGATTTCAAAGGCATGAGGAAGTTCACTGAAGGCAGCCCTCTGAAATTTTCCCTATGATAAAAAATACAACTCTAAGACACCAGGAGATGTTAGATCCTACATGTGAAGGAAGGGCACAGGAGGCGCCTTGAAGTCACTGTGCCTTCCTCACTGCTACGCACCTGAACTATTTTCTCACCATATCAAGTGTCAGGCTTTACTAGTATCTCAATGCACATCAATGTCAGAGACTTACCACATGGAGGGAACCCTACGGATCTGGCCTCCATTTTTGCAGTGTTAGCGTTAGCCACCTAAGTGCATTCTGACAAATTAGGCTAACTGAATTATCCACCCAATCACGTGGACTGTAGCAGCAACACAAGCGAACTATTATGTATAGCCACACGCAGCCCTCTGTATTTGTGGATTTTTCCGGAAAGGTCACGGCCTGCGCCGTTCCTGTGTTGCAGCAGTGACCGTGAAGTCAACACTTGCCAAGGTTTCTCCTTTCTTTGAGGGGAAACCACTGAAAATGGCCTGACAGTGAAGCAATTAAAGGCTGGGCGAGAAAAAATATCCATACGCCACAACATTTACCCACTGAGTGGATGTATTCTCTCCATACAATGAGGCTCGCTCAATACCTGTCGGTATTCTCTAGCTGAAAGGTCACTGTTTATAAGGCCCCGCATCTCTGGGGCTCAATAACAGCATTTGACTGCTTATTTTGCCAACCCGAAAGCAATTTCACTGAAGACAGGGAGTTATTGTTGGAGATTAAACCTTTTGAATTCAGTGTGACACAAGGGGGGGACGACTCCGCAACAACAATGAGTCAATCCAAATAACATTTGGGGTAGCGTACTTTATTTCGCGGAACCCATGGCAACTTGTGCACACAGACTGTGCTGTAATCTCCAAAAAATAAAAAAATAAAAAAATAAAAAAACAGACGTATAGCTAAATACTTCAGTTCTGCTGTGTGTATGATTTACATCCTAGTAACACTGCCAGTGGATTTTGAATGGGGGTACTGGGCATTCACCAGGAGAGTGCAGGTGCAGATTAAAACACACTGGAGATTTAAACACATAAGTACATAGGAGACTTTAAGCGGTGTCCCCAGAGGACTGGCTGCTGGGCTGACCACCTCGGCCTGCTTCCAGATGTGCAGTAGTGTGTGGGCCGCTGGACCCGCAGGGTAAAGGCCTGTCCTCTGAGATAATCGTTTCCTTTCATCGCAGGGGTACGGATATGGGCTGTAAAATCTCAGAGTCAGCGCCGGTGGCGGATTTCGCGCCGGGGAAGGGACCAGTCCCACCGAGACTGAAGCAGAGGTCCCCTCGCCAAACTCCACCTGATCACTTGAGTAAAAGGAGATGGCAGAAGGGCAGTCCATCACTTGACAACTTTTAAGGTCAGGGCCCACACCAGTGGTACTGGCTGTGGGAGGGTGTCGACACCCTTGGTTTCGGATTGGCTGAGTGTTCATTGTGCCAGTTGGGATCATTTCCATTGTACACACTCCACTCAGACAGAACTGTTTCGGACTCGAAGTCATTAGACTTAGCGTGCAGTGATCAGCGAAAAAAAAAAAAAAAATTGAAACTTTTTCTAATCAGAATGAAAAGGCGAGCACGTACTGACTGCTGTTCAATATTGACATGTTGGGCATGAATGCGTCGTCATGAATTTCTAAAATACCCTCACTCAGTTACCTTCTGCTCAATCCCAGCCTACAGCATCTGCATGCTGCATAGTCTGTAGGATGGGAAGTGTGTTCTGTTTAGCCCATGCTGAATGAAGTCTGGGGATGAGCTTGAGTCTACTTTCATCCCTCTGCGGACCTGCAGGCCACACAAATATCAAACAGACCTGCAGCTGCTGCCCAGTTGCTGTGCTGCAGGGGATGGAGCTGTGGAGACTTCATAAGCTCTGTGACCAACCATTTCCTCAGCAAGTTTCAAAAGGCATGAATTTCCTCACTGACTGTCATGATATTGCATCAGCCTGGTCTGACCGTAGAAAGTTAACTTGGGACCTCCCATTGGGCGAAGGCACACGAGATGCCCTCGATGACGGTCTGGTGAAAAAGCTCACCGCACCCTTGGTGAGGGACAGCTGCGGTTTGAAGATTGGGTGATAACGTGCGGGGCTTGTGCGAAGCGACTGCAACCGTCGAAAAGGCGACGGGAGGCAAGGGCTGCAGGTCGTGCTACGGCATACATTATGACCTGCCGCGGGGTCCGGCCCTCTCGGCCGGGGCCTCGAGGCTCAGCCGTACCGGAGGGGTCGAGGGGCCCCGGCTCTCCTCAGCTGCCCGCCTGAACCGCTCGACCGGCGTGACCGCAGAGCGCGGCAGCCTAATTATCGAGGCGAGGGGGTCCTTCGCCGGGGCTGGCCGGCTCGCTGCCCGCGCTGAGCCATTGTTCGGAGTGAATGAGGCCACGGGGGATGAAGCCGTCAAGGGCAGTCCTTGAGGGTCCTCTTCAAGAAGACAGGCTACAGACTTTAATGAAGGAGGAAAGGCCTGTGTCACCTTTCAGGCAGCCTGACACGCATGCACACACACACACACACACACACACACACACACACACACACACACTCATTCCCACCACTTACGTCCCCACAACTGCACACAAAAGAGGAAAAGCTGCTGGGCTGTCGAAGTGACACGGACCACACAATACACTCCTCTCCCTCTCTTTCTCCCTCTCTCGCTCCATCTCTCTGAAAGGTTTTGCAAGCCTATGAGAGTAAATTGAGCAGAGAGAGCAGGTAAACCCACATACAGCTGCACAGCTGTTCGTTTTTAGCAGCTCTGCTCCTTGAACTTGTTTGACCTCGGATGTATGCAAATTATGGATATCAACTACAAACCCAACACCTCAGCTAGGAGAGAGGTTTGTAAAGGAAGAAACACTTTGCCATATAATTAAAGACACTTAAGCCATCGTCAGTGGGGAAAGATGCGCCTGAAGAATCCAAGCAACTGAGATCTCCACAACTTTCATTATGGAAGAGGAATCAATGGGGCAGAGACCATGATCTCTTGCAAGAGCTACCTTGTCCTGAGCTAACAAGGAAGGTCATCAGCCAGAGGCTCCATCTGAATTAATAGACCTCAGCTTCCCTGGGCTTTCACTGGGATCCTCATTAATATTTCACTCAATCCTGCACTGCTGGGAATCAGCGAGATCTCAAATACGGATCTGCTAACATACCGATCATTCCGACTTCAACCTTGCTAACGGGAGTAAGTTTTTCCCATCAATGGTTGATAGACAGCAGCAAGATGAACTTGCGGGGAGTTGGAGGGGCCTGTTCCAACCAAGTCCTTTGTGTTTGTGGCATCTGCATTCAAAAACTGCAAAACCACAAACAGCTTTCCGACATACCCTCCGGCAGTGAGTGGACCGAGCACCAGAAGGGTCAGGAAGACTGCACAATGGCAGGTCTCATTCATTAGTCATAAAGACTCAGCTGGAGGGGCAGAGTATGGAATTATCTTTGCTCACTCAGATACGACTGCAAAATTCCTTTGAGTGGAAAACACATACCTGTCAATCATTACATCGAGGAGAAAAACGAAAAACCTATCAACACTGAGTTTAATGTGGTGTAGCATTCTGTACCTCAGTTAACCAAGCCGAATTCAATTTGACCCAGCCCTGACTGTCGACCTTAGGGAGAACCAAAAAAAAAAAAAAACCAAAAAAAAAAAAACAAATCCATGTAGAGTTAAATGTGAAGCGCTAGTTACAGATTTGCAGAGGAAAATGTTGGCAGTGGTAATAATGCAACAGCATGACCAAATGGCTGCACACGCCCACAGCGAACACTCGCTAGGCATGGGAATTGGCGCCTCTGCAAAATTAAAATGGATGACTAGTTACAGGAGGTCAGAAAAAAAGAGCAAGCGTTATCAGTTCAGTGCATGCCACTGATGGGAAATGAAGTCATGCCGGTAGTTACTGACAGAGGCTTTCTCCACAGAACAGAGTTCAAAAATGAACTTTGATGTTAAAGCGGGTTAATCTGCCACTATTGATCAGCAGCTACTAAAACTTTGAGAGTAGAGGGTAGGAACTGTGCAGTGATTCGCTAATGTACAAAGATAGCCGTGTGCGATTCTGAGAAATGGCTACAGCCGCCCACTGGTCCTCACCTTTCAAAACAAAAGGGCCCTCGTAATGATTAGGCTTCAATATCAGAACACTTCACTCTCAAAAGTGCAGACAGCCAGACAACTCAGACGATGCGCTCAAATGCATTTAATCTCGAGATCAATTCCACCGTAAAACAAAATGACATGCAATCATGTTTTCCCAGCAAACAAAGAAACAAAAAGGGTTGGAGAGCATAAGCAACCGGAGGAGCTATGCTAACACATCCCAACGTAACAGGACAAAACATAAAAGTGGTGAGAACAGCCCCCAGAAAGACTCACCATTTTCCTACAACAACAGCGCACGTAAAACTTACTTACTGCATAGCGTCTAGCAATTCATCAAACCTGGTCTTAAAAATTCCCACAGTTCCTGCCTCGATGACATGGCCTGGCAAGCTATTCCACACAGTGACCACTCTCTGCATGAAGAAATGCTTTGTAATATGCTTTACCTCTGACTAACTTCCATTCAAAACCCCCCTAGTTCCGTTAACAACTTCATTTAAATCGTCCTGCAAAGTTAACTTTAGCAATAACTCAACTGACATAAAGGTCTCAGTCAGATCACCCCAGATTTGTACTTTGTAGCCCAAATCCAGCGGTGACCTGAGGCCCAATTATGGTTCATCACACTAAATACAAAAAAAATATACATTTATCTACTTTGTGCTGCCGAAAGCCTATCACGTGGCAACTTGCTAAAAAGAGCTCCCCTGTGGGAGCACTTTTAAACAAGTCGATGCATGATAGACATCAAAATCAAAGCTGTGAAAAACCTAACATCCCTGAGCAACAATAGTTACATTTAGCACTCTAAAGGGTTAATTTTTCTTTTTATCCAGAGCGGCTTACAATTGATTTGACTTCAGGCGAGACGAGAACACTTCTCAGCCACTGCACTGATCTCTCTGAGATGCACGAAGACTTCAGATATCACAGTACCCAGCCTATACACATCCTCTGACACAAAGACCCTTTCAACAGCCTCACACGCATTCACAGTGATGCAATCACTCTTCAAGCCTCTTCTTCCTGCACCTTCATCAATTTTTATATTTTGTGTGGAGACAAAAAGCGTGATGAGCCGTTTTACCTACTTTCACTCTCAAATGCAATACGCCTTTCATATAAACTAAAAGGACGGGCAAAACAAAATCTATTGCCTCATATATCCATAACAGAGCCAACGCTATTAAATTGACAGTTCCCCTGATTTCTTGTCACTAAACTCGAGTCTGTTCCTGCAAATCATCCCATTTTTGGCACAAGGATGGCTCAGCTCAGGCAAGGTGAACGACAAGGGTGGCATATGTCAAGCAGGCCATTTGTCAGTGTCTGAGCAACTGCAGCATATACGAGAAGTGAAAGGTTAGGAGAAGGGTCACCGAGCCCAGGCTTGGATAAGTGTGTCCATCTTTAACACGGGAAAGAGAAAGTTGAGTGTGGTGCACGTTAAAGACGTCATTAAACGGAAGCTTGAGTAGAAGAATCTCCGCCACAGTGACAAAATTAAACCAGTTAAACCAGTCGATGGAATTTTTATATTTTTGCTGCTAGATGTTAAGTGTGTTAAGTGTGTATCTTAAACTCTGTTGTACTATTTAAATTGTAAATTGATGAAGATTACAGGGGAGTGGATAATGCACAGACACGCCTCGCCCCATGTCTGCTAGTACCAAGAGTTGTCATTCTAAAAGGAAAATCATTTTACAGGAAGTAGAAAATACAAATTTTGGCACCTAAATGCATGACTTTTATAATAGAGTCAGATAAATATAAACACATTTTCTTATACAGTAGTTAGGCTGAAATGTCAAAATGGACAAAATAGAGAATTTTGATTTCAGATCATCTTTAAATAGCAGTGAGAAGCTGGGGTTACCAGGAGGTGACGGCAGTGGTTTCTCCCCGAGACATCCCATAATGCTGCTCTCTATCAGTAAGCACAACAGCTAACTGAATGGATCAGACCTGCTGCTAAAAGGCTCGACGGCCCCTGCTGTTTCGGAAAATAGCAATGTGACAATGCCCCGAAAGCGGGTCGATTTACGCCAGCGTCGCATAGGAAACGGAGCAGCAGGCTGGACTGGTCTTGACTGCGCTGAGCAGAGGATGAGGTGGCTAACAGGTGGAAGGCATCTGCAGATGTAGACCTTGAGCCACAACTTATGTGCAGAGCACGACAGCCAGACAAAATAATATTGACATTAAGCATGTACTTTATCCACATTTTTCCTTAGTCCCTGTGGCCATGTGTGGCAAATCCTCAAAATTTTAGGGGTGGGGTCTCAGCATTGACCAATCAGGGTGCATTTATGGGCATGTGATCAGGTTATCAGGCACCATTTCCAGATGCACGGCAATCTGATTGAGTAAGCCATTGAAGCGTAATTAAATACATTGGTGAAAAAAATACTTTGAATAAACAAGCAAGCTTATTTGCGTTCAATGGTATTAAAAAATGTATTCATCCACATTCAAGCCCTGCAATGACCTGTGATATGGTCTTGGACTCAACAATGCATCTCAGCTATCCCAATGGGACATGAAGTGTGGAGGTCTTCCCTGTGAGATCAGGGCATGAGTTCAACCACTACTATGGGACACAGGAGAGTGCACAAGTTTCCTTTTTCCGCATAAAATCTTTTCAATACTTCGATTCAGGACGTATCACCACACAAAGCTGGCAGACTGTGTTGCCGCCATCAGTCACAGTATCTGAGGTTTCGACTGAACATTCCGTTCTCCGCACTGGTAAGGCCCCTAATCTCTCCGGTGTATTAAACAAGGCGCGCATTCATCCCCAACCGATCCCCCCCTGCCCTCGAACCCCTTCCAAAATGTCAACGGCTGCAACTCAGTCGGAGACGCATCAAACGGTAAATTATTCACGGCTCTCCCGATGCGACTTCCTTCATCAAATATTGAAGAACTGGCACTGGAGGACGAAGGCATCGAGGCACTTTAAACAATAACAATATTGATACTGGGAGTGGTGAAGCAGAATTGAAACTATGGATCCCCACCATCTCCCTCGGCTGCAGCTGAGATCGCGCTTTGGCGTCGACTCGGCTGAGCCCGCCCGACTGCTTCCCGCCATTATTACATTAGAGCCAAAGTCACCCTTCTGAGACACGGTGGGGTCGAAGGTCACGACCCTCGGTAATGGGCACATGAGGAAAGATCGAAACAGCCAGAGTTTCAATTACATTATCAGTGTTGCCAGGGGATCGATACTTGGGTCGCAAACACTAGCAGATGTTAGGAGTGTAAAAGCAGAAAACCCAAAGCCGAACAATACTGTACCAAACGGGACCAAACAATGGCGATCAATAACTCCAGACAATAACGCTGATGGCTAATCAATATCCCTCAACTTCTGTTCTGCAATGAGCAGGAGCAGCTATTAAAACGGTGAGTAGTTTTTGTGCGTTGGTACTAAATGTTGAATATTGGCTCCGTGAACGCTGTAGGTTTGCAGTATTTATGATGCGCAAGACAAGCTTAATTACCGTCTCATTATGTAAAATGGGCATTCCGTGGTGCGTTCGGTGCACTGTCATCTATAAACTCTGCTAATAGACCACTTGCACATAAATGCCGTATCTCTGTCTAGCTCCTGGGTCTTATATATGCTAATGCTACTTACCTCTGACCTCTGCATTCACAACATCATTATCAAATGGCTTTGACATTATGTTCCACTGTCAAACCCATGATCTATTGCAGCAGTGGTTACTCCCCCCCCTTCTATAATGAAGTCATAACAGGGGCTTAACATGAGAAAGGCTGGTTAAAGTACAATGAGCCATGGCTCGCTCTCTCTGGAGCAAATGCTAGTGTGCATCTATCATCTCTCAAGGCCTATCAATCAATCAGGAGTGGCCGGCCTGTCATCATTTATCAGAGGGCCAGACATTATCATGCTTATTATCCTCATTAGTGTGCGGACTGTAACTGCTGCCAGTACCGCCACTTATTAACAAATAAAAATTCCAACAACTGACCCCATCCAAATAATTAGGTCCAGGACATCTATATTTAAAAACAGGAAAAAAACAATGGAATCAGAGAAATGACTATTATGCGACACAGCGTTTGGCTCAAGAATACAGAAACATGCCATTATCTCCAACAACGCACCAAGGCCCACTTGTAATAAAAAATGTATTAATAACCAAAGGCAAATGCATCTACATGGTAACAAAAAAGCACCTAAACACAGATCATTAATCTAACACACCTATACAGACAACATTATACATAGAAAGTATGAAAGAAGAAGCCAATGAGAGACGGGTGGTCAGGAGGGACTCGGTGCTATCTGAAGAGACGGGACTTCACAGTCAGACGCTGGGCGGGGGTCATGACATCATGAATGCACGGGGAAGCACACTGCGCCACTGGAAGGCAGAGGAGGCGGGAGACGTGACCTGGAACTGAAGTCATGCAGGGGAGGAGGGGATGCAGATTGGCATGTAGGCTCTAAGGATCTCCTGCAGATATATTGGAGCAGCTCCTTTAGCTGCCTGATGCTAAAGCACCAAGGTTTTGAATATGATTTGAGCTGACATGAGCAGCCCAGTGCAGGAGGAGATGAAAGGGGGGTGATGTGGTCGAGTCTCTGTAGGCGGAGGGGCTATGGATGGAGGTCTGGAGACAGGCAGACCCCAAGCATGGAGAAGCCCAGATGCAACATGACCTGGGCTAAGCAGTTGGCGAGAGATGGATGGATTCAGTAGATACTGCAGAGGGAGAATCCGCCTGCTCGCCACACCGAGGAAATGCTCTGAGAGAGGAGCAGTTTGATGTCCAGGAGATGATGGATAGGTCGATCAAGGGGCAGGACGGAGCTGGGATGCATGGTATTATATGTTTGTAACAGCTTTTGGCCACAATCAATCATCGAGTTAATCAGCTTATCAGATCCTTATAAAGATCAACGGATCAAACGTGGGAAGAAATGGAAGAGCTGTGTGTCCTCAGCAGAGAAACGTGAAGACAGCCTGTTGGAGGAGATGAAGGACCACGAGGAGGGGAGCTGGGAACATTTAACATTACACTGAAGTTTTCGGATTTGATTGCGGGCCTGATCTTTCCAAGAAATTGCTTAACTGTCATTACTATTTATCTCAGCATCAAACAGCAGGTTCACGGAGGAGGAGTTCACTTCGCATTTGAAACGACCATTTAGCTGACCTCCACCTCTTAAAAAAATAAATAAATAAAAAAGGAAAGAAAGAAAAAAGAAATAACAGCCTAAAAACAATGTTGCATTTAACATGAGACAAAATTTTGGCTGTCTTCTACTCACTTCCCTGGCTCACGGCACACAAAGAGTGGAGTTGTTTCAGTAAAGCTCCCGAGATTTGGCTGCTGTAACTTTAGAGGGGGTTTAGCCATGCAAGCGTGGAGCAATCTGATAATTTCACAATGCCCTCGACAAAGAGCTCATAAAGATGACACTCCACGTGAGGCTAAGCTGCCAGGCAGCCATCATCCCGCAGAGCAATGTTGTCCTTTCGGGATTTTTTTTTTTTTGTTAATGAATGTTCAAAAAGAGGGTGTTGCCAAAACCGGTATCATGCTGTAATCTGCTCTAATCCCTTAACCCTCCCTTAACTGCTGCTGCGGGAGAAAAATTCCACAAGAGCCAAAGACAAAGTAAAAATGGCTTAAAAACAAGCTTGTTTACACTCAGCTTAGTGGGGTGCAGTTTCGTTGAGCTACATTTGCAGAGGGATGCCATCTTCACGAATTTGCTTGCACCGAATTGGATCAGGGCCTGCAGGGCTGTAATCTCAAAGCATGCTCCCCAGTATAATTCTATACATACGATACTTACTCCGGCTTAACCTTCATTGGAAGCAGTGCTCACAAAAAATGTAAGTCAACAGAACCAAAGGGAGATAGTACGACAACGAAAGATAATGCAGGTCATTCAAGAACAGCATCCACCTGCACTGGGTGGCACCATCACCTTCAAACGCAACTTCTCCATACCATCTTAAAGCTGAGACTCCTACAGCAGATAAAGATTATCTGCAGGTCTGAGCCAGACCTTGAATGGGGTCGTCAGCCTCGGAGGAATGAGTGACTGCTGAGCCAGCAGCTATTGTCTGGATGAACTTCGAATCCAGAATGAGTCCGGTTCGCGTTGGTGGAGCTCTGACTGAGACCGAGACATGCAACTCGCTGGTAAGGCTCTCAGGGTCGGCTAACAGGCCGAGATCCATCACAGGGTCAACTTTCAATTACATTCAACATTATGGCATTCCAATTAAAAAAAGAGTGTCTAATTCATTTCCAGCTTTAATGAGTCGTTAACGAAATTACAACTGTAATGTGAACTGCACTGCTAATCTATTAACGGTAACCCTACCCATTCTAATACAATACAGAACCTCAGGGGTCATTACGACATGCGTCTAAACTATACCTTATAGGTTTACATCATTTTCAGTTTGCAGGAGCGTACATGACTGCAAAATCACGACTAATTTCATTAGACTGGAAATCGACTGCAGAATGGGCCGAGAGGAAAATCATATTTAAGACCACAAGATAAATAAATCATATCATTCAAGGTCCTCTCACACAATCTGACATGCAGCACAGAGTCATGGTTTCATTCTCTTTTTTTTCCAGGACTTGCTTCAACAAGAGCACCAGGAGCTGGTACATTATACGCCGCCGACATTTTGGTATGAATTTGACCTTTGACCTCAATGTGTGACCTTGACCTTGGAGCGACGGAGCCGACAGTCATTCGGTGTGTAAACCCTGACCCAGGGAATGTTCCTGTGGAGTTTCGTCCCGATCGGCCTGAAGCTTTGCACACAAATTTGCGGACAAGGCAAATGTTAACAGACGAATGGACGGACGGACGGACGGTCAGACAGAGCGGATGATGCCAATATAGGACCACCTCTGGCGGCGTATAATAAAAAGGGATGATTGATCTCAAGTGACTGACAGGTGAAATAAAGGTTTATTTATATATATATATATATATATATATATATATATAAAATCTGATAAGAGACGGTACAGAGGCGAATTCACAGGGATGCATTTTTGGTTTAAAAAGTTCAAAAACAATCTACTGCTTTGAGCTGTTCATTTAACACAAGCTGTAAACGTGCACTTAGCATCTCTGTGCATGTACTGTCAGCTTTCACATGTTTATGGGTTTATTATGCCAAGCCCCTGTCCGAGATACACTCATGTATACACTATAGAAACCTGTCCATGAGTAAAAATTACAAGCCAAGGACCCCAAAACAGTACATATTTTTTTATTTTTTAAATATTCTTAATGAAAGTGTGGATGTAGCTGCATGCCACACAAATGCCTAAAGAAATTTGACTCTTATCATCTCATATGGGACAGTGAAGCAAAGGATTTTATGGGAATCCTTTAATTGCTGAAGCTGTGCTTTTCTTAGAGGAGCTTGACAAAGTAAAACCTGAAAGTGATGGAAAGCCTGACAAAAAAAAGGAAAGACTGTGAGCGTATTGCACAGGCCTGAGCACTAACGCACCTCACAGGCAATCATCTGACAAGCAGAAACACACAGGACAGGCTGGAAATCCTTCATCACGTTTCAAAAAAACAAGGTGGTAAGCACTTCCATCGCAACAAACTTCCAAGTTAATGGGGCGCTAAGGCTTACAGTTCACTTTAAAGGAGAAAAACCTCCATGAAGGCTTACGCTGTAGCCAAGAGGCACGTGCGTTCTTCGCCTCAGAGAAAATTTTCTCTGCGCTATCGTGAGATTGGGAAATGGGGTCAGTACTGAGGTTGCCAAATGGGCAACTTGGTTACCTAATAGCACTGACATTGTGCCTGGGCTGAAAATCTCACCCCATTCAGGCCAAACACATATTCAAACAAATAAAAGAAAACTACCTCCTGTGTGAGAATGTAACTCCAATTACATCAGTGCAGTGGAGCTGATGCCTGAAATGGTTTCCCCCTTTAAACTGTTAATATTGAATGCTTTCCATACTGAAGTAAGATAAAACCACAAACATGTCAGTCGGAGAGGCCGGTGAGAGTTAGGATGAGAGTTTAATGAGGAACAGAGGTGACAGGTTTGTATACACAGTATAGGTATGATTTCACTGTTAATTCGGTTCAGACATGGCTTTGGCACTGATCCGTATTCTGAGAGGAGCCATATTTCCTCTGGGTGTGATGGTGATGATCAAGTCAATATGAAATAACCCAGAGCAATCACGTTTATGGAAGAGTGGCCCATTACCAAACACAGACTGCGAGCGCGTGTGTGTGTGTGTGTGTGCGCATGAGAGGGAGAGAAAGAGAGGGCCTAGTACGTTTTTTCCTGCCATATTACGAGGCTAAATATCTAGCGTCAACATGTACTGTATCTCTGTTGAGTTACATTGAGAGACAAGTACAGTAACATAGCATGTATTGTCAATGTTATTGATATTTTTACTGATTTATGCATTTTATTTGTTTATTTATTTACTTATTTTTATTTATTTACGATGCTTTGGTGTCACTGATGTATTGATTTGTCTTGCTGATAAAGCAAATTAAATTGAATTGAAACAAAGAGAGAGAGAGCGAGAGAGAGAATAGAGTGACAGTATTATCCCAATATTGGGTAGTGGAAGCCTCACTGTCAGTGTAATTGACAGTCTTAAGGATAACTCCGCAGACCTGAGAGAAATTGGATTGGAGCTGCCAAAGGTTTACGGAGAGGGCATCATCAAGGTGAAGGAGAGCTACTTTTTCCCCACTTCGAAAAATTTTAAGTGACTTATGAAACTTCCAGGGTAATAGCTTCAATTTCATGCCTTAAAGCTGGCCAGGCAGTGACTGATAAAGGATGATTTTGTTAAATTAAAGCCCATTATCATCCTAAAACAGGCCCCTTCAAGAGCCCAAGTCTAGGTGAATGTCATGAGGAACGCGTGCCTGAGCTCAATGGTAGCACTATCGTCTATTTCACTCAAATTGCTCTGAAAATAATTTCCTCTGCCAAGGAGGTGACTGTAAGTTTTTGCCGGCATTGGTCTGTCTGTCTGTCTGTGTACCAGATAACTCAAAAAGTAATGAACATATATCTTTGAAATGTTGTGGGTGGGTTGCCATCACAACAGGGATGGACCCTATTGATTTTGACTGCAATCTGTCAAATGTGTTGCAACAATATGTGGTGCAGACACCTTCAATTTCTTATGAGCCATGATCCCCCAGCATGATTTTGACTGTGCTGCCTTCGCAGAGGTTTGCACTCTCAGAGTGCCTCCCGTTTGGGACTGCGCAAGGCCAGGAGAGCCCCTGAATTTGAACGGCTGAATCTTAACCATTAGAGCACTTAAATAAATTTAAAAATAAATAAAAAATAAAATTGTAATAATCTTTTGCTCATGAGGCAATCTGTTCAACTCCTTTGTGCAGACATAGACGCCGGCATCAGAAAATTCTGAAATTTAATTCCTAAACAATTCTAAAATTGAATTTCCTAATTTCTTGCCTCACTGAAATAATTTTCCAAATTCTCTGTGACACAAATACTGAGGCATACAGCTTAAATAGGCTCATGCATGACAGGGAAAATTGGCAATATTTGTATGCTAAGGGATTAAAAGAAAAGAGCACCCTGGCAGGTTTTCAACAGCTTTGATTAGGATATCTAACATCACAGAGCAATAATAGTTGCATTTAGCGCTCTAAGGGTTAATAATCCCAGCAAAGACTTATAAGACAAGGAAGAGGGTGAGAAAGAAAGGAAGGAAAGAAAGACTGAAATGGAAAGCGAGAGAGGGTGCGACAGATAAAATAAGGATGCGGAAAGTTGATCTGAAATGTACTGCCTCTGATGAGCCGAAGCAGCTGTAAATGACCAGTTTGGCTCGCGCTCACACAGTTTTGATTTAATGCCGGGAACATCTGTGCTGAGGGGACCACACAAATTAATTTCACTCTCAAAGTCGACTTGATTGGGAAGCGCAGCAATTTTTAAAACTGCTCCCCCATTTTTTCCTCTGGTCTCATAAGGATTAGGGATCTGAAGAGAGACTCCAAACGCGCAACATCTGCGTGGCGGGGACTGTCAGCAGTTTCTCTGCAGCCACGCGGCCCGAACGGAGAAAACGCACGTACAAATAAGCGGTTATCAAAAGCGCCACTGACATTCACACGTTTTCTCAAAATGGTAGCCGCTGCAACAAGGCAGGCAGTGGGGGGGGCCTTAAATCGATCTTCCTTTTCTCATCGTGATAAAAATCTCTGGATTTTAGCACAAAGGGTTTCTCCCGGCCGATACGTGCAATCTCTCCGCCCACATGAAAGGCAGACGAGATGAGGATTTGGGACACTTACGCGAGCTGCTCAGCTTATCGTTATATTTCCCTTGGCGATAGAGCTACTCAAAGCAAGCAATTTCATTTCTGCAAAGTGAGAATTATCCTCAACATACATCCATATTTATACAAGCCTACACCAGACCTCCCTAAATGAGCTGAGAGACCTGAAAGCTTATACTATGTAATGTGGCATTTTTCATTTCCTAGATTCATAAGGTGTGGTTTCAATGATATGCAGGGCAGAATCATAACAAATGATTCAGCCCAGTGAAACAAAACCACTAAACGCAAATTAGGAGAGCTGCACACAAATTCAGAATAGACCGTAACTCTTTTGTATTGGTTTAATTACCACGAAGTAGAAAAAAAAAAACTACCCCAATACACAACTACATTGTTCTGTCACAGTGGATATAAACATTAGCCAGACAAAGGAAAAGCACCACTTGAAGCTGTAAAATGGCAATACAATAGCGTTGAGGCACAATGCGCCCAAAGCGATTATCGTATTAATCACTGAAGGTGCAAGTTCAAGGGGATGACGTGTGGTAATTAAACCATCCTCTCAGCTCTCTTTAAGTCAAGGACTGAAAAAAACTCCAGTGAGTGACCTTACACCGTCCACCAATTGTGACAGGGCAAACAACATGGCCGACATGCAGGCTTTGCTTCTAGAGGGGGAAATTAGCTACTATGGTCAAGGTTACGGCGGCAAACATTCGGTTTTATAACTTAATCTACACGCCATCATCCTCTTCATGTCTGTGCAAAACAGTCCTGAAAGAAAAATAATATTCCCACCCTGTTTCCAAGGTTAATGCTTTTGCAACTCATTCTTGAGGTCAAAATCATGAAAACAAAGTGGATTTTCCTCCCCAGTCTATGGTAAGACTGAGCTTTAAACCTTATTGCAATATAAAAAAGAAAAAATACTGAACAAAAAAATTTCGGCGGAACAGACACTCAGGAGTTTGAGCTGACGATTCTCTTTGCTCCGCTTCCCTCTTGAACGAGATTTTAAACTTTGATCTCCGTTTCCGCATTTAAGTTTGAAAAGTTTGATAATGCCGGGAGTTGGAAGCGCTTCGGAGCTCGGCCCTGACGACGCCTCCTAAATAGGTCGCTGAGAACAGTCGCTTCAGGAACAA
Source organism: Gymnothorax reevesii (assembly GCA_029721435.1). NCBI lineage: Eukaryota > Metazoa > Chordata > Actinopteri > Anguilliformes > Muraenidae > Gymnothorax > Gymnothorax reevesii. The sequence goes on along the minus strand of CM056575.1, from coordinate 126,461,289 downwards.
ACAATGAGCGCGTGAGCAACTGCCAACTTCCCTTTTAATTAAATTAAGTCCTATAAAAAGGAAGGGGAAAGCAAGAGAAAGAGGATCCGCTCCTTAATTTAGACATGAGAGAAAGGAGCGACTGCACCTCCGTCAGGAATCAACCACTCCGCTTAAAAAGATGACTTTCAAACAGTTGGGTGTTTCAAAGTCAGTCAGAAGAGGACAAACTGTAACTTTATGAAATGAGTTAGCGGAGACACATACTTAGAAGGCTGCGCTCTGGGATTATATCAGATTTGTCCTCTGGCCGTCGTGCTTCAGAACGCAGCGCTTCTCACGCACATAAACATAAGTAGCAATTGACAGCTGAGAGAAAGAAAAAAAAAAGAAATCTCATATTCTGCTCAAGAGAAACGTCTGTAAAAGCAGCTGCCTGTTTAGTACGGCCAACAAGCAGGTTGCTATGGGTTTCTCGATTCCATGGCGACAAAGTTAGGGACAAGGTCACACTGGGGGGGTGGGGGAAGACTACTAAAAGAACAAAGGGATTTTTTACCTGTGACTACTTACGTACTCATCTATGTCAGCTTAAACATTCCCACACAACCCCTGCAGACTGCCAATCTGACTCAGACCACATACGGTCAGCTATATGATAAGCTTCTTTAAAAAGGGAGCGGGCCAATTCTGTTCTTTTGTCATGTTAAGAGTACACCCCCACCCCATGTATACATGCGCGCACGCATACACACACACACACACACACACTCCACTAAGCCTGAACAGTGCCAGCATGTTGTGTGCAGTCTACAGTCTTCGGGCAGGCTTCCGCATTGTCTTCTGCCATATGGAGTCCTGTTCTAACACTTGGAGAAGCCAGCCTCACGCTGTTCCCTGACCTTCTTAGGCACCCAGCTGGCACTAACGCCCCAATAATTATTATTCCAATTACCCACAGAGCTTTGCAACACTTTGCGCTGCGGATGGCCTATAAAATGGAATAGGGGGGCTGGAGGGTTGATGGAGACCAAGAGTGAATCCTTCACTGTTAGGCTAGTGTATGCAGATGCTAGTCTGCTTTGTTTTTTTCTCTCGTTCTTTGTAGTGGATAAAAACAGGCAAACCAAAGTTGGTTTTAGCATTTTAAAGTTGCTGCAGGATGGGAGCCGGGAAGGTAGTCACAGTGTTGGCAAATTTCGAGGGCGAAGGGATCTCCTTCCTCTGCAGTTTCCGTTCCGTGACCTCAGACCAGAACGCATTTCCACGGTAGCAGAAAGCATTGACACACTGAAGGCAACAATTGGGCTTCAGCCCTGAATCCAGGCACAGGCGATAACTTTCACACCAAAAAACTTCAATACAGTAGAGATGTCCGTAACCCGAGAATCCAGCAAGACGAGTATAAATCTCATTAATCTGTCCGGGCCACCAGTCGACCTTGAACCCAACTGCAGCACAGCTCTACCACCCCTCCATTTAAACTGCTGTACGCTAGGCCCTTTCCCGCAGCAGATTCATATTATGCGTACAGTAAGGGAATAAAAAGCTCAAGTTCCCCGCGAGGATGCGCCACAGATGTCGTCCATCTCAAGGCGGTTTCCAGCATCTGTCTGATAAACTTGGCCAGACAGCATGCGTGAAAAGTGCAGCGCATCAAAGCGCCTTGAAAAGGAATGGCGGAAATAACGTTGAATTTTGCGAGGGCACAATGGCTGAACTCAAATCCTCCCTAAAGAAGTGAAGTTCCTGGTGGGATTTCCTGTTGTGGGGGGTGGGGGCGGGGTGCGCGCCAGGCAGAGAGAGGTAGGGTGTGGGTGGGCATGGCAGGAGAGTAGAGTAATGGAGCTAGGGGGGGGGGCTACAACAGCTGCTCACACTGTTCCATTTCATACCTATTAGTACACAATACAGCGTGGCCAGTGAAGAGCCCGGGACACTACAGAGAAAACCACTGAAGAAGATGAGCTCTCATTTGCTTCACAGCTGAGGCCTTTGATGTGACAGACAGCTCAGTCTCCCGGATACAGGATTTAGGGGGGGGTGGGCAGTGGATGAGGGAGAGGGGACCTCACTCACAAAGGCCACACAGCCTGGGCTTCAACTAGTGACCCGGCCCTGAGCAAGGCCCCTCCCACAACAGGAAGGCTCCACCCCCCACCTCCCACACAGCTCACATTAATCCTGCTTATTAAAATGTCAGCGCATGGAGCGCGCTCTCATTTTTTTTTAGGAGCCCCAAAACCTCTCTCTCTCTGATACGCTGCTGTGACCCAAAGCGAAACACGAAGGGAATTCATCCCGGCTGGGTAATTGTCATCAGGGAGACAAAACAGAGTGGTGTAAAGGGGGAGGACAAAAAAAATTGGGGAATGACAATCATTAGTGCACGTCCAAAGACGACAGTCTTATCTCAGGGCTGGTATTGCTTTTTCCTAATGTGTCAGAGCTATATATAGTACAATAGAAACACACACACACAAACACACACACAGACAGATTTTATCCTCGCTGAACAATGTAGGGCTTTGGGGCATTGAGGAAAAACATCTCTATAAAGCTATATTTTATTGCGGTACGGCTGCTTCAAGGCACTGAGAAAAAAATGCGAGAGGAAGAATAAGTTTCTTGCTAAAAAAAAAAAAAAAAAAAAAATTCCACAAACAATTCCTTTAATCTACAGAGAATCTAAGTAACAATGTTACGACCGAGGACGCAATTTGAAAAATATTGCAGCGACGAACACAATAGCACGCATCTTATTGCAATCGGTCTGCGCATTTAGTGCAGTAAAGATAGAGTACAAATGTTTACTGCGAATGGCAAACAGTGTCTTAATCATTAAAACATAGTCGACTTTAATGTAAATAAAGGGAGTGTGATGACAATTTCAATGTAATTAAAGAATGTGCAGTATTATATCTCTAACTGCCAGTCCTCAAGTTTAAATAGCACTAAAAACGTGAGAACGCTATTCAAATGGTAACCGTGGCTCCATTCCAAAAAGTTAAAGAAAAAAACAAAAACATCACAGCAAACAAAATAGAGTGTGAGGCTAGAAATTACGGTAAAACACACTTCAGCAAAAATAACAAAAATGGAATGTGGATTTGAAAAGATTAACCAGCCTGTGGTAAGATTTAAATGCTCGAATCCATACTCTCTCCATTTAAAAGGATCATGCAGAAAAATCTTGAGACATTTAAGAAGAAAGAGGGAAAAAATAACATTTGATTAGTGTGTGGTAGAGGATTAACTCTTCGCAGAGGCAGGCTGAGTTATTTAAATCTCCTTCTGAGGGTTTAACAAAAGCCTTCCCCAAAGACGGTGCTTTCGACTGCTCGCGGGCCATTGTCGAAAAGAAAACTTCCCCTCATTTTCGTTTCTGTCATTATTTCAGCATTGTTCCTGAAGGCAAAAAAATACAGGAAGCTTTCTTAGTCATACTGAGTATGTGTGGACAGGAACTGATTTCCTGTAGATTTGTCCAGAACTCCAGGAGAAATCAAGGCCTGTTCAGACAGGGACAATGTTTGTGAGTGCCTTCACTGGACACAAGACCACTGAAAGTGTCTCGCAAGCTGATGATTCTATAACAAAGTGAATCTGAACAAATTTTAAGTACACTGCTGCATTCTACAGTCAATTAAAAGAGTTAAGTAATGTCCAGTGTAAATGAATCCGGTCATTCAAATGCTTGACAACGTGCTTTCCCACAGTTACAATACCAAAGTCGAAAAGTCCTCTTAGTTACAAGTATTTTCACATTTTTCACCATGCAAGCCATCTATTGAAAGATTGTTCGCAGCGTGCTTTCACCAACGGACAACTTTTTAATCTTTGAAAACTTTGACGCCACAGATTTCCATCTGGTATTTTCCATCTGAAAATAGTGCTGACTGACGCCAAGATCTTTCGGTAGTGTACTGTACATGTGGTTCTGCCAATTGCCACAAAGAACATGAACCATAAATTTTTTCCATAAAAATCCACATTGGAACATACATTTCCACAAATAACATCGCCAGGAAGACCGCGTGTGAAAAGGAAAGTAACTTTCCATCAAAGGGTATGTGATCAAAGGGAGCCCCGAATCTAATGTGTCCCCTTCTCCCCATCCGTCCTCATTGGCAGATGAAGCCCCGTGGCTATGGAGAGGCTGTGTGTGCTGGGGGGGGGCAGGGTGGGAGGGGCACGTCTCATAGGTCCAGAGGTGCCGGTTGCCAGGGCAGATGTGCCCGCTCTACAAAGGCCTAATCCTCTGGCACGGAGATGTGCGCGCTTGACTGAGCCCTCGCCAACTGGCCCTCGAGACCTCCCCCGCTTCCCAAAAAAAATCTGCTCTGCCCACCCGGAGGGGGCACCCGCTCTTGCCCACCCATAGTCTTCTGCAAGACCCCTCTGGTGCTTGTGTGAAGAGCTGAGGGACCAGAACGAAGAAACAGAAAGAACTGTTCTGGAACTGTGAAAGTGTGGGAAATATGCTAGCCAAAGCTAGCAAGGCCTTGCCTGCTGCTTTATTTCCATCAGGCCTTCCTGGATGTGCCCCGGAGATAAGGCCCAGGGTCATTGGCCTCCCACTCTGGCCTTACCTCAGGATCATAAACTGCCTGTGGGACTACCCCAAATGGGGAAGATTTGGATGGGCCGCGACTCCTGTGACAGCTTCATCGGGCCCCCGAGAGGAACTTTGTCCATGCAAGTTAGCCCATGTGTGGCTCCACAGAATGACCCATAGCAGTGATGCAACACAACAGCCTGCAAGCAGCAGGTGCTCTTTCTTTTTTAGGGTTGGGCGGGACGTAGGTGAGGGGTAGTTACAGTACACTGAACCACCCAGCCAATAATGCCTTAATAGACAGTACCCACCCCTTGAAAGCAATAGAGTTCCATCTCCATTGCCGTCCGGCCATGCATTTCAGGCAACTTCAGGTTAATTTACATTAAAAGAGCAAGCGACCGCCTTCCACTAATAGCCTACCATGATAGAGGACACGGATACCAGTTTAATCTTTAATCCCGTTTCAGTCAGTCCCAGGTGTGATATCGAGACTCTGCTTCGCTTCTCTGCTCAGGTGGTAACGCTGATCGCAGCATGAGTCACAGACTTCCATTTCCCCGGGAAATGTCAAATGGCTCGTACGTTCGGCGAGGTGCTACCAGTGACATTTTGCTGCAGGCTACCAGGCCGACACAAGAACATTCCTCTGCTCTAAAACTGAGGCTGACCAGATGGGTGATTTTGCTATCAACTCCATGTCATGTTTCTTCCTCGAGACCAGCGCCTGAGGACTTGTTGACGCCTCTTCTACAGCTTACTGTATACTTCCAGTTTTTGGAGATGAATCAAACAATCACTTGTTGCTTGCACTATGAAAATTTGGGGAGGAAAAAAAGCATATGGAATTGGCTAAATGCGAATAAACTTCCTCAAAGGCACAAGAAGGTTTATACGCTTGCTTGAGGTGATCATTGCCAAATGGGATAAAGAGTAAATGTGCATAGCATAGGATGGTAACAGCTAAAGTGGCCTTAGCCTACAAAGTTCTGACGTAGCTGCCTCGCTGCCACGGCGTGCTTTAGCAATCGGCTCAATCTTCGTCTCCAGACAGCGTCAAACATTGCAATCATTCGCTGAAAGAAAAGCTCCATGACAATTTACTGAATTGCATGCAACTCCTGTAAACCTCTCTCTGTTTTTACAGCGTCTTGTATCGCCACCATTTGCCTCTTTTCCGGTTGTTTTGCTTCAGTTTGTTTCTCTTCTGGTTCACGACCTCTTCCTCTTCTTCTGCTGTTCTATACATGTTACGAGTGCCCTCAACCGCCATCTGGTGGCTTAACTGACCTACTTTAATAAAGTTTATTTGCTCCAAGCCAATTGATGGAAACGCAGGTAATTTGAATTTTCTTTCAAGCAAATTTTTCTAAAATTCATTTAAAAATTGACATGAGATGCAAACTCGACAACTGAAGCTCAGGTTCTTCTCACACCCAGCATGGCACCAGAATTTGTTTGCTGTATTAATGCATAGATGAGATAGCAAGCTACTGATGACATTTAGCAGCTACGCTCAGTCCTTCCAGAAAATACCAGCGGCCTTGGTCATGAATATATACCTTGCACTCAATCATGAATAAAAATATTTCTCTCAGTCAAACTATCTAAAGTACATAATCAGCGCTGTATTTAGCAAAGACTGGGTTTCTTTTTTTTGGGAGTTTGGAGATTTTCACCTGAAGTGTGAGAAATTCATGCTGCTTCCATTTGGTGTGGCTACTTGAAAGATGTGCTTGGAGAATTTTTATCTTGGTTTCATCTTCATTCGTCGGTAATGTATTCCAGGTCAGCAGGATGTCTGAGGGCCTGCGGAGGGCTGAATGTCCTTCGTACCCGCTGTTCTGATTTAGCACCTCAGAGGCTTGCGTACCCCACGCTGACTTTTGTTTCCTTGGTTTCCGTCCTGGTTGAAATCTTTCTGCAAAACAAGCGTGCCTTCCTCTGGCCTATACGGAAAGAAACCATCTTATACCTGCCAAAGCAGCAAGCAGAATCAGGCTACGGTTTGTCCGAATCGTTTGTGTTATGTGTAGTTTCTAGCAAATTGGATATCAATGGATCACACAAAATAAACAACCATTTTAGACAGAAACTATGCCAAAATGGAATTTCATATGATGCTGTGGGCTGGAGCTGCGAGACCGGGGTTGTAAATTAGGCAATAAATAGCTCATTCATCTTCTTTTACCGTACGGTCATGCCAGTGATGAAAAACTCCAAACAAAAAAAAACAGACGCAGACCAGCTGTTTAAAAAACAAATAAATTAAGCTGGTACATCTGAGAGGAAAATTATGTTTTCCAATCAGAACGCTCGATACTATTGATGTCGGGGCACACACAGGAAGTGCATACATCTCAGAGACTGGAGCACCAGCAAGTTGCCATTATTCTAAATTACTGCGTATAAGTGAGGGTCTTCAGCTGATTCGTTCAATTGATTGTCTTTGCAGAGAGTCGCAACATCTTGAGCAGAGACCACACTGCGTGGAGGATAAATCATGCGGTAAAATTATATTCCAAACTAAGACTTGAGTGCATATTGATAAGTAATTATTTGTACTAACAGACTGGGGTGGGATGAGGGGGGAGACAAATGCCATCCATTACATGGGAATAACGTCGAGCGGGGATCGATAGGCTTGGAATAATCCTCGCTGAAAAGCGTGCGAGCCATTCTTCTCTGGTTTTGACAGAGCTGATCATTAGAAAAGCCGTGAAAAGCTGCGCTAACACGGCTGCCAGTCTTTACAAAGCTGATGGAAAATGACTTTCCTTTCTTGGAGGGAAAAAAATAACTCCACCTGATGTAATAACAACATTTTTTTAACAAGGTGAATGATCTTCGTCTGCACCCTATACACAATTATTCTTTAATCAGTCATACACGTTCTCTCCCCGCCTATTCATCTTCGTTTCACATTTTGTTTGCCAGATGAGAATTAAATTATAATGAAAGCGACAACTGCTATTATTGTCAAGGCCCCATCTTCTGGATTTTTCAAACACAGTAGATGAAATTATCTGACATCATGGAATTTCCGACCTACGTCACCACAGCAGGAAAATGTACCGAGGCTACGACAGCTAGACCAACCACTCACTAGACCACATTAATGAAAATGGAAAAGAAAAACACGGACGGATCAGACGGATTAGTCGACCGTGAAATTCCAGGAAAAGGATGACCAGTCAGGAGGCTTTTAAGGAGATTTCTTCTTCTTCTTTACTTCTTTCAGGAGGCCAGTGGGAGGCCAACTGCGTCTATGGGGAGTTCCAGCTGGACGACACTGAAAGCCGCTGGACCCTGACCCGCATACTCCGTCCAGTCGGGAATGTCTGGCTTCCAACACCTCCATCTTTAAGATCGAAAAACCTTTTATGGGACCCATGCATTCCCACAACAATCAATTCCAGTAACAATTTGGCCATATTTCCAGCATGAGACCAGCTCAGAGAGACAGCCCCTACCTTTCAGCATATTGAACCCTGAGCTCTTTAAACAGACAGGCAGTCGATGCTCGCAGCCCCTGGATGTCAGTCTGCATGACTCACAGTGCGGCGAGATACAAACAGTCATGCTAAGCAATCTAAGGAAATGGTGTAGCTCAGTGCTAAATAATAATTGCTAACCAGAAAGGGAAATAAACTGCTGAAAAAACTGACAGGGCGGTCTCAATTACACTGCGTTTGAGATGTGACTATACTGTAGAAGTGCGAGACTCATGTTGTCATTGTACTTGAGGTCTTATTTCATTCAGACAAAAATAAAATCCATATTATGTCTATAAAAAAACTAGGTTTATGCCGTCGGAGGCGACAGCTTGGGGTATATCCCTGAACAACCCCAATCCTCCAATTCCCCAATCCTGGAATAGACCCAATACAATTTAAAGCCCCTCAGGTCATGAACTTTCATTTGAACTTAATTTCAGGTCAATCGGACAAATGGTTCTGAAGATATGGCCAAAATGGTAATTTTCCATCACAAAGCGCCACCTGGTGGCAAAATATTGAACCATACAGGTATGATGTCGTAATGTGACACGTTGTGAGGTCATGACCTTGCAGTTGCACATAGTTTCATGTCAATTCAACAAATAGTTCCAAAGATATGGCAATTTTTATTCAACTCTCCACCACTTCCTCCAGCCCCTTGCTTCGCTGGCAGTAATGGTTCTCTGGACCTCATTCTGAGAGTTCACAGCAGCAGGTTCCAGATTCAGACTCCATGCTTGAAACCAACTCTAGACCTTTATCAGCTCACTTGTAGATAAATAAAAGAAGAAATGACACATATTGGCCACAGAAGAAAACAGCATAAATTCAGTCCAATCACTTTTTGGTCCCTGCTGCACATAAAAAAGTGCCACAACTTCTTTGCAGTTCACCTGATTTAGATGAAATACACTCAAATTGAAGCTGACAGACTGAACTTCAAGCTAATATGTATATATATATATACACACACACACACACACACACACACACACATATATATATATATATATATATATATATATATATATATATAAGTAAAATAATTACTTTCTTCCTGTCCAAATATTTATGGAACTGACTGTACTTCCCAATTAAATTTCACCGGACAGGCTGCCAGTTTCTGATCCCCAACATACCCAATGATAGAGCATATGAGCACATTATTATGATGGCTATGTGCACCTCCAAACCTTTCCAAGGCACCAGACACAAAACACAGCCTGTGTGTGCTGCAAAGAGAGAGGAAAGATATAGAGATGTGAGTAAATGCCTTTCTAATCATAATTACTGAAATATAGGAGCCATATGGAAATCTGGAGCCCCACATCTGAACAGAAAACAGAATCTTTTCATTCTTTTCCATTTTTGATTTTATTTTGGATGATTCTGGAAGAATCAAAGCTTCAAAACTCCTTGGCACTCTTCTTGATCTACAAATAAAATTGCCCCGATTTTGGCTTTTGGGCTGACAGAGGGGATGACTGTCACATAAGTCAGTGAAATAACCGTAAAATCACAGGTCATAAAAGCACTTAACGCCGCGTGAGCTGTGGGGATGGGGGGGGGGGGGGCTCCCAAGCAGGAGTAAGGCCACTGTTCTGTGCAGCTCCTGCCGGCGGCCCACCCACTGTCACTCAGGGGGCTGCTGGGAGGGAACCTGTTCCACTGGCACCGGCTGACGGCAGCCAGCCAACGGAAATGTCAGCGAGACCTCGGTGCACTTCGCACCCATCCTTACTGCTATTAGCCCACTCAACCACCCGTGTGCCAATCGTTTCCAACAAAAGCTCACTTCAGTGCTATAAGAGCGACCCTCCCCAGCCCCGAATACAGCAGGCGATTACTGTTCAAATCAGGAAGCAATTATGCATTTAGTCATGCGAAGCATAAAAATCTATGTCTAATACAACAGTTGAAGTACACCTGAATGGCTTATGAAGAGGGGAATGGAAGTTTATAAATAATAATTGTGAGTGGATATCAAACAGTGGACTTCCAGAGCAAATTTAGCAAGGTACTGTGTCCTTGTTCAACTGAGGCAGCTCTTCTTATTCAGAAGAACAGACAAAATTATAAATCAGAATTAATTATTAATCAAAAAAAAAATTTATAAAAAAAATAAAAAATCACTTACTCTTGAAGGCAAATCCATTTTCAACAAAAATTCCAAGGTGAAGGACTTGTTTTGAGCCGAGGCTCACGCATGAGGAAGAAGCAGTGGCTTTAATGGTTGGAACACAAGGCCACACAGAGCGAAACTAACTACAGAAATATAAATAACAGACAACAAGCTTTCATAATTAACACTGCTATGGCTGGGTTCTCCCATCATTGCGCAGTCATGAAAGTTGCACTGATAAGTGGTGATTTAAGTGGCCTGGTCACTGTAGGAGTTTGCTGGTTTTTCTTCTGGGTTCTTGTTTTTGGCTGCTGAACCAGGGTATGTTTCCAAAGAGCATAGTTGCTAACTAAGGTTTGAACCAGGGCTCTTGTCTTCCTTGTATATCAATGACTTACCAAATGTATGCAAAAATGTTAATGTCCAGTCACACGCCAATTATGCTGTACTTTTTTACACATGCAAAGACTGAACAAGAAGTATTGCAGATTCTAGCATCAACTCTAACTTGCTTGCAGGAATGGCTCACAAAGTCATGTCCGTTTCTGAACTCTAATAAACTGTTTGTATGATTTTTTCAAAATGACCAACTCTTTTCAAAAGGTCACACTCAAATGTGTTCCTGAAAGTGGAAGGGTTGGAGATTGTACATGAATTCAAAGACCTTGGTGTTACACTAGATCCAACCTTGTCCTTCAAGAGCCATGTTAAAAAAATATCAAAAATGATCTAATTTAATCTACACAACTTTAGACAAATCAGACCATCATTACCAGAAAATGCTGCCAGAATGTTTCTTCACTTGACGATCTTCTCTCATATTGATTACTGTACAACAAACTGGTCTGTTACAAATCCAACAATACTTAAACCCATGTAATCACTTTTTAGAAAAGCGTGATTTAGGAGTCTCGTGTTCTGTTCAGAAGAATAGCACCAGCAGTGACACAGGAGTCAGACATCCCTGGCTGTGACATCACTCTTAACAACCTACATGCACCCTACATGAGCACCACAGTGGGAAAGTTATGAGAGGCAGGCCCTGGGGGAAGGGATTATACAGATAGCACCACGGAAAACCATAAAGCAGTCATAATTCAGCTGACTCATGCCTCGTGATTCATGATTCAGACTTACTGATCCGTGATACTCATAAAAAGCACGACACCCAGCCCACCTGCTGACCTCCTCTGCTGCTTTGAAAAACCCTGGTCCTTGACATTGGAACAAAATAGGGAATATAAGCATTAATTATTAAATGAGTGTTTTTTTTTTTTTCCTATTGAAAAGCATAAGAGGATGATGGGAAGCCGTGTGCTAAACCTGTGACTGAAGTATCACAGCTTATTAATAGCAGCGGAGAAATCCCGTGGCAAAGGCACTGAATATTTTGTCACTACAGACAGCAATGAAAAAAGCTAACATGCACAAGGGCGCAGAGCTCACGACCTCAGCGCTGCATTGGTGTGCCGTTGTTAGCCAGCAGAGATAGCGACATGTAAATTGCAGCCAATGATCAGCTGAGGCAGGGGGCTGGACAAAACATCCGCTCAAACTGACGAAGTGTTCGTCGTGTAATTTATCTCGGCTCATTGATTCGCCCAAGAAGAGGCGAGGCAGATAAAAGGAAAGAAAGATGCTTTTACTCAAACCAATGTGCTTCCGCATCTGAATCGACGAAGCCCAGGTCTCCATGGAGACAAAAATGCAGAGATACAGTACAAACACGACTTGTTAACCCAGGGCCAATGCACAGCACACCTCTGAAACGAAGTCCAAATATCTCCAGAAATCTGGAAGGCTTGTGCTGCCTCTCCGATGAGCTTTTCAAAAACAAGGTCTTGATCCAGAAATACTTATCACATCACAGACTTATTTACCCTTAAAAATGGCAACTCCAAACATTGAGCTACATGAGCTACGTATGTAGCACAGAGAAAATTACGGATATGTGAACACTCCCACCCCGCCCACCCCCACCCGGCTCAACGGCCCTAGAAGAGCCACTTTGGGGGGGGGGGGAAATCAGCCATGACATCACAGTCAGCTCCAGGGACATAAACGTGTACCACAAACAGGGCACTTTGTACAGCCCACCGTGGGGACCGCCCAAATGGAGCTTCATCAAATTTACGAGGAACATTTAGCGCCGTGATTGCTGTGCTTGGGATCCAGCAGTCTTAAACACAGAGAGCAGCTTAACCTTATCTCCCCGAGCCACTGCTCTCCTCTGGAAATTGATGCTCGGGGTCCGGAGACCCACATAAACCTGGCGGCACGGTTGTATCCAGGCATGTGTGGGGGTGGGGGTGGGGCTGTCAGAGAGACAGGAAACCACACTGAACCCAGATCAATAGACATGTCAACAGTAAGCCGCTTAATCTAATTCAGCCCATCTCTCCACGAGCAGAGCCCGGGGTCTTCAACCGACCAGTTCATTTTCTCCCTGGATCTTGGGGCTCCAGGAAACCGTCGCCCCCGAAAATATGATCGCCCGGTCCCCCCCGCTCTGTTTTTAATGTCCTTCACCCTTAAAAGTCCCGCAGCATTTACTCAGAAAAAGGCAGCCTGCTTTTCAAAAAAAAGAACAAAAAAGCACAGCTAAAATGACTTTAGTGTAAACAGCGCTGGGCTCTCTCAAATGGGAAAGGCAAGGCGGTAATTTCTTCTGACAACAAAGACTTCAGATGTACGTTTACTTTAATAGCCCCAGCAAATTGCGCTGCCGCAAAAATCACATATGTTTGGATTTATTATCATTTCTTTAAAAAAAGGCTGAAACCTCTGGTCAGTCAAAAGGCTCGTTACGTGAAGCCAGACTGAACCTGTTGAGCACTGCACAGCAAATTATGCTTGTTAAGTCATTAAAAAATGTAAATGGTGACTTTTGGCTTTTACAACTGAGGCAAAGCCAATCGGAACCCAAGAGGCTGTAATAACAGGGTGCTTTTGTTTTAACAAGCAACAGCTGCCGCATCCAGGGGACTGTGATGATTGTTCAAAGAACCACATCTAAAAATAATTCAATTTGAGACATAAATCATGAACAGAGAAAAAGTGGTATACAGTCTTTTATGAATTCCTGTGTTACCTGCCTAGAGGCAGTAATGTTATATCTAAATTTCATCATCAAACAGAGGCGCACAAACCAATATTGATATATGAAGATTCTATCAACTTGGGAGTCAGAAAATGCTTTTGAACTCAAACGAAACTCTTGATGCGTCTTGTTAGATTCCAAAAAAAGAATAAAAAAATCCAAGAGAACAAGTAGAAAACAGTATTAACTGAGAGTATGAGATGAATTCAACCGATTTCATATAATATCACATCTAATTTTTTTCCCTACAGAGGCAAAAAGACGAGAAAACAAACATTATATTTGCAGTATATCTTGTGCAGTTTTCTCCTCAATCCCCACAATATTAGAGCAATATATCTGCTTGAGTACATCTGCTGGGAAATGAAATTTAGGTATGACATTTCTGCCTCTAGACAGTAACCAAGCCACCAGCAATGACTGAGCTGTTGAGCTGAGAAAGCCAATATACATAGTGTGTTAGATATCTGTGTGCTTGTCAGCTATTACAGTTGACAATTGAACTATATGCAGCACTTTGAAATGCCATTTTACAAAAAAATTGAGAATTACAGAATTTTCTTGGGGGTAGCAAATAGTCAATTAATAATTTAAAAAATAAATTTGACGCAAAAATTATTTAAATGGAAGGCAAGAAAATTATTGCAAATCATTGGCAGAATTGAACTACAATCAGCTTGATTATTCAGAGGAAAATGGATTCCAAACATAAATAGCCAAACTTGCTTTAATTGATTTTGTGAAACTTTTTGTTTATATCCCCTGAAAAAAAACAAAAAAAAAAAAACAAAAAACCTCATTTCATTTGTGCAGTGAATTAACACGTGGGCCTGATTAATTTTTGGTGCTGCCCTGCTGGTACATTGCTTCTGATAAATGCACAATCCCCAGTACATTTAATGCATTCTCATTACGGAAAAAAAGAGGAAAAAAAAATCATTGGCGTTGGTTATAATAAATGAAAAGATCATATCATCAGTGGCACCATTTCCCAGTGGGAATTAATATTAAAATGAATGCCTGTTAAGTTAGGGAAAATAAACTGCAACGTTTGCCTGTGGCGTAAAATTGTGAGCAATTCGCTCAAAAGACTGGCCTGCGGCGGGAGGGGCGACAACACAAACAAACACGGCGCATTAAAGCCAGTATTAACAGACCACAGCATTTCTGACGCATTCACAGACCCCCGAGCTCCGTCTTGCCCCTTGTGGACATTGAAAAAACAAATCTGGCGAATGAAATAAACAATTCAAGAAAAAAACATGACCGTCTCCAGGCACCAGGAGACGAGCTCGATGAAAGATTTAACGTTCTTGTCCTGTATTATGAAACACAATCCAACAACTACACTGGCTGTAGTAGCTTTGGAGGGGAGTTGGGGGGCTCAGCTTCGTTTACTGCAAGAGGACACGGCAACAGGGCCTTCAAACTTCCACCTGATGCTCGCTCAAGACAGATTCATCTAGACAGCGTGATGAGGGAACCCCAGGCGGACCATGTCCTCTGGTTACCATCAGGGGGACCCTCTCAAACGCCCCCCCCTTCCAGGCCGCACAGCTGTATAAATGTATCCCGCCAGTACAAATTAAACTCTGATTTATTTACTGAGGAAGCCCCTTCTCCGACCCACCTGGTTTCATTAATTTCTCATGAGCGGGGATCTATGGACTATCGAGGCCCACACCACCACCGCTCACACCACCCGCACTACAGAGCCCACACCGGCCCTGTTAATTGCAACACAGCGAAAAACTGCCAGATATTTACACGTCTCACTGACCACTCCAATGAGGGGAGAAATAAAGATGTTTTCTTGAAAAAGAAAATGCGAAGTTTCCCACAGTAAAAGGCCACGCACGACTTGCATCCCCGTCGATTGACAGAGCGGAATGGACAGGAGAAGCGAGAGTAAGTCGGACTGTGGGAAAAAAAGTGACAGCCCTATCTTCGGTTAAAACAGAGACTCGGCTCAAACTGGCTCTTATCAGAGGGGCTGCACCCTCTCGGAGACGGGAGCCGAGGCGCTCTGGCTGGAGCTGACAAAAGCCACAACGTTGGCTAGCGGGACACCCGATACCGCCGCCACTCTGCTCCCGTCTGCTCTGATTAGCAGGGCTGAGACCAGCGCGCCAGCTTTGGGCTGTTGGAGATAACGGTGCTAACACAACATCTGGCTCTCTGGTCCTGTGTAAGAAAACCTCCTACTGCCCCACCAAACAACAAACAAAACTACTGCTTTGCTAAAGTAGCCCCTCAGCCTGTGAGGCCCCTCCGGCCAGTCCAGTTTTTTATTGGGGGGGGTTACATCTTGGCTCCATCCTTCCGGTTTCCTTTTATCCTGTCACGCTGCAGGTCAGTGAGCAGTACTGAATTGGCGGTTTTCGGCTGGCATTGCCGAGGCAGGGAGCGGAGCCGTGATTCTGAATATCACAGCGTATAAACTGTGGAAGCTTAATGAGGGAACTTTAAAATGAATCTTTTTCTTCTTCTATGAAACGCGGCTGCGTGTTGCTCCTTCCCTGTTTGCCGACAAAACCCACACTTGTCAAGATGGATCAAAACAACTTTGGAAGCGCTAAGCTAGTGGAAAAGAAGCGGGAGCCGAGCGGATGGTTTCAGCTTCACTGAAAAAAATAACCCTGGGATTTATAATGAGCAAATACAGTCTCTTCCTATGAATGTGTTTTTTTTCCATTCTGTCTGGAAGTATGGAGGCATTACCCAGGATATTCGCCAGACGACAGTCTAACCATCTTTCAGACGGGCATTTTAAAATTTAGATGGATGAGTTTTTGAATCACACGTCAAATTTAATTTTACCCATCCAGACAAATCTTACTTTAAACATTTCTCTCTAAAAGACAGGCATACCAGTGGTAGGCAAAACCCTTGTGTATTACCATACAAAAATCTTGCTAAAATTCATTCTTTTGCAAAGATGACGGCCGAAAACATGGCCAGCTTAACCTACAAAGAACATCAACAGAAGAATCAGGCCACGTAACCTTGAATCTGGTGATAAACTTTAGTGCATCACTTCGTGAGAAATTCAGAACATCTATTTAAATAACAGTACATGCCAACAATTAAAAAACAACCGTATCCAGGAAAATCAAAACAATATATCTATTAAAAAAAACTTGCGATTCTTTCAGTTTCCAAACGTGACAGATTTTTTGCAGATTCATTGCTTCAAATTACCTACTTAATAACGTTTTTTTCTCTTGTTGTTATTGTTATTGAGGAAATTAGCCTTGCCAAGAGAATCAGGTGCAACAAAGAATAAAAAAAGAGTGAGAAGTGAATCTGCTCGCTTCCTCAGTTTGTTGTTTCCATTCCTTTTTTCTTGAAAAGTGTGCATCAGAAGTGTGTGGTGCCAACAATATTGCGTACGGTAAGATTCTCGTGGCTCCTCTGGTGTGCAGTGGGCTCACGCTGACATTTACAGTTTGGAGCAGCACGACTCCTCTCCCTTCAGGGGACTGCTCTCCCCAAAAGTGCTGTTCTGCGTGGAATAGGCTTGGATCTCCCTGAGAAAGCACATTAACCCCACCCACAAGGAACACCGTTCCCTTCCCAGAATGCCCTCACAGGCTGCCCTTTGTTCAGTTCCACAGTGTGAAACATGGCAGGGGGGTGCCGGGGCTTCAAAGACCTTCGCTGACCTTGGCATCTTCTCCGTCCGCTCTTCATAACGTTCAGCAGACAAAGCCCAGCCTTCAGTTCAATCAAGGGCCCCGCTGTGATGTCACTGGACGGCTGGCTAACTTTTGTGCTCAGGTCACTGGACAGTGGCCCCAGTCCCCCTACACCCCCACAGGGGGAACTCACAGAGCGGGGCATTGACCAGGCCTTCAAGGAGGTTTGAGACAGGGGAAATAACCCTGTGTAGATCCTGTCGAAGGACTTCAGTGGACAGCAGGGAGAGGGGACGGATGATGCCCAGCCCATGTGACGGGGGCCCTGACCCAGGCTCATGTAGGTGGGGGTGGAGATAATTGACCAAAAAATAGATACGGACAAACTGACTTAAAAATCACCTATAAACTGTCCCTCCACCTCTGAATAGCTTTCTGAAGCTACAGAAAAGCAGTTTTTTTTTCCACTACCATGTTGAAGAAATTAGAGCCAAGAATATTGAGAGAAATGGAAACCCTTAAACAATCTTCAAGTCCAGGTCTGGTTAAGACTCTCCTCCGAGAAGGCAATGACAGTGAACCTATTGGCAAACTGCCATGGATTTTCGTACAGATGATTGAATTACCTTTCAAATGACAATGCTTTATTAAATCAGCACACGGGGAGACAATGGGTGAATAACGAAACAGAAAATATTGCCACAGGGAAGAAATGATTGACTGTATTTTGACCGCATTGGGATTGTTGAAATGAGTGGTTGGATGGACTGAGATAGACGTTACATCTGGAGCCTCTGAGAGGGAACAGCATCTCCCCCTCTGCTGGTTTAACCTGGCTTCCCAAATGCAGAACAGAGCCACACTGAGCCACCAGATAATGGACTTTTTTTTAAACAAACTACTTACAACATGGCAGTGCACCTCCAGCAGTGCTGTTTCACAGCTGAATTCTTTCCTCAAAGGCTTGACAGCAGAAGCATCTCACAGAGGTTCCCTGTCTGGACTGACTGGGGTTTCATTGTCGAGAAACAGTGTAAGACAAACAGCAGGCCGCCTCGAAGAGTCCCGCGTCCGCACTTGTCTGGACCCAGCGATAAAAATGGACGGCGGCCGAGAAACCTCGGCAGCGCCAGGGCGAGTTTGTGTCCGCCGGCCGCTCGCGGTGTTATCGGCGGATCTTCACCTCCTGGCAAGCTCCCAGAGAGGCCCGGTCAGTGATAAACACTTTTTCCAATAATCCACACTCTTTCATTTTGCTTTTAAATACCACGGCAACAGACAGGGACAATGAAAGTGCCAGCGTTTTGACAGATGGCCTTTGATCACCAGCTTTAGGTGGCCTTTTTATATCTCTGGGAACAGGAGACAATCATCTCATCATCTATCTGGGAGGGAGAGAACAGAGGGGACAGGGCTGCAAGACTTAAATCAGAGGTGCAGCGAAAGCGGAGTAAAAAATAAAAATAATAAAATAAAATCATGGCTTTGGCGCCGGCGATATGGGGGAAACGGTCGCCACGGGAACGGCAGGTGGACTTTATTGGCGGGAGTTTTGTATCGTGCTCGAGGAGGCAGCGAGGCAGGCGTCAGAGAGAGCAGTTCTGCAGCGCAGTGGTGAGACACGTCAGGCCCAGTCTGTCCATGCCAAATAACTTACAAATGTTTCAGATGTGGAGCATTTTTACAACGAATGTTTATGTAAAAAAAAAAAAAACGGAAAGTATTGTATATGCTCTCTCAAAGACATTACTTCAACAAAATTTGAAACAAAATGGCTTCCCTCGGGCCCCTCACACACCTGCTTAAAATGCATTAAATGTCATCACCAGCAAGTGAACAAGTAGCTTGTGTAACTCCCAAGTTTAGGCTAACAGAATTTTCATTGCGTAAAAAAATGTAGGAAGGCAGCGTAATTTTTCAAAGATTTTTGTGAATATATGTGACAGTCCACAGGAAAAGGGTGTATAATTGAGTTCAGTGCATCTGATTATCCCTTACCATATACTAAACACAGAAAAACAGTTTTTCTCTGAAACGTAAAAAATCCCTTATACACCCTTTTCCTGTGGACGGTCACATATATATGGAAACATGATATTGAAACATTGAAATCAAAACAATTCAAGGAGAAGAGGTGATCGGTGTCACGTCCTAAAAGAGTGTGGGAAGATTCACACACATGAAACCCTGACATTAAGCAGAAGAGGCGAAGTGAAAAGGGCTAAAACTGTAAGCTCCGTGTGAAGGAGACAGACAACATGTGCGCTTTCCTCAGGTGTCTGATTAAAGACGCTAACGGTCCACAGGGAGACGGGGGTGGGGCTGTGGGAATGTGAAGGTCTGGTGCACGGGGGTGGGGGGTCGGGGTTATGGATCACTCAGCAGGCCCCTAAGCCGGGGTCACAGTGCTAACAGAGCGACTCTCGCCGTCCGGGTCCTGGGCCTGGGCCCTGCTGACGGTGAGCAGGCCGGATGCTAATCCCTACTTAGCGCAGCGCAAAACAATAGAGTGCTGCTCGGGAGGAGCGGCCCGGGATTGGCCGGCAGCTCCAGGATACGCGGCTCCATCTGTGGCGGTTTCTGCCCCCTCCATTGTCCGATGGCCCGATCCTTTCACTCAACGACTGAAGGTGAAGGAGGATTAAGCCGAGAGTTCAACCTCACCGCCATTAGAATGCCGTTCAGCCCTCCTCTCCAGCTTAGAACAGAACAATCAAATGCCATATGTTTTCGCAGCTAAGCCGGTTAATCTGTTTGGGGATTCCCCTGCTCATTTCACACCAGGAGATACTGAGAGAAGGATGTAAGATATCTAACCCCCCGACCTCAGGAGCACTGGAAAAAAACCTTCCCTCCATTCCGCGGAGGACAAAAATATTTCAAAAACAAGCCGTCTCTCTCAGTCATCTCTTTAAAAAAAAAGGTCATCTTTCATCGTGTTGATCGGTGTAACCCAACGCAGGAGTAGGGCATTAAATATGCAAACACCGGGCTCCACTTTGACTGACAGGTCTCCAGATATGCCCTGTCACAAATATCGTTTTGTATAAATACAATCAAGGTCAGGCCGGTTGCTCTGCTGTAGTGCTGCAGAGCTCATTTATGCCCATATGAGGCTCAGAAAGTGCCAGGCGTGACTAAACAGCCAGCGTGAACTGAAGCAGTGACGGAATATTAAGAACCCAAACAGTGGTTAGTATGCACGCCTCTCTCTTCACATAAACATCTCTGGACATATATTGACACCTGACAGAGTTGCATGAAAAACTGTCACATTAAAAGTAACTGTGGAAATGCTATTGGTCACAGCAAATGGGAAGGGGGAGTGCATTAACTGCACAGGACTATGACCTGAATAGGGCACCAACGGAAGATGGTAAAACACCAAGAGCTATGTTACCGTGCTGCTCCATTCCTTCTGAATGGCTAAAGCGAAGTCGATATGAGCTGGGATAACACATGAACAGGAGACTGGATTGCGAAAACCATCTCTCACCTGGAAGTGGTAAAGTTGGACTGACATCCCTGAGGCTAAACTTGGGTATAGAGTACAGCATACTCTGCAAGTGTGCAGGGCTACTGCAGAACAGTAAATAATAGCTTTTTAATAATGTTTGTACTGCTTTCACGAACCAAGAAGATTCAAGTTTCATGTGTCAAGATTCAAAATGAAAATAAGATGAAAGGTAATTTTGCGGAGAACAATACAGTGAAATGTACAGGACGCATACAGCCATAGGGACTATAACATTACCCGAGACATCCAGCCTAAAGTTACTGGAAGTGCATCTGTTCAAAATTGCAGGATGGCAGGAAGTTCAGTTAGTATCTAATGAAACTCTGCATCAAATACCAAAGGCCCAATAAAAACACATAAAAAGGCCAAAATAAGCCCGTCGTATGCTTCTGAAAGTCAGCTACCCCTTCAGAGATTAAAAAATGTTTCTGGCAGGGATGCAGAGAAATATCAGAAGTTTGTTCATGAAATTTGAGGAGTCTAACTTACTAAGTGTGTGTCTTGATGTACCAAGATGTACCCCCGTAGCGGCACGGTGGCATAGTGGTTAGCACTATTGCCTCACAGCAAGAAGGTCGTGGGTTCGAGTCCGGCCTGGGGCCTTTCTGTGTGGAGTTTGCATGTTCTCCCCGTGTTTGCGTGGGTTTCCTCCGGGTACTCCAGTATCCCCCACCCACAAAACATGCAATATATGAACCCTCCCTCCTGTATGGCTGTGTGTGAATGTTTGGTGGTGGTCGGAGGGGCCGTAGGCGCATACTGGCAGCCACGCTTCGGTCAGTCTGCCCCAGGGCAGTTTTTGCTACAAAAACGTAGTTTACCACCATCAGAGCGTGAATGTGTGAGTGAATGAATAATGCCTCCATTGTAAAGCGTCTTTGAGTGTCCAGAAAAGCGCTATATAAAATTGATGCATTATTATAAAGCCCAGAAGTTCTGGACGGTGTTAACTAAGGTGTGATGGACATGCACAGGTGTTCACCATGATCCAGTGAATCAATCGGCCTAAACTCACCAGGCTTTGTGGGAAACAAATTTCTGTCCCAGATATCACAATTATCGATGTTCTGTCTCTAGAGCTGGCTGGCGGAGAGCAAATTCAGCACCAGTTGACAGTAAATCTCAGATTGTTTATCAACCCCATTACACTTGTGCCCGAGTTTATGTTGAAACCATTTTACAGAAGCGATATGGCACTTTAAAAGCCAACAGTCACATGATTTTAGTCATAGTTACAGGGGGTTGCTGGCGCACTGGTTATCGTTGAGCCTAAGCCCTGCAGCTGCGCCTGTATTCACTAAACCGAGGTGACTAACCTGAGATTTTTGTTCATGCGGTACTCAAGCTGCTGATCAGTAATCAATAGTATGAGTGGAGTTGAGCTGATAAATCTGCACTATAATGACTGTTGTAGAGGTGTCATTTTGTGCCCTGTCATCTCGCAGCACTGGCATGATGTCAGTAAATTCTGCTCTCCCATATTAGGCTCGAAACAGTAAGTGAAATGATAAGCTTGGGTGGGAAGGGTTTGTGAAATTCCTGTAAAATAAACCGCATAATCATGCAAATTTAAACGACCCCAAAGTCTCAACTTCCAGTTCAGCAGCTCGAGGCCCACCCTTCCCCTTTTGCACTGCAGAAAAGCAAATGGTTGAGTCATACCGGTGTGATACCCTAGTTTTGCAATATCCTTGTGTATGCTGAATTTGTCCGTTGAAGGATCAAAACAATGCATTTATAATGGGACAGGACAGAAGCTCACGAAGTTGAATTTCTCAAAAGCCAGAAACACACTTCTGATATATTTGTGTCCTTGCCCGAGACATCTCCTCCATTATAATCCCGGAGAAGCGGGGGAAAAAAAAAAAAGTTTTCACTCTTGCACACAGCGCCTGAACTTTGTGTCAGTGTCAATCACTTCACCATTTCCTGCCTTCAAAAACGCTCCATGAACATTAACCAGGATGCTTTGCGGCAGACGTGATCAAAGGGCCTTGAAGAGGAGGCCGTGGGCTTTCACCATTGGGATTCACCGGTTTATCTGCGCTAAATCGCCGAGCTGTTTGTTTGTTCTTCCATCTCTTCTATGAATACGGGATGACCTGATTTTTCACTACATTGCTTGAGAAGGCGGGGGGGGGGGAGGAGACTCTGTACAGGGATTCGAGCAATACAAAGTTGAATACTATTAAAATGCTAGGAGAGCTAAGCATTTTGAATGCTATCAAAATGCTAAGCAGAGCAACTGACAAATAAACAAAGCTACCCTGTAGCACGCATTCCAGAGCAGCAGGTGGTTTTAAATCTCTGGGCCGGCCTGGTGCGAATATGAATCACGGCACTGAAAGGGAAACGCATCTTCGGTGAGCCAAACGCAAGGCCTTTGCGTAAGATGATGCAATAAAACACAAGCTGCTGTAACTGCGCTGCAGAGCTCAGGGATCAACGGCTAAGCCTCCACCGGAGAGGCTGCGGCAGCCTCGACTCGGGAGAGACGGCGTGGAAAAGCACTTCAATCAGTTCGACGGCAGCAGGTGTAGCGTGTATTTACAGTGCCTCTGAGAACTACTCCTCTCCACTTTGATGTTCACGGGTGCGAGACACTGGGCTCGGGAAAACGCTTGGTAAATCAGTACCTTCTAGAGAAGACAGACTTCACCTGATCCCCGAGAGCAGAGAGGACGTAACCTTATGCGAGCGCACAAACTCAAGCAAATGAGTCATCTCCGGGTAAATAATCAATCATTTAACTCTGGTGTCACGTTCAAGAAATGCTGTGAAGGATTGTGCGTTACTTAAAATTCTGATCTGGAGAACATCGAGAGCGCAGACCAAAATAAAGGGAGGAACTTCAGCATCTGGTGGCTCTGCTCTCCGTTTTTGACCCATGACCCCACCTCAGTTTTTTTCCTAGAGCTGGTTTTTTTTTTTTTTTTCAGGCGGCTTCCAGCTGGCAAATCCTCCGATCCACTCTTCCTTTATGGAATATTTCCTGTTCCTGAGGGCAAATACACCAAATGTCAAAGGCTCAGATGTAAAAGCTTTCAATGGATCAAAACTTGGTGAGATTGGTACAGGTCTAGAGGGGGAGGAGGGGTCAGGTCGGGTGGGGGGGGCAGGATGAAGGCCTCAGTTGTTTGATGGACACAGTGGGCAGGAAGGTGCCCCTGAGCCAAGTTTGGGCGGGGTGGGGGAGGGGGGGAGGGGTGGTGGCAACAGGGGGTCACCGAGGACTGGGGGCAGTTAAGAGGAAAGCCCTGTTTCCTTGGTTTACCCTTTGCCCCATAATGAGTGCTCCTGACACCGGACGGCAGCGATACGACACATTTGGCAGCAAAGCAAATTGACCTGGGATTTCTCACTCTTGATTGACAGCTTGTCAACTCTCCCGGCTCTAAGCGGGGGCGGCGCAACAGGCCTGGCGGCGGAGCCACGTGGAGTGGTGACCACGGGAGGACCGAATGGAACAAACAAAAGCCGCACTGTGATTCAGGGGCGAAATCCACAGCCGGTGGGAGCGCAGAGGTTGGCTGGAGCCCCTGAGGTGGAGAGAGCAGAAGCCCTTGAAGGAGAAAGTAAATAAAGCACAGCTACGCAGGGAGCCGTCAGCTGCCCCAAGACTACTGCTGGATTTTAGAGATAAAAGAAAGTAAAAAACACAAACCCCCAAAAAAGGAGGAGGAGCAGGAGAAAGAGGAAGAATAAGAAGATAAGAAGAAGAAGAATCAGATAAGCAGAAGAAGAGGAGCTGCAGCAGCAGTAACAGCAGGGACAACAGGAGGAGGCGTGTGTAGAGAGGTGTGCACTCTGAGAAGTCCTCCATCTGCTCTGTCCACCTCAACTCTCCATACCGATCACCGGCGTCAGGACCATGGAGCTGACAGATACACACCTGGCCGGCCTTTCACACGGTACTGAAAACTTGACCAAAAAAAAATGGCATTCTATAAGTGTTTGCTTTTAACTTGAATGCCTAACCACAATTAAGACATCTTTCTTCGGTTCTTGTCTTTTCTGGTAGGTAATGGTACCCAAAACAAAAAGCACACAAAGTGCATTGCATTCTTATTACTTCCCTGTTTAATAAGAGTTAGACAAACCAGGGCTGAGAGCCTGTTTACAGCAGAGACAGATCTGTCCCCTGTGATAAAACAGCACATTCTCCATGTGACAGCTGACATTCTGTAACAAAGAAAAAACAACAGCGCAAAGATTTAACGAAGAAAAAAAAATAAAAACTTACAAGCAATTACCAGCAACAGTTGAATGACGGATCGGAATGACAGAAAATCAAAACAAAACGTGATTTTTAATAAACTATGCCCTATATCACTGATATGTTTGTGACACCAATCATCTTGACAAGTTTTGAAACCTAGAATTACACGTGATTTATATATTGCCATGGCAACAGAAAGAACACTATTGTTAAGTGGCAGTATAATTTGAGTTGGCTCAAAAACTAATGTATGAGAATGTTTTGCAACAAAACAAAAGACTCTGAAAAATTATAGGAATTCTTGCTGAAACAAAAAAGCAGCACTTGAAGTGGAAGATCGTAAGATCTATGAAGATCCATTGAGTTTTCCTTTTGAAAAAGCAGTTTTCAAATGTCAGTCATCAGTAACAACACAAAGCGCAACAGCTGTCTATAAACATCTCTACCTACGAGCAGTTAAACTACACAGAGGCCTGCTAAGAGCCCTAATAATATTACTCTTACTCGGTATACTGTGTAAAATGAGGAACTCACTTTGGTAAATGAGCGGCTCTGTTTAGCAAGGACTAGCCAAGACAAAGAACTTAATGAAATAAATAAGACATGCAAATGATTTCTAATTGCTGCATTAAAACATTGACATGACAGGTTGTATTCAATAAGATGAACACTGTCTTGGCAATTTGAGGTGGCATAGGATCAGTAATAGCCTATCCTTGGCCACTGCATTCAAAATACAGTGGGCCAAACAGGCTGTGGGGGAAATATTATCCACGACACACATACAAGCACTTTTCTGAAAGAAGAGCGTATATTTGCAGCATTCATGTCCAAAATCATATTTATCTGTTTTTCCATTGAAGTTCAATAGCATTCTATTGCCTTCCTTTTTTACTGAGAATAAGACAGGCCGATTTGATTACACAGATTTAGATGCAGAGCAGCCAAATGATTTATATCTGCCGGCAGAGTGTTGGAATATTGCAACACATTCTCTCTGACAGACTAAAAATCAAGTACCTTCCTGAAATGAATGAGATTTGCAGGAGAAAATCTGTTTCTGAGCACATCTTTGCATTAATACCAAAGAAGCCACTCAGGGAACAGGACAGGCCCAATAATATGAAGTCTTTTGCAGGCCAACTAAATTCTGTGGGACAGGAAAAGTTCTTCATGGCAGTTCTAGGACTTGTCACGCATGAAAGCACACCTAGCAGCCCATTACATTTTTCTACAACATAATTCCGAGGTACATCATTTACACTAATAATCTGAAGAGTATAAAAATATGTAATTTCAGTAAATGGTGGAAACAATCGGCCAACTGACCTTCAGATGCTTTTGATGAATGACTAACACAACTCTTAACAAACAAGTTCCAGCAGAAGTACTTTTATATCAAATCTACTGCAAACATGTCAAATCAGTCAATAATCCATTCACATTTCCCAAGGAGATTTCAATACGACCTAATCTAATCGACAACTGCCGGAGAGTCAAAAAAAAGTTTCATTGCATTTACAAAGGTGTGTAATTTAGGGACAATCCATAGTTTCTCATGCAATTTGACCATTCAAGCAAGAGATTAATTAAAATCACTGACACTGGAAAGATAAGGCCAACACAGCCTCTGAAACTATGCAAACATCTGACTAATTACAATATTTGTCCTTTAAAAGTACCAAAGTATTGCTGTGGATGATTAATATAAGCAATAAAATGACAACGCAATTAGGAGGCAAAGACTTCAGCGATATCAGAAAGAGACTACTGGCATTTTCGGAGGACCGACAAAATGATAATGCGGTTACTTTCAGATGAACCCAAACAATAAAGCCTGACAGTTACAGCAAATATAAAGCCAATAATTGTGTCCCTTTGAAACAGGGGCTGGTTATGAATTATGACTGCATACCATTTATCAGAGCCATTCCTTTCACAACCATAGGGGAATAAACTATTTATGTGACTGATTTTTACAATGGAAGAGACTCCCGGGAGTAGCAGAGAGAGATGTATCCTGGAATGGGGCTTTGTTCCGGTAATGCCTCTCATATGTTTTATCCGCTTTGTGCTTTATGGACGTTTTTGCTGCAGAGTTATGGATCGGGAGAAATGGTTGGGGACCCCAGCAGAGAGGGCGAACAATAAAGCCCAGGAAAGATGAAAAGGATTCTGGGCCGAATGTTGTGAGGTGAATAGAAAGAGCTAGCTAGCAACTCCCGATGCAGGGCAGAAATGGAATGGGATCACTAACCCCCACCACCCTGTATCTGACATATTCAGGGTGATGTTGGGGAAAGGCCGTCACGTAGGGTTTGACCCAATGTTCAACATACCATTCTGTCACAACTGCTTTATCGAGGATATCTCTTCAGTCGAAGGACTACATGAGTTGCTTGAAAACACCAACCCTATCAAGCCGTAATCCTCTTTTACATACGGTAAACGCTTGTCCGGAAAGTTCCGCCAATCTCGCGCTTTCAAAGGCGCCCGTGTACCATTCCAGAAACCGTTTCGCCTCGGCGGAGTGTTTTTGTGTAAACACCGCCTTTTCCTTCCTCTCATTCTCTTTTGCAAAACCTCCAAATAAGCTGATTATGCGATGGGCGCCGTCTCGCTCAGGTCGCGCGCCGGCTTCCCGCGGCTCCGCTGCATGAATATTAAGTGCGGGATTTGTGTCTGAGTCTCTGAAATTGGAAATCACAAGTTTGACTAATCAGCTTTTGTACTCTGCTACCAGGGCAGAGGAGAGCACACACACACACACGTGGAGTACTCTTCCTCGCTCTCTCATCCTTTGAGGATTTCAAATGCAGAGACTGACCCCAGTCTCGTCTTCCACACTTCCTCTTCCTGGTCACAGATGAACTCTCCTTCACTCAGGTGAAACTGGACAGTGGCCACAGCCTGAAATATTGCAAACAATAGGCGTGTCCCCTTTGTTCACCAATGCCAGATGGAGATCATCTGTGTACTGTATGCTATGTTACACAACTAGCTAGCTTCGTAATCCGCCACTATAAGTTCACTTGTCGTCAAAAAAAGACATCTTAGCTGCTGGGATAGCTCACTCGGTTAAGCAGTAGTGACTACCACGGTGTGGATTCGGGCAGCGATCGAGCAACTGGCAGTGTTAGGCAGCTTTTTCAGAACAGCGCACAATTGACTAAAGCGCTGAGGGAATGCAAATTGGGAGGAGACTGTCGGGAAGGGGTATGAAACATGGTTGCCTTGTTCGTTGCTCAAGCGCCTCCTGTTGGCCAGCTGGGCGTTCTTCAGTGAGATTCTAAGCTTGGTCATGTTGGGGTATCCTCTGCCTTCATTATGCACTTGCGATAGGTTTGATATATGAGCGTAAAGATGTAGGGTCTGACAGGTGCTTGCTTCGAAGGAGAGCCGCAAACTGTCTCTCTCTTCCGAGCTGGCAACAAGGGGTTGTATACGAGCGAGCCTGGTACGAAGTTCTTGGATTAGGCATTCCGGATTCGGGTGGGATTTTTTTTCAAAACAAAAAAAAAAAAACATCTTTCTCGATTGTGACCGAGAGAAGGACATTTGCCTTTGGCATCTCAAACTGTCTGGAAAAAGAAATTTAGGCCCAAAAATAATGAGGCCATTAAAAAACATGGGCGGGCAAGATAGCTGAAAAGATGCAGAGGCATCCATCGGAACTCTTCAAATCAGAGCCGCATTGAATGATCTCGTTAGCGCTCATTCAGTATGGGCCGTTGTCAGGCTAAAGAAATCACACAAAAAGCTGCGCCTGACCTCAAGTTTAAGTGCTGGTAATTGTAAGGCAATGTAACAACATACAGGAACGGGTGATGCAGTTGTACTCCGCACAATGTGAATATCAACACCTCCAAGACCTGCTAACACCCACTTACTGATGAGAAAATGCATACCTGCTTTGGTAGGTTCCAAGGCACAAATGAGATGTTTTTATCTGTCCTGACTCTTTCGCAGCAGATAAACACTGAACAGAGAAAAGTGCTGGACCTGGGTGACACGCTGTGTTGTATGAAAACCATACGACACTGTCCCTTATGCTTCTCTGCAGTGCTGGAGCTAGTTTCGTTACTAGACCTGAATACAGCTCCTTTCATCATTTATTTATCCACTGTCTGGCTGCTGCGCCTTACAAAATAAATGGAAAATGCACAAATGTTAAATAAATAAATAAATAAGTGCCGCATCCGCTGGTGAAAGCAATCAACGCGGGGGAACTCATTAAGGACAGGGAACCATGTTTCAGAGGGCTCCTGAATAGGGGTCTTCAGCCTCACCACTCCAGACCCAATCATTTCGATTCCCAGTTCAGTTCACTGTTCGAGTCTGACAGAGGAGCGATGTGTGAGGTGCGTTTTAAACAGCCGTCACAGTGCTGCTTTTTACAGAGCTGAGCCTTACCTTTTCCCTTTCTCTTTGTATCACACCAAGAGCGAACAGACAGAACACAAAAGCTCTGGCAGAAATACCAAGCGGAGTCGTGCCGAGTAGCTTCAAACTCTTTCTAAAACTCTTCACAAGTTAGCAGCAGCAACCGCAGAACACACGTTCAGCAATTTCATCTGTAGCGAGACGCTATCATTCTTGTGCTTTCTGCTTAAGAAACAAAAGAAGGAAAACAAACAAGTGTAGCACTCACTGCCTCATCGTTGTGAGTCTATTTTAATCATCCCCGCTTCCATCCCTCTCTCTCCCAGACATAGAGTGACAGGAGTGCCATAAAGACAATATTGTCTTTAATTGATATCCCAAGTAATACCAAAGCCTGCCATTAACCCAAGATTATGAAGCGGAGAAGTCATCTCGCGAAGCCCTAACGAACGACCTAACGGCGCGCTGGGCCGATCCTTTATGTTTTATGAACGTCCGGAGCGCTAGCATTTCCACGGTACCTCCCTCAGAGGGGCACTTATCCCCCGTCAAGGTTCGCCCTGCTCACCTGCGCACAGCAGCGCTACGCTAAACGATGAGTTAGCCCACTGACTGGATGGGGCCGGGGGTCCTTTTTTCACCGCTGTACCAGACAAACTAGCTTCCCATCCACAGCCCAGAGCAAAAACGAGACGCGGGAACGAGAGGGAGAGGAGGGGAAGGTGGGTTTACCCCCAGCTCAGCCAACACTGGGTCTCAACGACGTCCACCAGAGTGATCCAATAAGGCCGGTTTAATGAAGATGCCACTGTTTATTACTTTTGTCCTTTTTTAAAAGAGAGCGGTAACTGCCTCTGGGACCCGGGGGGGATGCATTTCTGCGGCTTCCTCCCAGATGAGCGGTGCGGGGGCAGAGTGATTTCGCTCAGCTGGAGACTCCTGTCTCCCAAAGACGTCTTCGCCACAGCTTATGACATCATTCTCGCTGTCAAATTTGGTCAGTTTCGAGGACCGCCATTATTCTCTCGCTAACTGCTAATGCAATTTTTACAAGCAATTTTGCGCCATTCAAAAGCCGCCCCGTCTTATTTTTCTGCTTCATGAAATCCCCAACCCTGACTCGGGCTTTGTGAAAACCAATTCTGTCGACTGTCGATTTAATGCCGGATTCCAAACTGAAATGAGTCAAATAAAACATCCAGATTTTACCTCGCCAAACGGAGTTCAGTTAACTTTGACATTTGCATTTGTGCCGATAGTTGATGAAATGACGCGGCATTAATAAATATTGCTCAAAAAAAAAAAAAAACTTTAGGAGACGTGGAGTCTGAAGATCTCGTTTTCCAGTAATGTGAGAGTCCTATTTTTATCAGGATTTGGCATCTTGGGCAGTCTACAGCCAAATCAAGCCTGGGCTCATCTGCAGACACACAGCATCAGCTAATTAATTTCTTCCTCTCAGGACTCAATCATGTGACTTCATCATCCACTCCACCAAGTTAATCGCAAAATGGATCTGCACGATCTGACTTGCTGCTTGGAGTTCGTTCAAAGAAGGAGATTGAGGAAAAACAACAGGGGAATTGACGGAGGATATGTACGCCGCACCTTAAAATAGCAAACTAATGTCTACGCTTTTGACTGATCATACAGCCTCATAGCCTCCGCACAGCAAATTTAATTAGGCTCTTTGTACACCGAGCCCAGCATGAGAGGAATATAAACTCCTCATCCGGCTTAAAAGCACGTTAAGAAGGTACCACCTTGAGTAATATGTTATTAAGACCTCAGAGTTGATGTTCTAAAAGAAACATCTGATGCGCGTGTCTCTGTTGAATGTAAATGAACTGGGTGGATTATGCTTTCAGGAGTGGATGGAGTTTTGCAATCAAGGCACCAGGGCAGTGGTGAGTGTTAAGCTGGTGAGACACTTGTACTCCACTTGAGTCTCGTAAGGCCTCATTAACCTCTCTTTCCCAAGCCATGATATGCGTCGTGCTGGTCATTTCACGTCCTTAATTGCAACACTTATTGGCAGACTTGTGATAGTACACTCTCAGAGAGGCTATAAGCGTACAGAAGGTATAAAATCAAGATCAGGGGCCATTCTATGCAGACATGGAGAGATGTCCTCCAACAGATTGAGTCACTGCCTGATGGCATCATCGCTAATGTGAATCCTGAGCGGAAAATACAAAAAGCAGCTTAGGGAACTCTCCTAATAATCCTGAATGAATATTACAGAGCTGATGAACGTTGCAAATCAGAGCCATCACTCTCTGCACAGCTCTCACGGTAGAAAAAAAACAGGCCGCTCTGCCACAAACGTCTTCTTGGGGCTTTGGGAAACTGCGATGATGCGAACGGAGGGCAGGTCCAGCGTATTACTGTAAGAGGCTGGTGCTGGTCGGAGTAAAACTGTCTGCTTCACTTTCTCCAGCATTATCACGGAGGCCAAACAGCCTAATCTGGAGAACGAGGAGAAGGGGGGGGGGGAGCCTGTGAAGCCAAAGGCAGCGTGGGATAGGAGGCGGGAGTTGGAGGAGGCACTTGGAAGGTCTATGAGAGGAGTTGCCAGGGAGTAATTAGACCCAAGTCAAACAAGCTCCTCACTCCTGGCTGACAGATACGCTGCCATCCACCGCGTGGAAAATATTCATACGGCCCACACTTCCCTGCCACCAGCCCCTCTGGGTGTGCGGTTTAGCACTAAGGAGGGACCTGCCTGCCTAATTGACAGATATGGAATGGAGGATAAAGTCATAATGTCTGAGAAGGGGGGAGAAGTAGAAAGTAGGGGGAGAGAAGAGAGAAGAAATAAAGAGCAAGACGAGTGCAAGGATGGCAAACATGAGAGAGAGAGAAAGAGAGAAAAAGAGATAGAATGGTTTTCAGCCATGGGGTCACCTGATTTTTAATCAAATTTACTGCAGGGTCTATTTTTGGAAAGTGTGCGAGGGCAGCACATAACTAAAGATGAACCCGAGGATGTTTGTAGAGGTCCCCGTGATTAGGTTACAGAATTGGGTTATCCATCATGTGGAAACTGTCAGATGTTATTGGGCAGGCTCCGCAGGGCGATGAAAGAGGACACTACGTGGGAACCTTCAGCAGCTGATGAGATGAGAATTTTCATATCTCACGCTTGAGGATTTATGCAAAGCATTACGTTTCCATTTGAGGCCTATAACCGCATCAGCAGAGGCCTCGACAATTGGCAAAGAAACATGGGCAGCAATGCATGAAAATAAAAGAGGATATAAGCTCTGATACTGTGCCTCTCACTTAAGAGCAAATGCAATCGCAATAGCGCTCAATCAGTGAATCTGCTACAATAAACAATGGGGAAAATAAGCAGTCGTTGTCTAGTGCCATTTGCATTAGCCGCGAGAGCTCAAAACCGATGAACTCATCGAACAGACGCGTGAAAAAGGCGCCTCGAAGTGGCAAGTAATTGCACAGGGTTCTTCCGTGGGGTTTCTGATTTCCCTCGGCGCGATTGGCTGTCGCCACACCGCTAGGCGCGAATAGCTGGTCTAACTCGTGATGAGGCTCGACGGCGCCCTGGCGGACCGCCGGACGGGGTCTCTTTCTCTCGAGCCTCGCGGAACAGTGAGGGATTAACTCGCTGTTTACTCGCGCTGATTGCGCTGAATTAATTGCCCTTTGGTGCGGCGATTTGCCAATCTCGCCCGGGCCGAATTCAAATGTGACGCCTTTATCTGGCCCCGGCGCGCGCATACGAAATGAAGCTGACATCCCTTTCATGTTCCTGTTGGAATTCATTAGGGCCGGGAGGCACTCAACGAGGGCCATCGATAAAGTGCACGTGCGCATATGCAGGGCGAGCTGTTCTGCATTTACTGCGCGCCGCCAGCCCCGTTCCCCCCTCTCGGGCTGTTTACTTTTCTAAATGAATGGAGTGCTACAAACAGAGAAGATAAATTGCCTCCGAATGGAGCGTCTCATCTTATACATCCCAGAGGGCCCCTCTCTACAAAGGAGGGGGGGGGGGGGGGTGGCGTCGGAATGGAGGGAGACGTAGAATTTAATTCACTTGCTTTGCCTCCCAAATACTCTCGCTATCGCAGGCCTGAAGATAAGGCTCGTGTACATTTTGTGCATTAAGACTGGCAAACTATCCCCGCAGCACTGTACAATCCATTACGACTCCATGCAGAGTCCATGGAGAAGATGGGAGGGATTGTGTTGCACTCGTCTATAGCTGTATAAATGATGAAGAGCACGGAGCATTTTCCCCAAATACTGATAGGCCAAATCATGTTCCCTCACAAGGTGAACTGTCCAATAGGGGGGGGCTTTTAAAAGAGCAAAAGTAGCTTGTGGATTAGTTTCTGAGTAAAATGGAAAATAGGCAAAACAATTTTAGAATGAAGTGACTGCTGCTGCATTTCTTTGGCTAACTAGGCTTGAGAGAGTGAGGACAGATTGCAAACAGCCATGTTATTCGACGGACCTTATGACGGAAAACCACTACCAGCGCAGTAAGATATTCATAAATCTGGCCAATTTGCTACTGTGGCAAAGCCGCGATTAACAATCTAAAGAGGCCCTGTTAACAGTGAATATCTATTACACCCAGCAGAAAATCACTTCCCAAAGTGAGATAGGAGATTAAGTGCATTTACAATGGACACAGGCCATAATGCATTCTGGTCTATTTACACGTCAGTGGATTATTGAATAATTTAAACCAATTCAGTTAATAAAAACAACCTAATACAAAAAATGAATGGAACAAACTGCCCCTTTTCTGCATTCCTTGAAAATATGGACCGCTAGCATTCTTAACTCATGTACTGCTAGCATTTGGTAGTACTTGAAGAGCTCGACACAAGCCATTTCATGCATGGACATGGCAGATTTGAGGGGAAAATTACTCTTTCCTATGCGCTTTCACATCAAAAACATCTGTGGTGCATCCAGGAACACAGGCGATCAGGACAGCTGCTGTTTGAATGGCATTATCTGAGCACTGCAGGCCTGGAAAAGACTCAAGCCGGTCCATATCAGAATGCCTGGTGTGTCAAGAGCAGTCAAACGCTTCTCCCAGCATTCGCCCTGCGTCACATTGACTGGGGGATGGTATCGATTGGCTCTGTCCAAATAAAGTCTCCCCATGAAGGGCAGGGGGCAGAGGAAAAGGTAGGTCGGCAAAGATGCTCTTCGGCTGGACGAAGGGACTCACGCCTCACCAGCATTAGCTGAGGGTTTCTCACAAAATGAGGAGAGGGGAAGTGATATTAACGGCGATTGACGGCTGTGACAGAGCACCCGCTGTGGCGTGAAGCGCAACCCAATGGGAGACTCGAGTGGGCCATTTTGCACCCTCGAGGCCTACAGCGACAATTCCCACACAAACGAGCACTCTACCTGACACACTACTGAACAAACAGCGCTGCAAATCACAGCTTCTCCAAATTTACCAATTTCTTGGAATGGTTTTTCTCATTGTGACGTCATCCATTCAATTTCCTTAGGTTCATTGAGAGACAAATCACCACACATGGGTGTGCAAAACAGCCACCGATATTTTGCAAATAGCATTCTAAGCAAAACAAATCAGCGCTCGATCAGACGAGCATAAACACACATGCAGTAAATTTTCCTGAAGACACAACTGACTTTCCATGTTTAAGTTACCACGGACCAACAAGTGAAAACGTTTTGTAAAATACCTATATTTGAGCTGCCCACAGTAGCACAAGAGGACCAGGAAATGAAAGCCTTGAAACCGAAGGTAAATGTTGTTGAAGGACGACCTTTTCTCCCAAACATACCACTGATTTACCCGTCTGCTTTTCTCACCTGTGAAATGTAGGAGGTGCAGGGAAAGGAAACCTTGTTTATCCATGTCCCTTTAGACCACAGCTCTCTATGCTCCTGCCTCTGCGCAGACCTGACACAGAGGAAACCAGCCCCACTCACTCCAGTCTTTGCAGCAGACAGTAATATGGACAGAGGCCTTTAGGCCGCAGTTGCGGTCACCCTGCGTTTGTCACCTGTCTGTTTGGGGTTCCAATAGAGGGGGAAAGTGACCCGAGCCGTATCCTTGCGGGCTATTGGGCGTCCCGAAGGGCTGCCGTGTCACCCGTGTGCCTGAAGACGGTGGCTGTCCTGCGCCTCTCCTTCAGCATTAATGTTAAAAGCCCTTTTTTGTCACAGAGTGAAGCAAACTAACCGCAGAAAGTCACTGTCATCTACAGATGCTCCATCAAACTCAATATCCTGTCTAAGTGAGTGCGGAACAAAGCCAGCAAGTCAACTGCATTTCCCTTCTCATTTTTATAACAAAAAAGGTCACGAAGCTGAACTTACTGAAACATATGAAATGTGAACAGCGGAGAGGATGAAAATTACTTACTTAAATGTCTGAAGTTAAGCACAAAGCGCCATGCAGGTCAGACTGAATACAGCCCTTATTTTGAGCTGATAACATTAGGACAGCCTGACAGTGCATAAGCAGGCTGCTGTGGATATAGATCTCAACCTTAATGGGCAATTAGGGCTCATTTTGAGTGGCTCAACATTCTACCATATTAGACAAACACAGAGGATAAGCACCCATTGACAGCCATAATATATTCAAGAATTATTAAAACTAGAGCACTGCCTGTTAGGTTCGTTTTGTGCGAGCACTGCACTATCTGGAACAGACCGATGGCTTGGCCTCCGCTAATGCTTCTTGGAGCTTTCTGGAGAACCGCTTGGCCAAACAACTTCTCACTTGACACTGCAATTCCTCGGGTCCTCAGCAATATAACCGCCGAGTTTTGAGTCGAGTGGATGAACAGTCATCAAGAAAATTGACTTATGGATATATATACTGTGCATACATATAAATAGACAGACTTCTCCATTTATAGCAAGAATTGAAATTATTTTGAGAAATTTGGGGATATACTTTTACTAATTAGATCCTTTTCATTCACTGGTGTGATTTTGAGTAAGTCTGCTTTAAAATCTTAATTCTTCCCATTTTGCTGTTTAATTCCATAACTTTTTTCTCCCATTTTGTTTTATTGCTTTTATGTACATGTATTTTTTACCAGTTTGTGCAGCACTTCGTGCTGTATTGCTTGAAAGGTGCGATATAAATACATTATTTACTATTATTACTGACTCACAAGATAAACGCATTCAAACCCCTTTCTGCCAATTCCTTCATCCATTCTAGCCAGGGTTTCAGCGTTCTCGATGTCTTTGATATTTCCCAGATTTTTTTTGCGGCTGACGAAATAATTGCATAAGTAATAATTTAGCACCATTACGCCATCTGTCCAGACCAACTCAGACGATACACGCAAATAGGCCCATATAGACCTCAAACCCTTAATCCCATGGTGTGAGAGTAAAAATTTAAGACAGCTATTTAGAAAACAGTCATGACTCTCGGTGGGGCAACATGCTCATATCTAATCACTTTAAATTAGTTCCTGGCTCAGTTATTACAGGCTTGCAGCTACATTAAGCCTCTCACGAAAGCACTCACAAAAGCAATATCGAGAACCTAATGTATTACTGGTCTATTCATGTTACTTGCGGTCTCTTTCTACAGCTAAGAATGAAAATTGTCCACAATTTAAGAAGTACAGTGTGATTGGAGTGGAGCACACTGGACAAACCCAGTAAGTTTACAAAAATACATGCAGACACACACATATTATATGTCCTGTGACGGCCGCCTCCTCTCCTGTATGGGCTGTTGTCTCTCTTTCTCTCTCTCTCTCTCTCTCTCTCTCGGTTTGCAGACGGCTGGCAGGCAGAGTGAAAGTGTTTGGCCGTTTGATGCGACACACCTGGGCCCGCTGTAATCTCTGGGATATAGGGCGATCTGACCAAAGTGACTGGAGCCTCAATCTCCCAGCAAACACAGCGTAGCGACTCGGATCGTTTTTTTTTTTTTTTTTTTTTGCATTTGTTTGGTTTTCGACAACCAACATGCTAACGGTGAATTTCCCCACCCCCACTCCCTGCGGTACTGATCCCTCTGACTGTCACACTCCATGGTTTTTATGGCTCATCTCTGTTCCAATCCCTGAGCCGGGGCTGTACCGCAGCACCAAAACAACCACAGTTTCCTTACGCAACTGTTTAAACACCTTAACTTCCCAATTCTAGAGTATCTCGCTCATGAGGGAGGCAATTTGCAGATATTATTCAGGTTATTATCCGTGCTAAACACAGCCGAAAACCAATATCCGAGCTCGCAGTCTCCTGATTTTAAGATTCCCAATATACTCTAAACACTTCAGTCTGCAGGAGCCACGGCTCATTTAATGGCGGACTGGAACAAACTGGCAGTCCGGTTACTTTCCAAAGGTCACCTTAGCGTGCGACCAAACGCAATCCAAAACTTTGGCTCACTTGCTCATGTCCTCTCGCTTTTGATTGGAAGCGTAGAACGATGGGTCGTCCACACGCAATTTGGTTGCGACATCATCAAATTGAAGGAAGAACAAAGGACACATATTGCCTCCACAAGTTTTCCATTGTTCCTCCGAGCAGTAAGATAGCCCACAAGGCTATGCTAACCCTCAGTCAGCCCTCGGAGAGAAGTTCGTCAGAGCTTTCCCATAGCTCCACCATTTCAAATAAGCGTAATACTGATGAGGAGCGAGGAAGGAAACTTGGACCCACATGACCCGCTGAGAATACTAAAGCGCACCATAACCATTATCATTATACTGTAGGTATGCAATTGCTTTTATGATGATTGCCAGAAGGTCCTTCAGGGATCGACTTTTCCTCAGCAGGCCGAGTTCAGCAGTCTGACCACCTGGAGCCCATTTCTGAAGCCGGCTTCACGGCGACTCTGAGGAGAGTTTTACTATTGTGTCAATATCCAGGCGCATTAAAAGCACGATGTTCGATAAACAATAAGATCGACAGAGACGGACCCTGCAGTCGTTTCTGTAGTTAAGACGATATTCATGCAAAATAACAACAAAAGCATTTGGATGGATTATATTCCTGTTTTCGGAGAAGAAAAAAATGCAAGTCATTGAACATATATAATAAAGTTATTCTAAAATTAGCAATAAAGTGCACCTGACTTGTTGCAATAAAAGGACCAGCTGAATTTACTTCGGAATATGTTCCCTCTGGACATCTCTGCCCTGCTGAACTATGAAAAAGCTATTACCTCGGAGAGACTGGAAACAAATAAAATGAAAACTGAACCAACAGAAATATTCTGGCTTGAGATCTTGACAGCATGTACAACGGTTCTCAACCGCTCTGCGCAACGATGACAGGTTTCACAACTTAGTTTATGAGTGAAGGGAAGAGCGTACGTGGAGGGATTCCAGAAACATCTCTCTTGTCATATTCTGGAGCAGCAAGAAACGCAGTGAAAATACAGCTGCCAGAGCCAGCAGGTTCGGCTCAGCAGCCACGGACAAGGCCCAGGGACATAAGAGCACAGAATATATTGTACTGAACAGCTTTTTAGCACCAAACCTGGGACATGAAACTGCATTTTAGACCTCCTTTGCAGTGAAAGTCCGCCAGATGCTCTGGTGATATTTAAAGCTTGCCAGCCATTTTCAACACGGAGTTTATGCATCTCGTATTTGTGTGCCTTACTATTCCTATATGCTTGAAGTGGATATTATTGGCACTCTAAAATATGCAATGTAAAATAAAACAGCTAAATTAAGAGACTACAGTTGTGCAACAAAACAGAACAGACTTCAGATAAAGTACCTCCTGAAGTGCAATGCGAAGCTCTACACCACCACTGTGAAAGAGTAATGTCTTAATCATTCAAATCAGACAGGCTGATCTTAAATCAAATGACAGAGCAATGTTTCACATTCAGAAGCATATATGTAGTATGATTAACGTGTAAATGACGTACTCAAAAATATCACATCAGATAATAATCAGGTATGATTATCTACAAATCTATCACGTGTAATAAATGCAGAATGCACGCTCTGAGACAGCAACAGCTCAAGATATTTTTGCATGAAGTTAAACAGGCCAGAGCATCTCAGATACATTTTAGCACCTGTGCTCATCTTTTGCTCTCTCGCATATTACTCATCGCGTTTTCAAAGCAGGGAGGTATTTGATCTGGAAGCTTTGAACAGCGTGGAGCATTCCAGCTCTCTCCTGAGGGTTCCGGCACTTTCCTCTCGGCTCCAAGCCGGCTCCGCGCTCCCGCTGCAAGGCACTACCGTCACACGCTACAGGCCCCATGTGATCATCAACCATACGGCTCTGGCAACAATCACCTCTTTTTAAGAAATCAAAGATAATGCTAATTGTCATCATTTTCAAACACGGCGGCAATATTCGGAGCGCGGCCGGCTGGGAGAGCGAACGCAAACAGCGAAGTGAGCCGCCCACCTCTGCCCCGCCCACGGAGGCTGAAAGAACATTCCTTTGTTTTCCGTAGCTCAGCTGGGATTCCCACAGAAAGAGAGAGAGATAGAGAGGACTACTCTCTCCCAATTACAGAGGATGAGAGCCTTAACTCAAATTACTGCAGATGAAACACGTGAAACAACAAATTACAAGGATTCCACAGCCGCAAGGGCCTCAGGCAGGGCTACCAGCTACACACAACAAAAGATTTTCTTGCTTTCTGTTTTTTAGAAAACCCTAAATGACTAACTGTAATGGTTTCTAATTGATGCAGACTGGATAAATGCTAGAGATAGTGTTTGTCAGTGGAAATAAATTTTGGGAGACCATAAATTAAGGCATATTCATCCAAACCACGTAGCCGGGAGCCAAAGATAACAAAGATCAGGTGTCA
Source organism: Gymnothorax reevesii (assembly GCA_029721435.1). Classification (NCBI taxonomy): domain Eukaryota; kingdom Metazoa; phylum Chordata; class Actinopteri; order Anguilliformes; family Muraenidae; genus Gymnothorax; species Gymnothorax reevesii. Next base: position 126,421,484 of record CM056575.1, on the reverse strand, counting down.
CACAAAGTTTGTCGAACGGATCATCCTCGCATCAGACTACATACGCAGCATACATTATATCTGATTTTCAGTAAACAGCGCAGGTAGAAACCCTTCCAGCTGTGCAGCAGTACAGTACTGCGAGTAATTTTGAGAGTAATTTCAGATGTTGAACAGTAAAAGGGCAAAAAAGAACACATTACTGCAGGGCAGCGCTGTATGCATCTCATCTGAGACGGACGGCAAAGGTTGAGTTCTTCTTCCCAGGTTTTAATCCACTTCCTGTTTTGTGACCTTCCGAAAGGAAGTGAATTCCCCTGCTATGGCTTTAGAGGTTATATTTTCATTAGAGTCTCAGGAAAAATGTAAAAGGGGAAAAAAAAAAAAAAACAATCAAAGCAATAATGAAAAAAGCAATACCCATTCAACCAGCACTTTCAAAACCAAAGGCTCTGGGCCATGCAACACTGGAGTACAGAAAATACTTCCAGATTTGTATGCGTAATGGGGACAGCCTTTTCAAAACAGTGAATTAAGTAATTTTACTTTGCTCTACTTTTTATTCAATTAAACAGAAAATGTGGTTTGTTGTCGGTGGGTTTTATGATTGTTGTTTGTTTTGGTAAAATAATGAGAGAAAAACAAAAACGCGCCAGCAGCAAATAACTGCTCAGATGTGAGGTGTTTTATGCTATTTTTAATACAAACTGTGAGCTTCTAATCTAACAATGCACACAGATAATTATCTCCATGAGCTAATCACAAGGGAAATCTACTTTAAATCTAAATCTAACAAGCAGGTTTCAATAAAAGCCTTAACACGGCACCTGTATTATCAGGATGGTGCCAAACAAGGTGCAGAGATTCAAAACATCACTTCAATGGAGCGGGTTTCTTACGGGAAAAACCTTGATGGCCACATGAAACATTAAATAAATGTAAAATAATGCTGCACTCATTATTGTAGGCTCATTGTGTAGACACACACGCGCACACACACACACACACACACAGGCACGCGTGGGCACTGACCATTCGTGAGCACGACCGGCCATTATTGCAGGGAAATCATGAGACTGGCATTTCTAGCCAGTGATCAAGAAGAAAAGGTTTTATGTTTCGCTTGACAGTCTCCGGACAATGCGCCACGGAACAATGCCCAGCCAGAGATGGTGTGCAGAGGTAGGCAGGTGGCGGTAAATGTTGAGCAGGGTGGGTGGGGGAACAGTTTGAGTCTCTTTGACAGCACCCCACCCGAGCAACTGATGTCCTCCAATCCCAGCCTGGCCCCGCCCCGTCTCCCAATCTGCCCAGGCAAGAGGGGCTAAACAGAGACCTGAGAGTCTGTGAGCAGGCACTGCCGCCATTACAGGGCAGAGTGAGCCGAGCGGAAAGGCCAGCTCCCAGTCCTCAAATCCCAGGCGATAACAAAAAAGTATTTAGAGTGCAATCTAAAAAGCGTCACTCAAAATCCCGACCCAGAGAGACGCGTCGCCAGTTTGTAAGTCGAAAGATGACGGCGCACTCTCGCTTGAAACGAGACCCATTCCAGTCGGGTAGTCTTACTTTTTTGGCCGAGTTCGAGGCGTTCAGCGACAAGCGGTCATTCCCGAGAAAATCATTTCAGAACGAGAGGCAATGGTGCATCTGTTTGCTATTACGCTCCTCATGCGGCAAGAATTTCACAACACCATTTTCTTCCGAGAAACGCGATAAATGCACTACATAAATAGTCTTGCTATTGCCGAGGAAATTACATGAGATAATTGCGAATAACTGACCAGAACACCAAAGTAAAATTGCTCATGCTAATGTGTTAATATTTCCGGCAATAAAGCGATCGCTGTATTTTCTGGAGCCCTTGAATTTTTTAGATTCCAGCCAAAAATGCAGGATATGAGGGTAAAACAAAACAATATGAAAAGTTTGACCAAGTATTTAGCATCCACACAACAGGAGCCCAGGGCGCAAGACTGGTGTAGTATGTATGCAGCACTTCTCCCTCATGGCAAGAATGAATGAATGAATCAATCAATCAATGAAACAATGTGTCAACACTGCATTTTTATGGTGTTTTTCTGACATGGAATCAAGTCCCCTTTACAGTAATACGTGAGAATCTCACCTCAACCACCGACGTGGGAGATGTAGAGCGGCCATTTTGTACGGGACCGCTCACCAAACATCAGCTGAAGTAAAGAGGGAAACGATAATTTCCACAGCCAATTAAATCAGCGGAGGATGAGGTGGCGTGTGCTCAGTGCACCTGTCCAGGGTGTGGCTCTAGCTCTAGCCCAGTGCATGCTGGGATAGGCTCCAGCCCCCCTCACGATTCTGACCACAAATGAATGCATTAGATAATGAATGTACGGCTAGCAGCTGCGAGCCCAGCCTTACGAGCACATAAACTCAGTTTTCATGTTGCTCTCCAAAAGGCACTACATCTTCAGCTCAACTTTTATTCATTTTTATTTTTCTGCTGACAAGTACCACTGAGCAGAAAAACTGCACGTGCCTGAAGTCTGCCAGGAGAGACTGCCATGTCTTTTAACAGGATCCGTGCACTTTGCGAGCCCTCCTCGGCCCAGCTCAGCTCAGAGGGTGCATGTATTAAAGGAGCCGGGAGGTAAATAATAAATCAAGGCTAAAGTAATTCTCTGCTCCACTGCAAACTTTATTATGTCCGCTGCAATCACCTTCCAGGCAGAGCGGTAACCCTCCGACCACTGCCAAAGACAGTCTACGTGCCGCCGCCTTGCGCTGTAAACAAGCCTCAGCTTCAGCACACAGAAGCCATTTTGTTTCTTTCACACCCGCACTCCAGGCTACGGGAGTTGCTGTGCGCGGACACAGGATTTAACAGTTTATTTGATGGAATAAACTGAGAAATCCCCTTCACAAGCCCGGGCTAAGCCCAGCGAAAGGTCACAGTGCCGCAGCGGGACTGACAGGTGCCAGGCCTCACAGCGGGTTCATTAGAGATGGCGACAGAGGGAGGGGGGAGGGGTAATGTCAGCAGGGAGGAGCACAGCACAGAGACGCGGGTTTTCACAACCGCACGGCGCTAAAGGAAAGCAATTAGCTACGAGGCCTCATTTAGGAGCAGCCGAAAGAGGGAAGACAGAGGCAAGGGTGTGAAGAGAGGAGGGAAACAATGGCAGAAAACCAACAGAAAGATGTCCACTCTACTTCAGAATTAACCCCAATGTACCATCTAGTGTTTGCATGTATGTCTTCAGTGGAGCAGGATGACAACACAAACAAAAGCACTGAAACAGTTACAGCGCAGAAGTGGTTGAGAATCCAAAACCCTGTGCAAAAGCAAACCTCACTGCCATGACTGTTTTATGGAAGTTCACAAAAAAAGCTACAGTCCTGTAGCCAGTAACCGCATGGGCGTAGCCCCCGAATGCCCGTTTCTCCCCCTTTTTTGCACATTATTCGGCCAATGCTGTCGCTACGGCAACCAAAATCGATAGGTGTCATAACTGAAGTACAACACATGTCCTTACAAAATAAAAAAAGTAATCGGTCAAAAATGACAGCCTGCACAGCGTCCACAAGGAAGTGTCTATGGATGCAGAGGTGGAGACGACAAGCATGAATCCATAGTAGCCGCCTGACTTTGTCCGGGGGGTACAATTAATAATAATAGTAATGATAAATAATAATAATAAATGTCGATCACTGATTTCTGAACCTCGTACAATACTGGGATTCAATCTGGTACTGCTCTTGTGCCAAGACCACAATAAATTCTACAGCATCAGTTTGAAGGCTGTCAAGGCGAGCGCACATCTCTGAGATATGGAAATTCTTATTCAGCCTGTCTCACTTGCTCATATTCAATAAAGTAAATGGCACAACGATTTAAAATAAAAATTCCTTGCGCTTTAAACGTCACACACTTTGGTGGACATGAGTAATAACTCCCGCCCACTCTGGGGGAGAGACAGGAGAACTGACACCAGATCAGCTCGTCTCCAGACAGCGAGTGCGGAGGATTTACCTCGTTCCGGAGTAATAAAGTAGACAGCGTGTTATTAAATCTTCACACCTTGAGAATCAGTGATGCTGCACGTTGCCGTAAGACATGTCTAAGAACAGCATGCCGGGTTTGGAGAAGTAAAGTTTGACATGAAGTAATCTGGGTTTTGACGATGCAATAAGTCTACACTGTAGACATTGTAACAAACAGAAAACAAACGACAGCACTTCAGTTTGGCTGCTTGAACCTCCACCTTGACCAGTTCTTCTTGGAGACTTTCTTACTCTCAGTGGTCTTTCACCCAGTTCGGCGACGTAATAACAACACTGACACTGAGAGGCCTCCCTACCTGTTGGAGGAGGGAGGTCGATTCTTGCCGGGCTTGTTGACCTGAGCGTACACCGCCTCCAGGGGTGGCCCCTCTTCCCGGGGGCTCTGCGGCCGGATGTAGCCGCTGTCGAAAGATGAGTCCAGGGAGCCGATGCCGGCGTACGGGTGCTCCTCGTCCTCCTCGCTGAAGAAGTCCTGGATCTCGGCGTAGTCCCGCTCTTTCGCCTGCCTCTCCCGAAACTCTCGCGTTTTGGCCTGAATCCTGTGGAAAACCGCATATGGATCTTTCAGCCCTGGATATTACTCATGCAAAGGGGTGACCTGCTGAACTCCAGACCTAGTCTGGATCAGCCTAATATTGTTCTGTAAACTCTAGAGCCAGCAGACCCTGTCCAGAAAAAAATTCTGCAGCTAGAAGTCTCCCCCAAACAGACAGAAGCTGAAAGGTTATATATTATCCTGATCACAATGTAGTGTTTGGCAGTGGCTTCCTCATTAGATTTAAAGCTTTGTTATTTACTTTAAAAGCAAGATACAGGCTGGCTCTAGTGCGACAGGAACCGGATCTTCCTTGTTTTCTCATTCAGCCAATGCCTTTACGCTCCATATAAGTCATCAGGAGTGTCTTCTTCAAAACCACTTCAAAAAGACATATTCATTACCCTCCTTCAATCTTTTATCTTCAGTTTGTATTGTGATGCACATTGATTTCTTGGAAAAATTAAGTACTGTGTAATAATACATACAAGAGGCCCATGGGCCTGAACGGTCACCTGAGTATAGTATAGCCAATGTTAAACCTTGGCCATTACGCGTGGCCCTAATTTTGACCCCAGGGATCAGATTAATGGAAACCAGTATCATAAGCAATAGAGTATTCAAAATTGTATGTATATAACTTGTGGCTATTTTCTTTAAGCAAAGAAGATTTCTCAAGCCATTTTGACCCTTGGGCCCTGCCCCTTAGCCCCTGGGTAAGGGAAACTGTCAAAAATATCATAATATCATCTCATTGTTGTAATGTCAATCAAGTATGAATGATTTCCAGTAGAAACAAGTATTTGCCACTAACGTGTCTTTGTCCCCCGCCACAAGGCTATCAGTGTGAAAATGCACAATGTCTCGGTGTGACCTTGAGAGTGACGCTAAGGTCACCGAAATCGACTGGCGCCGGGGTATTACCCTAATAGATGTTGACACGAAATTTGAAGGAAATCCGTCAATTCGTTCTTGAGATAACTCGCTGACAAGGATTCGGGACGTACGGACGGACGGAGGGAGGGACAGACGTGAATACTATGTCCCGCCGCTTCGCACGTTCTGCGCGGCGGGGGACAATTAAACAGAATATACCCAAAAGTATCATTTTCCTATATAAACTATTGTAAACTTGACCCCTTCCCCAGGGGCAAACATGGAGTCTGGGGGTCATGAAATTCACTATTTTTATAAAGCACCTCAAGACACTTCCATCTATAAAGATAACTGGTTTCCAGAATATCTAGGTATAAAAAAGTAAATGCAAGACAATAGGCTTGCACTAACAGAGTTGACAATATATAGGTTTGGTCGGTGCGGTCTGTGAATATGCTCATAAAAACTTCATTTTGCGTTTAAACAAAAAACGCTTCAGTGAAAGGAAGGAATAATACCTTCATTAACATATGTCAAGTTACTTTTCTACTTCTGAGGTAAAACCGCATCCCGCGGGGCATTTTCCCCTCAAACTGCACGGGCTGCGAAGTTGCCAAGTACCAACCACAGGTTGTTGGTTTTCTCCAGGTATACTCCAGTTTCCTCCAAAACCTAAACATGACACATCTTTAAATGACCCTTACTTAAGTTGTTGTGTTCACAATGTGGCTTATGATGACAATATAACAAAGGGCAATAACTCCATCAAATTTCATTGAATCGGTCTGGTTTTCGAACTTCTTTGAGATCTTATAGATATAAGCCAGCATGCAAAGTTTCAGGAAAATTTACCAATATTTACTAAAATTATTGTGTTCACACGGTTGCTTATGATAATAATACAACAAAGGGCAATAACTCCATCAAATATGATTGAATCAATCTGGTTTTCGAACTCGTTCCTTATAGATATAAGCCTGCATACAAAGACTCATCACAATTGGTTCATAAATACTTAAGTTATTTTGTTCACAAGGAAAAGTTTACGGACGATGGATGACGCACGACGAACGACGACGGACAAAAGGGGATCGCAATAGGTCACGCCTTCGGCTCAGGTGACCTAAAAATGTAATTCTTGTGTTACCAATACTTTATCACATTAAATTATGAGTATGGCCAATTTCTGTTACTGGCTGAACACTTCCAAACACACTTTTATTGATTGACATCTCAAGAATAAATCCTTTTCTGATTCCATTCTGTGACTGAGACCACTGATCCAGGATCATTCTGGAGTTTTCTGCTCAGATAGGTTGTTATGAGGAGGTTGGCAGAGGAAACGGGTGTAAGATCAGCACATCCATCAAGGAGAAGCTTTATGAAAACACCATGTCTAACGCCACCCTTCCGTTACGCTGGGTCATTGATTAATAAAACATCCGAATCACGACGCAGCTACAACTAACACCTGTGCCTCCGTCTATAAAATATAAAGCCTTAAGAATGAGCAGAGCAAAGCGGTAAGGAGATGGGAAACCCAGCTGTGGTGTCACCACCGTTCAGACTTACAAAACCCCAACCAGCTCATGAAGAGCAAAGACACAACGGGGAAATCTCATATTTACTTTACCCAGAAAATGAAAATAAAAAAGATTTTATGTAGCGTTCCTCGGTGAAAAGAGTTGAGATGGCATTCTCCCTCTCCTCAGTGTGTTGCACACAGCTTTATCAGCACCTATTCAGAAAGAGGCCGGGGCTTCAGCCGGTGCTCTGCTGAGACTGTTTTCATTCAGCGGAGCGGGGGAGCCCCAGACGGCTTGTGGCCCTATTCACATCCCCGACTGTCGGTAGCGGGAGAGCTTCCTGAATGGAGCCGGAGAGGAATCTCAGGAGTCTTCGGAGAGGAGAAAGGAAACAGCCTTTCTGCTCTGCCCCCCCAACCCCTGCTTTCCGCATCGCCTTTACCTCAACCGCACACTTCACCGTGGCCTCTCGTGTGAGGCAGAGTCGCTAAGGGCCTTTTGGGTCCGGCTGTAACCATCAGTGTGTGTGTGTGTGTGTGTTTATGTCTGATGGAAGTATGTGCGTGCACGAGTGTGAAAGTGTGTTTGAGTGCGTGTATGAGACGTATGCTAGTGAGCGCGCATTTTAGAGGATAAGTGCATGTGCGTCCACAAGCGAGTATGCGATGAAAGTATGCAAGCGCGTGCGTTTGAAAGGACGTGTGTGGGTACGCAGATACAGATACAAACACATAAGAATACATCTGCAGAAGGTGTCGAGATGTGTGCGGAGTTCGTGCCTGAGTACATAAGCGAGACTGTGTCCGTGTGTGCGCGCGAGCATGTGAGTGTGTGTTTGCGTGGGTGTGTAGCAGACACCAGATCAGGGCAGTGTCCTAGTTTTGTCAGTAGTTCTGAGACAGAAGTGCATGCAGCGCCCCCTGTTGGGCGAGTCTGAATTTCACTCGCCGTTTGGTTAGTAGTTCCAGATGGGGGAGCGGTGCAGGAGCCAATCCCCTGTCTCGGGCCCTCCCTGCGGGTCCGGCCTGTGGGCCCCGCTGCCTCGTCTCAGCGCTACACTGCCAGAGGTCAAAACTGGACCTCCCACCCCATCTGCTGTCCATCAATACTGAGTCACGCTGTGTATAACACATCTACTGTAACTCGACTCCATCCTCAACTTTTCACATCTCTCTTTGGGCTGGAGTTGGACATTTACTCTCAAATATCCCCATCTTACCTACAACTCAAGGATAACAAGTCACCCATCCTGTTATTTTTTTTTTTGAGTCAAATTGACCCTTTAGCTCTGTTGCTATATAAAACAATCATGTTGATCTAGTTTTTTTTACCCGCGTCTTGGCTAATGCTATGGGCACTTTCTCATTGATTTATCAGTCCTTAGAATTAATTTCACAATAGTCATGTAAAATCGGCACTGTACAAAGGGAGGATGATGGACGTCATGTTTCATTTACTGAGCTATTAAGACAGTCACTGGAAAGCCTAAAATAGCAGGGACTAGCAAGAGAGAAACACAGAGTTACAATCATTTACAGTAGATTTTTTGCAGGGGTCAAGCTGACCCCAAACAAAAAAAAATGAGTTAATTTGAGGATAACAGGAAGGTTAATGAAGAAATGTTTCATAGACTCGGCATCAATGAAAACTTCACACATAATTTTTTTTTTTTTTTTTATTGTGGGAGCTTAATAATTATATTTTTTCAAATCAACCCTGCTTTTATTACTTGGCTGTACAATTCTAAACATGAAATTTAATGAATGCAGTGTATTTATTGCACGATCAAGGCCAATAAATTTGTTGAAAAGAAAAAAATACAAAATTGAAAATCACAGCAGTCAATACCTGGCATGACCACCATTTGCCTGGAAAAAGACTGAACAACACCTTCTCATCGAGCGCACCAGACGTCCGATACTGTCCTGGGGGATGTTCTGCCACTCCTGCTGCAAGGCTGTCATCAACTCCTGGCGATTTGTTGGACAAGGACACACGTCTGGACACACGTCTTCCCAACTGATCCCAGATATGCTCAATGGGTGAGAGATCAGGCGAAAAGGCTGGCCATGGCAGAACATTCATGTTGTTTTGCTACAGGAAGGCTGTAGTGACCACCCTAGCAGTGTGGGGACATGCATTATCCTGTTGCAGGATCCAGATTTCTGGGTGGTCATTGTGGAAGGGCAGGTAGGTCATCTCCAGCACCTCGTTGATGTAGCGTCTGGCCGCCAGAATGCCATCAATGATCACCAATGGCATTCAGTGATCAGCAGAGATGCCAGCCCACACCATTACACCAGTTCCACCCCATTGGTCATGCTGGCGTACACAGCATTCTGCATGCCTCTCACCAGGTCGGTGCCACACTCTCCGATGTCCATCATTCCCGTAGAGGCAAAACCTGGACTCATCAGTGAACAGAACCTCCCTCCAGTGTGCCTGGGTCCAGTTAGAGTGGCGTCGGGCCCACTGAAGTCGATTTTCACAATGAACTGGCGTCAGGACATTCCCAACTGCTGGCCCTCGGGATCTCAGGTTGCTTGCATAAAGCCGAAGGCGGACGGTACCGGCATGAGTGTGTGGCTGGTTCCTGCCAGGTGTTTCTGCAGCAGTAGGTGTGGCTGTACGAGACCTGTCACGCAGATACTGCAACACAATGTGACAATCATCATCAGGGGTCGTCACTCGTTCTCGTCCTGGACGTGGACGATCAGTCACAGTGTGTTGCAGGAAAATACTTAGTCCGAGCAAGTGGACAAAGTGTTCCACGGACCCTTGCTAATCTATTTCCAAAAAATAGATCCGTTCTCCAGAGCCTGATGTAATTGGGTTCATTGTAAATCCATCCAGATGAAGCACAAAAAAACCCAGGCTGGTCTGCGCAAACCACGTAGCATTCATTCTTCATCAATCACCCCACGCCGACTGCCCTTTGGCTGTCCGAACCCTCATATTTATTGTCCTTTTGGCACGTTTCTTCAGGTGGGATTAAACGCGACTCCTTCTACCTTCTCTAATATTACTAATTCTGATTGGTGCATTGTCCCATAGCAACCATCCACCCTTAGCAACAAGTTAGTCATTACAAAATGGAATACCTTCATTTTCGGCCGCCAGGGACGCTCGAAGACCACACCTAAGTCTCCCAAACCTTGGGTTTACCTAAAGTTTAGTAATTTATCTGAGGACATGGATGGTTCCACAACACTCAGATGTGCATGCTCAGGTAGTGGGACCTGGCTGACCAATGTGGTCATTCTGGAAGGTTACCTCATTAGGCCGGCCTTGAAGGTTCTGTGGGAGCGTCTTTATCAGGTTTTTTTGACCAATGTATGAGCTTTTGCCTCTTTCTCAGCTCCAAACTCCCTCTCAGTATTCTTACAGGGCCACATGAACCTGGCTACATTCTGTTAAACTGTGACTATAGTAATACTTTGATTTTTACAGTATTTAAGATTATTTTCCCACCACAAGTTCCAGTCTGTTGATGTCACCTTCTTAGGTTGATGATCTTGGGTGCAGTGAACATCCTATTCTTCAGGCCACATCACGAGCCGAGAGACCTCCCTCCAGCAGACTGCAGGCACTGTGACGCTGATTTTCGGACAATCTTGGCATGCCATCGTTCTTGAGATGTGGTTATTCTTCACTTTTGGGGGCATTTTATAGACAGTATCATACCCAGGAGGATTGGTATTGACCACTGAGGAACATCACCTATCTATTTTTCAGCCAATCACACAGCGGCATACCAAGGAGGACAAAAATGGTCACAATTCAGTGGTCATCAAAATGCCTAGAGCTGTTACAATCAACTCAGCCAAAAAAATTGCTCATATAAGTATTTATAGAAAAACAACAACAAAAAAGTGTAAAGTTTTCATTGATGCAGAGTGTACATTCTCTGTATCGTGTGTATATGCATGACATCTCTGTGGGGGAAAGTAACCCCAAACTCTCAAAGAAACAAAACTGTTCTGAGACATCACGTGAGAGCATTTCTGCGTGAGCTCATCTGAGCTGTTTATTTTATCAGAATACTATAAAACCCTGCCTCTAAAAAGACCACATAGTCAGGAATAGCCTGCAGAAAATCCTTCATTCACCATCTATCCTAATCAACTTTATATCTCTGCCAAGGGGATGTTATGATGTCAGAAAGAGCTCACACGAAAAGGGAGTAAACATCCCTGCAGCATTTTTGGTCAAATCAAATTCACAGAAGTAATATCTCTGCTAAAATGAGATAATGGCCTCGATAGGAGCGTGAAGAGATGGCAGGCCTTACTGTCCAGTGAGAGGTCATTTAACTTTCAGCAGTGGCTTACGAGCAATGTCCAGTGGACCGCAATGGATACCATGCACCACCATGTTCAGCTTTCCTCAGACCGGAATCACATCTACAGCTGAGGGTGTTGACAAGGTGTGTATAATATTGTCTCTGCCAGGTACACGAGAAACGTAACAGAATGCCAAATCAAACGTTTGAAGGTTGCGAGAGTAACAGCTGGATTTAGAGCGTTCAGGCATGAAATTGCCCACTCGAGAGCACATCACTGTACAAAATGCAACTGCACAGCTTTCTGACTGGTCAGGCCGCGTCTACTCTTCGAGTATGGATGGATCGCACCACGCTGATCCCTTGTGCTCAGAGCTGCTTTCGTTTCTCGAGCCAAAGGGTCCATTGCTTGATTTAAATGAGCAGTACGAGTCAGACGTTCTGGAATAGTGCAGGGAGCTAGCTGTAATGCAAGGAGGCAACGGCGTACAATTCAAAGAGCTAGGGCTGCTTTTTTGTGGCTGAATTTCATGAAAAAGTATATGAAATACAGCTGCTAAAGATGTATTATTAATACGAATAATCCTTGATTACATTTCCCCATTTATTCCATTACCCATCTATTTTCCTCTCAGGCCCTGCCAATGGATCCCGGGGCAATTCAATAACCGTGTTTATATCAAACACAGCATCACTGTGCCACAGAATGTGCCCTGAGGTACAGCATTAAACATCACCAGACGTATGGAACAGAACCATCTCTAATGTATGGCACAGACCCATTTCTCCAATAGGGTGCAGACCAGAGATACACTATCAGTCCAAAAGGCTTCTATGCGTTCTCATGCTTCTCTGGATGGCTTCAGGATAATAAAAGCAGTTTTGTCTTTTGTATGTAACCTCTAATGGCACAAGGTAAAATGCGAACTGTGAAACATCTGCTCTCATTTCACGGGACGGTGGCCAACATTTTGTGAATAAAAGAACGCCATGTTCAGAAAAACAGGTAATCAATACTTCCATCTTCCACCAAGGGAAGCGAAATGAGTTAGCGAGGGACAAACTGGAGGGAAAATCAACAGGAAGTAACTTACAAGTGCAGCTCATTGAAAGGGAACTCATACAGCGCGGGGTGGAAAACTTTCTTGTAGAAAAAATGCCATAAATCTAACAAGCAATTAAAATGGCAAGCGGCAGCTAATTTGAAAAAAGGGAGATAAAAATTTTGTTCCCATTTATTTTCACCGTCTGTTGAAAATTGTAGATGTACCAAAATGCAATTTCAATCCCTGACGTACGGTACATTTCTGATACGTGTCTGTCTGGCTTCTAACACACGACACAGAGCAGTGAGGAGCACTGCAGGCAGGTTTATGGCTCTGAGTCGGGGACGAGAGGGGTCAGCCTGTGCTCTCTCTCATTTACCAGATTGGAGTGAGGCCCTCCTGAGACCATGTGACCTCTCCCTCCCAAAACACCATTAGACGTCTCATGAAGCAGCATGGCGTCAACAGGGTGGAGAGCAGAGCCAATGCACAGAGCTGTCAATCACCAGCCAAGCCCTACCTCCCACACAGAGCCTTATATGAGAGCGACCCATATCCACACATCAACGACTCGCTGGGCCAGCAAAATCAAAAACAGCTTGCGCTCGAAACAACAAAAAAAAAAGCCCTGAATCGAAAGAAGGGGAAATCCATTTCCATACAGGCAAAAGAAAACACAGTTATATGCAAGGAACAATGGGGATTAAAAAAAACACACCATAATGCCCAAAGCCCATTAGAGCAGCGATATTTGCGCTCAGTTTTGGGAGGCTTGTTCGAGGCTCTGCTAATACACAGAGAGGAATGTAATTAAGTGAGAATGGTCTTGATTACCTCATATCTCCAGTGTAAAATCTTTGAATGAAAAATTTGGGGCCAGAAGTGGTGGTGGGGGGGGGGTTGAGTGATTGCCAGAGCGACCGACAGGACCCAAGAGATAAATGTTCGCCTAGCGCAGTGCACGTAGCAGAGGTACGCCACCTCAGGCAGGCACCGGCAGCAAGCTTCCCTGTGTCCTCACTGTGCAGTGTCAGCTCGATCCACCAGGCCCCACTTTTACCTGTCAGGATCATCACGCTCAGTGTCCGCAGTCAGCGTTTCCAAAGAGCCGTGTCCCACTTAGAGCAGCGATTGATCTGACACCCTCCAATTCAGGCCCTTTATCAGCAAAACCTCGTTCGTTATCAGAGAATTATGCTACTACCTGACACAGCCTCGGCTTTGGTAGTCCAGAACTGCCTGAGGTACAGTGTTCGTACAAGACTGTATTCTCATCATTACCCCAGCTATTGAAAATGAGCAACAGCGCTGAGCCATTAACGGTGTCTGTTTCAACTGATTTATTTAGGATAACAATGGTAACTTTAAGAGGAGAAATAAAGGCGTTTTTGTGGATGATTTTTTGTCACTTTTCCTGGGTTTCATTCCCCTGGAGCTTTAATCTCCGCCTAAGTCCATTCCAGCTCTTCTGTGGAAAGGTCAAGACGGGACCAGCAGAAGATCTTACACGGTGAGACCGAACCACCGAGCTCAAGAATTTCACAGCTGAGGAAGTCGCCGCATCGTCCGAGGTTAAGAGCGAAGGAGGCGAAAGAGAGAAAGAGGAAAAACATCGCTCTCAGCTCAAAGGCTTTTGGTTAACCTCCCGTTTAAACAATACAGAGCAGAGGCATTTCCTGTCAGGGGAGTTGATGGGAAATTCTGGGCAAACAAGTTAATTCATGAATGGGAGCGCACTGAAAGGTCCACGGCGGTGACCTCCGGGGGTCACTCAATAGACTGCTGCAGTGGGAGAGACATAAACCTGCTGCCGGATGGGTTTATTTTTTGGGAAATCCGCTGTCATAATCCTCGCCTCCTCAAATGGACTGGAGAGCGGGCCGTTTATAATATCTCATTCCCACATCTAAACTGTTATCAAACATCTGGCCACCGCTTCACATTTATTTTGCGAAAGCGTCAGGCGGCTTCTAACGGCCGCGCGGCTCTCGAGAGGCTCCGGCGTTTGAATGATGATGAGACTCTTCCGTTCACAAGCCCAGGGGAAATGGAAAAAACCAGGGCTCATAAAACCTCAGAAAATTAAATAAAAAAACATTCACAAAGAGAGAGATAAAACACTCAGCCCTTTCGTCATTTTCAATTTAGAGAATGTAAAATGAGGGTGGTGTTAAAGCGCAATGCGGTGTAAGAAATGTAGGGCGTGAAAAAACATCGGCATAAGAGCTAAAGGAAAAGATTTCTCATCTCCCGCCCCACTAACAGCTTTATTTTATCCCTTCTTTATTCAATTTGAGAATTAATTTCTCTATTTATAGACGAAAATGCCAGAGTGCAGTTTAGCGTTGATGAACGTGCTGGCCTGCGGTCTATCCGCTTCATGCTAAATACACAAGGTAGTATCCAATCCCGACTCGAAACAGCTGACGCCCTTGTTTCCGTGCATCTCTGGATGGTTAATTGGCATCAGAGAGACAAAAAAAGTGAAACGATGAAACATTTGCTGACACGTTTCAACTCAAAAACTTGCTTTGTGAGCACCTGTCTATTAAATGGGAGTTTTCAGAGGAAAAAACGGCTGACCAGTTAAAAAAAAAAAAAAACATGTATGTGTCTCGTACATATCTTATGCCTTTTCACAGTTTCAATTCTTTTGCATTACAATAAGCATTCTTGGAAACAAAGCGAAGAAGACACAAAGAAAGTTTTGACAAATAAAGGCAACTGCTCGGCTCTTGCAAGCAAGTCCAGATAATTCAGTTGTGAAGCTGTTACTCCTCAGCTGAAGTCTGGTGATATTAAATCAAATAAATACTGGGCTCCATCTGAAGGCTATAAGCAATTACATTCAATTGACTGCAGTACATCAATATAATTACAGATATAACCAGCCACACAATCATTCCTTTTGAACTGTGCTCTAATTGTCCGAGGTAATTATTTCAGACGTGATAAAAGGCAAAAACAATAAAGGAATGCGCATAAACTTCAAAAAGAAAAAAAAAAAATCAAATGATTTCAACAACCAAATTTTTCCGTATGCAGGAACAACACGATTATGCGCAAAAAATAGAACACAACTGGAACGCGAGTGACAATCATCAAATTACATGGTGTCATTGCCCTCGCTTCGTTTCTGCAAGTCGTCACTCCTGACAGCGTACGGACAATGAACCCCAAAGGGGACGAAGGTCGCCTTGTTTTTCAGGGTTCAGCGGTATTCTGAAGTAACAAGAGGAAGCAAGCCCTAAATATGTCTATTTTTATAGCAGGGAGAGCTTAGAGAGGAGGGGTGTACAAGAGTAATTCGGGCTGTTTGGGAGCGGAAATGATAAGTGAGGACCCGGTACTTAACCCCCTCAGCTCACCCCCTCCTCTGCCCCATTTCGTCTTCACGTTTCCTCATTTGCAATGGTAGAAAGGCAGACAGACAGAATTCATCCAACAGTGTCGAGACGAGCTAAATCAGAGATCAGAATAAGAGAATGAAACGGAATAATGCATGTGCTCGCCCGATTCTGCGCCGGCTGACTGACAATCACACGTTCGGCCCGAGCGCTCCGTTCTTCGATGTTGCTACTCGTGCCTTCAAAGAGAATTTTTCTCTGGTGGAGGTCCCTTCAGCTGGGGGGGGGGGGGGGGGGGGGGGGGGACAGAGAGGCTGCGAGCGTAAACACAGGCCCGTAATGGCCGCCGTGCACTGGCATCCAGATGCGTTAGCGCGCTCCGCTCTCGAATGCGCAGCCCCAGATCCAGATGAGCGATGGCGGAGCCCACGCCCTGGAACCGGGCGGCAGCTGTTCGCGATTTCAGAGGAAGGTTACAGAGAAAACAAACACGACTGATGACTGAGCTTTTCATCGAACTGATGTCGCAGTGACTGCTTACGGAGCGCTAGCCTGATGGCGGGTTTTCTCAAGGCAGTCTCACCCCAGACCAGTGCGAATGAGGGGAAGGACCAGTTGAAGAAATCCTTAAACTGATCCTTAAAGTCATTTTCAAAAGTGGAGGCTCAGTCATTATACTATAATATGCATGTATAAACAATTCTTTCCATTTTTTGTTGCCATTTTGGGGACTTCTGTCCTTCAGCTACTCTGCTCGCAGACTTTCTGAAAGTACTTTCTTTCCTCCAGAAAGAAACCGCCAAACAATTTAGATGAACTGAAATTAAACACTAAACCAACATCACAATTTAATGACAAGCCCTCCATGGCATAAATCATCATAATAAATAGCTTTATGGTGGCTACTCTCTCACTCACATATACAAATGAAATTCAAAGTCAAAATGTCAAAATGTAATTGCATACACACTGAGAAATATAATCCTTTAATGACTTCTTTATTTACTGGCTAGCACACTGCGCCGTCTGCATTGTGAGATGTACTGTCTTCAGCCATACCTATTCATTACAGTTCATATAGGATTAGTGCATCATGCCACTTAACATGGAGAGACCAAGCTAGGCACACTAAAGTGAACACAGTGGCTTGCCTGCAGAGCATGAGCGGTGCTAAATCGTGCACTATCCCATATTAGCATGGTTTTCTTCTCAGCTCTTCTTTGCCATCATTCGCATTTAAGAGAATTTGTACAAAAAAGAGAGACTGAGGAGGAAAAATGCTTAACCGCATAAAACCTACAAACCCATATTTGGGTCTATCAAATGCAGCTGCTGTATTCAAACCTGGGGAATTTCTGGCCTATTCTGAGTTCTAGTGGAGATCCCAAGGTTTGCAAAAATCCCAAATACATCCTGCTGAATTACAGGGATGTGAGTATAAAATGATGTACAAGCTATTGATATTTTCCATTTGATGCAACGCTGCGGCTATAAAAACTTGGCTTCCTGGATTTGAGTATGTGACTCAATATACATGTGATGTAGCTTCAGTGCAGCACTGCAAACAGCAGATAGAGAATATGTATGTGACACTTTCCGACAAAACGAGGAAAGAAATGCTTCCTCCGAATTTGAAGCTGAATTTGAAAAACGTACGTGAATAGATAGAGTTTAAGGGGTTAAAATACCGCTAAATGACCTGGCTAATGTGGTGCTGCTCACCAGGCAGCATGTCTAATTTTAAATTACATTAACTGCCAGAATTTATAACGGTCAGGTGAATTTATATTAGGGGTTGGTATATGTGTGATAGTAAATGGCCTGAACTTTCTTTTGGTGTAAGATCTATTAGTAAATAGGAAAATTCTAGATTTTCAGGTTCCAGAAGTCGACGGTTTGGTTTTTATCGTCTTGAGAAGGGTCACCCTCCAAAGGGTCAAAATTGAACTTTTAAGAAAAATAGGTATTTGAGTTGAAATATCTCAGTGCGCCCTCAATAGCCCAGCTTCCTTTTTACTGCACTCAGTCTATATTAGAAGGATTTTTGGAAAATTATGATATTTTTCTGGGCTGCTGAGGGCGCCACCTAAAGGCGGCGCTTGAATACGCCATCTTGGACCAAAGTGGCAGTCATGTTTGAGGCATTCTTTGCTTGCGCCCTCATTAGCCCAAGCTTGTTTATGCAAGATATGATTCTACAACAGCGCCGCCTTGTACTACTCCACTTGAAATTGTATTGGGATGGTGAGGGTGCCGAATTATAGGTGGCGCTCAATTTGGTGAAAATGCAAAAATAGGGGTAATCTGCGGATGTAGATCATGCGCCCTTGCCTCAATAGTAATGGGGACTTGGGCTCAAAGTGCTGTTTCCAAGCACCCCCTATAGGTGGCGCCCTCAACAGCCCACCAAAATTCAGATTTTCTAAAACAGATTGACATCAGTGAAAATGAAGCTGGGCCATTAAAGGCGCACTGAGATACTTCAACTCAAAAACATATTTTTCTTAAAAGTTTAATTTTGGCCTTCCAGTGGGTGACCCTTCTGGAGGCCCTAGCAACCAAACCATTCATTTTTGGAACTTGAAAATTTGGGATTTTCCTGTCTACCCAAAGGCCTTCCACTGAAAAAAATTCAGTCAAATATCTAACAGACATGTATCACCCACTGCCTGAACAGTATAAATTCTGGCAGTTAAACATATTGAATGAAAAACCCAGATCTGGAGACGGGCACATAATATTTGCTCAATTGCCTCGGCTGTTCATTTTGGGTTATATGCATCTCTGCCACTGTGAACTGCAAGGCTCTGAGTTTCAGGTCACTCACTGCCGGTTTACGCTCACCGCTGCCAGAGCCAATTTCCCACGGGCTTTAAAAGAGGGTGTTTGAGCCAGGAGAACTGAACTGTGGGGCTGAATAACGGCTTTTTAAAAATGCGAGTTCCTTTCTACCGATGAAAATAGGTGGGCCCAGACATGCAGAACGGAGACAAATGATAACAGAAATGAAATTTCTATGCAAGAGAGGATCCAGACAAACAAAGACGGGACAGTTGATGTAAAATGTATCTTTTCTTTCTCTCCTCCTCCTCCAAGTAACTTTTCATTCACGGATGCCTGACACATACATGAGGAGGAAAGCCTCTGGTAGGAATCTGGCCCCTTGTGAGGTGGGGGGGAAGGACAGAGAAGAGAAATTAGCAGGGTCACATAGGACTGCTCGAATTTGGCATGCTGTGATGGCACAGAGGAGGTCCATACCATTGCGCAGGCTAGTTCTTATAGCGAACACAACACACTATCGCAATGTTACAATGTAATGCGGAGTTTATGCAATAGCACAATAGCGACACTAATAAGCTTTTGTTTCATTTGGGCTGTAGGCCGCCTCTTGTCACTCGTTGGACGGCAGCAGCCATTGTTATCCTTGGCCCGTCTGCGCCATACTGCCATGGCCGACTTCCACTGGGAGCGCCATTACCCCCTTTGTCGCTTTTCAATTAGGCTTGATTATTACAGCGCTTTAATAGCAGGGCAGCAGTGCACAGCTGGCTCAGTCAGGACAATAGACGGACAGAGTCTTCTTTGTGCAAACCCAGCGGCACTGTGCCGCACTCTCACTTTCGGCACGAGCAGTAAAAGGGGTCATCCATAATGAAGGCCAGGACGAACGCAGCACTTAATCTCAGCCGCGCCGAATTAACGCAGGAGGGAGAGGAGGACCGAACAACACAGAGCCCCATGCAGGGCGAGAGTGTTCGGGAAATTAAGGAGAGAACACGCTCTTCCACCTGAATTCAAACCCAGGAGGAATAAAAGGGCCAAACGTTCGGCGGGACGCTCTCCCGCGATAAAGAGATCCGCGTCCAATCAGCCGAGGGCAGCAGGAGACACAGAGCCCATTACCGGGCCGGCCGCTGCACGATGGCGAAAAAAAAAGCCAATTTATAAATGATCAATTAAATGCGCCGCAATAAAAGGAATGACATTTACAAATTGACAACTCCATGCTTTCCCAGAATTTCGCCCGCTCACCCATTTGTTTAATTAGGCCGTTAGCTAATTCGCCGAACGGCACGGCCGCCCTCCCCCCCGGTCCTAATGGACAGGCTTTCAGCAGACCTCACCTCTCCTGCTCCTGCCTCATTCTCAGGGTGTCCTCCTCCGTCACCTGCGCCTCCTCGTTCCTCAGCTTGGCTGACCCCTTGCGCTCCATTTTGTCTCCCGACCTCTCATCCTTCCGGTGCTTGCCAAACCTGTAGCGACAGCAAGAGGAAACAAAATTATCCCGAGGTGGACGTACACGTTATTTTCTAAACAGCTAAATTCTATCTGGTGAGGTATGACGCCCATGGATTGGTTAATTCTTGGCCCTCAAACCTCACCAGAAAGAATTTTGCAACTTAAAAAGGCAGTGCAATTAAATGCACATTAAAATATTTCAAGTGCACATTCTCAAGACAGTTCATCTAGGTCCACTGGCATTTTTATAACTTCACCAACAATCGCGTTTAAATGTCGTAATATTTTAATAAATGCTCATTTTATATTTCCAAGTCACGGAAGGTTAGTGCACTGATAATGGCCGTGATTCAGACGCATTCCAAGGTTGCAGGAAGTCAACAGAATAGTTTACGACAAAAAGCTGTCTTCATCTTTCTATCGTTCATTCATAGTACAGCAACGGGAGCAATAAGAGGAAACAATTCCATTCCAAAAAAAATTAACACTGCAAAACAAGAGGTTCACAAACAGTTATTCCAACGTTATTTACCTTTTCTCCAGAGTAAGTTCATTTCACATTTTAATGAAGGGATGACACAGAGGGCTGTAAATCCAGTGAGAGCATTACGGGGTGGAAATAACCTCTCTGACGCACTGTGACCAGAGTCCGCAGTGCGTAACGCGCCATAAATCCACGTCGTCTCTTCGTGACATGTAAATGAGTGGGGCCACCGTCTGTCTGTGTTGGAGAACGATGATGAAGAGGCGTGTGTGTGTGAGTGTGTGTGTTTGGGGGTGGGGGGGATGTGCTTCTCTGGGCGACCCTCGCTCAGTAATGACTAAGCTGCTCTCACACACACACTGATTAATATAAATTGGATCCATATCCATCACCGCAGCCGGCTGAGGTCTGGCTTCATCTCTGAGCTAGACGGGCCCCAGGTATTTACTAGAGTTAGCAGGAGGTGACGGCGCAGGAATCCCCATCACCCTCTCTGAGTGAGGTAATGAAGATGCATGACCCCCCTGCTATGGAGGACTGCAGAAGAGACTGTTCCGAGCGCACACTTGGAAAGCTACTTCCCTTTGGCTACCTCTGCAACTGGGCCGGCGGAATGGTTATTTAGACACCAACAGAGTTCACAGACAACAGCACTGAGGGCGCTGAAAGAAGCTAAGAGTCGAATCTGGCACAGGCTAGAATATATAGCCTTTAACTAATCCAACACCTTGATTACACAGTGAAGTGCCATTATAATCGAGAGGATAAGAGTACAATCAATAGCAGATGTGTTGTGACGTAACTAGCGTCTTGCCATGGCTAGCAGTCCTCACTCCATAGCTTTGCATCAACTGGCTTGAGTTCCAGTGAGAAGAGCATCATAAAAAGATCAGAGAAAAATTATCATTGGCTCTTCTGACACAAGCTAGTAACAGTGCTGTAACCCCCCCCCCCCCCCCCCCCCCCCCCACACACACACACACACACACACACACACACTCGATAGCTCTCCCACTGAAAACTCTTCCACTAATTTTGGTAGGTCCATTTTTATGGTTTGGGGTCATAACCCTGCCCCTCCAAAAGGGCCAAGGTAAAAGTCAAAGGTCAGTTTTTTTTGCCCATGAGTGGAAAATGGTCTGATCTACATCAAACCAACACCAAAATTCTCCTCTTCAATGAGTAAAACATAATCCTATCCATTGCAAATCAAAAAGTGCATAGTTTCAAAGATCGATAAGGGTTCAACTGCAGGGGGTCAAGGTCTTTGATCCGAAATGACCTAATTTACTCTATCTCTCACGCTTCAGTCGATATCCACTTGATTTCTATAAAACACATAGAGGAAATCATACATGAAGATTAAAATGATGCTATGATTTTTGACCTTGAGTGGCCCTGAAAGGTCAAACCAAAGAATATGAGATTTCTGAGGGCTACATGTCAAAAACTACAGTATATAGCCAGTTGGTTACAATTAAACACAAACATCTAATCATACATGGAGATTAAAATGACATGGGAACCTTTGACCTTGAGTGACCCAGAGAGGTCAAAACCAAGTGCACATTTGCCCAAATAGTGGATCAACTCAATCAACAGCTTAAGTGTGTGGGGAGTTGGGTTCGCTGTGCCTGTCCTTGCGTCTTGTTTTTATTGTAGAATGCTTTCTTTCGAATGAGATGTTATGGATGTTGGCTGTGGGCTTTTGTGCAATCGATGCTTTGGTGCATTCAAGTTATAATATAGCTAGTTAATTTGCATCAGTGCTTAACTCACTCGAATCTTAATGTTGTAAGCCAGGTCTGAGTACAGTGCTACCCAAATTAATCAGGTCAGCGCACTTCTGCCATATTCAGAGTCACTCTGTATAAGAGCATGTGCTAAATGACCAGACTGTAATATGGTGCAGTTAAAAGCATATCTGCTTCATTACAAATGCAAGTGCAACTGTGCTATTCAAAAGGGAATTTGAAGTGGGCCTAAATGCATGTAGTCAGAATACTTTCACAAAAAGGACTGTGTGTTTTAGAGCACAAACAGCAGGGAATTCAGTTGAGAATCAAATGCAAGTAATTGTACAGCAGCTTGGATATTCATTGATCGTTCAACTCGCACTCTACATGTCAATTTGTGCTTTGCGCATGCAGAAATCAATTATGAAAATCCACTCTGACTACTTAAAAACAAAAAAACAAACCCAATTTAATTTGCTGAATTTAGTAGGGTTGAGAGCATTGGTAGCGACAGCCTCCATCTTCTGCTTCGCGAGTTTCTCAATCTTTGCAGCAAGAGTTTCAGGGGTTCCAGCTTAATTCAAGCCTTTTTTCATACGACTCAGAGTAACAGCCGTACAATTGAACATATTCATGAAAATGACAAAGCCTGGACCAATCCGTTTATTGTCCCACTTCAAATTTAAAACACTGCACTCAAAGAATTGATGAAATTGCTTACTGCTGTGGTGGGACCTCTCTGGTTCACTATGACGGCGGCCTTTGTAAAACAAACAGCAAGGGAAAACCCAAATGTGAAGACAGCGTGCATTACCTGATTAATTAATCAACAAATGGCTCAAGCTCTGCATTAAGAGTAAAAACACTGCTACTTTGGCCCTAATAATGGGAGCGGGGCCATCTATCACTTCAGTGGGAGACAGCTCCCCCCCCACTTCAAGGACTTTTCATTAACCGCCTCAGAAATATTCCTCCTCCTAATTTTAAAAATAAAAAACAACAAAGCCGAGTGCATCACAAAGTTCCAACTTTCTAAACTTTTTTTTAACGCGTAAAAAGGATCGCTGCTCAATATCGGTCATGGCAGCGGCACGTAGCTGTCTGCAATACTCCCATTCCGCATGCTGCAGTGTGGGCCACCTGCGAGATGGACAACATGAAAGAGATCGCTTCAATACATGCTTCAAGGCATAAGCCAAGATGGCAGAACGGCGTTGGGGTGAAGGTGGAGGGGGTAGTGTTTGGAGTAAGGAAGGGAAGGAATGAAATGATAATAGGACGTGACCAAACAGAATGATTAGCATTTTCCCACAGGGTGCTAACGAACGACATACATAAGCAAATAGGGATTGTCAGTTGAATTGGCTAGCATGTCTCACCTATTGTATCACAATGATATCTGACTGCACTGCGCCTCTTAACAAACACTGGTGCTGGACTAAGGCTATCAAAAAATTAAAAAAATCTAACCAAATATGCAGTTCATTGAGACAAACAAGAAAACGGACAATAATGGTGTCTAAAATAAGTAGCATTTTTGGATAACATCTCGTCTAATCTAAAGAGCTGTAAGGTGGGTACCTAACAAAAATACTGTACTAGTTGAGTGGGTGTTTTTTCTTTGTCGAGCCTTTTAGCACAATAAAGCAGCTCTTCAAAGGAGCTGACAAAATCATTGTCCTTGATGCACTGGGGGAACATTTTTTTTGTCTTGGGCATTGAATGTATCTCGAGAGCTCACACCCCTGGGTAGTGTCAGTAAATTCTCTCGGTCCTGAATGAACAATGTGGAGGGAAAAATCTGACTGGCTGAGACGCCTGGATTCCTGTTGGGTGGCCTCAGCTGCTCCATTGATTAGATAAGGAGGTGGGAGTTCCAGCCTGCCCACAGCGCTGATTAGCATTTTGACAGGAGAGCGCCGCAAGGATTTCTTAAAATCCCCCACCAAAATAACTTCAGCTCAGACATGCCAACAATAGCGCATGCCTGCGTGCAACTGTCTCCTTCAGCTGAGCAAATAAAATCATTATTTATCATTACAATTAATGAAGCAATAAACACAATTCCTCTTGTATCCATTTGCGAAATCACATAAGTCCCACGGTTTAGGGAAAAATGAACCCGATTGAGCCGTAACACTGCATTCCACAGAAAAAGAGCACTGCCACAGAACAAAATGTTGAAGACGGGTTTTGTATTCATCTGTGACCTTTGTCTCAGAGAAAGCAAGCCCCACTCCTCACTTTGACTGATGGGTTGGTTTTCTGTAAATAAATGGATGCAATGTGACCGCTATAATTAGCTCACAATAGTCCGGGTTGAGAGGTTGAAAAACAACTGGACAGTGTACTTTTTTCTTCCTAAGAATTCCTTTCCTCCATTTTATTTTCCTTACTCAACTTAGTTGTTTAAGTAGTTCAGTGATAGGGCACTAGTTGTAATTTATAATACAACTAATTTAATTTCACTCCCATGCTGGCATTTTATTCACCAGCAACAAGCTTAGCAATTTTTAAATTTCAGCAGAGATGGCTGGTGGAATGTCATTTGTCGCAATTGTGGCCGTCAGAGCACCACCAAGTTATTCAAAAAATGAAGACTGTTTCAGCAGTTGAATAAGTGATCCAACCATCTAATTTTACCAGAAATGAATAGCAATCTGAAGGTAACCACCAAAACACACTCGCTGGTTTTGGGAAGGAACTATTCAATCTAATATGCTGAATTTATAGCTAGAATAGCAATGGAAGTCATCTTGATGGACGATGGGTCCTTATCCCCAGTAAATTGTTTTCTCCCTTGCAGGCTACCAGTGAATACCTGTGACCTGCTTCCCACTGGTTTTTTATCAGTGGCTCTCCATGCGTATCCTGCCACAGGGCCCTAAATCTAACATTATCATCTATTACAACTCTAAAGTGCGCAGAGAGAGAGGACAAAAAATTATGTTACAATACGATTTCAGGAGTAAGATTTTGAAAAATACTAATTTAGCTTGCAGTTCAGGGTGAATGTACTGTGTATTTTGCTGGTAGGTAGCCAAGCGTTTTCACAAAACAAAAGATATGTGACAAGGCCACTTTGCAAAATCGAAAGTAGGAACGTACCTGGTATCATTATATCCCCGAATGCCGAATGGCATTCCGGGGATATTATGTTTTTGGTCCGACCGCCGCCGCACTACGTGTTAACGCGATAACTTCAGTAATACTTCAGTTACAAATTTAAAATTTTGCAGATATGCAAGTATCATAAAGAGGAAGAACTGATTCGATTTTGGACAACTTACGATGTCTGGATTGGCCACCAGGGGCCAAAAACTATTTAAAAAAAATCACTGTTCCGTGATAGCTTCAGTAATATTTCAATTACAAATTTCAAGTTTTGCACATAGGTAAGTATCATAAAGAGGAAGAACTGATTTGATTTTGGACAATTTACGATCTCTAGATTGGCCACCAGGGGCTGAAAACTGATTTACTTGTTAACGCGATAGCTTCAGTAATATTTCAATTAGAAATTCCAAGTTTTGCAAATAAGTAACTATCATAAAGAGATAGAATTGATTCGATTTTGGACAACTTACAATTTCTAGATTTTCAAAACCTGGAAAAATCACTGTTTTTATCATATCTATGGAAATATTTGTCGGACTGACCTCAAATCAAGGGCAAATGAAAGGTCATGACCTGAGGATGTGTCACACGATGGCATTATACCTGTTTGGTTCAAAATTTTGACACAAGGTGGAGCTTTGTCACATAAAATTCACCATTTTTGCTATATCTTTGGAACTATTTCTCCAATTGACATGAAACTATGTGCAACTGCAAGGTTGTCTTGTCCTCATAATTCTTATCCTTTTTGGTCTTTTTTTGCTGTGTAAAGATTACAATATACAGGGAACACTGAATCATATTCCAGCTTTCTCCAGTTTTATTTTTTTTTTAATATTTCTTAAATTCACACTCGAGGGCACTATTTCCAATGATTTTTCTAACAGTTTAAATGTGTTGGCACGATCGCATCAACTTGATACAGTGCTTTGGCTGTGAGCTGCGACCATTACCGAGAAAAATGTATTTGCAACATCATGAGTTGTGATATTACATTACCTGACATTGTAATGTCAAATATTTTGCTGATGAATAAAAAAAATGAACACATAAAAAAATGTTCTATTAGTATGCAAAGACCCTAGATATAATTCCCATGTTATTGGAAAAACAACTGCCCAGTAAATTCAACTTGTATCGTGGTCTCTATTGAGCACAACATTGCAGAGAAAGACGACTTTGAAGACCCCAGTTTAGCAGCGAGAACCCCCTTGTTCCATTTCAAGGTCTGAAACATGCAGTTTAAAAACCCTATAGATTTCTACATCACAAACTGACCAGATTTGCATAGTTTGCTCTTACCAGCTATGACGGCCCACAGGCTTGCTCCACCGCCCCCCCACAGTGCCTCCTTTTTCACCCCTCTATCCCTCAGCCCCCCACTACTCGCCGACTGATGTCTATATAACATCCCATGAACACGTCCGTGGCGAGAGCTAAACTTGCCATCATCGGTCGCGAGGAGAAGCACAAGGCTTCTCAACCAACGGTGGAAGACACCAAGACAATGTGATTGGATTTCATTTTCAACAATAACAAATGATACATTTTTGTAGACTTTCTCCTTAAATGTGTATAAATCTCCCTTTTGGGCAGCCAAGAATATAATCACTTGAAAAAATGGCAAATCGTGGGACCACTAATGTCAAATCCCCATAGCCAAATAAGCAAACTAATAATTAAACAAATTAAAAAAAAAAAAGCCGAGAGCACACAGGAGGCACATGAAACAGGAAATAAAAACTAACCAAATATCTGTGATTTAAAAACTCAAACTCAGATTTGTTTCTCTCATTTCAGCCAATCGCTGGCTCGTCTCATCGTTGATTTAGAGTCCAAGTTCTCCTCTCCAGGCTCCAGACAGGCTGAGAGAGGCCAGCGACAGGTGTGTTTGAATGAAAGTCATTATAATTATTAGGGATTGATCGGTTGTCACGTGTCCCGAAGGACAGGGGGGCCAACTGCACTGCCTCTGCATGCTGTACTGAACGCTTCACAAAGCCAGAGGTGATCAAGCAAAGGGCTCCCTTGATAACTGCAGAAACTAAGCATAGCTTGGAACTCTGTCATAACATCATTCAGATGAGAACAGGCTTAATTCGCAGGGACGGTATTTTTAGACGAGTGAATGGCACCTTCTCACACTGAAAATTCCCTTCAGTGGAGACATAAACGATGACAGCTGTCACCATACCGGAGTCTCACTTTTAAATTGCCGCAATTTTTACATGGCACTTAATGTTTCATCTCGGTGTAAGAGGTTTGGAATAATGCAATCAAGAAAAAAAGGGGTCATTCGCGCTATTTTTTGCAGGCGCAAAAATGTGTCGCGGTAGATCTCGATCCATTTTAAACACACTTAAGAAAAGTATACAGGAAGCAAACTCCCTGGGAGTGTTTTACATGAGCGCCTCTTATATATGCGCAAGTGTGCATGCTTCTTCCATCAGTGCAGTCACATTTATGCTGACAGGAGAGCGATGCAGAACACAGGCACGAGAACAAAGCTTTTCTTGGAAATGGGAAACGATATTGCCAATGGCAGTGAAGCAATAACAGAGGACAGCCCAGCAAACGTCTGTAATGGCCTGTCCAACTCTCCGCTCTGAGAAATGATGCTTGCCACTCCCCGCAGAGATTTAACAGGAGGTGAACACTATTCAAGCGCGGAGCTACAATGCAGCCTTTGTGAGGAGAACTCAGTAGCTAAATACCACCAGAATGTGCGTACATATGGACACAGATTAATGCTATTACGTTACCACCCTTCGAGTGTCTTCAGCGCCAATAAGGGAAATTAATACCTGCTGACGATCAAGGGTGTGAATCCTTTAACATATTTCATACTCTCATTTCAAATACCCTAAAACAGCATTACCGACTTGGGAGAATGTCCTAGTTTTAGTACTGAGATTCAGGTTTTAAGTTTAACCAGTCCTAATGTGAGTAAAATCATTTTTTTTTTAATCTATGATACTCATTTATCACGACTAAGAATGCCAAGTGCACCTCAAGATGAGGAAAGAAACAGTTCAGACAAAAACACTGTAAGCACAGCTAGCAAGAAACATATTGACAGGAACAAATATGTAGCACGGTGAGCCATTCTGCACATTCAAAAACCTTCACTGCAAGCCTGGGTGCGTCATTTGAAAAAAAAAAAAAATTGCTCTAATTTGGTGCGGCCACCCAAATTATGCCCAGCAACGTCACATTGGGAGCATTTGGAAAACATAAAAGAAAAAAAAAATGCTATTGAGAAAAGCATGGGAGTGGCAAGAAAAGGCCACATCAAACCCACAACCAAAAACTCTGAATTCTACTGCAGGCAACGAAGGAGGCTGGTCAGGCATCCGGTCAACAAAATCTGCTGTAACACCAATCGTTCTCCAAGATAAACAGAATATACCAACCACTACAGCTTACTCCTGGCTACGTTAAAAACGCATTAAATATGGCACTTTTATGTACACTGTGTACATCTCCAATGTCGAAGTCAGTAATTCATGCTCTCGCTGAGTTGGGCTTATATCAAGGCCGTCAGAGTCTTCCACAGTTGTGCTTTCCGCAATATATGAGGGCAAATAAAACTCAATGTCCATTTGATCTTCTCAAACCAAGAAATTTTCCTCCAAAAACTGAGTCAAGATGGATGTCGAGGTTCCACATCTTTATTTCCCATGTATGTTATTGATTATCTGAGAAGCAGCTGAACTCATATTTCGTGATGAAGGACAGAATCGCATCCGAGACGACAGGAAATAGTCAGGGAATAGAATGGCATTTTTTTTACCTTTTGCCTGACCTTAAAAAAATCCAAAAAAACCCAGCTCTAGAAATCAATCATTTGTCATGAAAATAGCCGCAAATTTCACAGTGACTAACATTTCTAATTCGTAACATAGACAGTGTTGTTTTGACGCAGCTCAGCCTATTCAAGAGACGTCAGTGTTTCAATGGAGCTTTCGGACCTGGTTTCAAATAAACAAACCAACATCGAAACAGCAAAACATTGTCAATACCTAACTTCCTCATAACTGGTGTTACCAGTAGAGCCTAGACAATCCCAGGCAAGGCATTGACTGTGTGTGATTTGACTGTCTGAGGCATCGTTTGAGAAAACCTGAGTTTTCAGAGAAGGGTCCCGAGTTTTCATTTGCGCACAAGCCATGCAGTGTCTATCCGTCCAATATATCTATGAGAATGCGATTTCAAGGGCAAACTAAATCATTACGGTTTCTGCTCAGCAGACCCGAAAGTTAATGCAAGTCTCCCCTAGTCGGGCCCTCCTGCAGGTCTCGGCTCGTCACAGACCGGAGAAAATAAATAGCTTTACCTCCCTCTAAACAACCTTTTCTATAAACATGGAAGCGCGCGCAGCTACATTTAAATAATGCATGCAAATGACTTTGTTATATGAAGCCGTGACACTGTTTTTCACAGGCAATCGGGACCCCACCCCGGCTCGGATATCAAAGGCAGAATCTTGCTTGTGTAGACGAAGACGCTCTTGCACAGCTATTTCCAGACAGGAGCATGTAATTTTAATAACGTCTTGTTAGGAAGAGAGAGAGTTCACCCCGGTTCCTCTCGCACAATAAGAGTGAGAGAATAAAGAGAACACACCGCGCTCTCGCCAGCAGAAGACATGCCGTGAATACAGTACTTCCAAGTGAAGCTTGTGTACGCCTGAGGAGAGGGGTCCATGAGCAGCTAAGATGGCTGACCCTACGCGTCGCCGACTGGTGTTAATGGAAAACGCAGTCATGGCGCACCTGCGCTGTCGCCGCTGTTCAGGAATACTTTCGAGCTTCTGAAATGTATTGTGGCAGCTTACTCTGCCGATGTTTTCTGCCGCTGCCTGTCGATTACGCCCTCCCCGCGGATCTCATTATCCCCGACTTCTAACGTCAGTCAGCGTTTCCCTGTCAAAGCCGGATTAAAAAGGCCCCTCTGTGCACCTGACAGCTCGGTGGCAACATCCTACCGAAGTGTCGTCACCCAGGAAAGCGCATACGCTCTGGGACGGTTGTTTTTGAATTGCTCGTTCCCTTTTTCCCCTCTTTAAGCGCGTGGAAGCATTTTTTTTCACGTTACTGAAAAAAAAAAATAAATAAATAAAGAAAGAATGCAACATGAAATAAGATAAAGGGGTACAGCGATGAGAGGAATATCGCCACGGATCCGTCAGTGATACGGAGGTGAATAAATAAATAAAGTAAAACGCTGTGACACGGCGAGGCAGCAGCACACACATCGCGCCGAAGCCCGCTATGAATATATTCATGCCATTAAGTCAGCGCTCCAAGGGGGCCTTGAGAAGGCGCGAGATTCACGACAAGTCGAGAGTGAGTTTTCGCACCGGACGATCCCTGGCCCCTTCCGTCCTCGCAGCCGCACAGAGAGACTTGTGTCCCGAAAATGTGAGGACACCGTGTTTTTCAGTTTGACGCGGGTCATGTTGCTCCCATGGAGGACATGCTGTGGCCCGTGACTGAGCTGGGCCCTTTCCCCAGTATTACAGAGACTTTTAATAACTGCCGAACAAATAGGACTGCACTTCGTCCAACTACTGTTATTAAACTAATCTTTCCGGTGCAAAATTCTGGGTGCCATACACCAATTATATGAATTGTAGCAAAAGGGAATGGAAGATCTTTCTCTTCCTCTCAGGTATTTGGTGTTTAGTGCTCCTTTTCGTTTCAGGATTAACTGCAGTGGAGGACTATTTGGCTCAGGGCCATTCTATCCCGGTGGCCTTAACTTCTGTCTTTTCTGCGGGTATCTCCCCAGCCACAAAAACAACAGCGGTTTTTCTGACGTTTTCGTTCCTGACGGAACTCGGCAGGAGGTTTTAAACAAATAAACAGGATACGTGGGCTCAGGAGTCGCTGTACAGGAAGTGGCTCCCCAGAAGATCCGCTACAGGGCGGGACACGCCGTTACCCCGTAACGTCACGCTTTCATCTCATTGGATCCCTCTGTGTTTCCCCACTCACAGAATCCCACAGTTCCAACCGGCACATTCAACAAAGCGCATCGACGAAGACCTCCATAATCCAAGGCCGAAAAACCTGAGGTTTCCACCTGCATCCAGTAGATGTATGCGCTGTGGCAGAACAGAGGGAAAAAATGAAAGCGAGCGCAATTTGAGCGCAGATTTAAACAGCTGTTTTCATCCAGGGCATTTTCGAACCGCACAGGCGAGCGGGGCATGAATCAGTGTACTACATGGTAAGCCATATTTCACAGGACTACAATACAAAAAGCGACCATTGAGGAACATGACATCTTTTAATGTTCCTTATAAATCACAGAGATGGGTGTGTTTGCGTGTGCGCGCCTGCCTGCATTCAAGATTTTTCTTAGTTCATGGAGTGTATGTGGCAAGAAAAGTTCCGTTGAGCGATTTTTACAAGAACGGGTAATTATCATTACTCAATTAATAATAAACTGTTGCATATTCATGCGGCTCCAAAACCTCAAATTATCACAGAGGACAAAGGAAAAGAGAGGTATGAAAGGAGTGGCTATTATGACCATTTTTAACCACTAAAATCAAGGAAATAAAGAAGAGAGGAGGAAGGGGAGGAGATGGAGAACTGAAGAGGCAGACGGAGGTATAGAGCCTTCAGCGGGGGATACGGGAGCCCTTAAAAAAGCCACATTATCAAGTAAAAAGCCTGCTACTTTGCAGCCCTTCCCAAGGAGCAGAAACAGAGAAGAAGAGAGCGAGCGGAGACAGACAGAGGAAGCTGTGCAGAGCTGAAGAGATGGGCGGAGCTGAAGGAGGGGTGAGGTGCAGGGCGATGTGACCTAGTTACATTATTTTATGCTGAATGCTTAATGGAGTGTTCTTCCAGTACAATCCCTCACGAAGGCCCGAGACTCGCTTATAAAGCAGCCCCATATCTGCCGAGGAAAGAGCTGCCGATAAAAAAAACGCTCTAACTTTCTTTTTTTTAATGACGGTATCTATCCACACAATGTGATATTATGCGTATTCAAACAAAAAAGGAAAAATTCAAAAAGCTCGTGTTCTTACATATTAAATTCGAGCTACATTTCCAAAGCCGACAAAACCGCACTTCCTTGCTTTTCATTATTCATGAGATGCGAGTGCGTGCGTGCGTGCGTGTGTGTGTGAGAAAGATGAGTTGGGGAGAATATGGTCGAAGCAAAGATGAAGCATTTGAAATTCTGAGATGTACTGATACATTTTTCATCATTTTTTTTTTCTAAATCATTTTCCACGAAGCGACAGGAGACTGACAGCCATGTTGACTCTGGATTATAAAACATGGATCCCGGCTATTTTTTAAAACTAAACACGAGCTACTATGATTAGCTAACGAGCAACATGCCAATATAACAGCGAAAGGCGCAGTAACAGGCGTTCAGTGAAGCAGTGAGATGAGGCGCGGGACAGTGAAAGGTGAAAGGCTGCCTCAAACGTTAACGCGTCAAGCTGTGCCGAACGATGTTCGCCGTGCGCTGTAATTTTGGGATGGACGACCAGACAAGAATTCCTGATCCGTGATGTTTGCTCTCCCTCCCCCTGCGGGATAAGAGGAGGAGGAGGAGGAGGCGGGGTTTGGGGCAGTGAAGGGAGGATGAGGGGGACGACAGCGGGGGTGGGGTGGGGGTGTGTGGTAGTGCTCTGGTACACTGCGGGGGGGCGGGTCCTGTCAGAAAGGCTTCGCTCCTGTCTCAGGCGCTGGGCCATGAAGTAAAACCAGGGACTGTGGGATCAGCGGCTCTGCACTGCTCTGTTTACTCTCAGACGAGACCAGTCCAGCTCACACACTTGCTCATACACTCACTCACACACACGCTCATTCACTCACCACACACTCGCTTACACACACTCACATACTCGCTCACTAACACGCTCATACACACACTCACACTCAGATGCTTACACACAGACACACTCATTCACACGTACACACACACATGCTCATACACACACAGAAGCACACATGCTAAAAAACTAGCATACACACGCTCGCTTACACACGCCCACACACACTCAGATGCTGACACACACACTTATTCACACAGTTGCACTCACGCAAACTCGCTCACACACTCACTCACCACAACCTCACTCATACACTCACACACACTCACATACTCACACATACAGTGACTCACACACGCAATCGCGCACTCAATCGCAAACTCACTATCTCACACCCTCTGGGGGGCAATGTCAACGGAACTACTCTGCATGTTCGCCCCTCCCCAATGGGGTGCCAGTAAAGGCCCAATTAAACAAGTTCTGTAATAGTGAATCTGAATAGGAAGGTCATTCCCCAGAGAGGCAGAGAAGACCTGATATTCTGGATAACTTTACCCAAAGAAAACCAGAACAAGACAGAGAGACAGCAGATATAGGGACAGAGAGACAGGAGGTATGGGGACAGAGATACGGCAGATATGGGAACAGAGATGCAGGAAATATGGGGACAGAGAGACAGAAGGTATGAGGACAGAGAGAAAGCAGATATGGGGACAAAGATACAAGAGGTATGGGGACAGAGATACGGCAGATATGGGAACAGAGATGCAGGAAATATGGGGACAGAGAGACAGAAGGTATGAGGACAGAGAGACAGTAGATATGCGGACAGACAGACAGCAGATATGGGGACAGAGAGACAGCAGATATGGAGACAGACAGACAGCAGATATGGGGACAGAGAGACAGAAAGTATGAGGACAGAGACAGCAGATATGCGGACAGACAGACAGCAGATATGGGGACAGACAGACAGCAGATATGGGGACAGAGAGGCAGAAGGTATGAGGACAGAGAGACAGAAGGAATGAGGACAGAGAGACAGCAGATATGCAGACAGACAGACAGCAGATATGGGGACAGACAGACAGAAGGTATGGGGACAGAGAGACAGAAGGTATGAGGACAGAGAGACAGCAGACATGCGGACAGACAGACAGCAGATATGGGGACAGACAGACAGCAAATATGGGGACAGAGAGGCAGAAGGTATGAGGACAGAGAGACAGAAGGTATGAGGACAGAGAGACAGAAGGTATGAGGACAGAGAGACAGCAGATATGGGGACAGACAGACAGCAGATATGGGGACAGACAGACAGCAGATATGGGGACAGAGAGACAGAAGGTATGAGGACAGAGAGACAGGCAGATATGCGGACAGACAGACAGCAGATATGGGGACAGACAGACAGAAGGTATGGGGACAGAGAGACAGAAGGTATGAGGACAGAGAGACAGCAGATATGCTGACAGACAGACAGCAGATATGGGGACAGACAGACAGCAAATATGGGGACAGAGAGGCAGAAGGTATGAGGACAGAGAGACAGAAGGTATGAGGACAGAGAGACAGCAGATATGCTGACAGACAGACAGCAGATATGGGGACAGACAGACAGCAAATATGGGGACAGAGAGGCAGAAGGTATGAGGACAGAGAGACAGAAGGTATGAGGACAGAGAGACAGAAGGTATGAGGACAGAGAGACAGAAGGTATGAGGACAGAGAGACAGCAGATATAGGGACAGACAGACAGCAGATATGGGGGCA
Source organism: Gymnothorax reevesii (assembly GCA_029721435.1). Taxonomy (NCBI): domain Eukaryota; kingdom Metazoa; phylum Chordata; class Actinopteri; order Anguilliformes; family Muraenidae; genus Gymnothorax; species Gymnothorax reevesii. The sequence continues at coordinate 126,386,696 of CM056575.1, read as the reverse complement.
GCGAGACAGCAGATATGGGGACAGAAAGACAGTAGATATGGGGACAGAGAGACAGCAGATATGGGGACACAGAGAAAGCAGATATGGGGACAAAGATACAAGAGGTATGGGGACAGAGATACGGCAGATATGGGAACAGAGATGCAGGAAAGAGGGGGACAGAGAGACAGAAGGTATGAGGACAGAGAGACAGTAGATATGGGGACAGACAGACAGCAGATATGGGGACAGAGAGACAGTAGATATGGGGACGGAGAGACAGTAGATATGGGGGCAGAGAGACAGAAGGTATGAGGACAGAGAGACAGTAGATATGGGGACAGACAGACAGCAGATATGGGGACAGAGAGACAGAAGGTATGAGGACAGAGAGACAGCAGATATGCGGACAGACAGACAGCAGATATGGGGACAGACAGACAGCAAATATGGGGACAGAGAGACAGTAGATATGGGGACAGACAGACAGCAGATATGGGGACAGAGAGACAGTAGATATGGGGGGAGAGAGACAGTAGATATGGGGACAGAGAGACAGTAGATATGGGGGCAGAGAGACAGTAGATATGAGGACAGAGAGACAGCAGATATGGGGACATAGAGACAGTAGATATGGGGGCAGAGAGACAGTAGATATGGGGACAGAGAGACAGTAGATATGGGGGCAGAGAGACAGAAGGTATGAGGACAGAGAGACAGCAGATATGGGGACAGAGAGACAGCAGATATGGGGACAGACAGACAGCAGATATGGGGACAGAGAGACAGTAGATATGGGGACAGAGAGACAGTAGATATGGGGACAGACAGACAGCAGATATGGGGACAGAGAGACAGTAAATATGGGGGCAGAGAGACAGTAGATATGAGGACAGAGAGACAGTAGATATGGGGACAGACAGACAGCAGATATGGGGACAGAGAGACAGGAGATATGGGGACGGAGAGACAGGAGATATGGGGGCAGAGAGACAGTAGATATGGGGACAGAGAGACAGTAGATATGGGGACAGACAGACAGCAGATATGGGGACAGAGAGACAGTAGATATGGGGACAGAGAGACAGTAGATATGGGGACAGAGAGACAGTAGATATGGGGACAGACAGACAGCAGATATGGGGACAGAGAGACAGCAGATATGGGAACAGGCAGACAGCAGATATGGGGACAGAGAGACAGCAGATATGGGGACAGAGAGACAGTAGATATGGGGGCAGAGAGACAGAAGGTATGAGGACAGAGAGACAGCAGATATGCGGACAGAGAGACAGCAGATATGCGGACAGACAGACAGCAGATATGGGGACAGAGAGACAGCAGATATGGGGGCAGAGAGACAGCAGATATGCGGACAGACAGACAGCAGATGTGGGGACAGAGAGACAGTAGATATGGGGGCAGAGAGACAGTAGATATGGGGACAGACAGACAGCAGATATGGGGACAGAGAGACAGTAGATATGGGGACAGACAGACAGCAGATATGGGGACAGAGAGACAGTAGATATGGGGGCAGAGAGACAGCAGATATGCGGACAGACAGACATCAGATTGGGACAAAGTGTAAATTGTGAATAAAATCAAAATGCAATGACTTTCAAATCACATAAGCCAAGATTTCAATAGAACATGGATAACATTTCAAATGCTAAAACTGAGACATTTTACATTTTCATCCACAAAAGCTCCTTTCAAATTTTCTGGCTGCAACAGGTCTCAAAAAAGTTGGGACACAGGCAAAAAAAAGGGCTGAAAAAGCTAATAATATATAAGAGAATCAGCTGAAAGAACATTTCGCAAGTAATTAAGTTAACTGACATCAGGTGTGAAACATGATTGGCTATAAAAGGGATGTCTTAGAGAGGCTGAGTCTCTCAGGAATAAAGATGGCCCTCGGCTCTCCAATCTGTGAAGGCTTGCGTAAAAAAATTGTGCAATACTTTAAAAACAATGTTCCTCAACATGAAATTGCAAAGGCTTTGAAGGTCTCATCATTGACAGTGCATAACAGTGCAAAGAGGGGAAAGACCACCCCTCCTGTTATCAGCATTCAGTTCAAAAGCCTGATGGTATGGGGATGCATTAGAGCATATGGTGTGGGACACTTGCATGTTTTTAGAAGCACCATGACTGCTGAAAGGTATATAAAGGTTTTAGAGCAAAATATGCTCCCCACCAGATGATATCTATTCCAGGGAAGGCCTTGCGTATTTCAGCCGGACAATGCAAAACCACATACTGCAGCTTTTACAACAGCATGGCTTCATAGTAGAAGAGTCCGTGTGCTGAACTGGCCTGCCTGCAGTCCTGATCTTTCACCGATTGAGAACATTTGGCGCATAATTAAACAAAAAGTCCATCAAAGGAGACCCAAAACTCTCCAGCAGCTGGAAGCCTGTATTAAACAAGAGTGGGATCAAATTCCAATGGCAAAACTCAAGAAACTTGTCTCCTCAATGGCCAGATGCCTCCACTCTGTTAAAAAGAAGAGGGGATGCTACACCATGGTAAAAAGGCCCCATCCCAACTTTTTTGAGAACTGTAGCAGCCATTTAATTTGAAATGAGATCATTTTGTGGATAAAATTGTAAAATTTCTCTGTTTCAACATTCGTTATGTCATCTTTGGTCAATTGTGAATAAAATACTGGCTGGTGTGATTTGAAAGTCCTTGCGTTTTGATTTTATTCACAATTTACACTTTTTCCCAAATATTTCGGAATTGGGGTTGCACGTTAATGTGCACACTAATAAAACGATTATTATCGGATTACTGGAGTTATCGGATTATTCAAGTGGTCATATAAACGGCAAAGTGATAATCATTATCAGATAAAGGCCGTTGTCGGTTTTTGAGAAATCCGGTAAACACACCTAGATTTTTGCCCAATAATCTGTTTATTCTGTGCATGTATGCAACCAAAGCTGATTTCTTTCGTTTTTTTTTTTTTGTTTAATTGCGCATATGTGGAGGGCAAGCAGCAGCAGTAGCAGCAGAAGGAGACGACAGTGATAACGAAGAAGAGCCGGAAACGGAAGCGGATGTAAATGAACATGGCGAGCTCAGGCGCCGAGACGCACTTCTGGAGTGAGGCCTGACCCAGTGCCTAAATTCCACGTGCGGCACCATGTTGGGAACGGAACAGGAAGTTTGCGTTTTACGTCATGTGCTTGGAGAAAAATCAGACTATTTGACTGAATAATATAAACCAGGTTTTTCCAGATATCGGTTTATTAAAGTGCAAGTACACGCCTCAAATCAGATTATTGCCATTTTTGGATTATTCCCAATTACCGGATTATGATGTGCATGTAAACGCACTCAGTGATATAAGATATCAGTTCAAAGCTGTTGAGAATTAATCATGTGGGGACCACATGATAGGTTCTCAACAGCACAAGATAATTGTAGCCCCCGGACGAAGTCAGGACGGCTGAACAGATTTGTGAATACCCTTTGACGTGCTCATAAATGAATACAAAAGGTCACAAACAAAATCAGCCCCTGTACCACTATGCAGAAAAGCACTACAAAATGGAGGAACGCTTTCTAAACATAATTACTGGATAGATCATCTGCATATTCACAGAAGGGGAATAGAGTGTTTCCACAAAATTGCACCACCGTATCCATTTTTAAAGCATTAACAGTCAAGGTCACTACACTTCGGAGGAACAGATTCACAATTAAGGCATACGTAAATTATCCAGACCATTAAATATGAATTACAGATTAATACTTTATAGTTTTTAAACAGGTACATAATCACTTTTTCATGGTTTATTGTGCAAAGCAAAACAACGAAGATGGTGTTTATCCCGCATTATTGCAGGCAGAAATACCCAGCTGATACGAAAACAATGAAGCTTAAAAACAAGTTAAAACTGCTCATTTATCTTAAATAAACAAAAATTTGAAACAATCTGTTGTTTTGCTCGATTTAATACATGAATTCAACCTCTGCAGAGACCCCATACAGTACAGAAGAATACATTCAAGCAATCAATTTACGATGTTCTTTCTCCTCACAGTTTACAAGCAAAAGATATTAGGAACTGCCCTACTTTTAACTTTCATTAGTTCGTACTTTCTTTGCCCTGTGAAAGAAAGAAATAATGGAATGTTCAAAGCAATATGCAAATATGCTAAAGAAGCAAAAGACATTTTCTAATGAAAATAACCAGAGAAGCAGTTTATCAGTGACATAGTCGTATGAGACGGTAAAAAAAAGATGATGCAATTGCTTTGGGGAATAAAAATGCAATTAAAACACTCAGCATTATGTATAACGAGGAGAAATGACGCGGACGATCTGCGCTCGCCCTCAATAAATATTCTGAGATACTGCACAGGGACAGAAAAAAAAAGCTGACGCATTTAATTTCCAGTTTGCCGATGTTACGGCTCACACGTTCAGTCTCGTTTGGGAGGGCGCACTGGAGAGGGCTGTGGAAGAGGCATCGGCATATAGAATTTCGTTCAAGAGAAATTTCAAATTCAATTAAGGCCGTTCGTCCCCTTCCTAAGCCCATCCAAAGAAACAGTGCCGTGCAATCGTTCCAAATGCAATTGCGTGATCGGGATTTAATAGCAACGCAGCTGTCTCGGATGACACTCATCAAATCGCCGGATTGTCCCCAGCCCCCCTTTTGTTTGGCTATGTGGCCTGGGCCCAGTCCTACTAATTCAGTCACAGGGTGTCTTTGAAACGATGTTTAACATCCACGGTTCGGTCCCTGACCGCCATTCACAAAAAAAAAAAAGAAAAAAAAAAAACAGTCTGGCGCGGCGCTTTTTGCAATTCCGTTATTATTCTCACCGCATTCATAATCTGCTTTTTATTCAAAATCATTTTTCTCTTCTTTCCCCCTCTCCTCGGAGCCGAGGGAATATGATTGGCAGCGGGATAATGGAATATCAGAGATGCAAGACATATTTGGCGCACACTCTGAGTCTAATTCACCCCAAAGTGCCCCTTGTTAAGCGCAAGGCTCTACATCGATTGCATGGCAGGGGACTGCTTAGAAGGGAAAAAAAATAGAAAGAAGAAAAAAAATATGATGCGCGCTCACATGAACCTCATTGGGCAAATTCCACTATTTCTTCCGTTTAGCTCGGCGTTTGATCATGATCAGAAAGCTTGGCGAGGCAGCTAAGACGTGCAATTTATGGCGCGTCCCCTCTATTTTTCATGAGGTTTTTAATGTTTATAAATCACACGGCTTATTAATCAGCCTGCCGTTATGAACAAAGCCAAGTGTTACGTCCCACATATGTGGAACAGCCACAGATTTTGACACGTGCATTCAATGACTCTCCAGGAATGCAACGCATCTACAAAGTGCTTTGTAAGTATTTTGTTGGCGACGCAACAATGGATAAAATTACCACAAGGACATCCCGAGTCGTTTGATCCATCAGTTCCAATTCTGTCACACCTAGGAACTGGCAACAAAGGCTGTTGATTCACACACAAACGAGACTCTTTACACTGCAAACCTGCCGTTTTCACCGTTGAACGCATTAGTTTTCTCAGCGTTTTGGAGCTGTCAGCACATCTGTCACCGATAATTGCAGTTACGTCTGAACAGCGGCCGATGACACAATGAGCTTGTCTCGCGAGCGAGCGCGCGCAGAGTACGTGCTAACGATCTAAGCGCCCTAATGTAATTACGTGTCGGTGGGCGGCCATCATGTACAGTATGGCACAGTAGGGTCCAGAGTGTGTGCATCTTCCCTGCTTCAGTCCAGACGGCAGGGTCTCTGCGCCTGGGTGGGGAGTAAAGTCAGTGAGGTCCTCAGGAGCACAGCTTCCCCCCCCGTATGGATCTGAATGCTGAATGAGGCTCCCCAGGGGACTAGCTGTCAGTCGACTTAGTGATGTCACATGATGCCACTTATCACATAGGCAGGAGTGGCCGGCTGAGGCAACCGCTAATGAAGCGCTGAGGAGAACAAGTGCATGTGCGTGAGCAGGCAAGTACACATGAGCGTGTGCGAGAGTGGGATGTGAGTGTGAGCGTGTGTATGCGAGAGGGACGGTGATTGTGTGTATGCGAGTCGGACTGCGTGCGAGTATGTGAGTGGGACTGAGGCGCGTGCATGCGTGTGTTCGTGTACGCGCTCGTTCATCTGTGCCCGTGAGGCCTCCGATGTGCCCCAGTTCACTCTAGTGCACTCATTAGAGCACTCCTCAGAGAGCCCAATGAAACCCCACATTGCTTTCACGCAGCCAATCACAGCCCAGCACTGATGTGCTCACACACCCACACACACAACTGCAAACACGCAAGTCAAAGAGAACATGCACATGCATGACCAAGCTCAAAAACATGAACCAGGAACGCACACACACTGCAGATATAACACAACCATGTACACAGACACAAGTGGAAACTCTCACAAACACCGCAGATGACAATAAAAATATAATATAGGCATCTGCAAATACAAATAAATATAGGCATACAGTCTGATGTGCACTGACTAAAACATACAATTAGGCGCACAAACACATAAAAGCCCAGAATAACCCATTTTCCCTTCCCCTCCACTATAATCCTGCGCAGACACATGCGTACACATGAAACACAGCCAAACTGACATGCAAACAAATGCATTTTGGCACATGGGTAAAACAACAGCTAATTAAAGAGAGAAAATAGGCCTTGTTTGGCCTTCAAAGCTTGAGTGGAGGGCATTATCAAGCTACATCGGCCATGCTGACATGCAAAAGGCCCCGGGGTGAACCGCACACATCTAAACACTCCTGATAAGATCAGTATCTAATGATAATGTTCACTCACAAAGGGCTACGACACACGATAGTTATTAGAATAATGGCCGCCTATTAGATGAGCTCAACACTGACATACTGCACTGTGAGGTTGGAAAGCTTTTGGATAATAATGATTTTAAGGGGACGCGATTCCTGAAAGGGTCACTCAATATATATGTAAATGCCTACAAATTAAAGCTGAATAGCAGGTCAATAATTATATGAGGCTATTTACAACCATACTGAGCGAACTGTGTCGAAATTACAGCTCTTTAAAGTTGTTAATGCATACTGCAAATACTTAAGGAATTCTCTCTACTGTACAATCACAGCCACTGTTTTCCAAGGTCCCGGAATATCCTTCGACAAACGAGTACATTTATTTACTAATGACTCCATGGCACGGAGCTGTAGGGTTTTCCGCTAGGCGCACAGCAGAGGCTATTTCACAGTGAGGTGGTCTCGAGTGCTTGGGCAAGGCAGACTGTGAAATGAGCTCCTGTTCCTCTCCCTCCTTTTCTCTATTACATCAGCCTCCTCTCCGCCGGTGTGGATTCTAATGCTCTCCTAATCAGCATCTCCATTAAGCACGCAGGGGAAATGTTCATCAGGAAACCCGCTTTCGCTGCGCATGCAGACGAGCCCAAATTGCATGGTATCGGAAAACGCCTTCGAACGTCTGCCGAGACCGATGGGGTCAGGGGCGGGGGAGAGAGGCGGAACGGCAAAAGCCGACTCTGTTGGAGCGAGGGCCGTTTGTGCCGAGAGGGGGGTGCGACATGGCGAAGTCGAAATGATGTGGAAGTCAAGCTGAGAGTCGGCAGTGCGCGGTGCTGCCCCCTGATGGGTGGTAGAGGTGGTGGTGGCAGGGAGTATGTTTGTTTGTTGGGCTGTGAACGTAACGACAAGTGTGTAACGGCATCTACTGGTCTCTGTTAGGGACTCTTCCCTGAGTGTCCATCCTGTGGTGCATCTCTCCACTTCCCTCCATAACCCTCTCAGAAAACAAAGGGCGGACATGCATGGGTGTGTGTGTGCGTGTATGTGTTTGTGTGTGTCGACATGAACACGCACTTCTTCCTATGGTGTATCCCCCCCATTTCTCTCTATAAACCTTTCACAAACAAAGCAATAATGGGCATGCAAGCCTGGGTGTTTGCGCGTGCGTGTGTGTTTGTGTGTGTGCATAAGTAAATACTTATACCTGAGTTGTATCTCCCTATTGCTACTTAAAAAATCTCTTTTAAAGTGTGTGCATGCTTTGGCATTCATGTGAACAAAAATTCTTTTGCCCATTTTTATTAATGGCCACTATACTTTTCTTACATTTTCTATTTGCAATGTTACCACTCGTCCTCAGAAATGCCCCTGTCTGCTCCCCTCCCTTCTTTAATTTGCGGGAGCTGGATGAGAGTGCAGCCCAGCCAGTGAATTGTGAACTTTGTTTGCATACTTGAGAGAAAGAGGTCTCAAAGCGAGCCGGAGAAGCTGCCAGTTAAACCTGAACCTTTAAACACCGCTGACATGGACGGATAATGAAGAAATATCTTCTCCCGCAGAGGGGATGCACAGCCCTCCCTCACGCCAAACCCAAATCAAATGCAAGACGTGCCCTGACAGCACTGATCAAATCTGCCAGAAGCTCGTGCGTCACGGTGCATTTATTTGAAAAAATTTTCAAACGACAACCCAGTGGAGAGTCCTTTTCGCACTCGCGTGCGTAATTACTCCTAGCGATGCCCCCCCCACTGCATGCCATGTAAAACAGCATCAAGGCGAGAATTACTCATAGGGGCTCGGATTCCTCAAATACAACCTTGGAATGCTTGTCATATTTATTGTTCGTTATGAAGCCGCACGTGGTGATACTCTAACTAATCCCATTACGCTAATCTGCGAGAGACGACTTGCGGCGCGGTTGCAGTGGCCCGACAACCCCTGTGTAATTTATGCGAGATCTAAATGAACATCAAAATAATTAACTTTGGGTTCAGTTTAATTAGCCATAAGGAGATGGTATTTGCAGTGCCTCGAAAATCACAGCTTATCCTTGCTTGTCCGCCGAGGGCATGTGCTGGAAAGAAAGGCCCTTCAAAGGGGCTTGCATTAGTGGTAACTTTTAACATATACAAAAAAAAAAACGATCTCTGTTTTCAACAAGAAAACTGTGAGTTTTCCAATGCGAGTTATTCCCTGTCTAATTGTCTTATAGTGAGTCGATTTGCGAAGCAACTGTGCTTCATAGAGAACAGAGATATGTTTGCGGATAAATCGGAAGCAGGTTACATCACAGAATCCCTTATGCATAGCGAACGATTTCGAACTGGTCGACTGTATCGTGCAGAACACAGCCCCCAACTGTAAAACAAGGGGGCTCCAGCCAAAATCATTTTTTTGGGCTGAAACAGTTCTCCCCACAACTGAGAAGCCAAACTACTAAACCACAGTCATGGTGCTGTCCAACCGCGTGTTCCGTATGGTGAGCATTCGACATGCACCATTGCCAGAGCTGACCGGCATGGGGGAAAGAAGGAGTAAATTAATTGACCACGCGCGGCCATGACCGGTGCATATGCTCCGTATGTGTTTGGTGTGGAGCCGCATGAATAAAACATGGGGCTCTTATTAAAAACATTCCTGCGCTGAAAAGCCCAGGCGTTGAGCTTTTCTCTGGACGGCAGCACAGCCGGAGTTCAGGTGGAGGGCCGCTCATTAATGCAGGTGCAAGAACACGCTTTCTCTGCGTGAAATGATTTCAGGCGGAGGGAGGGGAAAGGCCGTTAGCGCTGGGCTTTACCTGAACATGTCCCCCAGCCCCTTCAGCATGCCTTTCTTGGCTTTGCTCTTGTCCTTCTCTTTGTCCCTCTCTTCTTTCTTCCAGTCCTTCCCTCCCTTCTTCCCGTCTTCTTTTGCGCGGCCGCTGCCGTTCACCTGTCTCTCGGACGTGCCGGAGAGCGCGAGGTCAGCGGCCGTGGAGATGGAGTCTCGGCCTGAGCGCGAGCTCTCTTCTGTATCCTCTTCCACTGAGAGAGAGAGAGAGAGAGAGATGAGGGGAGAGACAGACAGACAGAATGGTGGAAGGATACAGAGTGGGATAAACAGAGAAAGAGAGAAGCAAATAGAGGGAATTAGATGCCTTAGTGCTCTGTTTTTACCAGGTTTTCTGTCAATTTTATAACAAAGGCTATATATGGAAATTGTATCAGAGCAGAAAGTGACAGGAAAATAAACCTGAGGATTTTTACGGCAGGATTAGCTTCGGGAGGTCTGGCGTAGAAACATGAACTGGAAATAACAATGCATAAATAGTATACCATGGTCATTCCTTAAAAATTACAAATCACAAATGGAGACAGAATGTAATGTGTAGGTTTAGGTGGGTAACACGGGGCCTTTTTTATGTGCTTTACGCCTAAATTCCTGAGGGTTTGCAGAAGAATCGTACCGAGCACATGACGGGCGCAGGTCAGCAGAGTCTTTCTTTTGCGTCTATTAGTTTTCCTTGGTGAGGGAAAAGAGGTGTGAACGATGGGAACCTTGAGCACAATAAAGCCAGGGCATGTGCGGAATTCATCGGGGCTTTCAGAGCTGCTATCATTTAATTCAGTGCAGTAAGTTCAAAGGAACTGGCCCAGAGGTTGTGGCTGCGCTTCCCTGCTTTGAATGGCCTCTGCCCGCCTCTGAGTCGTCTCGCTGAGGTCGAGCTACAGTGGTTTAATCCCACAAAGGAGAGAATGGCCACTATTAACAGAGCCAGTTCTCTGCCCAAATGCCATTTGAGAAAGATGAGCTCTAACAAACCCTTTGAGCATTGTTTTTGAAACTCATTTTGGAAATACTGCTCAGTCCTGTAATGTCCAGGAGTCCTTTATTATTTTAAGTTTAAATGATCAAAACATAAGGTTCATTAATGTAAATATATCACTTCTTGGAATATCTGCTGCTAAGATAAGAATGGGCGCTAAACCGAAAGACCAGCGATGACGGATGGACTATCCAGCCATTTTAAATGCTAAACTACAGAACACGACACTTGTGCCACTTCAGAGCTTCACCGTAATACACTTAATACAGAAAATGAGTGTGAACGAGGAAATAAAATCCAGCTGAAAAGTCATATCCAGACCTGACTGACTGCTTAATGTGCCCTAAATTGAAATTTAGACAGTTTAACGCAAACTATTTCCCAACAGTCTCTACACTTTCACGTGAGTCTCAATCTCAGGCTTTTCCTTCTTTCTCTCTCACTTTCTTTCCTAAAGCGTCAGAAAGTTCAAAAGTATTGCGTCAATTCTAACTGCCTTGTTTTATTTATATACCAAGCTGCCACTGTAGGGTCTAAGCTGTGAACTCTGTGCTTTGATCTCCTGACAAGGATTCAAACAAGCTTCACACCAACACTCAGATTCTCAAACGCAACTCTGCAGGGTTTTAGCGTCCATGATATCAATATGGTCCTTTGAACTATGATTACATCTATCATTATGGCATCGCCCTTCAGATCACAAGAAATGAGCCTCTTTTGACAAACAAATGCATATCTTGTGGTTTGCAGGGGGTGTCCTGCGTCCACCGCTGACACAAAATCATTCAGTTAAAGCCCAACGTTAGACAAGTGAGCCTAAACTATCAACGAGGCACTGAAATGGCTGGATCAAGGAGAAATTGATCCATCACTGACTGCACATTTAGCTACACTGAAAAGATAGTTTTTTTAAAATAGAATAATCGCCGATGTAAATTGCACACTGGGCTTCTGAAGATCGGGTCCGTTGTGATCGATTGTTTACAAAACGACTCGCAGTAGATAACGCCGAGGGTGATTAAAGCTTATTAACACAACTTGCTGTTAAAAACTCCAACGCTGCCTTTGATGGTCGAGAGAGAACGAAGCCCTTATCAAACGCCTGCGATGGATTTTCCGCATACCGAATGAGGCGCACCAGAGCAAGGAGAGAAAGAGTCGGGGCTCTCATTTCAAAGATGAGCACGGGATTTGTTCTTCGCATTTATCAGCACTTCCCTTAGCCAGCCATCTCAAAGGAAATTACTGAAATGAAATCTCGCCGCCGAACTGTGTACGACAAGAACGGCAGGCAAATCTGAGGCTTAAACATATTCAATTATGCAAAGAGTTTTTTTTTTTTGTGCGAATCTTTTTTTACCCCCTTTACTCCATTTCTTGAGAAGATGATAAGACTTAACAGGCTCCGTCCAGATATGGCTTGTATCGCTCATTTTGCGGAGAGGCTTATCCAGACATTAAGCGAAGAGACAGAGTCCTCTGCATTGAGCTACGTCCAGCAATTAAAACTCGGCAGAGATTTGACAACAGCGCTAATTTCTCCGGGCCTTAATGATTCCGTCTCAGATAACACACTGGAGATAATAACGGTAACCCTCGCCGGGGTGGTGGGTGAGCGCAAGCACTGTGCTTGTTATGATCAGAAGCCCACGAAAACTCAATCTGTTAACAGTGGAAGCCCAAGCCATGAGCTCTAATAGGAAAAGGCGGGCGTTAATTTCACCGGCCCGGTGTAACAGCTGCACAAAGTGAGTCGCCGAAGAGAAATGACGGGCAAAAGAAAAAAGAAATCTATAGCTTCGGAGAAAAATGCACACTGACAAGGTGTTTGCAAATGTGAACTCGGAAAATTCACCAAAAACCAATGTAACCGATTAAAAAGGCAAAATGAGAATGGTTGAAGCTTTTGAGCAGTGGGTTGTGCTAATCTTGATTCTGACAGACAGGACTGCAGAGGGTAATTGATCTTTTTTTATATAAATAGGCTTAGTGCAGATAAGCCATATTTCAAGGCCCCTTTATGGAATACAAAATATGCTCAGAACAGGCGTATGACACAGAATAGAGGTGTATAAAATCATAAAAAACATAGTGAAACATGAATGGATTCGGGGCGGTTTGAAGGATATCTCCTGAGGACACATTTTTTCCAGCACCAAAGCCAGGTTCTCATTTTATGTCAATAAAAATTCTCTCCGTGGATGGAAACAAGAAAAAAAAAAAAAAAAACCCTTTCTCTTATCAGTCAACTTTGACTATTAACCTTGGTGACGAACACAGTCAGGTAGCTTTTATCTAAATTGAAAAACAGAATTATTTGAATATCAGAAGCGGAGGATGCATTATACGTCCATTTAGGAATCTTCTTTTCGCACCCCCTCCCTCGGAGATAACGCGGTATTTAGCGCTGGGCAGACAGAGCTTACCTCAACAAAATCATCCATGCAAATCAGCCTCTTTTCCATTTCCCCGCGTTAATGCGGGCTACTATACGCACACGTACATATGGTGGATTCAAAAAGTATAACCTTCGCAGTCAGTGTCTTGAATGAGGAGCAGTACTGCCTTTGGGAGGCTCATCTTTTTGAATTAAGGCCGACAAGTTAACTTCTGTTTCGTCAGGCTGTTTTGATTGACTGCATATATTTTTGGCACAAGAAACTTAACAATTTTTTTTGCCGGTTGAAGGTTTTTTATTTAAATATTTTGAAGTGATTTTTCTCTTTATTAAAGCTGGAAGGCCACATAAAAGATGGAACAGTCCTACGTGTTGTTTCTGGCATTCAAAAACCAGAAATCCCAATTAGGGTGTTTAAACTTTTCATACTGCATCTGCACACACAAATACCTACACGTGTGAGTTTATCAGTGTGTTTGTGCCTTCAGTTTGTTCGGTTTGGGTGCAGGAGTAACAATACAAATGCATCGGCAAATTTTTATTACTCTGGCTACTATTCCCACTAATACTGACGCTAAACACCACTGGTACTACTACCATTACTTCTACTAGGCTACTACTGACATTGCAAACACCACTGCTTCTACTACTATTAATTCTACTACTACTGACACTAAACACTACCGCTACTACTACTATTACTTCTACTACTACGGACATTAGAAACACTACTGCTACTACTACTATTACTTCTACTACTACTGACATTAGAAACACTACTGCTACTACTACTATTACTTCTACTACTACTGACACTATAAATACTACTGCTACTATTACTTCGACTATTACTGACACTATAAACACTACTGCTACTACTAATATTACTTCTACTACTGCTGACACTATAAACACTACTGCTACTACTGCTGACACTATAAACACTACTGCTACTACTATTGACACTATAAACACGAATGCTACTGCTACTATTACATCTAATACTTCTGACAATATAAACACTACTGCTCCGACTACAGACACTATAATCACAACTGCCACTACTACTATTACTGACACTATAAACAGTACTGCTACTACTACTATTACATCTACTACTACTGACACTATAAACACTACTGCTACTACTACTGACACTATAATCACTACTGCTACTACTACTATTACTTTACTACAACTGACACTATAAACACTACTACTATTACTTCTACTACTACTGACACTATAACCGCTACTGCTATTACTACTATTAAGACCGCTACTTCCAATACTACCACTAATTATGATAACAATAATAATCATAATAATTCTGACAGCACTGCAGTGGAAGTGGAGGTCCGGTCTCTGGAGAAACAGAGCTGCTACATCACGGCTGTGTGCAGCCTGGGACTCGCTACAGTTTAACTGTTAATTACTTTCAGGTGGAGGTGCTCATTATTCACCGGCTGCGCGGTTTGCTCTCTGCATCCTGAGCACAGCCCCAGCACAGCTGCATACTGTTCTGCTAAGGGGAGTGCCAGTGTGCACGGGCACACGCACACACACACACACACACACGCACGCACGCACACACACACACACACACACACGCTCACACACATGCGCACACACGCGCACCGCGCATGCACACACACATGCGCACACAGACACACACGCACACACACGCACACACACACACACACACACACACACACACACACACGCGCGCACGTATGCAGCAACACCTTCAAGAGTCCAGTGCTCGTCATCTGGAACACCCTGCTGACAGCATGCAATCATCCATCAGTTCACCACGGTCCAATTAACTACCACTTCAACAGAGCTGCCTAAACCTTTTGCTGGCTACTCTGGATCAATACAAGTTACTTAACTTGCGCATGCATGCATGTTTGCATAATAAATAGATAGCCAATTTTTCCTGAGATTCTGTCCGGAGAATAATTATGTAAATGGCATATCTCTTTCAGGAAAGCGCCACTCTTTTCAGACTGTACAGGTGTGCACTGCACGCATAGCATGGATCCCAAGCTGTGTTTGGACACGGACGTTACGTGACATTCGCAATGTGAACTGTATATTCGCTTTAGTATGCTGTCTATGAGATTAATTCCAAAGAAATAATAGCATTCTAACCATATCATGTTAGTCAAAAGCAAAGCTGAAATGAATCAGGGATTCAGAGCAGTAAGAACAGACCAAGGACATTGTGGACAATTGACAGGGCATCAGTCTTAAGATAATGTCCTCTGGTGCAGAGTCACAGACAGCCAAAATAAGCATTGAACTTTCCTGTTTACATCACAGAGACTTGAGAGGAGCACTGGAGCTTCACTTACGCCAACATACAAAGTCCATCAAGACAGAACACAGGAATCACCACTCTATCAAGATGAGTGGACAGAGTCTATCAACATTTTCAGAGCATTAGGACCAGCAACTTAGGATTTAATCACGTTCCCCTCTCAATCATAACATATCAGCTCGTTTTGAGTAAGTTCGCTTGACAAATTGAATTATCTTTCCCTATTGCAAAAGACTATAATGAGCCAAATGACTCAACCTACTGCCACCGCTTGTCTTTATTAGAAAAAAAGCAGTAAAATAAAGACAAAATAAAAGAGGAAAATACTTGGTCGGTCAGACTGATTTTTAAGGTTACTACAGCATAGCTTTTTTCCACACCTGACTTTGTAAAACAGACCTTGGGAAAACTCCACAAGGGCCTCCAGTAATTTGTTCTCATGTGCGATTAAGGCAAAATCATAGGCTTCTGTAGGCCCATTTGGGGTTAGTTTACATTTTCTCCCCTTCCCCCGCAGAAAGGAAGCCCTGACCCACTTCTGTCGGACGGTTCCTCCACACTGTAATTGTACCAGAAGGGAATTCATTTGGAGCCTGACTACTCCAGTCGGAATATAAAGTAAGATTAAAGAGATAAAGAGGTGAGCTGGAGACTGCGGTGTCCTCCAAACTACTCCAAGGGGACTGGACAACGACAGCGGCCACTTTACACAGGCACTGGCCACAACTGCCAGCAGACAGCACACTGAACCTCGAGTGTAAGAGAGAGAAAAGGTTGGGATGCTATTGGAAATGCCAGTGAAGAAAGACTGGACATCATATTGAACGGTATTAAATTGAAAGAAGAACAAGACAAAATATTTCAAGTTTTTCCGAAGCAACTTTTGTGTATGAATATAAAGGAGCATCCATAAATTGACTAAATGTTTCCGAAAAAGGGGCTACAAACTGCATGACTGAATAATCAAAAAATTAGAAATCAATTTACACCTTCTCCAGTGCATAATATTTTTAAAAAGATTCATGGAATCTGAAGAAATCTCTGCATGAAGGATAAGGTTTAAAATCTAAACTGGGTGCACTTGATCTTTGAGTCCTTCAGATGGCACGGCATTAAACACAGACATACTTTTGTGATGGCTATTACCATGTGGGCTGGGAGAGCTTTTGGAAACCTTTGCCAATAAGCATCATTCATTGTTGCCTCCTCAAAGGCAGGTGAACACTATACAATGCACTAGGGAGGATAAATCAAAAACACAAGAAATGTTGTAGTTCTCTCTGGGCTCAAGCCCATCAAAAATGGACTAACGCACAGTGGAAATGTGCAGTTGTTGGACCAGTCACCGTTTAGAATTGTTCATGGCGCTTTATAACCAAGCGAAAGAAGAAAAGGATCATACTGGTTTTTGCCAACGTAAAGTTCAGAAGGCAGTGTTTGTATTTGTCATGGCTTATACAAGCAGATGTTGTTGTCCACGCATGGGAAGCTAGAACAACTATGTGTTGGTAGCATTGACTCTGGAGGACATACATTCTTTTTTCACATGGTTCCCATAACAAGAGGCCTGTCGGCCTCGAGAGCTCCCCTGAGGAAGTCCAAAATGCTGAATGTCTCAAAAACCGGGGCGTAGAATTTTCACAGTGATAATTTAAAACATCATAAGGAAGGCTCGCACCAAATTACGAAAAAAGTTATCAGACAGTTTTTGAGATATTCAAATTTGAAGTGAAAAGTTGATGCCGGACAGACAGACAGACGGACGGACGGACGGACGGACGGACGGACGGAGGACAACTCAGCATCAGAAAAGCTCCGCTGACTGCTGCTGACTATAATCACAGTGGAGCCCAAAACTGTTGTAGTTACTGCACTAACACAAAAATCTTTGGTGGCGCACAACATAATTGCGTAGTATTCCCCAATACTGAGTTTCAGGGATTGATATGTGCGGTTACTAAAGAGTACAAAATATGACAATGAAGACCCCTGATGTCTGACTCGCTGAAGGCTGAATATGAAGGAGGAATGGGGAGGGGCTCCTTTCAGTGATGTTCTCAGTTCCGCAATCAATTCCTTGGAGGGCTGTTAAAAAGAGGGGTGATGTAACACAGTGGTAAACACAACCCTGTCTTAACTTTTCTGGAACATCTTGCCGACATAAAATTCAGAATAAGCTTATTTTCAAAAAAAAACAGTCAAAAATGAATTACATGAAATATCTTGCCTTTGAAATGTTTTCAAATAAATACAGGTTAAAGAAGATTTACAAATCACCTGTTTTTTTATTTGCAATTTCAATATTGTCCAAAATCTTTTGAAAATGAGTTTGTCTGCGAGTCCGTAAGAAGCTGTTAAACTAAGTTAATTCATGTCATGTTAACAGACAAATCTTGCTCGACATGTGTGGATGCTTGAGGGAATAAAATAATCAAGTGGTGACAAATTTTGCAGTCTACAGGCCATTGGGTTCAAAACATGTGATTCCACTGTCCAGGCAGGATTCAATCTCCACCATAGAAATTTCTGTGGAGGTCCTCATTTTCCGCTCAGCTCTACACCTGCTGTCTGAATAAAGTCAAATAATTATATGAAATAAGGACAGACAGTCCCAGTTTCCTTTAAAAAAAGTTAAAATCCATGATGTGGTCCTGAAAACTGGCTACAGAAAAAAAAAGATGCGAATGGAGGGAGACCCCGACCATCATGAATTATAACACAGCCCGGCAGCTGCATTTCACGGAACACTTGTGGAGTCCAGACTCTCCTCAATTTAGAACACACTAACAGTCTCAAAACCCTCCCATATTTATTGGACACTTATGGTGTCCACACTTTATTTTGAGAACATGCATGGCGTCCATACTCTGTTCTACTGAGGGAAAATGTATGGTCTCCAGACTCTCCTGTATTTAAGGAACACTTACAATCCATACTCTCCTCTATCCAGGACACACTTACACTCCATACTCTCCTCTATCCAGGACACACTTATACTCCATACTCTCCTCTATCTAGGACACAATTACACTCCATACTCTCCTCTATCCAGGACACACTTACACTCCATACTCTCCTCTATCTAGGACACACTTACACTCCAAACTCTCTTTTATCTAGCGCAGACTTAACCTCCGAACTCTCCTCTATCTAGGACACACTTACACTCCATACTCTCCTCTATCCAGGACACACACTCCATACTCTCCTCTATCTAGGACACACTTACACTCCATACTCTCCTCTATCTAGGACACACTTACACCCCATACTCTCCTATATCTAGGACACATTTAGTCCCCATACTCTTCCCTATTGAGGACACATTTAGTCCCCATACTCTTCCCTATTGAGGACACATTTAGTCCCCATACTCTTCTCTATTGAGGACACATTTAGTGCCCATACTCTTCCCTATTGAGGACACATCTAGTCCCCATACTCTTCCCTATTGAGGACACATTTAGTCGCCATACTCTTCTCTATTGAGGACACATTTGGTCCCCATACTCTTCCCTATTGAGGACACATTTAGTCCCCATACTCTTCTCTATTGAGGACACATTTAGTCCCCATACTCTTCTCTATTGAGGACACATTTAGTACCCATACTCTTCCCTATTGAGGACACATTTAGTCCCCATACTCTTCTCTATTGAGGACACATTTAGTCTCCATACTCTTCTCTATGGAGGACACATTTAGTCCCCATACTCTTCCCTATTGAGGACACATTTAGTCCCCATACTCTTCCCTATTGAGGACACATTTAGTCCCCCTACTATTCCCTATTGAGGACACATTTAGTCCCCCTACTCTTCCCTATTGACGACACATTTCCTCCCCACACTCCTCCCTCTTGAGCACACATCTAGTCCCCATACTCTTCCCGATTGAGGACACATTTAGTCCCCATACTCTTCCCTATTGAGGACACATTAAGTCCCCCTACTCTTCCCTATTGAGGACACATTAAGTGCCCATACTCTTCCCTATTGAGGACACATTTAGTCCCCACACTCTTCCCTATTGAGGACACATCTAGTCCCCATACTCTTCCCTATTGAGGACACATTTAGTCGCCATACTCTTCCCTATTGAGGACACATTTGGTCCCCATACCCTTCCCTATTGAGGACACATTAAGTCCCCATACTCTTCCCTATTGAGGACACATTTAGTCCCAATACTCTTCTCTATTGAGGACACATTTAGTCCCCATACTCTTCCCTATGGAGGACACATTTAGTCCCCATACTCTTCCCTATTGAGGACACATTTAGTCCCCATACTCTTCTCTATTAAGGACACATTTAGTCCCCATACTCTTCCCTATTGAGGCCCCATTTAGTCCCCATACTCTTCCCTATTCAGGACACATTTAGTCCCCACACTCTTCCCTATTGAGGACACATCTAGTCCCCATACTCTTCCCTATTGAGGATACATTTAGTCCCCATACTCTTCCCTATTGAGGACACATTTAGTCCCCCTACTCTTCCCTACTGAGGACACATTTAGTGCCCATACTCTTCCCTATTGAGGTCACATTTAGTCCCCACACTCTTCCCTATTGAGGACACATCTAGTCCCCATACTCTTCCCTATTGAGGACACATTTAGTCCCCATACTCTTCCCTATTGAGGACACATTTAGTGCCCATACTCTTCCCTATTGAGGACACATTTAGTCCCCACACTCTTCCCTATTGAGGACACATCTAGTCCCCATACTCTTCCCTATTGAGGATACATTTAGTTCCCATACTCTTCCCTATTGAGGACACATTTAGTCCCCCTACTCTTCCCTATTGAGGACACATTTAGTGCCCATACTCTTCCCTATTGAGGACACATTTAGTCCCCACACTCTTCCCTATTGAGGACACATTTAGTCCCCATACTCTTCCCTATTGAGGACACATTTAGTCCCCATGCTCTTCTCTATTGAGGACACATTTAGTCCCCATGCTCTTCCCTATTGAGGACACATTTGGTCCCCATACTCTTCCCTATTGAGGACACATTTAGTCCCCATACTCTTCTCTATTGAGGACACATTTAGTTCCCATACTCTTCCCTATTGAGGACACATTCAGTCCCCCTACTCTTCCCTATTGAGGACACATTTAGTTCCCATACTCTTCCCAATTGAGGACACATTTAGTCCCCAAACTCTTCCCTATTGAGGACACATTTAGTCCCCCTACTCTTCCCTATTGAGGACACATTTAGTCCCCCTACTCTTCCCTATTGAGGACACATTTAGTTCCCATACTCTTCCCTATTGAGGACACATTTAGTCCCCATACTCTTCCCTATTGAGGACACATTTAGTTCCCATACTCTTCCCTATTGAGGACACATTCAGTCCCCATACTCTTCCCTATTGAGGACACATTTAGTTCCCATACTCTTCCCTATTGAGGACACATTTAGTCCCCCTAATCTTCCCTATTGAGGACACATTTAGTTCCCATACTCTTCCCTATTGAGGACACATTTAGTCCCCCTACTCTTCCCACTTAGTCTCTGTACTCTCCTCTATTATAGGCACATTAAGTCTCAATTCATTTCTTTATTAAGAACACATTTTGTCTCCTTGCTCTACTCTATCTAGGGCACACTAAGACTCAGTACTCTCCTCTACCGAGGGCACACTTAATCTCCATGCTCTCTTCTATCTAGCGCACACTTAACCTCCATACTCTTCTCCATTTAGGGGATGTGAATGGACTACAAACTTTCCTTAATTTAGGACACAGCCTTCATACTCTCCTCTAAGGGACAGTAATTGGTCTCCATGCGCTTTTCTTTTTAAGGGAAACAATGGTCTCTCCATCCACCTGTATTTTTGGGCAATTTATGATCTCAACACAGTCCTCCATTCGCAGAACACTTATGGGCAGGGACCATCAAATCTGCACGTCAAATCTAAATCCAGCGCAGGTTTTCTTTCCTCTCGGGTAAGTAAATGAACACTGAGTGCCTGTGATTGGCCAGACTGTTAAACTTGACTCCCAGGTGAAGGGAACCATCCCTTCACCTGGGAGTCAAGTTTAACAGTCTGGCCAATCACAGGCACTCAGGAGCACTGGAAGTTCTCAAACCAGGACTAGCGGGTCTCCTTATCTCCCCTTTTTATGGAGCAATTATAGTGTCCACACACACACACTGTTTTTCAGTGAGAACTTTAAGGGCAGAATCATGGTGGTCTCTGTTTCCTTCTGTATTTAGGGAAAACTTATAAGTCTCCTATCCCCCCTATTTAGGGGAAAAAAATGGTGTCCAGACCCACATCTACCTGGGGAAAACTTACAGGTCTCCATGCTCTCGTCCTCCTCTGCAGCCGTCTTTTCGTAGGATTTGTCGATAGCCGCCCTGAAGCTCTCGTTACAGCCCCTCCCTCTGATTATCCGTGGGCGTGGCCGATGGAAAGGAATGTCTCCGTTTAGCGTCACTTCAGCGACTGCGGTCTGGAGGCTTTCGAGCGAGCTGGACTTTTTGAGTCCGAGAGAGGGCCCCACATCTTGGGCCGAAGAACCTTAGATGGAGAAATGACTCGTCAGCACACATCGTTGCAAAAGCAGTGAATATTCACCTTTGTCCTCACTGTTACTTTGATGTCTTCACAGGGTCTACTTTAATACATTCATTTAATCTGTAATAACTTGCCAGAAATAACATCATTGATTATACCATAGGAAATGACAGCTTCCATTTTTATAGATGTTTAACTGTACTCGCAGGTCCAGCTGCAGTTCTGTAGCTGACAGCTATATGATAGCTTCAGGCCAGATACAGTATATTAAAAATGCAACACAAAAAGAAAAATCGCTTACAATTCTGCCTTAAGCCCTGACTAGCTGTGACCTCCTATAAACACAGTCACAAGGCCACATGACTGAAAATGAGTGATGGAGACTGAAAGAGAGAGAAAGAGTTCAAGAACAAGCAGGGGGAAAAGAGAAAGAACACGAAAGAGGGAAGAGTCATTGAGCTGGATGAGTAGAAGTGGTATAAAAAAGGCTAATGAGGACAATGTAAGAAAGACAGAGAGGGTGTAAGTCAGCAAAAGAAGGAATTAATAAAGCTTGAATTCTTGAGGGAAGCGAGTTATACATGAGCCAACTGCTCTTCAGTGAACCACAGCACGAACCTCCGACTGAACAAGACTGTTCACCGCGCCGTCTCAATGAGGTCAATAAGAAGACAGTATGAGAGAGAAAGTGAAAATGTCAATTCTGTACACAGTCCTCAGCTCTGCAGTACAGAGAGATGGATATCTCATCATTCAGGGAGAGAAAGAGTGGAGCGCAGTGCCGGCAACTCTCATAACTGTCAAAACCTGGGAGACAGGTCGTGAAATCACTCCGAAGAAATGACGAGAATGTGTCCTCAAATCCGGAGAGCGGGCTGTCTACTTGTTCCCCTTCTTTCGTAATCCAAACTTAACTGATTGGACAAAGTCAAGGAGAACAGGCTTACTTCGGGGAATACGAGGACAGGCGGCGCAGCAGGAGAGAGAGGGAAGGAAAGTGCAGGGCTGCAAATTAGATTTCCACACTCATTTTATTTTTTGAACACATATTTTAGAGGCTTTCCCCCCCAACACTGAAAATTAGAAGAGGGAAGAACAACAACAAACTCTAAAGGGACCAATAAGTGGAGTCAACACCACATCTACACCTGCATTCACACTATATGCTGACTGGCCATTTTAACACCTGGCACATAACACATGACAACCAAGCGCCACGTCCATACATATTCAACGAAAGATATATACTGAACAACTGATAAAGGTTCAGCACCACTTAATGTACCTAAAGAAACCAAGGGGTCCACGGCAGGACACACCCAAGCATTATCTTCAGCAGTTCAACTTACAGATGGAGTCAGGGTGATAAATCAAAGACAACTGAAATGCAAGTAGTAAAACTGGAGAAATGAATAATTACAAAACCAAAATAGACAATACATAATACAGTTTGAGGAAGATGAATTTTATTTGTGTTATCAATATGAGGCACTTCCGTCACTAGCTTAACTGATATCCACTGCCTCGGGGCTGGATATTGACTTGAGCGCTCATGCTTGTCACTGGAGTCCAGATAACAGAACAATGTTGGCGCTAATGTCGCCACAGTTTTACTTGGACAGCTGGATTTGGTTCTTCAATGGCTAGAGCTCATGCCTCTGGAGCTCATAAGTTTAGCAGGATATGTATTTGTATATACTGACATGTCAACAGACATCTGCTTTTCTCTGAGGTAATGCCGTATTCAGAACGGAGAGAGAGAGTTCAAATCATTCTGTGTAGACAGGAGCATATCTGTGGCTCCAGCTTCTGTGGAACACTTCACATGAGCACGTTTTACAGACAGTCGCTGACTGCTCGTGGCTGAGAGCCTTTTCTGTAAGCACTGCAGTGAGACATTAAAACAAATGAACAGGGGAAACAAACAGGGATTGTAATTGAGGAAATTAAGAATTTGAGAGAAACTTTCCTAAGTGTGATGTACCTTTTTCTCTGGGAAATAAGTTAATCCCTCTTTAATTAATTGCATTTCAGACTATCAATTCAGAGGAGAAATAAAAAAAAAAAACTTTAATTCAAAATCCCATTAAAAGTTCCAACTTTTTTTTTCCTATTAGGAGTTTCAAGCCTATCGTTTAGAAGTCCAGAGCTTTGGCTGCATTAGCCTCTGAACCAACAAATGAACTTAAGCTGAATGTGACTGTTCTAATGAACTGCTTACGGGGCAGTTTAGCGGAGAGTGAGAATGGTATGCTCATATGCTACACAGACGCACCATACACTTCCCCTGAGACTGCACTGTGCTGACGGACAGAGCATATAGCCAGAGGATGGCATGTAGCCATAGCTCTACTCTGCAGACAAAGAAACTGTTCCTCTCTGGCGAGAGGAGCCTGACCTGGCCTCCTTCCCTAACCCTCCTCGGCCATCAATACTGGCCTGACGTCTTTCCAAAGCGCTAAATGGACTGTGCCCCATTGGCGTTGTGCTCTAAGCGGATCGCCGCTCACAGAGATGCTAAGTAAAACAGAAATCATGCTGGGAAGATAAACAATCCGGAGAGTTAAAAAAAAAAGAGACTTGAAAACTATTACCTTTTAAATTGAAAAATGTTAGGAAAAACACTTCAGAGAGGTCGGCAAGACTGACAAGATAATTACAGACGTCTTAAAAGGTGGGGATAGATCCAGGCTACAAGCGCCCACTGAAAAGCCAAAAACAGCTTGTCGGTCTGACCTCAAACACATTGCCGCTGTTATTATAATATTTATGACAGACAGGAAAAAATTTCAACAGCTACCTTCACCAGCGACATTTATTCTAATCCTCATCTTTAACCGTACTTTGTGTGTCCTATTAGCCCAGACGGTGTCGAGCTGTTTCTCACAAATTAAAAAAGACCTTTCAGAAAAAGGAAGAAGACAAAAGTATCAGGTGAGTCACTTGCTTCCTCTGCGAGGACACAATGGTGGTTAAGATTAATGAAATATTTGTTGTTACTAATTCAGGCAGAACAGCAGTCACGCTCAGGATCCATGTCCTCCTCCACTTCCACGAATTCAGGACCACGCAGATATCACTGCCCAACTGGCAACAAGAGACCATCGGAGTCTTTGCATTATCCACAACCCCTTAAGGTGTTTTTAATAACTGAATGGATAGGCTGTCCATGGCCGAAATACCGCCACGTCACCAAGAACGCTTTTACAGGCTGCTCATAATGTTTTATCTGTCCCAATGCCAAAGGCCATCTGATGAGTGAATGTCAATGATGCTTTCCAATAGAAATGTCTTACAGGAAACTTGAACGGTATTCGGGCTTCGCAGTCAGGAAAACCATATAACCACAGAACAGCTCACTTACTGGGCCTGTTTAATCAAGATGTTTACCATGAGCAAAACCTTTCGGTGAAGGCAATATTAATAGCAGGACCATTGATAGGTGCAAAACAAAAACTCTTGGCGAATCATTGGTCTTGTTATTGGCTTTGAATGAACGGAAGGGTTTTGCATGGACTAAAGGTCTTAATTAATCAGGATTGTCATGAAATAAATGGTATGAATCACAGGACACAATCCTGGCTGCTTCGTCAGCACCAGAAAGCACCAGAAACCCCTTTTTTCTAAATGCAATATATAAAAAAATACATAGAAAAGGGTCAGTAAAAGAGATGCAAAGAAGCCCTTACTTGTAAAGAAAAAAAAGGGCAGCATTTCTGGAATATCCAGCGCATCGAACTTTATTAGCAAAAAGCTAGCATCACTCAGATTTAAGGGTTTCAAAGCACATACATAAAACCCACCCGGATAATACACAGTACAATGGCTGCATATTTAAAAGGAATTTCAGGATAAAGCAGAGATGAATGTAACAGTTCAGAGAACACAAATAACATCTGAGACCGAGCGTAGTTTCAGAATTAGCATTTTCTGGAATAGGGTCTAAGTCCTGCCTGTTCAACCCCAGTCAGTCTCATCAATGAGGACCGCTGCTGCGAGCCACAGAAAAACCTCATGGGAGCTTTGTTTTAATTTGGATTGAATATCACCAAGGTTTTGGGAGAAGACCTCACATTCAGAACTCGGCCTCTTTGTCGTTCCGGCTGCATGGCCAAAGCCGCTTTGTGCATCCTCATTCAAAGGAAAAAATCACCCCCCCCCACAGACAGGCAAGTCTCACACTCTTCAGAGTTCTGACTTTTTCCATTTCTCAGAAAGAAAGAAAGAAACTTCAAAACTTCAAAGCAAATGCTGTACATTATGCCCCATATCTCCAGGTTCAGCAGGATTTTCATAAGGTTTGCGGTAAGCAGGTTTAGGGAATCGTTAAACACATTCTTAATCTACCGAGGAGCATCCGAAGGCAAGGGAGACGTTTCATTCCATAAGACTGATTATCATTAAATATTAAAGCAGTTATTCCAAACTACATGAATAAATCACATGAGGTTATTATGGAGACTCATTCTATGGAATAATAAGTCCCTCTAAAGAAAGGCTCTCGCAAACGTTTTCACCGTTGCAGAGCAGAGCCCGTAAAGATCCACATGTAGACAGGGACCCCATTATACATAATTTATGCAGCATACAGGGAATTTCAGCAAAGCGTTAAAAGGGTAATTAAGCTGAAAATAGGTCTGAAGTGACCGTGGCGCCGGTGTCCTCTGATTCCTGCCGAAGTCAAACGGCCTTGGGGTCGACAGCGATGCTGCATCTCTGCCAGCCCGCTTTCATTAGCAGCGCCGTCACCCGGCCATCCACTTTACAATAGTCACAATTAACTTTGCCAGGCCTCCACCTAAGCACCATCATCCATCCTACGATTCTGGCTACAACACCGCTACTGGAGACGCGCTCAAAGCTGACCCTTTCTGGACCCCCCTGAACACACAAAGATCTTCCTTAAATATGAGCATTGCGGTTCAGTTCTTCAGCTACAACTCCGACTCAAAAATTTCTGCACGGCATTTTGGAAGCGCCCATAAAAACACAAAGCAGTGATTTCAAAATTCACTTTGACTGTATTTCATTGCAGAATGATGACATGAAATTCCATGTTTTGTCTGGTCAACTTCATCTTATTTGTAAATAAACATGAATTCCTGCCATTCAAACCAACAACAAACTCCAGAAAACGCTGCGATGGGAGCAATTTAGGGCGAGTAATGAGGTAAAAATTAAATAATGATATGATTTGAATCATCCGATGTCAGCAGGACAGGTCGAGAATCGCCAGTTTGCCAATTTTAAACAATGCTTCTCGAAGAAAGATAAGAAGAGATTTGGATATTTCACCCTCTGCTAAGCATAAGAATCAAGGAATCTGGTGGAATTGCTGGGTGTAAAACTCTGGTGGAATTGCTGAGTGTAAAGGGCACGGGTGCAAGCCTAAACTGAATACTTCTGATTACCGATCACTCATCACTGCATCAATAATCACCATTAATATATAAGTGATGTGACCGCATTGGCTCAGGATTACTTTGGGAAACCTTCAAGTACTACAAAACGTCCACAAAAGATAGTTCAAACTTCACTGTGCAAAAAGCAAGCCTTAAGGTAACAGTGTCCAGAAACGCCTGTTGACTTCTTCTGCCTGTTGGCTCAGAGGCATCTGTGAAGAACCACCACGCAGTAGAAATGTGGATGGTGGAAAGATGAATCAATATTTCAGGTCTTTTTTTTTTCTCGAAGCAACGGACGCCGTGTGCTCTGGTTTTAAGACGAAAATAGACATAGTCTGTCATGGTAAGGGGTTGCGTCAGAGCCCTTGGCAAAGGTAACCTGCACTTCGGTGAAGGCACCATTAATGCTGAAAAGCATGACTGTGATAATGAACAGTCAGTACTGGCTTCAAGAAGGACAGAACAGAACCGCACCTAAAACAAATTGAATCACTTGGTATCTTCAGACCCTAAATGCTTAGTAAGTATTTAGTTTTAACTTTATGATCTCACAACATTCAATTTGAAAAGATTGCAAAGTCCAATATGTTTGTCTCATTTTGATCATTTTTTGGCAGAAATATCTTCACATCTGAAATTTTACAGTTGAATTGGTAGAATGGCAACATTACAAGTGCTAATAACTTGACTCTCCCAACCTTTCTGAAAAATGTTGCAAGAATCAGTATTGAAATGCAGGGAGTGTTTATTTTGAAAAATCAATATAATTCATGTTTTAAAACATCAAATAATATGCTGTTGTATTGATTTCAATGTAACAGAGGTCAAAGGTAACTTCCAAACTGTTTTCAGTGTGAGCTTTAATTTAACATACCCTCCAAACCTTATCAGATTTGGGGTTGTGGAGATAATAGTCAACGGTACCTGTCCTAACCAAACCAACCAAATATGTACATAAGGAGGATTTTTTCCCCCCTAATCCTTAATTTGGAAAGATTGCAAAGGCCAATTTTTTTCCTTCAATTTTCAGCATGCCATTGTGTAAACATGGCTTTACATCTATTGACGTTTTCCAACAACTGGTTGAGCAACGGCATGAACAGGCCAGGAAAACACATGTGACAGAACAGATTTATTCTTACCTGTCTGAAAAATTAAACAACAACAAAAAAAAAAGGCGTGCAATGCACGGAATACCCCTCAGCCCGATGTCGAAGTTATTGGAGACGCCCGCCCGCGCAACCGCACGAAGGATAGCAATACCCCGTCAGCCTTGAGGGCCGAGGAGTAAAAAACTACATTGCACTGAAAAAAAAAAAAAGAACAGAGTGGCATAACAAAAGGCCTACATCAGCAGAATTGTGTGAAGTACAAAGCCACATGAGCAGATCCTTGCTCACTCATCTGAGGACCACGGTGAGGGGCTGGAAAGGGTTTGCTAATGCTACTGTAATCTTGTGTGTTGGACTGACCTATGCAGTACCCACCTCAGCCACTTTGTAGTCATTCCTTGGGTGTTCAGTTTTTTTCCTCATTCATAGACACTGCATCTTCAGTTTTGCATTTTTTTTTTTTTTTTTTACTTCATTCCCATTCTTATTCTACTCTCTTCCTTGGTCTCACTTTCATCATTATAACCAAGGGTCTGTGTTTTAATCAAACACAGGAAAGAGTACCCTGAGAGGTGGTCAGTGGTTTGGATATACCCAATGTCCTCTGTCCTCAAGACCAAACTAACATCAAATTATCTGCTTCATTGACTCGTTCAACTGAATTTAAGGGCTTTGGATCCCTCGCTGGTCCTTTGCTTTTACATTTTCCTTCATTGTTTGGGTACAATGCAATTTCAGCCGACTGGAGACAAACACACCTTCATGTTAGGCAGTGCTATCTTGGAAGGAGTGCGCAGTTTTATGCTTTATGCACACAATCAGTTCATAAAAGCAATATAAACGTTATCAAAGACTGAGGCATAGTATGTTACGGCAATGTCACCTGAAATGCGAATGATGGCAAAAAAAAAAACAAAAAAACAGGATTTATGAATTTTCACAGCATGTAAAGCAGTTCCTGTCAAGAATTCATACTGCTCAGTGCAACAACTAATTTGGTGAGGAACCGCCACATTCCCCGCACTGAGCTGTTACAGTGATCCGAACAGGCACAGGCCCTTTCGCAACACCCACTCTTTCTTCGCACAGCCATTTTGAAGTAAACTCCTGGAAGCTTTAAAATGAGCACTGCAAGTGACTTGACTGTGAGAACACTACGTCTGTAACTGATTGTATAATTGCAGTCAGTGAATCAGGGCGACTGCCGCTAAAAGACTCATTTTAAAAAAAGAAATTCCATTACTTGTAGCATAATCAATGTTTTCCCCAGTCAGACTCACAAAACTACTGCCACAATGTTCCCCTTGTATATATATAAAAAAAAAAAACAACCGCCAAAACCTCTACTTATCACCTCAATTTAACTCTCCCCAAAAACCTCTTTGAGCTCCCCGCAATTACATTAAATTGCTTTCTTAATATTCATAGCGCGAGCGCGTGCTTGTCAGATGAGCACTGAGCGTACATACAAAGAGCACAGAAAGTAGCAGGTTGGCGCAGTGGTGATTCGAGGGAAATGGAGGTCAGGATCACAACGAGGTGGCGAGAACCCGCAGTTGCCTCTGTCACAGAGAACCCTCAGAGAGACCTCAAAACTGTCCCTATTCACTGTGTCCTCCACGAGACTGTATGACTGGCTTTAAGGGAAATACTGTTTGACCGACCTCACGAATCCTGTTTTCCAAGGTACCGTTTCAAAGGCATAGCAAGATCCCTCAAAGTGGTCATTGCACAGGCACCTTTACAAAGGTGGACACACTCTGTCAAATCATTAAACGCCCCAAGGAATCCCTAGTCATCAATTGGTCAGTCCCATTGGCACAAATTCCCAGGTGCCCTGCCAAAGTGCCAGCCAGTGTGTGCCCAGGTGCCCCCTCTTCTGCTTACCTGCCGTCCTCTCTGAGCTTGGAGTGAGGTTAATCTCGTCAGCTACTGTTAAAAGGCATAAACAATTGGGTTTGATTAGTTCCCAGCATTCCACATGCCCCACCCCCAGCATCACTGATCCCATTCACATTTCTGCAGCAATCAGAGGGCATGCAAATGACAGACGCAAAGCAGAAGAGAGGCAGATCAATCAAGTTCATTCGGTGCTTCATTGAAAGGTGGAATCATATTAAACACCATGCATTGCCGTCAATCATTCAGCCCACACAGCCATATCGGTCATAACATGTTAGCTTATTAATTTCACCACAGGTGGTACCGTGTAATAGTCACTCATTTTGTCTACTCAGTCTGGTTTTGCATCGAAATGGAATCGAAACGCGACATTCGTGGAAAGCTCGATGCAATTATTAGATGAGAGTTTCAAATTCAGGAGGCAGTTCTGATTCCAAACAGAGTACAAAACAAGTTCGAGAGAGGAGACAAAGATCCCATGTAGGAAAACAGGTGGTTTTCAAAAAAGAGCAGAAGTGAGTCACAGACAAACTGAAAAGTGCCAAAAAAACGGAGAGGAGATCTTATTTGTTTACTGCAGCGGCGCTGCGCTCTGAACAAATACGCTGTGTCTGTCTGGGCATTATGGAAGCCATTTCCCTGATCTAACCATTTCTATAACGGTAGTGGGCGAGAAAGTGCTCAGTTTCCAATGGATTGTCATCCGGTACTGACAAGCATGGATTGAAATGAGTGTTTTCCTCTCAGTACTGACACACTAATGATCAGTGAGGTCAAACGAAGACTAAAAATGAAAACCTCAAGGTCACTTCACACAAGAAAGAAAGCTTCTGTCGAGGTTTTTGAATCCTTCTTGCTGTAGTCATGTTTCCTTCCAGTCATTTACCCGGTTTCACTCTCTCTCACCCTCACTCACTCTCGTACTTCATGGCTTTCCTAAGCTCTCAGGACTAATGAACAAAAAGTCCAACTAGCACTGCTGAAGGGCTTTCATACACAGCAGTGCCACAAGCTACCGGAAGGTTCTATTAACGTACTGTACACTTCCAGAACTCTTTCACATGGCGAGGGTTGCTGGTCTAATCAGTGGTTGCTGAGGTAGCGTGATTACAGCCCCACTCAACCGAAATCCAATTGGGCAGAAATTCAAGAGGGACAAACTGCGCACAGCATCTCCTCTGAAGAGCTAAAACTGTGTCCTTCCATGCGCAGTTTGGCTGTATAATAATTGCAATCTAGGAGGCAATTATGGGATGTCCAACCAATAATTAAGGAAAAGTGGACTCCTTGGTAGTCAAAGTGCATTACAAAAAAAAAAATGAAGAGAAAAATACCGCACTCCAATTTGGAGACGTGCAACACACTATTTTTAATAAATCTATTTTCCGCAATAAATAACAACAAGCTTTCACTGCAGCAGCCAGCTCCTTGGAACATAATTATGATGCATTCTGATTAACTGACAAAAAAAAGCATTCCACAGGGGCACTTATTTGAATGGAAATATAAAAGTTTCTTGTCTACAATTTGGGCTTATCAAATTTTATGCACTCATATTCAAATCGCTGCCTAATTTAATTGAGTGGTAATGCATGCAAAATTAATATAATTAACTGAAAAAATATCCCTCCCCAGGCTGTCAGTGAGAACCATCATCTCCGAGGCTAAGTGCTACACGGGCTTCACAGTCACTCATCTGATAGCAGGGGGAGTCTGAGCGATGAGAAAATGGCTTCCAGGGCCTGTGCTTGGGCTCGGAGTGCAGACCTCGCGCACGCAGGAAAATTGCCGGGGGGGGGGGTCTCTCAGGGGAGGGACGCCAGCCGATCTGATCTCAGACCTCAATAAGTTCCAGATAAAAATGGATTTTATCTGTCTTCTGTCGTGATTACTCACTCAGTCGAGTAGTTCTCGCTGCCCTGAGAGTCAGCCCGAGTTTTCATGTTTGTTAGAGCAATAAACCGAGCTGGTCGCTGGCCAGAAATCAATCCGTCAGATCTAGAGTCTGGCCTCCAGGAGCGGGCCACCCGCAAAACATCGCAGGAGAGTAAGAATGAGGGGATATAGTGACGAGCAGGGCTGCACTGAGAGGTACAGTGCACTATATTTCCCAGCTTATGGACTTCATATTTCTCAAGTGAACCCGTACCTATGCTCATTTCCTCAATTATTTCCTTCATTGAAGCCTGTTCCACCCATTTGAATTACTACAATAGAGTTTTTGAAGTATTTAATCTATTCGACCCATACACAAGGGTACCTCCCTCAAAAGCAGGAGTCCTCCGAATATATATATATATATTTTTTTTTTTTACTTCTGGGGAATTTCTTTGAGGGTTTTTACCTCATGTTTCCTATTAGGGTGTTTGGCCCTGGTGTATCCTGAAAAAACGGTACTCCACAAAAAGCACTGTAAAAATAAAATTTAATTGAACTGATGCTGAACAGGAAAAATGCACTTGCACGAGGACAACATGTGTCGACGAACGAAGAGAAACAAATACTGTGTGGCTCGGAAAGCCGCACCGGGCAGTACCTAAGTCCATGCTCTTGGATTTGCGGGATTTGATGATGTCCAGCTGGCTGACATCGCCGAACTGCTTGGTGCGCTTCTCCGACATGCTCTGCCTTCCGAAGCCCTCGCGCTGGAAGGTGCTGTCAGGGTCCGTGTCAGGGCTGAGGGAGCTAGGAAACAAAGACAGCAGTCAGTCTGACATTCTTCCGGAAAAAAGCCCAATTGGTTTCTATACGGTTACTGAACGTGTGCCCGTCAATCAACGACTAATCCAGCATTATCACACCTTCATCTGGATGGTGGGAGGACTTAGACTATTATAATCCAGTGAAACCATCAGCTGGAAATCAAATCAGTTCACTCATGGCCAGTCATGATTGGGTAACACCAGTCTTATCCTACAGTAAGCTACGGGTACATTCAGGTACATCAATTTTGTAAAGACAGCCACAAAAACCACTCCAAGACAGGGAGTGTAAAATTGTGTAAAATTCCGGTCACATTGAATTGAGACGTTAAACCGAGGTCCTGACTCAAAGTGGTCATTAAAGATCCTATGACACTCTTCGATAAGAGTAGGAGGTTCCCCGGTGTCATGGCTAAAGTCCCAACCTGGCTCATTCGATCTGTCACCTAATCATCCCCTGATCTAATTGGCTGTGCAATTCCTCGTCTCCCTCCCCACCTCTACCCCCAGGGCTTCTTTGAAAAAGAGATTTCAATCTCAATAGGACTTCCCTGGTTAAATAAGGGAATAATAATAAAAATAATAATAATAATAATAATAATAAAATTGACACTGGAAAAAACAAAATGCACAGGACTCAAAGCCCCAAAAACTACTCTACTCTATTTCAGATACGCCCACACTATTAGTAAAAAAAATCTCGTTTTATAAGAAGTGGGTAAAAATGTCAAGGTGTACATAAAAGCTGTCACAGAAACTGATGAGCCTGAATACCCAGTGACACCAGAGAGCGCTTCTGATCAGAGTGACACAGTTTCAGAGGTGGAGAAGAAAAAGAGAAAAACAGGTGGAGCGTGGACAGCGTAAAGAAAGGCATTACCGGATGTTGTAGCCATAGGCAGGAAGCTAGGTGAGGCAGAATCCTCTCCTCAAAACACACAATTAGCCCACTCACAACCTCTTTCCAATTACCTTTGATTGACTCGTTCACTAAAACTAATCGCCAGTATGACCAGTTTGTATTTCTTCAACATTATCATCCCCCCGGCAAAAAATGCGGGGAGATACAGTCAGTGCGGTCTTCTGTCCATCCATTTGTCCATCTGTGGACATTTGGTTCCCAGGACAGAACTCAAATACTATTCAACATTTTTTGATGAAAATTGCTGTGCGTATTAATCAGGTCCTAGACTGGTGCTTTTTGATATTTAGGGATTTCTGAAATGAGATTTCAGGGGCCGGGGGGATATGTCATCTTCTGATGATTCTTGTTGCTCACTGCACCTGAATTTCAAATACTCATGAAACAGCAGAAATTTCTGTAAGTTTGTTAGCAATAGGGTTATTTATGTTGCTTTCACTGCTTCATCAATACATTTCAGATGTTTTCCACTTAAAATGCATAGCTCTTGCTGTCATTTAGAAAAAGTTACGTGGCTGGGAAGTGCAAAGCAAAATTACAAAGTGTAAAACACTTTTACAAACTCAAAACAAATTTACATTTCGAAAACATTTTTTGTATTTTAAGAAAACAAACTTACATTAACAAAACACATTTACCAAGGACAAAATAAATTTACAGTTTAGAAAACAAATTTACAAGATGGGAAACACTTTAACGAACTCAGACAAACTAAAAAACAGCATAACACTTTTACAAGTCCTGAAACAAACAACTGAATTCTAACGGAAAGGGAATATACCAAATGCCGGAAGTGGTTACGTATGGAGCTAATGTTTGTTGCGGCGGGAACCAACTTTTTATTTTTTTCCCCCCACAAGAGTTCCAGACACCAACAGAAACTCATTTGCATACAGCCAATCAGCAACCTTGTTCTGGACCACTGAAGGAGTGTCTTGAGACAGTTCCTGGCCTTGCACCGAAGTACGATGCTCGGAATACTGTAATTTCATCTTAAATGATTGCCTTACCCTCAGCATAACTGTTGGCCAAATCATTTACATAGCCGGCCATTTTGATAAATACAAACATTGTTATGAATGTAATACGCAGTCTTTCAGTACGCAGCTCACCACTTTTTTACACTGTATAATCTGGCATATTAAAAAACTTGCTAGTGACACCTGAAAAATCTCGATGAATACAGAGTAAAAATAATCAAGATTGTGTCAGTTTATTCTAGAAAATTTTAATGCTCTAAACAGATTATATGTAGCCTAGCTGTGAATATTAAAAACATACTGGCTAGTGATGTTTGCAAGTGGTGTTAATGAATTGTATTCACACTTTGCTGTCGGCTGTTAATCTCGGTTGATTGATTGGTGCTTTCTTTCCACATCATAGAAACGTAATTTTAAGTAGACTGCTATTGGCCTAGCTATACTCAGACAGAGGGATCTGATACAGCCGAATGATTTTATACTTTAAAAGAGGTTTTGATAAAAGCTCTGTGTACTTAATTTGAAAATGTGGTGGCCGTTTCCGGGAAAATAAATAAATAAGTGAGTAAAAAAAATAAATGAAAACAAGAGGTTGCTCGCTAGTAAGTATAGTAAACTTGGTTGTAACTACAGTCACAGTATAAACACTGACCCAAGTTATTAATGGCTGATCTGGGCCAATGTTGCTACTGTACTGACTTACACAATTAAGAGTCTACAGTCGCGGGGTGAATTCACAGACCCATTTCTTCAGCGACAATAGCCCTCTGCATGGGTAAAACATCTATCCTCCTTGACAGTCTAAACATTTCTATCCTTTGCTCGGGATGATTGAATGGTAAAACCATTAAGTCATTTTCTAGTGTTTTCCGTGAAGCCAAATCAGGCTACTTGTCAGAAATGGCCACTGCATTTTTAAATGAATTAAACGGAGCTGTAATCAAATCCCCATTTCAATCATAACATCATTTGACTGAAGGCTACCACACCCCTCTGTCCGAGTACAGCTATGGCATTTTGTTTAGAATCGTTTCTACAGTGCAGAAAGAAAGCACAATAATCAACCGAGATTAACAGCCGACAGCAATGTTGAGCAGGCTAAAATTTATTCATATGACTTTCCAAACTTGCTGATATTTTTAATGTTCTCCAGCTCAGCTAGATAAAAATAATCTGTTCAGAGTATTCATATACATATACTGACACAATCTCGGTTATCTTTACTTTATATTCTTCGAGTTTTGTTAGGCATCACTAGCCACTAGTTTATTAATATGCCAGATTAGTGCAGTATAAAAAAGCGGTGAGCTGCATATTGGTAGACTACATTGATTGTAACTCGCTCATTTTACAGACTTCAAATATTTTGAACAATTACATTAAAAAAAATGTAACTGTTCAAGATGGCAGGCTAGATAAATGATTTGGCCAACAGTTATGCTGAGAGTAAGGCAGGCATTTACAATATAATTGCAGTATTCAGAGCATGGACTGTGCAGTCGCTGGTTCTTAGATCATGTGACTCCTTACGTAATCACTTCCAGCATTTGGTACATTCCCTTTCTGTCAGAATTCAGTCGTTTGTAAATTTGTCTGAGGACTTGAAATAGTGTTACGCCATTTGTAAATTTATAGTATGTCAAAGTGTTTTGCGTCTTGTAAATTCGTTTTCTAAAATGTAAATTTGTTTTGTCCTTGGTAAGAGTGTTTGGCAAATGTAATTTTGTTTTCATATAATGCAAAAATGTTTTCTAAATGTAGATTTGTTTCAAGTTCGCGAAAGTGTTTCACACTTTGTAATTTTGTTTTGCACTTCCCAGCCACCATAAAATGTGGTGTTTATTTTCATTCATCTTTCATAATACAAAGAACAAAAGGCTACAAAGCTATATGGAATTACCATAAAGTTGAGCTTTTTTCCCCCCATCAAATTAATTATTCAGTTATTCCTCTCAACAACCTGGAACTGGAGTAAAACATCACTGAAACTCTTTGCCACCATCACATCTTAATCATTATTGGCTACATATTGGACTTGATATTTTGGTGAATAAATCGCTTTATTGTTTACCATGCAATGTGCGTGGGAACAGGTTGAGAGGTGAAATGACTGCCGATCCTGACAGCACGTTTCAGGTATTCACAAAAAGTTCACTCCGAAAACGCTCCATATTATCATTTGTTCCCAGTTCTGCTCGTGAAGGTAAGACAATAACTAAAATGCTTCATTTGGACATGCAATTTGGTGCATCAATCACATTTGTTGAAAACTGCGAAGGCATTTCAAATCTGGATTTCCCTTGAAATAATATAAACAATAATGAAGCACAGAATAGATTGCATTGATTACAGAGGTGCTAAAAAAGTAAACTGGATATTTTAGTTTACCTTCTCTGTCATGCATACTTTGAAAGTAAAAATTCTCTTCTGACTAGAATGTAGCCTAATATTTCATCACAGTTACATTAAATTAAGACCAAAGCTGTGTCTAATTGGCAATGGATTGTTCTTATAATTGGAAAACATGCAGTAAGAAATGAAACAGAGACTGAGAACAGGTCAGGACTTGAGAACAGCTCTGGCTGAGCCTGATGCAACAGTAAACACGGTGTTAAAAAGCTTGAGCTGCTCCTAAAAACAGTTGAAAAACCCATCAATGAAGTAACACCACATTAAGGGATGCTGGTTGCCGAAAATGAAAAAAAAAAAAAAAAAAAAATCAACTCTGTCCATCCTCTCCACCACAGGACTTCAATATTTTTGTTGACAACACCGTTATTGAAGTTAAAGATGAAAATTGTTTTTATTAGGGAGTTTAATCAAAATACAAAAGGTACTAGAACACCAAAGGTACCCTTTAAGCTGAAGAGGCTATGTCCTCAGCCCTTCAGCTCAGGCAGTGCTAATGGACAGTTGGGCTGCGCCCTTGACTGGGACAGGTGAACCTAGCTGCTCCGATGGGCCTCGCTGATGCCTGGCTCAGTCACTCAATATTCCGAGTGTGACAGAGGCATGCAGGTCCAAGCACTGACCCATTCCCAATGATAGCGGCGGCTATCACCAGCTTCATCTTAATTGAAAAAGTAAAAGGGCCAGAGGAGAGGCACGGAGACGGCCGTCTCCAAAGACCCGCCGCATCTGCATGCGCAGACATGCATGGCAATTAAATCCTGCACCTTTCCCCCACTGTTTCTTTTCTCTTTATCCAGTGGAGCAAATAGAAGAGACTATTCAAATGTCCACACACGCACACACACGCACACGCACACACAGACACAGACAACAAACATACAAGCACATGACCGCTCACAAAAAAATGTGCGCACACACACACACACACACACACACACACACACACACACACAGAGACAACATACACACGCAGACACAGGAGCGCATGCGCACGCACACACATATATACAGACAACAAATACGCATG
This sequence comes from Gymnothorax reevesii, assembly GCA_029721435.1. NCBI lineage: Eukaryota > Metazoa > Chordata > Actinopteri > Anguilliformes > Muraenidae > Gymnothorax > Gymnothorax reevesii. Next base: position 126,348,386 of record CM056575.1, on the reverse strand, counting down.
CGCGCATACACTCACCAAAAACATGCACATGCAAGGGCGCACACACACACACACAGACAGACAGACACGCACAAACAAACACAAAAAACACACACTAACAAAAAGACACACACACACTCACACACACACACACACACACACACACACACACACACACACGTGAACACACATACACGAACACACACACACACACGCAGACACGCACACACAAACAAAGACAAATAACACACACACTAACAAAAAGACACATACACACGCACACTCACTCACACACAAACAAAGGCCAGGTCCAGCCAAGCTATTGACACATAGGATGGGGATGTTTAATCTGAGATGGAGAGATCAGCCTGATAGACCTGGATTCCCTGGGTCAGACTCAGGAGGGCAGAGAGTTCCTCTGTCTCGACCAGCCCCCGTCAGCAGACTAAAGGAAACTGGGGACAAACTGAGCAGAGACTACAGGGCAGTGATTCAGTTCATGCGCACGAGTGAGAGAGGATGTGAGCACAGCAGGAGGAGTGAGACTGAATTAAATGATAAACACCAGCTGAGAGTGACAATGAGAGTGATGGAGGCAGTGATAGAGAGGGGGCGTGAGTGAGTGAGCGTGTGGGTGAGTGAACGAGAAAACAGGAGTGCAGGGGAGTCAGAGCGCATGACTGAGTGAGCGAGCGAGCAAACGAGCTGGTGAGAACGATGAGGACAGGATAGGCAGTGAGAGAGATGGTCTGCCGGACCTGAAGCTACAGTGAGTGTTTGGTAGTGGGCGAGCTCAGCGGTTATGAGAGGGGAGAGGGAGCGAGCGCAAGCGCAAGACGGCAGAGCGCAGTCACCCTGCCCTCTGGTCTCAGTGGTTTCCTGGTGCCAGATGCACGCCCGAGCTGACAGACGCGACTCCGGTCCCTGGGGACAAGACCGGTCCTGAGACACAGAACAGAGCGGTCTGGCGAGTGCCCCCCAACAAGCCTTTCCCGGGCCGAGCTGACTCACCGACCGCCTGGCCTGGGGCTTCAGCAGAGCCCCCATACAAGCCCAGGCACGATCCTCAGAACTTGCGCCAAATCGCAGCGGTGTCCGCTAAATGCCCCTCGGTCGCATGGTACAAAGTTTTCAAAAGTGAAACTTGAGAACCACCCATCGTGTTTCAAAATTAAAGTGTCCCTCTGGACACCAGAATGCCTTTCTAATGTAGCGTAAAGGGCTTATAAGCATCCTCACATTAGTGATTTCTCAGCAAGTTTCGGACGCTCAGTTGAGGGGAAAAAAGTTTCACAGCTCCAATTAAATGGTCATCCCCACAACTGGATTATTTAGCAGCTTAGCGGTGTCACTTCCCACAGGAAGAGAAAAGAGCATCTCTACTCCACACTTTCTCCAGTCAGGACGTGTGGGTTTATTCAAGGCCAGCATTGCATGTGATGTAGTAGGCGGAGCGGTTAGTCACAGGCAAATACCGTATTCATTTCAACCTACTGTGTTCATCTCCTCTTTCATGATCTGACACTTAATGAACATCGTCTTTTTAAACTTGAGACTGCTGGAAACCCCAGGAGAAGGCGCATATTTTCATGATCCATCCTTATTTATTATATTGTAAATGGCAGTATTTTGACTAATCTGACAAACACATGCAAGGTACACACCGCGGCGGAGAACTGAGATAAAAGGCGCCTTGTCACGCTGAGAAGGATAAGAGCGGGGATTAATCATCCTGGTGTGCGCTCGCCGAATGCGTCGCAAGGATAACAAAAACAAACCTTAAACTAAATCTATAATGGAGTTAGCCTAGGCAATGGATGCATGGCTCTGCCCAACTTCAATGGGACGACAACACTGTGCTGAGCCACTGAGATGGAGTCACTAACGACTGTTAAATGACCCGATGGCAGAGTGCTAGAATGTTCTCCCACTCCTGTACAGGATATCTTCTCCATCCCGCTGGTACACTAAGGTACAGGCTTAGCACTGCGTCATGATGCAGGCTCTGAAAACCAGAGGGAAAGCTCGAGACGGGACTGGAGGTGTGATCGTGCGGTCCCCTGCGGTGCCACCCTGTCCATAACGAGCCTGAGAGGCTGACGGTTCAGGGTCTAAACGACACGCCATTTCCCCATATTCAACTGCCCTGGGAACCCTGCTGTTTGTACAGTGGCAGGATCGAGAAAAAGAGACTATTAATTCTGACCTACATTTACTGCCGAACAACACGTGGGATTAAAATTCCTTCGCCGTACCAGCCCTGGTACAGTTTTAGCGCTTATAAATGAATTCCCCCCCGGGCGATGTCGCCTCTGAATTCGATAGTAGCCGCTTACGAATTTTTGCACTCAAAGGTCCTGTTAACCATGTGTCATCTCCTTCTGGGGAGGGGGGGAAGGAGACAAAAAAAATGACCACATCTCTTCACGCGAAACCCACCAGCACTTAGAGTATTTTTACTGAATAATAGCAGCTGTGTCGTGGGATGTTACCTTCAATGCAGCCCACTTTTCACTTCCTATATCTTGGCTGTAAATCTAAATGCAAAACTATCCCTCAGATCTGGGGAGCCTGGGGTTTCCGTTCATTGCAGGAAAAAGCATCTCAGGCACATTGTTTGACGTGTCATATTTTCTAACCGGTTTAGGATTTATGGCCCTCAGTAATACCCAATGGTACGCTGAGAGGGTGGGCAGCATAGCAATGTCCTCTGTTGCCATTGGTGGTCACCAAGGTCACCCTATCCACCCCCTCTTCACCAAAAAGCTCTTTGAGGTCCTCAGATGAAAAGAAGTGCATAAATGAAATCCATTATTTTAATCACCACGGCAAGGTGTCCTAATACATAAAGTACAGTAACACTGAGCTAAAGAAGGGCAGGGTGACTGTATACAGTATGTAGGGGTCTATACTGTATGTGCGAAGTGTGGGGTGTGAGATGTGGCCTCAGTTCCCTCCATCTCAGCATTGGACAAAAACCGCAGTAGCATTACACACGCACAATAGCATGGTGTCAGAATTAACCATCATTACACAATCCATTAGATCACAGGACAAACAACTTGCAGCCCACAGATCATGAACATATATTAATTATTAATGCCAATGGCGCGACACACCACAACTCTGACAACCAGCGTTCATAAATCAGCCTATCAGATGACTGGAGCGAAGAAAAGGCTCTGCAATGTTCTCCCTTAGCTGAACGCAATTGCAGTTTACAATCGACCAGGGATAGCACCACAATTGAAGTTTAATTAAAACAGACTATTTAACATGAAATTATTAAGTGTACAGACAGCACCTGAATTTCTAACCCCCAAAATAATTATTTCGCCCACACCTTCAGAAGAACTGTCACATGGTTATCGCAGTCTTCGGAGCATACGCGAGCGTGTCAATTTTCACGGTGGATCTTTAAATGCGGCACTCTGTGACTGCACCAACTTCAGCAGTGTGAATATTTCATCTCTCATAACTCCCATCATACAAACACCCTTTGTTGCGACAATGCAGTGAAAACCCAAATAAGAAAAAGGTGGGAAAGTATGTTCACCAAAATAAAACCGAAAGCAGTGATCTGAATGTTATCTTCTGCCAGCAATGCATTTGAAACAAAACAACAGCACATTGTTTGATGTTTCACCACATGCAGGTAATTGATTTTTCAAAATTGACATTTGTTTCAATTTCAATTCTTGCAATGTATGTCAAAAAAGTTGGAAGTGTAAGTATTTACCACTTTTTGAATGTTGTCAGCTCTTTTCATTCCACTGAATAGCCAAGCCTTTAGGGACTGAAAACGCCAAGATACTTAGTGTTTCATGTGTCATTTTGCTCCGTTCTTCCAAAAAACAGTGCCTTAAGCAGGGCAACAGAATAGGGTATTTGTTGCTTCATTTTCCCCATTGGGGATGAGTCAGGACTGCAGGCAGGCCAGTCCAGCAGGCACTCCCTCTTCTCACAAAGCCATGCCTCTGCAATGAGTGCAGAATGCAGTATTGTGCTGTCTTGTTGAAATAAGCATTTGCCTCCCTGGAAAAGATGCATCTTGAAGGCAGCATATGTCACTCCTGCCCATTTTTGGCAGCTCATCTTTGCTCCTGAAGGACAAGGTCTTTCCTGGACGCTGCTTTTGTACCAAATCAAATCATGGTTACAATCACCTGTTGACATCAGCTGTTTCAAATCATAACATTATTCAAATATTGAACGCATTAATAGCCCTAAATTGCCACTGTCCTGACAGTTTTTGTAACGTGTTGCAGGCCAGAATAGATGTATATTTACAAATAAAATTAATTTTACCAAACAAAACATTAAATATTGCATCGTCACATGGTCTGTAATAAAACTCATGTCAAAATTAATTAAGAAATCACTGCTTTCTATTTTCATGTTCATTTTTCATACCGTCCCAACTTTTCACCAGGCTGGGGTTGTACATGTAACAACTAAAGAAATTCTGGTTCCACATGATGGGATGGACTGCTTGTTTGTCTCTGAATTTAGGAAAGCGCTGAAAAACAATCCACTGTATTCCATTAAGTACACTAGCAGTTCTTCTGAAAGCAGAGAAATGGCCCACATGGAAAAATCAGGGTGCAATAAAAAGGTCAAAAAAAGGTAAACAAAAAAAAAATAACTGAAAGAGCGCAAAAATCAATACGAGCGTGATTCGGAAAGAGGAGGCACCTTCCCCTGGCACTCAGGGGAGTCTTATCATGGGTCAGGGGCTACAAATCACTGCTGAGGCCCTTCAAGCCTGAACATAGCAGAATGCCCACAGTCGAATCAATCAAATCAGTCACAGGCTCCCCCGGAGACCCTCCATGGGTGCACTTCAGGCCCTTCCACCTTGATTGTGTCCACAGTCAGCCGCCAGAGCCGCATTGATGAAAACATCACAGAGAGGACCCCGCTGAGCTCAACTCCACAGTCCAGTCCACAGGGTTCCATTCACGCTAACGCACTGTCAGGCGGCTAACTGCTCGATCAAAACAAACGGCGAGACTCATCAACTCTTCGCCCGTAACTTTGACAGTTTGTTTGTACTGTTCAACTATGTTAACTTTGAATACTTCTGAGCAAAAAGTAAAAAACCAGAGGTCCTTTTGTGAAGAATGGTTTTATGTAGGTGAGTATTACACAAAAGTCTTGATTGAGAAGACTTCCGGAAAGATTTGATTTATCTGCGCACAAGCCCAAAAGAACACGAGGAAGACAAACAAAATAAACTATCACTGCCATTTCTGAAAAAAATATTTGGTCACAATTGGCAGCACCAACCGTGTTTATTTAAACCCCGGACTGAAAATGCAATGAAGAATCACATGTAATGCACTTCAGTAAATTGCAGAGATTAAATCCATCTCTGCTGCAAACTTGACCACAGCTACATGACTCATCTTTCCACTCCTGAAATCCTTTTGGATTTAAATCCTAGTTGTGCTAGTTATTTAATTTCAGTTTCAATAGACTTCCAAACACTGGAGAAGACTAAAAAAGTATTCACAAAACACATGCATGGAGGAGAAATGTTTTATTTGGAAGCATAGTGCCATGAGCTGGTACGATTCTCGGAACAGTCTCTTCGACCCGTCACCGCCCCCTTCTCCCTCTAACCCCCCCCAGAGTATGGTTCCCCATGGGAGACATGATATTCAAACACTGCTATAAAAGAGAACAAATGCCCCAGCTATTTGTGGTGACTGTGAAAGCTACGATGAAGTGGAGTGGAGGTGTGAACAATTAAGATGTCTTTGTCTGTGGGGCTTTCACCGCCTGTGTGTTTTTTAACGTTCATTGTGTTTGTGCATTTTAATTGAATTCCAAGAGGGAGACTTCTCTCTTAGGGATGGGAGGACAATAGGGGACAAGAGAGATGCTGTCATGCAGCCCACAGAGATTCACCCGCACAGCGGGTACGGGAGCGGGGGCTTTGTGAGGGCCGCGGCCCGGGTCCGACAATGAGAACAGCTGGGGGAGTCAATCAACAAAACGGCAACAATGCAAACCACGGCGCATCGCCGCAACGGCCTTCAGACGTTTTGAAACGCATAACAGGAAGTAGAATACGGGCCCGTAGTATATGACGCTCACCTCAGTGATTGCGTTCCTCAGAGCCAGACAAGGCACGGAAACAATAGCGGGAATCCACAGCATGTACAGACTGAGCGTTCTTCAAAGCAAGAATCGTTTTTATGGAAACACTCCCGCCACTTAAATAATGAAAAGCGTTTTAGCACTTTCTGCACTCTTAAAGCCGAAAATGATATTGTTCCACGGTAAAGCAGACCGAGAGCCTAGGCTGTTAAACTCCAAAAAAAAAAAAACAAAAAAAAAAACAGGCATTCAGAGAGAGGCTGTCTCGTGGCAAAAGCTCTCGTTCACGGCGCAGCGTGTCCGAGTCCATTTCCCGCCCTGCAGCTGGGCGGACCTGTCAGAACTGCCAGAGGAATTATGTTTCCACCTGTGACATCTCACAGAGGGAGGACAAAGGCAGTCACCTGCGCACTCCCTCCCAACACCAAACTTCTCCAGTCCAAAACACCATCGGAAACTTTCCTCAGCCCTGATTCCATATTCAAACGCTGCACCGCTGACCTCTATTAGACATCTCCCAGCCCTCTGTCAGTCCAGGGCAGCACTGAATACAATTCAGTTTTGATGAGGATGATCGGATGTTGGATATGCGAATGGAGAGCAGTGTGCCCCTAGTGGTGGACCGGGCAAACTGCTGAGGTGAAAGGAAGCAGTGTTTCAGGCTTTTGCACCATGTTCAAAGAGAAGGTGATTAGAGCTTCAAAGGTGGCGAGATGCCCAGCAGATCAAAGGGGGAAGCCTTACACCGGACTTTGCTGTCCTTAATTCAAGGGGTTCACAGTGTTATGAGTGCTCTGCAGTGGAGATGAAAAACTTGTTGCAAACCCATGTATTTGTATTGAAAAGGTGCTCAAAAAAAAGGACTCGGGAAGTGCGGTTTGACACAAATAAGATATGAACTTCACCATAATGGCAATATACAAATCACACTCATAAAACTCTGTACAGACCAGCAGTAATGACCATATCTCCTCCTCCGTGGTCCTGATACACACTTTTGCCCGCTCGGTTTCTCACTTGACCCTCCACAAAACCACATCAAATACCTTTACTGAGAGTGTGCACATGTGCACAAACACGCATGCACACACACGTATGACACTAGGAAATAAAAAAACAGATTCATGATGCAGTGGACTCATGAGAGCGATCAGTATGGTTCTAGTGGAGATTCCTGCTCCTGGTACAAGAAGAGTTTGTCTCCGAAATGCAGTACATCGATTTTACTCACTGAGTAAATCAGCTTTTTCTATGTAGGCGCCTCTTGCATTTTATAGAACACAAACCTTGACCATGAAAAATTACACCATATAATATGAATTTCTAAAAACGGATTTTCGCACCATGTGTGAGAGGCACAGGGCGATCGCTCCATGGCGTTATCTCAAGTTTTTTGTAACTTTGGCACTCATTGCGTTTTGGAAACAAAGTCTTCATACACTTCCCAACATGTAGCCTATATAAGTGCATACTCCGAGCATACTTCGCGCTCACCTTTCTCCACTAGAACCCCTGATGTCCAGGCAGCAGCCCGTCCCACACATAATCTGCAACCAGTGAGCTGGCATCTAGCACACCGTACCTCACACCACACTTCTACGCCTCACACCCCCACACAAATGAGCAGTAACCTGGGACCGCACGCATTCTCGAGAATCATAGCTCATTGCACTCATGTGGGCCACCATATGCACTCAGTTTGCCACCTATAAATATGAGTGACTTCGGAGGCTTAACACGCCAACACGGTATCTGGAGAGAAATTAACAGAGCAGGAAGCGCAGCACCTTCTAAAAGGCCCAATTCAACACTTTGCTCAGAACAGACGCCGCTAACTGCGTTAGCATTTTTTTGAAAACAGGCGCCTTTCAGCCCTGTCCACAAGAGTAGCAGGTGAAGCACGTCAACCGGCGCAAAGATCGCACTCTATCAGGGTGAGCTCACGCTGGTTCTGTCCTCCGATCTCTTCCAGACTTGATCCTGAAGGTGTCGTACGTGACTAAAGCACGTGGATGTTCTTCATCAAGGGGAAAGGCAGATGGAGGGGGAGGAGGAGGACGGTGGGGTGGGGAGCTAATCAATGTGAGTGGCAAAGATCGGTGAAAGGTGACGCGATGACGTCCTCAGCAGATGTTGCGGGCTGCAGCCCCTGGCAGGAAGGTAGGCGGGGGACTCACGCGGGACACGAGGAGCAGGAGCCCGTGCGTGTGCCGGGAGGAGCCTCCTCCGAGCGTGCATCTCCTGGTGACACGGTCTCCGGCTCCAGAATGTCAAGCAGGCCTTGGCAATAGCTTCCTGACCTTTTGTGATCATCCTGTAAAATCCAGTGATCACAGAAATCCCAGTGCTTTTTCTGGCACAGGCTATAACGTCATTTTCTTCTGCCTGAAACAACCGTTAAGTGCTTCAGGATCAGGGGAAACCGACAGCTGTGAATGAATGTGAACTGGGGGAGGGGGGGGTCGCTAGTTAGACTTGTCTTCAGCAGAGGGACAAGAGCGGATATTTTACCATTAATACCAATGCCAAAACGATACATGTAAACTGTACATGTTGTGGGATGATTGCCTCTCAATAGGTGCCTTGCCACGTGTGCGATCATTTCCTGACTTCTGTCAAAGCTTAATAAATAAATAAAATAAATAAATAAATAAATATTTTTAAAACAGTTCTCACATCAAAGCAGTGCTTGAAATGACACTTTCTTCAAAATGAAATATCAAAACTAGTCATTTAATGGTCTCTCATTTCAAAGGCAAAAAAACAAAAAAAACAAAAAAAGGTTTTAATACATTTTATTCTATATTTATTATTTCTACTATTTTGCATTCAAGATTCTGATTGAGTTTAATTTCATATTGACCATCAATGGTTTCAATGGTCAGTAAGTCAACACAGCAAAAGCTACATCAGCAGATGGAACCCTGTGGTACCGAGACCAAGATTTTCGTGAGGTGCTGACCCAATTTAGACTGTAACACGTTGAGTCCTCTGAGAACTGGCCACGTAGCAGCGCCAGGTTTGGCGATTCAGCTCTAGCCCACAGGGTGGTAAAAAAACAAGCGGGACAAATAACATGTTCCCTGCATTTGTGGGGTCCTGCTTGTACACGGTTTCAAACAATGAGCAGCCCATGGTGGCCAAAAGGGAGTGTAAAATGGGGAAACCGTAGATTTCCACCCCTGAAAAGTCAACACAGGCGCTACACACCCCGCAGCCTGGACATGCTCCCCGACATTCCCATCACATTAAGCTACGAAAGGTCTGAGTGCGAGGAAAGGGCTATTTTTTCCAAGAACATGGTACCATGGCAACTAATCTAAAGGTAAATAACAAGCATCCATCACGGCAGACACTTAGGAATTGAAACAGAACAAAGTTTGAAAAAAAGAGATTACTCCAGTATTGAAAAATTACCACAGAAGAAGAAATACTTGCACCTTCCAGTGCGTCATGAGTGACCTTCATTTTCTGTTTAAGCTTTTTTACTCCATATATTGTTGGTAAACTAAGCCATCGCTCTTGCTGATAAAACTCATATTACAGCAAATTCCTCCCCTTCGTACCTTGACCTCAAAGTGCAAAGTAAGCCTTTATTTTCTCTAATCTCCAAGCATTCCTTGTGAAAATATTTTGTAAAAAATAGTTAATGTGGGTTATGTTAGGTATTTGGTAGGTATTATAGATAACAAAGAGCTTGTTTTAGAGTCTCAAAAGGTCAGTCTCGTTGTTGCCTCCATATGGAAGGGTTGGAGGGTCAAACAACGTGTGTCAAAGGTTAACAACAATGCAATCCATTCTCCAAAGTGAGACCCGGACCTGTCTACATCTCAGTATCTGCACAAGGGAGAAAACCCGCGAAAATAATCCACATTTCTGCGAGCCACTCCTACAGCACTAACACCAGAGCCAGACCGCTAAGTACCAGTATTTCACGAGAAACTAGGCTGCCTTATAAATGCATCTTAATGCAGCAGTGGCATTACCTTCAAAAACCCATTTATCTCAGGTTAGCCATGTTAATGTGCTAAAGTGGGGGACGTCTCCCGCAAAATGGGAGCGTTCAGGATATGAGCCAAAAAAAAAAAAAAAGCAGCGCTACAAGATTTCAGCAGAAAAATATGCTGCGCAATTATAAGCACATTATGTACCGTGGGTGAGCTACTGTAGATGCCTTCTGGGGAGGGCAAAGAAAAAAATAAAACATAATGTGGCACCGGAGGTAATTTTCTGCAGAACATATTAAATTCTGAGTTTTTAGTACGCAAACTAGAGAGAGTAAAAAACACAATGAAGTTTAATCCTGCTGATTCAGATAGAGCGTGCATGTGCATGATTCTGCATGCATGTGAGTTTCTGTGTGCATGCATCTATGTGTGTTCGCAGATTATGCATGTATGTATGCAGATGCAAGTGTGTCCGTGTTAGTAATTTTACGGTCTGTGGGCGATTTGTGACGAGATATGATTCAGAATAACCCATGGCTCATACACTGAGCACTCCTGGAGGCAAAGCAACACTGATGAGGATATTTTTGTTATGTTTGCTATGAAATCATACATTGATTTCATCGTCATTTCCACACAAATCCAATCAACTGCTTAAAACCATCACTTCAAAGAGCATGACCCTCAGTTTGGTAGAATTCTCCATCCAATACCCTGCCATGACATGTTTTGGAAGACCCTCGCTTGACCAATCCAGGCAAAGGGAAAACGATTCTGAGCACTGTCTCTGGGACTAAAAATAGAATTCAGGGAAGATTCTGGAAGCACCCTCCTGGCAAGCAACAAGGCATGTGGTCAGCGAGTGTTTCCATCAACAAAGCTGCTGTAAGGAAAAAGCACACAGGCCTGCGGCTGTTTGTAAGGCTTGCAATGGCCAGGGCTGGCGCTAATACAGTAATTTCTTAAGCATAGAAACTGACAGATGTGCTCAAAGTGAGCCAATCCGGCCCAGGGCACAGTGACGTACCCCATTGGTCCCATGGCCCAGCTCAGCCTCGCCTGGTGGGCCTCCAGGGAGCCTCAGTCGCTGTGCACTGTTAGCACTTCTCTGCTATATGTGTGAAACATTTCCACCTTCCTTTTGTTCCTCTGGGCAAAGAGAGCCTAACCAAAGTGCACTCTGGGGATTGCGGTTCTCCTCCTCATCCGTTTGCCCCCAGGAGTAATAGGCATTATTAAGAGCTGGAGGGAATAGCAAAAGGATCGCTGCCTCAAGTAGCGGCAAGCTGTTAAAATGTTAAGCGAAAGAGAGATGCCTTTGTGTCGTCCTTCACGTACGTCATGGACAGCTGTCACGCCAAGATGGCGTCTTTAAAGTAAGCAGCGTATTGTTAATAATTCACAAGAGTCAATAAGAATGTCAAGATGCTCACAGCGTCCCCTGGAAGAAAAAAAAAAAAAAACACATCCTTGACGTGAGCTGCGTGACAATGTAACATTTCCACTGACAGGCTATTCAGTGCATTTGTTTGGAAAAGATTAAAAGGGAGTTGACATTGTAAATTCCAACGGGATGCTTGGTCTGCTACATATTTTCTGTTTGCAGCACAAACAAACAGTCCCTGTCCTTTTGGCAGACGTATGGCGGACATTTGACCCCGGCGTGCTAGAGTCACGCACGCATCGCTGTTACGGGACCTTCCTAACCAAACAGCAGCTGAGAATCAGTTTAGTTGGCCAAGGGCAGTGCACTGCCTTCCCATACTCTTAACCCAGGGTCGCTGACCTTCGAAACAGTCGGCGTGTTTCTCGATAAGAAAGCTATCAGGGAGGGTTGGGAGCAGGCAACATCCATACTGCGCCCACGCAGCGAACTCCCTTACCTCTGCAGCACATTCACAATGCACGGATACCACTGGCAACTGGAGCGCATTGCTCGGGGAAAGGGAGTTTGGAGCCTTCCAGAAGATTAGGGCATCTGTACCGAGCTCCAAAAAGAAACGTTCAAATACGGACGCTTCATCACACGATAATGCAATTAAAGTTTAAATGTATGACCAGAGGCAGCTACATGGTGTACAAATACCAAGGTGGAAACACAGAGAATGAGAGAGCGAGAGAGAGAGAGTGGGAGAGAGAGAGAGAGAGAGAGTGAGAGGGAGAGAGAGAGGGAGAGCAATCGCCTTCATTGCCTCAAAGCGGTACCCACTTTTATAGTTTAAAGGTCAACTTCAGAGTGCACTATGCAGTGGCAACTGAGGCAGCCCTTAAGCCACAGATAAAACAGCAGTGAAAAAAAGAAATGAAAGAAAAGGAAGCCTTTCTCACCACTCGTTCTGCTCTGGTATCTCTTTGGCCCAAGCGGGCGGAACCTCAGCTGAGAATATGGTGTCATCCTGGGAGCTGGTGGTAGATGATTGGTTGGAGAGACGCGCAGGGAGGACAGGTGGCCTGTCATCCTCGATTATGACGGTGTCATCTTGGGGCATGTTCACCGTGGGGGACAGCTGGTAGTTACCTGCGCGGAGACGGATACATGTCAAGGATTTGAAAGTCGACTATCCTACTAGCTCACAGTCACCTACGCAACTGCACGTGTTTTGACACAGTCATAAAAGAAGGGTGTTAGAGAAGAATTGAATGCAACAAAAAAATCTTTCCTTTCACAGTAGTGGGCAGATTTTTAAAAGCCATCATTCATTTTCAGAACACTTTCTGAATGAATTGCGTTATCTTGAGAAGGATTGGGCAGCGAGTAAAAAAGTAAGACCACAATAATCAAATAATACACACAAATAAGACCACAATAATCCCAGTCAAAACTGGTATTTTTCCCCAGAAGGCGGCAAGGCTTCTCTACATTACCTGGCAGGAAGACCTGTTATCTGAGACCTCAATGTAGAGCGACTGCTCATTCATACTGTAAGCAGCCAGCTGAGGTGGGTTCTCGCATCTCTTCAGTGTTACGGAAAAACCTAGTAAGTCACAAAACGCAGATTCCGAGAAAAAGACAGAAAACCGTATCCCTCTGGGGTTAAGCTCTTGTCCGACAATGAAACTAACTTGGCAGTTATTTGTTAATTACATAATCAGCGATATTTAGGGAGGGTTTTTTTTTTTAAAATCGGTATCCATGGCAATTCGACACAATTTTTTCATTTGAAAATGTAGAATGTCATTTCTCAAAATGATGGACAAAAACCTAACGATTTTGCAGCTGCAGTGGAATTTGACAGTTCAGTGATAACTGCACCATCTGCTTCCCTCTTGAACCCATTTTTCAGCCGTTGTGAGTGCGTGAATTTCGTGAATTATGAATTCTAACCAATTATCTCTTGCGCATCCAATGCTCTGCATGGGGCGTAACTTGGCAGATCATGTAGTAGGCATGCTGCTTCATAACTGGCTAATTTCACTCGCCAGGTTTTGTCACAACAAAAAAAAAGAAAAAGAAAATTTCGTTTGGAAGAACCAAGGAAGATCAACTTGGGAGGTTTTTACTTCACTGTTGATTAAATACCGATGAGTTGCTAGGTTTTGCCATTGCAAAACATGGGATATCGATTATTAATTTTCATGCATTTTATCCTATATAAAGCCTATTAAGTAAAAAAATGGTCCTAACTCAATTTCAACCAAAATTAGGCCTACAAGGTTTTCCCATAACATTTAAGATCTGGTAAAGATGCCACCTCACGTGCCTAATTTGAGGTGGGGCCAAGACATGCAGGAGAGATTATGGCCATCAGCTGGCAATGCCAAAGGTAAAGTCGACTGATCCCCCGCAGGAGCTGGAGGGCCCACTATCTGAGGTGGAGCACACATCGTCTGCGAGGCTTTCACTGTTGGTTACACCATTTCTCACAGGTTACATCATTTCCCGCAACATGAGAGAAAAGATGGATTGAAGGATCGTGCACCTGAATTCCTATTATGTTATGTAGGTACAACATTTCTTCTCAAAAATAACAATAAAAAGTTAATTCAGAAATTCTTCTGGCTAGTAAAGTGTGGAGAATAATTCTAAAGAAAATAAAAACAGAAGCACAAAGTGAAAGCGCAAAGAACAAAGAACTAATAAATGACTCCTAGAATCATGAAACACTCAGTGTGAAATTTCTGAACCTGAGGCAAATAAGTAGGCCACTTTTTTTTTTTTTTTTTTAAAAAGCACACATTGCTGAAGCAAACCTTCCTGAAAACGCGAACAAAAAAAGTTAAGTCCCTTTAAAGGAAAACAGATTCAGAAGTTGCTTGAGTATATCACTCCCATTAAGGCACTCCCTCATAACCCCAAAAGTTCAAATACACGATTTGACCATAGCGCACCGCTGCACATATTTAACTGTCAGCTTGTGAGCTGGGTAAGCATTTTGAAACTGTCGAAAAATTTGGGGTTGACCCAAACCCTCTTCATCGCCATACAAGGCTGCAGAGACATCCAGCAATCATTTCATTTTGGGCATCCTTCGGTCTCATCCAACAGTGTGCTACAGACCCCAGAATTCAGAACACGAGAACAGCTAATGAAGCATTCACGACTTATCCCACGACGCCATTTTACCTGCATGTACTCTCTAATCTTAAATGGCAGCCTCTCTCGCTCACAAACACGCACGGATAAACACCACATAATACGAAGTGGTCCAAAATGGAGCACATGCTAGCAATTAGCAAACAATTCCATCATAACTAAAGCAATGCATTCGTTTCCTGTGCACGCCACAGAAATGTAGTTGCTTCAATTACCAAAGCGCAATTTTCTTTGTATCGAACAAATTAATAGTAAGAGCATATAAACGCTACCAGATGAACAAATAATTTATACCCTGGCCCGTTCCCAGCAAGAATCTAATATGGACGCCGTTTCGCTTAGCCTCAAATCCTTTTTTAAAACGTATTGAATAGTTATGAGTACGAACTGCTGACATTATGTGCTTCAGACATCTCAGCGAGATTGTGAGTAAGCTCCGCAGCAGACCTATTTATGAGTCCTAATGGCCTTTCATAATGAACCATTTCTGCCGTCATTCACTTC
Source organism: Gymnothorax reevesii (assembly GCA_029721435.1). NCBI lineage: Eukaryota > Metazoa > Chordata > Actinopteri > Anguilliformes > Muraenidae > Gymnothorax > Gymnothorax reevesii. The sequence continues at coordinate 126,333,317 of CM056575.1, read as the reverse complement.
TGAATGCAAAGTAGGGAAAAAGGTACTCAAGCCGTTGTGAAGCAAACTGCAGTCAAGCAGTCTAATGTTCTTGTTTCACTATAATCTCACAGAACTTGACCTATGGATTCATGCATTCAACCCTATCAGGGCAAACTACGGTGCAATAATTTCAACATCTGCTCTCAGGGCAGTCCTTCAGTATGTTACCTCAAAAGCTTCAGTGAAAGATAAAATGGATAAGAACAGCTGTGGGGACTATAAGTCACTGTCCCCATTAAGGACTCCTTTTGGCCAAATGAAGAGCCTCCCTCCACATTTGCGTGACTGAGCAGATGCACTGTGAGTTGGCAGCCATTACCTCCATCACACGACTGGCCCATCCTCAGCACCTTCACCTCCCCTCTGAAACATATGCTCCCAGTGCGGCCGCTAAGTCACGCACCGACAGAAACGAGAGCCATTTCTACAATCTGCAGGCCCAGCACAGCGCAAAGTAACCCAAAAAGAAAAAAAAAAAAAAAAACCATGGTTACTGCATGTCTATTAATGTAACAGGAGGAGAAGTGCCTTCGGGCAAGAGGAGAAAAGGAGCACTTATGAGCAGACGGACATTTTCCCTCCACAAATTTGATTAAATCTTCATAAGAACATGAACTGGGGTGACCGTGTGGTTTTTATGATGATGCGCCGTATGCCATCGTGCTCCACATTAGAAAAGATAATTGTGGCATAAAAAAAATCTGATTTGTTCTCATTAAGGCCTTCTGCAGCCATTAGCAACCGCAACATATTGAAAACAATAAGAGTTTATGGACCATCACAACAGTGAGGAGACTAACAGCAACTCTGAAAGTCTCCTGCTTTGCTGCATTCAAACAGTCTTTTTCTTTCTTCTGAAATGAACCCGCCACGCGAATTGAACAAGATTTTCACTGGACATCTGGCCGATGTGTGAATGAGACGTCAATAATATGCTCGACGCCATGAGCAGCTAGCTGTTGAAAACAAAAAAAGAATTTTCCAATAATGTTTTGGCTGGACCCACAAGAATAGAAGAACGGTTTTTTCAGGGATAGCAGATTAACTTTAAACAAGAGTAGAGCCTATACGTACAATTAACCACATACATGGTCTTTGACAAATGTATCCGCAGGAACAGCAAAGTAGAAAGCAAAAACAAAAAGTATAAGAGTAAATTTTAAAATTCTCAAATGCACTAGTATTACAGGCAGCCCTGAGCGTGAAAACAAGAGGCTTATCTTGCCTAACCACCTGCTATCATTATTTATTCACAACAGACAAGCTGTATCTAAATTCTGCGTAAAAAATATATACTGGTCTATCTGTTCAATCTTTCCAATAAATTCCACTGGCCAGAGAGCCTTTGAACTTTGATTACTTTTAAAAGAGAGATTTTTCCTCCCCTATGGCAATGCAAACAGGATTTTAATCATTTACATATCTAATCTTTGACTACAGGATTGCTTTTTCATCCAATTCCTCCATTGGATCATTTCACTGAATTGTGAATCTTGGCAGAAGAGTAAAATGGAGAAGTTCGTATTTCATGTGGAACATTTTATCTCCCTTTTCCTACTGAGACTCTTCCACGGTGGATCAACCCAATAAAATCACACAAGTCATCCAAAATTATACATTTTAAATGAGTTCTTTCATGTCTTGATTAATTATCGGACCATGAAGACTGCTTAACATGCAGGCTCTCCTCGCTGCGCTTTAATAAAATCATTGCCAAAACATTGCATCACCAGACTTGGCCCACAGCTGAATAGGAGCTCGACTGATCACAGAGCCCATGCGGGCTTAACTGTTGATACAGTTTGCTCCGAGTCAACAAATTAAGAAGACAAATATTGGTCCTTGAAATTAGTGCAACTCGATCATTTAATATCTTTCGTATGTGCTAGGTGTGACAATACTGCGCACAGTCTTCATAAACTCAGGAGAATGTGGAGCTTAAAACGCTTGAACACATCTGAATCTGTGCCCCGAAAGCCAAGCGCAAATGTGCATTCAGTACTTTAATGTGAATATGGATTCTGCACTCCATACATGAGGAAATGTTTGAATTAATAAACAAAAATACTAAGGCTTAAATGTTTTGTTAATATCCTTTAATTCGTCAATGGGAGATTTCTCATTTAACGGAGAAAAAAAATTAAGCTCATCAAGTAACTAAGTCACTGACACGGGCAAAGCATTAAAAAAAAATCATCTCCTCATGAAAAATGTCACATCCATTATCGAGGAGACTTCCCCTTAAAGTTTAAACCAGTGAGGTCTAACTGTACATTACCTATATGGGGAAAACAATGCATAAATATAGTTTTTTTTCTTTTTTTTTTTTAATTCTGGAATGAAATGCATGTTTTGCACTTCTTATAGTTAAGCAAAGCCTTTTTGCAACCTTCTTGACATAACTGCTGACTCCAAGAGATGAAACGTGTTTAACAGCATTTGGCGGCATGTGCGAAATGGCAAGCGAACCGGAAACGCTGGCGATTAGGAGCTTTTTAAAGGTGAGAATAATTAAGAGAAAAATGCAGGGTTGGCAATCTGAATCTCCAACGCAGGGCTGGTAAAAATCATCACAGGAGGAGAAGCAGGTTTTCACCACCTGTGGAGGGGTTTGCGAAACACAAGAATACAACGATTACGGAGAATATGAAGAAAAACGAAGAGAATATGAGGGCGGATGAGGAGGAGGAATAAGAAACTGACACGGGGAATGAGGGATGAGGAGAAGAACGAAGGGATGGCGGTCAGAGTTTAATTTATGGAGAGAGGGGGGGAGACGGAGCAGAGGACTTCCTGTGATTGGATAAGGATGGAATGTGCTGGCTGGCGATATTGGTGAGGACGGATGAGCTGGTACAGCACCCCAAAACACCTGCAGGACCGGCTCAGACGGACACAACAGGAAGCAGAACCCCGCACATCAAAGCCGTGCGCTCGCCACGGGAGGGCCTCCCGGCTGACAAATCCTTCGCAAGCCTTCCTCGCCACCTGTCGATATCCATTACGCTGCTGATCACTGTGCTGAGATTGCAAGGCGACGAGGACACAAGTAATGCGAAAAGGGACAAAACCGGTTATCATCAAGGTTTATCATTCTTACCGACATAGGCACGGTAACACAATGAGTATCCCTCGGTGAGGGGAGGGGAGGTCCGATTCGCAATGCTGTCAGGGCTCCACTGTCATATTCTCCCCAGCTGAGCCCTGGCGTAAACATAATTCTGAATGTGCTTTTGCGATGTCGGGCCCAGCTTGAAAAGGTACCATTTAAAATGAGATAATACTGACCCCCTCTGTCTCAGCTAATGCCTCGTATGGTATCTGAAAGACAAACATTTGGCGAGGCAAACACAGAAAAAAACCATGTTTTAAAAAGCAAACGGGCAACAGAGAAAATCAGATTGGCCCTGCATGCTTTTGCTGTGGGGATCGTGTAAAACATTCTGTAATACTGCGTGTTCGCTAAAAAAATAGCAAGTTATTGTTCCTCTGAAGGGAATTAGAATGAGGTCAGACCAGGATAAATTCCCTGAATTTATTTTGCTGTGATACCCAATACTTCCCAGATGCCTTCAAAGGAGCTGCTCATGTTAGCAGTCTGTTCTTCTGCTTAATTCGCTCCCTGTAATGACAGCGCAGCTTTTCTCCGTGTTCTGCGCGTCTTCCAAAAACCCTTTTCCTGGGATTAAATGAAATGCATGATGGAACATTAAAGGCTAACGCAATTCAAACAAATCCAAAGCTCAGCCATATGTGCCAAAGAACTGGAAATCCACGAAAAGCAGGAAAGGCCGTGGTCGAAAGACTAGGAAATTAGAGAGCATGAGAAGTGATATCTAATGAACCTGCAGTAACGGTTCCAGCTTCATAATCAATAATCAACTAAAAAATGATAGCGTCATAAAGAAAGTAATCTATTCTGAACTACTGCATGAACTAATGCACAAAAATTTGTGTGGGTGTGATAATTAAAAGACAAATAGATTATGATGATCGATGTGAAAAAGCAGTGTCAAAAAAAAAAATTCAAACATATATTTCAATTATTTTATTAGCTTTCTTTATAATTATTTACATTCCCATGGTGTGCTAGCTTTGCAATGTCAGTTCAAATATTTTTATTTGGACTTTATACTGCTAAAAACTTTAAACCTAATTTTTACAAGTACAGTGCTGTGAAAAAGTATTTGCCCCCTCTTGATTTCTTTTTTCTTTTTTTTTTTTTTGCATATTTGTCACACTTAAATATTTCAGATCATCAAACAAATTTTAATATTAGACAAAGATAACCCACATAAATACAAAATCCAGTTTTTAAATGATTTCATTTATTGAGGGGAAAAAGCTATCCAAACCTACCTGACCCTAGATGAAAAAGTAATTGCCCCCTACACCGAATGACTGGTTGTGCTACCCTTGGCGACAACAATTGCAATCAAGCATTTGCGATAACTAGCAAGGAGTCTTTCACATCACTGTGGAGGAACTTTGGCCATCTCTTCTTTGCAGAATTGTTTTAATTCAGCCGCATTGGAGGGTTTTCGAGCATAAATGGCTCGTTTAAGGTCATGCCACAGCATCTCAATCGGATTGAAGTCTGGACTTTGACTAGACCACTCCAAAACTTTCATTTTGTTTTTTTTTCAGCCATTTAGAGGTGGACTTGCTGGTGTGTTTCGGATCATTGTCCTGCTACATAAACCAAGTGCGCTTGAGCTTGAGGTCACAAACTGATGGTTGGACATTCTCCTTCAGGGTTTTCTGGCAGAGAACAGAATTCATGGTTCTATCAATTATGGCAAGTTTTCCAGGTCCTGAAGCTGCTATGAAGCCCTAGACTATCACACTTCCACCAACATGTTTCACTGTTGGTATGATGTTCTTTTTATGAAATGCTGTGTTAGTTTTACACCGGATGTAATGGGGTGCACACCTTCCAAAAAGTTCAACTTTTGTTTCTTCAGTCGACAGAATATTTTCCCAAAAGTCTTGGGGATCATCAAGATGTTTTTTGGAAAATGTGAGACGGCCTTTGTGTTCTTTTTGGTCAGCAGTGACTTTTGCCTTTGCACTCTCCCATGGATGCGATTTTGCCCAGTCTTTTTCTTATTGTTGAATCATGAACACTGAAGGCCGAAGATCAAGGTCAAGGCTGTCTAAGGTCAAAACCACATTTTCGCCAAAATCTTGCTTCAAAAATATAATAAAAACATGGGACCTTCAAGTGTTGCTCTATGAGCCATTTTACAGATTTTTTGTGAGCCAAAAATTTCTAATTTCTTCAATCGGGTCAGCCAGTTTGTTTTGTAAACTCGCTTGCAACACATGGAAACTAATTTCTGCATGCATCTTGATAGTCATATTGTCAGTCTGTGCTCGTTCTGGAAGGGTTTGTCCTTGCAGTTCCTCCCCCTGCTGCATTGTTCACCTCCACCTTCACAGGCAACAGATGTGGCTCGTTAAGGTGGAGGTGAAGATTTGTTATTTAAGGGTTGGCTGCGCCTTAGATCAGTGCAGCAGTATTCTGTTTCCTGGAGCCCTGCTATCTGTGTGTACGAGTGCTGCTGCTCCCCTCCTAGTTTTTATTTTTTTGTGATTTAAATGAAAGAGTTTTATATTTTATACTGAGTATATTTTTTACTCAGCCTGTGCATTTGGGTGTCTTGTCCTGCTTTTGGGTACATGGTCTCAGTGCCTTCTGCCGGCGGGACTAAACCATGACACATTCTAGTGTCATATGTCCAAGGAAGAAGGAGTTCAAATTTGGAAGGTCAAGGCCATCCATGTGCGCTCATTCCATCATCCTTATTCTTGTGGTGTCGACTTAAAATTCATAGAACAAGATTCGTTATGTCTAAGGAAGCAGTAGTTCAATTTTGGAAGGCCAAGGACAAATGTCAAGCTCAAGGTTGTCAAAAAGGTCAAAACCACTTTTCGATCAATATCTCACTTTAGAAAAATTAAACATGAGAACAAATGCAAGAGACATCAGTCTTGTTTGGTGTTTTTGAGTTTTTACACATTTTGCTCAATAGGCAATTTCATTTTTTTGTTTCTTTGTCTGACTGTCTGTAAACTGCCTAGCACTCACAAGACCAAACAGAGAGAGTTGGACATCACACCCTGTTGAGACCTACTGTTTATGGTGAATCTACAGAAGGTCGAGGCTCAAGGAAGAAATAGGCCAAAGTTGAAAAATAATTTTCTAGCAATAACTTTAATCAGAATCATCCAATCGACCGCAAACCAAAGTCAAGTAACGCAAAATGTTATTTTATATCCCCTCAAGATGCAAGTCAATGTCAGGAGGGTCACAGATTTTTAGGAGGTAGGAGAGTAAACTAACCCATAAAGGTCAAGCAACTACCTTTTCATACTCTTCTTCACCTTGAGTGACCTGGGAAGGAGGAGTCTCGGCGAGCCATTGGTCTGCAACCAAGTCTTCTTCTCGGTTGTTTGTCAGTTTGTTGGTTAGTAAGCAGGACTGCCACAAACTACTAGACAGATTTGCAGGAGAATTTTCCGTGCATCTTGGTCTGACAAGTGATAAGATTGTGGGAGTCATTTGGATTCTGGATCAGGACCCTCAATTTTTTTTTGAAGGATTCTTCACTGTTGCGAGGCAAAATTTGACATCTGAAGCCATATCTTCACATATACATGACGATTTGAAATGAGAAAAATGCGAGGGCATTATCTCAATGATGTCAAGAAAATATCTCAAGCTGATGATGTTGCCAAATGGGGGGGACAAGTTCAGCCTTGTAGCAGGTTTACAATCTCAGATAGCTCTGGTTTTTAAATGTGACATTTCAGAGCAGCCAACAGACATGCTCATCCGAAAAACCCAGGTATCTGCACAAGTGCTTGACCAATCATATGGAGATTACGGTGCCAATCATCGCCAAAAACCTCAGATTGCTTCATTTATACTCGGCATGGCATTTAAATCGTGACATACAGGCAAGATTAATTAGGGGAGATTCGGTTGGGCTGGATTGAATTGCACACGCTCTTAAAAAGGCTGAGTGCTTTCGATTGATTTCTGCTGCCCTCCCCTTTCTCCTAAAACAAGTAACTGTTGCTAAGGAGCAGCCCCAGAGTGAGCATCAGACAATGTTCTTCTGCCACCGAGCAGAACTTCAAATTTATTTTTACTTTCTTCTCTTTCTTTACAGATTTTTTTTCGTTGAGGGACTCGCCGCGTTCTTGCTTTCACCTTCACACAGAATCGATGAAGGCACAAGATGGCTTAATGGCTACTGAGAGCGGAGGGAGGGGCGACGCGAGGCTGCTGCAGACAGATAGGACGAGGAGAAGCAGCTACAGAGGCATTGGCTCCAGAGGACGTGAAGAGTCCGCAGGTGCATCATCTCCGCCAGGCCATCGCAGAAGCCCCATGGCCACCACAAGAAAATCTGTCCTGAGAAATAGATGGATCCGCGCACGATGAACTAATCCTCTTTGAAATGTACGCAGAGGGAGCGAAGGGGCACGCAACTCGCTCGTAGATTAATTTATCTTGGGCTCCCCTGTGCTTTCGCACAAAACACACTTTCAGCCCAGTTCTCCGAGGCTAGGGTTAAAAGGTCACACCATTAACAGTAGATTTTCTTTTTTTCTGAAGCAGGTTTATCTCAAAAACCTCCTTCTTTGAGGATTATTGATTGGGCCAGTGTGAAGATGTGGACAGAGTCACTGAGATGCACGATGCGGTTCACACAGGTGGGCGCCGCCGGCACATACAGTTCACAGCTGATGTTACCCAGAGCACGAAGTCTCCGCTGATGACCACAGCCATTAAAACCACACCCCCCTGGATCAACCAAAGCATAGTGAACAATTTGACAATTTCATGGGCATATTGGTAAACAATCTTCTGGGTATATTAAAATAGGACATGGGTATGAAATTCATCCAATATGTAAAACAGTGTACAAGACTCATGAGCTTTGTATTTTGTTTTCCAAAGGATCGGAGTCATTCTTCATGAGTTGGCCACAATTTGCAAAGGCTATGGACACAGCAGAATGGCACTGTGGAACACATTCAGGAAGGCTTCTGAAGTCAAGCTGCATTTGATTCCACTGACAAGGCCCATATTCCGAACAAAGAACAGCCGTGCACGGCTATCGCTAAGGTCCATTTAAAATCCCATTGATCAGGTCACTGGAACCAATTCTCCAACGCACACTGCTTTTAAAGCAGCAGAGTTTGTAAGTATAGAGCTGGAAGGAACATTGGGCTGCGGTGAGAGTGTAAAGCACTGCAGGAGAACCATTCGGAAACGCTGACCCCACCAAGTCAAGCTTTGTCAGTTCCGAAGCTCGTTTGTTAAAGGCCTTGAAGGGGAGTGTTAAGGTAGCTTTATAAAGGTCCGCACAGCAAACAACGGGGCCATTCAGCATTCCCCCTGACATTCTATATCTACCTAAAGGTTGCCCATTTGAGGGGTTAGCCAATTTAAATCAGGCCGAATTTCATAGGTGATATCTGTGTCTGCAGTGCTTAGCCTTTAAATGTCATACAGTCATCGTGTCTTTTAAACCCCGCCTGACCTTTTCTTGCGGGTTCAAGTGGGGGGGGGGGGGGGGGGGGGGATGTGCTAACGTGCTTCTGCACCTCAACCAGGTAACTTCACCAGCAATGGAAAATGACAAGAAACCGAGGACTTTTTTTGAGGACTTTTCTGCATCTGCACTGACATCTGTTCTCCTCCACCACTTAAGCATCACCGTACCATAATGACAGGCCACCAGAGGACAGCGCAGCTACCTGTTCTACAAAAAAAAAAGGGCCTAAAAATGTGCGCTCCCTTGCTTTTCCGGTGGATTGAAAATTTACATTAACAGACGGGAGGCCTGATCAATTTTTCCATTCACGCGAAGACGAAGACGAGGCATTAATCACACCGCAACAACATCTTCACATTTTCATGGCCTGAAGATGAGTCTCGTGGGGGCGTGTTGCTATTCAAAGCATGATCGTGGAAATAGATAGTCACAGAACTGAATACTTGATCAGAAGAACATCCTTGATTATCAAATCTGACTTAGTCTGGAAAGAAAGAAATGGACTTTATTCATGTGATTTTCTAAGGAGTACAGTCAAGAATATATTGAGCCAACACTGAAATAATAAAGGGCATCCTGCCATGGCAATCTCTTGAATGAAAAATTTGCTTGCAAGTATCAACTTTGCCGAAAAAATGCAGTGTTCTTACTGGACAACTCAGTTAGCAAATCATAACCAATCTTCATATTTGGCTGCAACCAATGAAAAATAGAAAGAAAATACAGCATATACTGTTGATGTACAAAACCCAAAACCAGTGAAGTTGGCACGTTATGTAAATCGTAGATAAAAACAGAATACAATGATTTGCAAATACTTTTCAACTTATATTCATTTGAATACACTGCAAAGAGAAGATGTATAATGTTCAAACTGAGAAACTTTTTTTTTTTTTTTTTGCAAATAATCATTAACTTAGAATTTAAAGGCAGCAACACATTGCAAAAAAGTTGGCACAGGGGACTTTTTACCACTGTGTTACATCGCCTTTCCTTTTAACGACACTCAGTAAACGTTTGGGAACTGAGGGGACCAATTTTTGAAGCTTTTCAGGTGGAACTTTTTCCCATTCTTGCTTGATGTACGGCTCAAGTTGTTCAACAGTCCGGGGTCTCCGTTGTCATATTTTACGCTTCATAATGCACCACACATTTTCAATGGGAAACAGGTCTGGACTACAGGCAGGCCAGTCTAGTACCAGCACTCTTTTACTACGGAGCCATGCTGTTGTAACACGTGCAGAATGTGGCTTGGCATCGTCTTGCTGAAATAAGCAGAGGGGTCCATGAAAAAGACGATGCTTGGATGGCAACATATGTTGCTCCAAAACCTGTATGTACCTTTCAGCATTAATGGTGCCTTCACATATGTGTAAGTTGCCCATGCCTTGGGCACTAATACACCCCCATACCATCACAGATGCTGGCTTTTGAACTTTGCGCCTATAACAGTCCGGATGGTTCTTTTTCCTCTTTGGTCCGGAGGACACGACGTCCACAGTTTCCAAAAACAATTTGAAATGTGGACTCGTCAGACCACAGAACACTTTTCCACTTTGCATCAGTCCATCTTAGATGAGCTTGGGCCCAGCGAAGCCGGCGGCATTTCTGGGTGCTGTTGATAAATGGCTTTTGCTTTGCTTTGTAGAGTTTTAACTTGCACTTGCAGATGTAGCAACGAACTGTAGTTACTGACAGTGGTTTTCTGAAGTGTTCCTGAGCCCATGTGGTGATGTTCTTTACACACTGATGTCTGTTTTTGATGCAGTACCGCCTGAGGGATCGAAGGTCACGAGCATTCAATGTTGGTTTTCGGCCTTGTCGCTTACGTGCAGCGATTTCTCCAGATTCTCTGAACCTTTTGATGATATTACGGACCAGAGATGATGAAATCCCTAAATTTCTTGCAATAGCTCGAGGAATGTTGTTTTTAAACTGTTCGACAATCAGCTCATGCATTTGTTCACTAAGTGGTGACCCTCGCCCCATCCTTGTTTGTAAATGACTGAGCATTTCAGGGAAGCTGCTTTTATACCCAATTATGGCACCCGCCTGTTCCCAATTAGCCCGATCACCTGTGGGATGTTCCAAATAAGTGTTTGATGAGCATTCCTCAACTCTCTCAGTCTTTTTTGCCACTTGTGCCAGCTTTTTTGAAACATGTTGCAGGCATCAAATTTCAAATGAGCTAATACTTGCAAAAAATTAAAAAGTTTACCTGTTCGAACATTAAGTAACTTGTCTTTGCAGTGTACTCAGTTGAATATAGGTTGAAAAGGATTTGCAAATCATTGTATTCTGTTTTTATTTACGATTTACACAACGTGCCAACTTCACTGGTTTTGGGTTTTGTACAACATATGATCCATGTGTATGTGTAGGATCTAAATACAATAGGTTTTTAATCATTAAGATCAACCATAACAAATCTTATTTCAGAAAGACAAAGAGAGAGCAGGAGTTTATCTGTGCTGAAAATCTATGCCGTTATAATTCAACTGTCAAGTGTTGAAACATCAGCTAAGGCAAGTCACTAATATTTCGACAATCTATCAACAGAAATCGATATTGGGGTTTAGAAAATTATCTTTTTCCAACAGCAGGAGATGGTCACACAATTTTACAAACACAAGTGGACTCATGGTTAAATTGTCACTAATGTACGTCAGCGAGAGAATCGTCTTGTTCCTTCTGAATGACCTCCTATGGCTGTCCATCAGCCTCAAAAACGCTCTCCAAAAACTTATCCGCGAACAGAAGGCAAGAGGATTTCTGCCATTTATGGACGCAATAAACAGTGCAACATGGCCAGCAATGAAAAGTGCTCAGCTTAGTGGGTTAAGGAGGAGGTCAAACTGTGAGGAGCCGGCCTGTGTCACAGTCAATCACACCACCGGCTCACAGGCCACGGCTGAGCATTGCCCAGGCTCACAGCACAAACACACAGGAGCCTTTGCTATCAAAGGTTGCCACGCTAAAAACATCAAAGCGAAACCCCTGCCGCCTTTCACCCTCTTCTCGTCATCTGCATATTTCCAAATCCAAAAACAGGGTAAACACAATAACACAAAAGCCCATAGAGCAATTTCAGTCACCCCATCTGACACTTCTGCCAGATGACCTGATTCTTCAATTTAGGGGAGCTTGATGCCCAGGTGAGAGAGCGACAGCTCAACGTAAGTAAAAATACTTCTCCTCCCAGTTCACACATGACTACCTACACCCAACTACTACCGACATGCATCCAAAGCCAGCATGTCATGTTGACGGTCAAAAAGAAGTTGAATGTCATCAACCTGAATCAGCACCTCCACCATCCAGCACCAAGCATCCCTGCGGGGTTGAGGAACAAATTAAGAAAGAGGTGTTTGGAATGATCCTCGCCAATTTTTATGGTCAAGACCCGACCTCCCACCCCACCTCACCAATTATGATTGGCTGTTCAGTGTTATAGGTTACCAACGCCCACAATGATCGGTAGTGCAGAGTAGCACTGCGGTCGATCAATGTGATCACAATAACCAGCCATGCTAATGGCTCCGCTCCTCCGAGCTCTTTGTGTGTCTCCCTGCAGTGCCATAGCAGATTGATTTCCACTCATTTACTATAATAGAGGCTGGATTTAATACAGACCATCAGAGAGGAATGACAATAGCGAAGGCAGAAGATGATAAAGGAGAGGGTACCGTTGACACCTCAGGCCCAGCTGGAGATTACGCTTCATGGCGTGTTTAAATAAACTCCACGGCTCATCTGAAAAATTCTGGCATGGCGTACTGCCATTACAATCAGACAAAAAGGGAAAAAAAAAAAGAAAAAATAAAATCATGGGCCATCTGTTTCTTACTGAATGCAATCAAATGAAATTAAATGAAGATGGTTGCTTCACTAAAGATGAGATTTGCTTTCATATACTTTGCTTAGATGTACAAGGCTTTCCAGTGGTTTTTTTACAGAATAGAGTAAATTATAGTCCCAGCGATTGGTGCGGATTAGTCCCTGTGCATGGACTCTGTTAGTTTGTCAGGTAGGGCCATCACATCAGCAGCCTCTAAATAAAAAAAAGAACGGACAGAAATGAAGTGGATTGTGACTGGGCAGTAATTACAGAGTACCTGTGTTATTAGAGGATGCGTACAGTGGCTTTTTAAAAAGCCATGCAGCCGAAGTGAGGCGTTTCTGTTGGCACTCAAGACACCAATCACTCGCCTCACGTTCGCGCCCACAAAATATCCTAGCACATTCAACTTAAGCCTTGGAGCAATACGAAAACAAAACACGTGACAGCATTGGTCACCTGCTCTGATGAAATGGACCAGCGTGAAGCCTGACTGTATAAACCGGAGACAGAAAGGAGGTCGCAAGGTAATTTAGCATTGAAATGCTATAAGGCTAACCCTCCCGCTCATCCTCTCTGTCACTCAGCCTTCCCAGGCGTGACACGCATCCAGAGGTCTGGCCCGAGCACAATGCTAGATTAGCATGCATGCAGTGAACTTGGACCTCAAAGAACGGGTTTCAGCAGCTGTCTCCTTTGATTAGCATTACAGCGGACAGACCAAGAAACATTTGCAAGCATTAGTAAAAGGGCCCGTCACTGAGCAGATCATACTGCATGCAAAGCAGATTCAAACGCAACCTTTAGTAGTAAATTCTTTATTTATTTATTTACTAATTTTCACCTCTGCCAACAAAGTTGAATGGAGGTGATTTCTTTACCCTTGTCTGTCTGTCTGTCTGTCTGCCCGCCAAGATAGCAGGATAATTGAAAAAGTTCAGAACAAATTTTGAGGAAACTGTGTGGGAGGGTAATACAGTACAAGGTTAAGGTGCGTGTAGAGGCATGCACACCACTGAGTGCCCTTCGCATACTTTTTTTGGTTGTTTTTTTGATGTTCAAGGTTAAACAATAATCTTACGCTGAAAAAGACTGATATTTGTCTGAGGGAAAGTTGTTTTTCCAAGTTTAGGCTGAAACAGTTCTTAGTGTTAATTGAAACAAAACACAATGCCCAGCTCCACTACAAATGCAAAGCAATGAAAGTCAATTCACAATTATCTCTGTCACTGGAGCTATAAATATTCAGTTTACACTGATTAACATTCATAACCGCGGTGTGGCAAAAGGCAAGGACTGTCCGCAAATGAACTCAGCATCGCTCTTCGACGCAAAATTTTAGATTTAAATCACGTCTCACTGCCGCTTGGAAAAAAGCCCCAATGGTCCCCGGTATCAACATTCAATCAGTCCAAAAAAATTCAAATTTTGAATTAATAAATACATTCTAAAAACTTTTTCAGTCTGTTTTTTCAGAGTCTTCCGCCAAGTTTTAATGGGAGATAGCACAAACGCCTGAGGGGACTGTATGTGTTCGAGTGGTGGAATTCCATTACAACCTTCCAGTAGCTGTTTATGATCACAGCAGCAGATTCTGAGAGACTGCATGTGTCTGAGCTGAAAAGGAAGATTCTGGCAAATGAGAGAGGAGAAAAGAAGCAAAGAGGAGGAAAAAAACCAGTAGAAGATCAATGATCTGGGGGCTTAATTACCCGTCAGGACGCCTGACGCCCTCTCTGATCCAAGCCTGGGGGGAGAGTGGAGCAGGGATGGAGCGGTAGTGTGGGGCTGAGGGGCGCAGGGAGAGGGGTTGGGTGGGTGATGTGGGTGGAGGGGATGTGGGTGGGTAATGCTGATACTCTTGTAGGAGAAGAGGTGAACAGAATCCTTCCCTGCCAGCTTTTACACTCTCGTAAAGGGTGGGTAAAGGGTTAATGTCATGGCCTTGGAGCAGACACATGGGATTGACCTGTCAATTTCAATTAAAATCCACGTGGCCGGACCAGAGAAAGTGGAAAGAGGAGGAGGGATTTGGGCGTGGCGGATGGAGAGTTCGAAGAAGACCCCAGACCGCAGGGTGTGGCTGGCTTACCCATCGACCTCCCGCGTGGCGTCAGGTGCTCGTCCGGTCCGTCGAAGCCGGGGTACAGAGACTGAGATATTCTGCGCTCGTGGTCGTCCAGCGAGGAGCTCTGGGAACCGTCATGTCCTGGGGGGGTCACAGGGGTGTCCAGCTGCGGAGGGGAGAGGGCAAAGACAGGGGTTACATCATTATCTGTGTGTGCTGAGCAACCGGGGTATTCTACGGCCTCCAGCGACGCTCAAACCCATGTGCTAATCACATTCCACCCACTTCCCTGCCTATTCTCATCTCCAAACAACACCAATCAGAGGTGAGTAGACAAACTCCATCCAGTCCATAAAGACAATGGTGGCAAGAGTCCAGTGTTCTGAAAGGACACATGATCTTAAAGCTATTCTTAAAGCATGACCTTAAAGCTATGTGGCATGCGGCACAGCTCTTAGTAGAAATTTGAACATGAACAACTCCGCCTCCCTCCAAAGTCCCACCCTCTTCCCCCTGCCTGACCTCTGAGGCTCCCCTCCTCCCCTGACGTGTCCGGTGAGGAATTGAGCAGTGCGAATGAAGCTGCTTTCACACCGGACGCGAAACGACCTTTTCGCACGACAGATTACATTCAAAGTCAATGCAAATCTGTCGTGCGAAAAGGTCATTTCGCATCCGGTGTGAAAGCAGCTTCATCTCACGCATATTTGCATCTTTGCATTGACTTTGAATGTAATCTGTCGTACGAAAATTAGTTTCGCGTCTAATGTGAAAGCATCTTAAAACGGGGCAAAGGAGTCAGATTCAGAGGCACCAGTGAAAACTATCCAACATTAATTACATAATATTAAATTCTATATGTGGTATAAAATAAGATGCCCTCATAACGTCTGACGGACTACCATTAACATTAGTAATTATAGAATTTCAGCGCCTGTTTGTTTACAGTCAGATGCTTCATGTTTTGGCAGAATTCAAACATATTTTCTCACAAAACTGCTGTCATAACATCTTACCTCACCAGAATTGTCCTGGTGACGTTAATCATCATACCTGCAAACTCATGAGGGTTAAAAAAGGTGACAAACTAATCGTAGACTCCCCCTAATATTTTATTTATTAATTTATTAATTTTTATTTTTGCAATTTTGAGTTAGATTGGTAGTACAAGAGATCACAATATACATCTGAAACATAAAATCCACTGAACTGGCTGGAAAGAAAGTCATGTTTTAGACCTTTTGGCCTGAACAAGCCGTTCAAGGGCACGTTTGCGCCGTTTTGCCATGTGCCTCTTTCGGGCCATCCTCTCCAGATGCTTTTTTTAACAGCCGACCAATGAAAGACGAGAATGAAGTTCATCTTCAGAAAAAAAATGGCAACCTATAGATCAATACCACACAAATGGTAATGCTCGTTGCCATCTTCGTTGGCTTCTAACGCAAAAACAAGGGCTAATTCGCTCATCCTTGTCATGGTAAATAACAATAACAGTTACTAGTTGACGCTGATAAAAGTAAGCCAACACCAAGAAAAAAAAAAAAAAAAAACTCGACGTCAGGGGCTTTTTTTGTAGCCTGGTAAACCCGCCCCAGTGAATTACGAGGGGCGGGTTTACCAGGCTACTTTTTTTTATAGCTGACCATGAAGATAGTTAAGTTCCTCAAAAAGAAAAAAATAACAATCTATCGCACTCAGTTAATGAGATAAAAACACAAACAGTAGTTGTCATTCTCGCCAAAAACAAGGGCTAATCACTCGCCCTCGACGTGGTAAAGAACAATATTAGTTGCTAGTTGACGCTGATAAAAATTTAGCTAACGTCTTTGGTACGATAGCTTGCTTGTGCTCAGCAAACCGGACACTGCTACAACAAGCGGTTGTCTTGGGGATTCGAAAAGACGCTAAGTGCATATTTTAGAGAAAGAAAAAAAAAACCCTGTCTGCTTTCTGTCTCTCAAAAAACGGTCTGATCGAGGGCACTCTGTATTTGAAAAACATTCAATGTGACAAGGGAAATTCAGAGCCACACCACTGAGTTCATTAGCTGTGCGTTTTCATATCTGACGAGTCAGCTATCATCTTCAGACGTCTGGAGCTAGCTGACATATTATGTCTTATACGTGCTAAACATCAAGTTTAAGGTTAAAATATCATTTATGCACATCTTTCTGGCACTATACAAGACTTACCTCAGCACACGTAACAGCAACAAAATCCTATGTATTTCATCCCAGCACTCCAAAGTCGATCAAAAGGCGATTTTGCCGCAGAGACAGTGAAAGTGACAGTGGTTTGTTAGCGGTCTGAGTCTGGAATATTCATAAGCAACCAGAACTCTGATGGAAAGGAAGCGCGCGTTACTGCGCGAGACTAGGTTCTAACTTTATAACTGGCAGTCACGGAACGACAGGCAGACCAACATTATAAAATGTTGCTCAACAATAACCAAATGATTGGTCAGACTTTTATCAGAAATATATGAGAATTGAATATCGATAAGATTCAACACCCACTGGATTTCTTTTACATTTTAGTGTGCCATACGCTTATTAGGAGCATTTTAAGATTACAAAAGAAAAGTGTAAAAATTCCAGAAAGGTAAGAATAGCTTTAAATTCCAGTCACAGGACTTACATCAGAGTTACAGCTAATGCTTTAGTCCAAAGAAACATGCTTGCTTGGACTAAGTTGATTCTAAACTCCAGAGCTGAGCTGCAGTGTCACACAGATCTCTTCTTGGCTGAGCAATGGCCAACACCTTATCCACAAGCTAAAGCTACAGGTTATCCTCTCATTTAGCAGGCCTTGAAACAAACCTTGGAAAGCAGTCACGTTCACCACTTCTCCACCACTGTTTAGGCCAGGTTTTGGAACAGGACCCAGGTAAAAAGCAGAGGAACACTTGCACCACTCCTGCTATTTCACCATTTTTGCCACTCTGTTGGCTTAAATGGAAGAGGATGTGCTGTTTGGCACTGTGGCTTATGGGTAATTAGACATGGACAGCATTGTAACTCGGGATAATCCTTCATCGGATCCCAATAGAAACAACACGTGTAAGCATACCTCTCACCCCACTCAGCGTTAGATAAGGGGCCATGGATTACCGATGACCACGTCGATGGCCACTTCCAATCGCATACCTTGTAAATAGGCTGGAGACATTTCCCCCGGGTCAATATATTGTATTCCCAATTATTGGAGAAAAGAGGCCACTTGCTGCTCCCGACTGTTGTACACAAACATTGCTGATTCGAAATACAATTAGCCATTAAATTACACTAGTCGTTAATTTTGTAGAGGAAACCCATGTCAGCAAGCAAACCTTGATAATCCCAGTGCAGGCCTGTACAGCTTAGACTACCTCACTTTCTTCATGAACTTGAAAGACCACAACTTTTCAAAAACTACCATCCGAGGACCGCGCCAGTTCTCACACGCATACGACTTGACAGCAAGACCCAACACATCACTTCACACCAAGAATGTTTTCCTCACAGAATATTCTTCTCTCCACTCCAGGAAACCCAGAGACGCTTAATTTAGCAGTTCTGCACTGTATCTCTCCGAGCCGAAGCCATCCTCAAACTATTTCTACAGCAGAAGCCCGTATCTCACAATTCAGGCCCTGCTCTGACAGCCATGAAAACTCAAAAAAGCCAAAAGACTCCTCGATTCTCGAAGGCCGCCCCCATGAAACAGTGCGGAGAGATGAGACCGATGTCTGGGGAAGGTCGCCAGGCAAAGCCTGCGGTGTCAGAGGGAACTTATTGTCTGTTTAATATAAATGAGATGTTTAATGAAGCCGGGAGCGTGGGACTTATCTAAGCCAGGACTCGATAAGAGCAGAGGAGGATTGGCGCGCCAGAGGGGTCAAGGCAATTACAATCGCGGCCCTGCGCCTGGTGCTCGGTCCCTCATAATAGACCTGTGCCCACAATGAATTGAGGCTCAATGAGGTTTAAATTGTAAAAAGGAGGATTTGTTTTATGAGCTTTTTTTTTTCCTCTGGTTTTAATCTTGCAGGAGCCGGGGTGGGCGACCGGTGCGAGGCAGGGGACCTTGGGAGGACAGGACGCCTTTTCAGGAAGTGGAGGAAAGGATGAAAGCTTGCGGCAGACAGCATTAAAACCGCAGCTCCAGGGGAACGTGGATCTTAACGCGGGCGTAATTTATGGGTGTGCTGATCAGAGGAAAGAGAAAAAGAAAAGAGAGAGAGGAGGTACAGGGAAGGAAGGAGAGAAAGGGAAAGCAAGATAGCGAGGGAACAGAGAGAGGGGAGGGAGGGCGGGAGAGAGAGACAGAGAATGTTTCATTCCCATCCAAGGTATAATGGCAGCTAATCTAGTCATTTTCCGGACGAAGATCTCCTGCGAGCGAATCTCGCCGTGCGCTCGGGGGCCTGAGCGGAGGGGATTGCTCTCCTCCTGAGACTGCATTAACCTGCCTGTCTATCAGGCCCGTTCCGGCCGTCCCCCCGACATGACTTTCATTTGCTGGACCCTAAGCCTCTCTTCCAAATCAAATTTGGAACCTAACCAGATCGCGGCGGCAGTAATCCCGAAAACTCCCTCGGTAATGCCGTAATTACATTCCTTAAGCTGGATGTGTGGGCACCCGGTCCTCCAGCCCGTTCGCTCGATCTGAAACACCCCCCGCCCGGCTCCGCTGCCCGGCTCAGCGTGCTGACATCGCCCTCCTGCCGCTCGCATCAAAACAAGAGCCTTCCTTAACCCTTTAGAGTCAGGGAAAAATTCACAATTCTACTTCCATTAAATTCAATATGTTCTTTTGGCATGAATGCTGGTTTGTGTGTGTGTGTGTATTAAAGTTGGAAAAAAGTGGTGTTGTGAGTCTGTATGTTGAGTCTGCTGGTGTTTTTGCCATGTATGTGCATGTGTGCGCTAGTGTGTGTGCGCACTCACGTGTACTGATGTTGTTGCCATGTGTGAGTGTGAGTGTGAGCCATTGTTGATAATGGGGGGTGTGTGTGTGTGTGTGCGTGCGTGCGTGCGTGCGTGTTCATGCGGGTGTTTTTATGTACAGTGTATGTGTTATGTATGCGTGTCCATTAACCAATAGCGGGTCTAGCGACCAGATCTACTAATATAACAATAAATAGATATACAAATAATGCAGGATTAAAAATCAAACCAATTTAAAAGAAGTGAGTAGAGATTTGTGTTTCTCAGGTTCCACTGGCCATCCTCAGGTTATAACATGCGGTGATACATTTTGCTGCAGTCATATCACATTTGGGCATTTCCCTAAGTAAATATGGGAGTTTGTCCATGTCTCCTATATTTTTTAAATTCAGGGTATATTTTGATGATGGATGGAAAATGTTCAGAGCTCAGAGACTGGCACTTGAGGCATGAGGTGCGGAAGTGTAGCTCACACTCTTCTTCTTATCTGGCAGCACTGGCAGCAATATTTCCCTCCTCTGGCAGCCAGCACTGTCCACCCTATGCCCACCCTTCTCAAACTAGAGATTATTTTTAAGGCAAAAAAAACTGTCTCCCCCCACCCCAACGCAGCCGACCCGCATTGATGTTCACAGACATTTAGGAAGGAACTAAAAACGTTAATGACCTTGAAATAGCAAAAGGTACATCTGCACGACCAGAGGCAAATGTGCGCATATTTTCATGGAAATATATCAAACCGTCCAGAAATGATGGGAAGGCCGGAGCGGACATGACACGGGAAACCGGACAAAAACAATACATCCCCCTTCTCAGCATAATGGAACAACATTGCATTCAAATACTTGTAGTGACTGCAACATCAAAAATTAGAATGATCAGTTGAAAATATTCAAATCACACATTCGTGATCGCACAATCCCCTCTCCCAATGCGGCTGGAAAAGGGAAATCAATTATAGCATTCAAAAGGCTAGCTGAAATAGAAAGGAAGTGGTACAGAAATCTCGACATTTTAAAAATCAGACCTGAGGCAATTTAAATCAACAAAATTAAGTGCACTCCTTTTATCGCAACTGTCACTGAGAGAAAACTAAATATTTTCAGTAGTTATCTAGGTACTGGGCTGAAGAGCATCTTTGTGCTGAGGATTTAAAGAAAAAAAAAAAAAAGCAGATTCTTTATCACGAGCCGCTCCATAATAATTCTCGGAACGTTATCACGGTGGCTTGTCACCATATTGGACGTATTCAACAAATGTGCCATCCCCCAGCGTGATGATCTAATTGAGATCGCAATCGCCCGCCGAAGAAAAGGTTACTTCAAATTTCCATTTTGTCTGAGTGCGGCTGACTGTGGCCAATGAGGACAAACTGCCGCAGCGTCTGGGCTTCGCAAATTCAATCCTAACGCTCGCATAACTACTAAAAGCCAGCTGATTGATATCTCTGTCAAGATCTAATAAATCAGCTCGATTTCAGACAGGCCGTATTCGTCACGGGAGAGAAAATACAGTTGGGTTCTTTGTGCAATACAATTGAAATGCATCCACACTAAACTGGCACAATGATCAAGTCTCCAGTGCGCAAAGGCACACTAATGCATGCGTACCCTGCATGTCTCATGTCCAACCCTCCATAGAATTCAAGAAGTCTGCGTCCTCCGAATTTACTTCAGACTGCCGCTACTTGCACTGAGCGAGTCATGCAAAATTTTTTACCACTAAAACACTTTGAAATAAAATGGTTATTTAAGTACTGGACTGTCTTCTCAGTTTATTTTAAGCTGACCAAAAAAACAATTGGGCCTTGAACACATTACACTGCATGCTTGTGTGTGTGTGTGTGTGTGAAAGAGAGAGAGAGAGAGAGAGAGAGAGAGAGAGAGAGTGCATGCGTGTGTGTGTCTTCTGTACTTGTAAAGCAGTGAGAACTCAAATTGTTTTTTTTTCCCAACAGATTGTGGACATTACTAGAAAGTGAGGACTTTTTTGCATGTCCTCACAGCAACACGGGCAAACTGTACCTGACTGGTTGAGGTTAGGGGTAAGGTAAGAATTAGGGATAGATTCAGTTTAGGGTAAAGATTTGAGTTGGGCATGTGTTGATTATTGTTAAGATTAGAAAAAGGCTGTAGAGATGCACAAAGAATGAATGGAAGTCAGTGTAATCTCCTCACAACGATTAAAGTGTGTGTGTATGTGTGTTTGTGTGTGTGAGAGAGAGAGAGAGAGATAGAGGGAAAGAGGGAGAGAGAGATCTTTCGAGAGAAATGTAGGAGAGTGTGCCTTCATCTCACATCACTCAATTCAGAAATAAGTAGGATCCTCATGTTGTAATTTTTATCATTAGGATATAATTGCAGGACTCTATACTTCACTGTAGATGCAGCACAGTCAAGCCCAGAAAGGAGGGCTCTAATTTTCATCTAATACACCCCATACTCTGAAACCCAAATGCATTTGCATTACAGACTGCTGAATGAGCTCTGGTTAGAGTTTAGGGTGCCTTGTACCCTTTCAAAGCAACGATTAGGTTGCCAACCACGGCCTGCTACACTCTTCAATGCTTTCGAATGAGCAACTACAACACATTTTTAACAGCAACTTAATGTTCTGTAAGGTCCCGACAGAGAGCCCACACTTCTGAACGCACAGCCACGTCAGACCTCAAGCAGTCCATCACCATGGCAACAACAAGCTCCGTTCACCTGACACACAGCGGTGCCAGCCGGTGGCTGTCTGCACCTGTACGACGTTTTTCACGAGGGTCAATAACCCCTCCACAGCTCCGCTTCCCAGGCTGTCGCATACATTGTATTTTTATCAGAGGAACAAAATCCAGATTCGGACAGTGGAACTCTGCCGCAGTTTTCTGTCCAAATCACCACCAGCAAAATAATTTGTACAACTGGTCAACCAAAAGGTTAAAGGAATTTAGTGCCAACGGGTGGTAAGGAAAATAATTCTTATTTTCTGGTCTCTGTACTGCGTTTATTTACACAGTGTGGGTAAATGCTCATTGAAAATTGAGCATTTTTTATCCCCAGTTGACCCTTGGAGGAATACACCATCTTGCACCCCTCTGACCTCACCTTCAGGGCTGTGTGAGACTGGGGAAGTCCATTACACTGTCTCTTATACATGCATGTCTGACCACCAAAAAGATTCAGCCATAGTTGCCCATTAGTAATAATGATTCTATACGGCATTACAAAATTTCCAGCCAAATAACAACTTATAGTAGCGTGATTTTTTTTGGAGAGCAAATTCATGACAGTAGGTTAAAAAAAAAAAAAAAAAACAAACCACCCACTTCACTCTTGGACAACCAAACAAACATTTCACCCCTGGTTTTATTCCCCAAATGCCAACAGATGCACCTGCACATCTGACCCCGCAGAACTGCATCCATCAGTCTGCAGAAGTAAACTTCTTCGAGTGCGTGCCGCATGAAAGCTTTCAACATCTCGATTGTGATGCATTGAGAGTAACACGTCAAGAAAGACTTAGATAAATGAGGCAGCACAGAACAAATGTATATGCAGAAGATATAAATCAAGGGCACACTCAAAGAAAGGGACAAGATTATTCCCACTCAACAGTAATTCCAGTACAGCGTGCTGGAGATATCTTTCCAAAATGACAGGGAAAAGTACAGTGATTTAATAAACGGGGCGCGACCCGAAAAGCAGAGCCAACTGAGAGCGTGAAACTGGTTAAAGTTAGTTAAAGCGGCAGCTTTGGTGTGTAGTTTGGAGAGGTCTGGCGCTTAAGCTTGTGAAAACAACACCTGCTGTTTGAGAATGGAGACGGGAGCGCTTCACTGGCACTTCCTGCACGGCTCTGCATCCCCACGGGAGCGGCGCGGGGCCCTGGAGTGACAGCTTTTCTCCACTTCGCTCACACACTCACACGTACACACACACTGTGATTAATCTTACATCCCAGCCTCAGACGGCAGCAGCTCCGAAACATTGCGTCTGTTTATGTTTCTGAGAGAAAAACAGGCCTCCCTCGGTTCTCTTGGAGCCGACCGGAGCCGCTTTGATTTAGATGAAGGAAGAAAAAAAGAGGGGAAAAAAAACTTTTTTTAAGTAAGTGGAATCAGCATTGCTGAAAGTATGCCCGCAGAAACCTGTGTGTGTGCACGTGCATTCGAGAGGAGGTGTTTGTGTCTACCTGTGTGAGACTGAGCAAATGCGCATGCATGTGTTTGTGTGTGTGTGTGTGTGTGAGACAGAGAGAGTGAATGCGTGTATGTGAGTGACTGAATGTGGGAATGTGCGCGAGAGAATATGTGCATGTGTGCGTGCGTCTGTGAGAATGTGTGCGTGTTTTTGCGTGTGTACGCACACGCGCGCATTAGCCTAGACTCATGCGGACTCCCATGGGTGGTGGCAGCAGTGCTATTACGCTGCATTTTTAGACTAACTCTTCTTTAAAAAAAGCTATTGGATGTTTTCACCTTCAGTCTAGGGGCCCATCACAGGCACTGCTGTCATGTTAGTGTCGACCACCGAGTCCAGAGAGCAGCCGCAGCACTTCTCCGTGTGTCGTTTCTCACTGAATTATGGCACAAGCAGTGGAAAATTAATTCCACGTACTTATCTGTCACGTTCAGTCGCACTTCATATACTTCCACAAACTAAGTCCAAGGTTAAGAATATATGTACAAACATACTCTTTCAAAGAGGCAAACTAATCAGCTGAAATGTGTTTATGAGACAGAAGCATGATTGGTCTTGCTAAATAAACGACATTCATTTCTGTTCTTTGCTGCCAAGAGCATACATGCGGTTGACAGACTTTTTCTGAAAGGGTATTTCATAAAAGAACACTTTTTGTTTTTGTAAACCTGTGTGGTTCTTTGAGAGAATTGACCTTAAAATAATATGGAGGAGGATAGAGATATTAAGATTTAAAGAGCGCACACCAAACTAACAGAGCATACAAGGACCTGGGGCTAATCACACAAGTTCCAGATAAAAGCAAGAAAACTCATTTCAACAAGGGAAAAACTGCGATGAACCTACAACCACATGAATAATTGTAAATGAGACCTAAGAGTGTTTCACACATGCTGTACAGCTGAAACACCCAATTCCAACAAAGTAGAACAGAAAATAACCAGTTAAAATTAATGCCAGCAGCTCGTACAGAGTGCAGACTGCAAGCACAAAAATAATTAAAAAAAAAAAAAAAAAAAAAGAAATTATTGCAATTAAAAAAAAAAAAATCTACTGTGAGCCACAATATCTGAACTCAATTGAACTGAGTTGGCTTAACCAATTATATGGGTTGAACAAAGAGCGAAAAGCATTTACAGAAAAAAATCGCAGTGAAGAAAATACCAAAGCATCGATACTGATAAAAAAATAAACATATTTTGGCAAAGGACTCGCGGAGTTACAAAGATGCATTTCATTTCATTCTGACTTTCTCCAGCGAAGCCTCATTTAAAATTCTGCTGGAGGGAGTGAGAGTCTTTTCTAACAATCAGACGGAGAGAAATATAGCAGTGAATATAGTATCTATCTGACCCAATTGCAGAGCCCTAAAGATAGAGGAGAAAGTGAAAATACTGCCGCATGATATACATTTTCCTTTCCATCTTCTCCACCTCTTCTTTCCCTTCGGAAGACCCAGCGATATTTATGGGTCATCGCTCCAGGGCCGGCAATATGGGCGATTATGTGCTTCTCCGTCAGCGCTAGCATGGCTGCACGTAAACTGATTGCACACAGTGGGGAACATCAGTGCTGAGAGAAGCTGTGGATCACGGACACATATTACCTTCAACGGGGAAATATATTCTTCACTAAATAAAGCGCCACGTTCAGTTGCAGCCTCAGAACATTCCAGAAAGCAGGTAAGGTTGCGTTTCAGCGAGAGGGATTCAACCGGCAGCCTTCTTTTTGCATGGCTGAAAGAAAACTGCGGCTCATCTTTCCATAATTTTATTTTATTTTTTTTAAGAAAGAGAGACCTTCCCTCGACATGGCTTTGTGCATACCCACCCGACTGTTCCCTTGTTATGGAAATTCTCGTCAGAGAGCGCATCATGCTGGCCATAAACATCTCCAAATTCAGAAGGGTGCAATTATAAAGGGCTGCGAGTAACCGTCAGACTGTTGGGGAGTCGTCCTTCGCAATGAGAGAGTCTGTCACGAGCGCTGCTCTTGTCAGTTTGGCTGCGTGTGTGTAAATTGTATTTAAGAGGGTAAAGAGGAGGGGGTGGGAGGTTGTCAAACCTTGGAGCGTAAAGCCTGTGTCTTTTCTGGAGGATTTGGCCCTGACATGACATGAGCTCCATGCACCAGTTACAGCTCTGATTGGATCAGTTCTGTGAACCCGTGACTGACACTCCCATCTGAAGTTCAGTCACCAGAGACCTTCACACTCCCGAGCGCTTCCAGCTCCAGAGAGAGAGACAGACAGACAGACAGACAAGCAGGCGGGATAACAGACTGTCTGACAGACAGGTGAGATGGATGCATCGCTAATGGGGGGGGGGAGTAGGAAGTCCGTACTCACAAATCTTCCCTGAGAGGGGCGGGTAATGCATGCGCTTTCCATACCCTCTTCTTCTCCTATCCCCGAGACATTGATGGATTTTATTCATTTCAACGTCGCCCTCTGCCATTCTGCATCTGCTTTTTTCGCTGCCGAGGAATCCCCGGCTTATCACACACGCGTGTGAGTATGCGTGCGAGTGTGCGTGTGCTTGCGTGTGTGTTTGTGTGTGCGTGTGTGTGAGCGCGCTGACTCACAAGCTCACAGCTGTTGTCGCCGTGAGGTAGAAGCTGGGTAGAAAAAAAATGAAGAATTCGAGAAAAACACGTCTTGCACTGTTTGGTTTGCCGAAGATGCAACATGAAGGGGTAGACAAAAGCCGCGGGAAGTCAGCGGGGGGTCCATTCGCTCAGCTACAGTGCCTCAGGGGCAGCGGCCCCCTACTGAGAAGAGCTTTTTCCGCCGCCTGTCGTCCCACCCCACGAGGGGCCGAGACAGAGAGACAAGGGGTTGACCTTGTGTCTGCCAGCACTGGGGGCAGGTAGCGACCTTACGCATGGCAGCCAGAGGCCTCGTTTCGGCGATACAGAGAGCAGGGGTACCTTTCAGCGCAGCGTGGCGGTTAATCAAACCTGACCTAAAAAATAAGCACAAATTCTGACTCGGACGTTGACAGACTGGGGTGGCCTTGGGTAAGGTCCGCTATTTCAGATCAACACCACAGCACAGCGCCATGTCTCCCCTTCAAAACAGAATACTTTGCCCTCAACGAAAAAAAAGCAAAAAATCAAGTGTATTCACAGAGGCAGCAAGTCCAGCCCCATTTCTTTTTCTTAAAAAAGCCCAGTTGCACTGGCATTTTAGTGTTTTGAAGTGAATTGCCTGATTTTTTTTATGTCATGCATATGAGATGGAGCCCAGGGGAACATAACACAAGGGCAGAATTCTGAGGGAGGAGAGATGGAGGGGTTGGGGGGGGGGGGGTGGGGGGGCGTGGAGAGAGAGCAGGAGCTGATATTTCATATGAAACATCTTATCAGTATTCATCGGAACAGGAGCCTCAACAGCAGAATTACTTTCGATCCTCTCACCTCTGCTGCCGCCAGATAACAACTGCTCACTTTAATTCACTTCCAACGTCAAACTTCTCTGCTGCCGCCATCGCCTGCCAAACCAAACCCTTCACATCGACGACCGGGTACCTCGCCGTTTCCACTGGCGGCGACCCGGCCAGCTGCTAAAACGCCGCGTGTAATCTTCTCAGATGAAGTGACGAGCGGCAATTTACATAACGGTTTGAGCTCCTGGAGCTCGAGATCAGATGGGCTCGGCCGTTAAAAGCCGGATGCGGGGCTCAGTTATGCTAACGGCGATGGGAGGCAATAAGCTTTAGCTTTAGCGTTCGCAGCAGCTGAGGTGCTTAACATGACTGCCTTCTCCGCCCACAAGGCCGCCTGGTAACCAAGGCCTCCACATAAAGCGAGCGACATACTGTTCCATACCCCCAACCCACGCTTCCTCGCCCACCCCACTCCATAAAGACAATAACTACTTTGTGCCTCTGAAGTGATGCCAAGCAATTTAGTCCCCCCGCATGATCATGCCGCTAATTAGTCAATACCGTATTCGATAATTTCATTTTACCTCGTTTCGTCTTGGGAACCTCCTGGCGACTATCAGCTGGATCATTCCGCGCTTGTTGCCCTCGACAGACATGGACTTGCGTAGCGTTTCCATGGCATCCTGGTTCATCTTCCCCAGCAACGACTCCCCGTTCACTGCTATCAACTGGTCGTTGACTCTCAATCTACCATCCTGTCAACATACGAGCACAAGCAGCCGACATGAAGAGATCTGCAATTCAAATGTGGCTCTTTGGCACGTTAAATTCGCAGGTGCACCCAGGAGAACAAAGGCACCAACACATCTCCTCTCATATGTAAACACACCGTATGACACAGCGGGCTACATCGAAAACTCGGCTCAATAGCGGTAATGCAAAACACTCGAATCATCTCTAGTTTCTGTGAAGCACAATGCCTTGTTTCTGTCCAGTGCTCTTGCTGTCAATATAGCAAATGACTGTCCGAATGAGTGCAATGGTGACCATGTCATTAAATTCGGTGTGGTCAGGGTAATTATAAGTGAATTGCCATTTTGATGCAGTTTAACTCCTTTGCTTTCTAGCTAAACTAAGCTCAGTCAAATCCAACTTTCATTCTCATTTTAATTGTGACATAACATTGATGCACCTGCAAGGGTCACTGAACAATCTCCTGTCCGTCATACATTCTGGGTCACAATAATCGACAAAATGTCAGGATGTGAACGTGTATAATGTGTATAATGAATGTGTAAAATCTGAAATATTACTATTGCGTATTTGTATTGAAAGTAATTGCATCTAATTATTAATAAATACAATACTGAATATCATCATGGGTGGTCACCATATCGATGACTTTGAGCTTCAGTTACCTGCTGTCAAAGTATCCAAAGTGCACTCGATCATGACCTTATTGGACTTGCATGCATTGCATTGCACCTCTAGATTATGTGCTTAGGCTACATAGATAGGATGCCGCATGAAATGAAAGACTTGATCATAGTTCACATGGTTTGGGTATGAGAAAAGCCAGCTACAAAGAGAAAAGTTAAGACAGCAAATCAAGGAGCCTGACAATCCCACACATCGCTCCATGCGCTGTGAGCCACAGTATTTACAAAAGCAGCACTGCCTTCTCTGCAAATCCCATAAAGTTCAAATAAATAACACATGTATAAAAAATGCCAACTGTCAAGCCAACGAATTAAAGAAAATATCAAATATTCCACAGTCAACTGAAATATCCAACCACCTGCGAAGACGAGCATGCTGGTGCAAGAACTTGAAACTTTAAGATGAAAACATTTTTCACTGTCTCGGACTGAAGCTACAGGGGAGTGAGAGGGACTGGGCTTGCCTTGCATGCAGCTCCACCGTTAATGATGGACTTGACGAAGATGCCCAGGTCATCGTGAGTGTCCTTGGACCGGTTGCCCTTGACGCTGACCCCCAGGCCGGCTGAACCAGAGTCATTGAGTGGGATCTCGAGGGTGAGAAACTCCCGAGTTCCATCTGGCGTCAAGATCAGGTCATCATCTTCTGATTTCTGGAGATTCAGAGGAAGAAGGAAGACGGAGATGCAGAAATGAACTTATTCTAGGTGAGAGAAGTTGCGGCGAGCTTGTTTTCTGCTGGTGCGCATTTGTTTTCAGTCAAACACAATGATAAAAAAAATTGAATAAAGTAAGAAATCCTTTGAGAAGCCCCAATGGGATTTACAGTTAAAACCAGTGCTGATGTTTATGGCTCCAAAACAATGCCTCTTCGTAAGATGTAGCTAGGATAAGCATACAAAACCAGCTGGCCCAGCAAATAACTGTCGAAAGTCATGTAAAATTGATAATGCAGAAACAAACTTAAGTGTTGGTACTCTTGTTCTAAATGACATATGCAAGTTCAGTGTGAAACCTGATTAAAACCGCAGATGCCAATGCGACTCAAACTCCCAGCTTATTTACGGTCTCCAAAGCATAAGATACCAGAATTTCAAAACCACAGATGTTCCAAACTAGGCCAATATCAGTCACTGAAAATGCAGCCTTTTTGTTTCCCCTGCATCAAGGAACCAGATAAGAGCAGTCCGTGGACAGGGGATATCAGCGAGAGAATAAATGGTGATGCTGTATCACTGCACAGGACAGGGACTGAAATGGTGTCAGGGCCTGAGGAGCAACAAACCATTTCTTCTCAAGCACAATACTGCTTTACAGGAAGCAGGGCACACAATCTCAGGGAAAATAAAATAGGCTACATCTCTGTACATCTTTTTGTCGGAAATGTTATTCATCATCCAGGTGACAATACAGAGACCCATGTCATAAGCAGACATGAGCTTTGACAGGGGCAATTGCTGATCTACTTCGCAGATGTAAACACAGTCACAGCAGGAAATATATGCAATAAAAAGCGAGTGACATTCTCAGTGGTACTTTCCTTCGGGATTAGGAAGGCTCAGGCAGAAAACTCTCCGATCTAGGACTACAGTACTCTGCACTGTGCTATAATGGTATTGCTAACATCCAGGTTTATATTGAATGTTTGCACCAGCAAGACTACTGCGCTTATTTTATTGACAATCATTTTATTAGGCTTTTGCTTAAAGTTAGTACTAATTTTGAGTCATCCTCGTAATATTAAAGTGCACAGTGCACAGGACAATCAAATGAGTTTGAGCTTTTTTCGTCAGAATAAGTGCACTACACGCAATATCTGCCACATACTATGCACAGTGCATCCCTCAGATTTTGCTTATTAACATCAGGAATCGGGTAGAATACCAAATTTTAATTTAAAAAAGGGGCCTTTTTTGCCCTAATGTCTGAAATCTAGGGGCATTTAAGGTGGAATTGAAGAAGGTCTGTGATGAAAGACCATTTTCTGAAAGAAAAGCCCCCGCTCTCAGGAAAAAAGAAAAAATAATTAGGGGAACAAAGTGCCCCCTGCCTGATGACTGAGGATTATTTCGGGAATCATGAAGCCTGTGAGATCCTTCATTTCCTAGCATGCTGTAACCAGATTAAACAGCAGATATCAAAGAGACAGGTCCTTATATCCATGCATTACACCACTGATAATGGCATCTGTTTTCCAGGCTTGGTTCAATAAGAACCCTTTATGTACTTCCATCCGGAAAAAAATTAACAGCGTGTCACAGCATCACATGACAAAAAAAGACCATGGTAACAGACCTTCTTGAAGAATCGCCATGGAGACTTCAAAAACCTACAAGCTCGCGAGCGTGTTCTGTATATTCAACAACCATATGCCAAAATGCTTCAAAAATGCAGAACACAATCAGGTACATACGCATAATGCAATCAACTGCACGTTCGCATGCACACACGCGCATACATACACATACAACAAAGATACAGTTAGCTTAAGCAGCAACTGAATGGAAGAACAAGTCAGAAAGTGAAGAAATTATCTGCATGCACTTCAATTTAAAGGTAAAAACTATTTAAACAGAATCTGCCCAGATGCCCAGCCTCCCGAAACACCACATAAAATTCCCCCATTTTCAAGAAATCATCAAGCTTTCAGGAAAAATAAATAAATAAATAAACATCAACAATAAATAAACATTTTCAACTCCATTTTACATGCTGAGAGAGTGGCACAGAAATGAGCACAACAAACTTTTGCCGATGAGAAAGAATCATACAAGAACAGGACTGTAGGTATACAGGACATAACAGTCAGTACAGCTCTGACTTAGCTGAAATTAAACTTTTTGGCTCAGGAGGGGGGGGGATGTTCTTGCATTCACCGAATCTTAATAAAGACTGGGGTTAGGTCAACTTTCTGCCTGGCACCATCTGTTTTGATAGACGTGTTGACATTTCCATTGTATTCAGAGAGCCGGAGAAATGAGAGATGGGACTCAGGAGAATGGCACTGAATGGGCCATTATGAAATTTCTCCTCTGTATTTAATGAACACTTTCAATGGAAATAAAATCGACATATCTGTTTGGTCTCAGGAGAGGCTTTGTATAAATATTTTGCCACCATGGTTCTTCTTCTACACAGGTTATTATCAACCACTTCAACTGTTTTGTCTCGTCACTGGCAAAATATAGTGAATGAGGAATACTCTTTCAGACGACCTGAGGCACATTTAACATTTGGAAAATACATTTTTAGGGGACAGCACACACTCAGGCACTGCCAGATAACTGCCAGCCTGTCAACAGCTGGCAGACACACCAAGCACTGTAAGAACAGCAAAGACACAACACAAGCCTCAGGGTTCCCAAAGGCTAGCGAAATGCAAACATAGGAATTCCACCATATCATATACAGTGATCATAATTAGTACTTCCTAGAATTTAAGCAGAACCCAGAAATGGAATATTAACCAAACTCACAGAAGAACTGTTTGATAGTGTCCATATTAATTACAAAATGAAGCATCAATTGATGATTAGCGAGAATAAATCTCTGCATAAAGCAGACTTAATCTATAAGTCACCTCTGTGATATGGGGGTTCTGGTTCCAAACCATCTAGCAATGCCGGTCGAAGACCACCTGTCAACTGTCACTAACGATTTGCAGGGTGACAGCCCGTTAAGTGGGCTAGGTAATTAATTAATTAATTAATCTTCAAGCTCTACAGCACACATTAAATCAGTCCTATTGTTCTTGAGGGCGAAGCTGAATTATATTGTCTGAACAAAAGGAGGCTGAATCCTTGCGGGACGTGGAAGAAAACCTGAAATAATGCAAGACTCAATGCACACGTGTGTTTGGTATTCCTGCCTTGATGCTCGTCTCTCGCAAACGGAGGGAGAAAAACAAAAGGCAGAGGGCGAGAGGAGAAAATCCGGTACCCCGAAGACTTTTCCGCATTTTAACGCCTGAAACAATTAGCACCGTTTTCAACTTCCCTCTCTCTCGCGCAAATTCACTGACATAAAGGTCATTTGAAATGAATTTAAAAGCCCAAAAGAAATCACTCAAGGATGTAATTGAGAAAAGGGCCGATGCATGATGAGCTGTTGTGAGAGAATTTCTGCACTGTTTCTCTCCGCGGAGAGCTGATAAGACTGGAATGTTAAACACCTCAGGCCAATTCAGATTTCAGCTTCCGGGTACAATTAAAGCAGAGAACAGCTCGCAACTGGTCATTTATGTTCTCACCCCCGAGCTCATCCATTGGCCCTGCATAAACTAGAACAGGGTCAGACTCTGTTCTGGACATTCTATTCTGATAGTGCCTTTTTATTTGCAACCATACACATTTAATATTTATTTGGCTGATTGGTTGATGGTCATCGTCAGGGGCATCGGAACACTGGGGCATACAAGCAAAGAACAGGAAGTGACATCATCTGTGACGAGGCGCCCAGCTTTACAAACTGTACAGCGCAGAGATAAGCGCAGGAGTAGCAAGACAGAATGCATATAAGTTCTCTCATCTAGAAGCACTGTCGTCCCCCAAAGAACAAACCGTAGGACTAACTGCAATGAGTGTGCACTTGTAATCCACGGTAGCATACACAGAGCACCTGACAAAGATCCATGGCTTGGCATGAGAAAAGGGTATGGAAAACAGACATGAGAAAAAACTGCAATTACCCAAACATGAAGGTTAGCTGACGACAGGAAGAATTTTGCGAGCTAGCACAACACAATACTTTCGAGATCGGAGAAATTATTCCAGCTTTCCAACAGCTAAGCAAGCAATCAAAGCATGAAACCTACTGTAATCACTATTCTCTGGTGTATAATATGACCTACACAGACGACAAAAAAAAGAGGTCTTTGAATGTCCGGCCAATTAACTGCAAGGCCTTAATCATTTAATAGGTATATTAATAAATAGACTTGCAATTTTTATGAAAGTAAACACTAAGGCAGAAAAAGGGTAACCAAGCTGTATAAATACCTGTGAATGAATTAAAATTTGGTTACTTTTTAACTCTTTTTTTGGTGATCACCATCCCCAGAATTGAGGATTCAGTCTCTGAAAGGTAATGAGCTAACTGACTCTCCAGCAGTCTGTCAATGTCTCTTAGTTTTCTTCTCCAAGAATGAAGGCATCTTTTCTCACTGTCAAACCCACGATGGAGACCTGCGGGCCCAAACACATCAGTCATGTTCTCATGGTCTAATGGCCTCACCCTGTGTTTCAGGGTCTTAAATTTATTGACAGCAGCTTGGATTTTTGTCTTCTTTATAGCCTGAGCTGTGTCTCATCTGGGTTTCCAAAGACATCTTCATTGAACTATCTTTCTGAAGTCTGTGTAAATACCACTGCCTTCTCCAAAACCCCCCCATTGCACAAAGTAAATGGCCCACACGTCACGTTACACAATCAACCTCACGATTCGGCGATCAAAGTGGCAGGCGTTTGAGACGAACAGGAGGGGATGTGGTGGCAGATTAGGATCATTTGCAAGCGTTATGGCAGAATGCTCTTGTCTTTCACCAACGCCTCACTCAGAAGCAGCAGTTCAATTGTGCCAATAAAATCGGCTCTCCGATCGCCACGAACCATCTCGAAGCCTGAGGGTCGAGCAATGCCACGGCAACTGTGAAGGCACTCATCCACGCTCATAAATAAGCTGAAGGGAATTCAAAGAAAGAAATAAAAAAAGAACAGGGGAAAACACATGCAGGACTGTTGCTTTGAAGTAAACAACAAGAGCCATCTGGCAATGGCGGATCCCCCCTGCTGCAGGTTGTGTAACCTACAGGTTGTGTGGACAGACGGACGGACCGAAACCCCAAAAAGGCACAACTAGACCATAAGGAGAAGCTCCATACCGAATTTGGTGTTTGTAAGTGGTATAGTTTTCGAGTTCTGGTCCGGAAACGATTTTATTACAGACGGACGGACACACTGATCGCTATATCCCCCCGCATTATATGCCGGGGGGATAAAAATGGAAAGAAAATTAATGACAATATTCCCAAATGCGAACATTTAAATAACAACCAGTCTAGTTTTGGTCGAACACATTACTCAAGTGTCCTTCCATTATTGGGGATTTTGAACCAAAGAGAAAAGAGGCGGATTAGTACAGTTTATTGTGTGCCAAAAGGACGATATTAAGCTCGTTCAGGAGTCTTTCAACAGCAAACAAGCTCTCTGCAGCTCTTCATGCATAAATAATGTGATCCAATCTTAATCACCCTATCAGCACCTGCCTGACAAGGGTGACACGCTTAAGCATGGCGCTCAAGGAATAATAGATTCAATTACATGATTCAATTATAATTACATGGTTTGTCACATTGTTCAGGACACAACACGATACGAGGGGGGGGGGGGGGGGGGGGGGTGTTGTTTTTTTCATTCCTTGCAGACTCCAAGAGAAAATGTACAGATTGCTCAAATCAATTAACAGATAATTAAAAGAAGCAGCATGGTTAAAGAGGTAGACTAGATTTTCAGGGTGTGAAATAAATCTGATTTGGGAGAGGCTGTTATTTCATCCTGGGTGAGAGGAGAGGAAGGAAGGTAGCGCCGAAGCACAAAGCGCACCTTTATTAACCTCCCTACAGGAGCACAGAAGCGGGATAATCGCCCCTCCGGCGTGTTCAGGAAAAACGACTGCCTGGCACCTGCAGATGAGGCGCTCGCTAAACAACCCCAGGTCTGAAAAAGTTGAAAACAAGGAGAAAAGAAAATGCAAAGTGCTAGGTTCTGCTACTTGCAGCCGAAAATGGCAATACATTACCTCATTTCTCAGCTCTAAATGTCACGTGATCAACTCCCAACTGTACAGGCACTTATCTACAACTGATAGTACTGAAGAGGAGGCATCGGTCCACGGCTGCAAGGTATATTTGCCCTACAGTAAAAACAATCCCAGGCACTGTGAGAGAGGTGCCATCGTCAATCAGCATGACACGAGAAGCTACCATGTCCCAGCCACCACTCGCTCAAGAGAACCATATTAACAATGTATTTGCTGGTCAGAGTAGGGCCACACTAAAGTCTTGTTTTCCCATCATAAGACATTATCCCTGGTAAAGTAAGGACTGGGGACAAGCATCCGAATACAACAGGAATTGGAACAAGCCTACTGGGCCACCTCAATCCATGACCGAGAATCCTGCCGCAGTGCTAGCTAAGCACTGTGTGCACAGCAAGCACCTGCAGCAAGACTGGCTTCTAGAACATCCAGCTCATGTTAATTTGGCGGCAGCTGCACCAGTGCGCCACTCAGATATAGAGAATCAATGACGTTGGAAGCAGAGACTGATTCACCACTGAACCTCAGGCATTATCCCATAATCAAAGGAAAAACACCTCAACGGTATTTTCGGTCCTCATGCTCCTCCTAGTTCCACTCAACTGGTATAATTCTGTCCTGAGTGAGAATTGCTAATGCGATAAAAAGGTTCTCATCAGGAAAAGTCAATAAATTGGGCTTATTTTATATTTTGTTCAGCCAACAAATCAAAGGAAACAGCCCTCAACTGCAGCAATTTGGAAAACACAGATTACATCTGCTTTGAATGATTGTCCCCCATTATGTTCAGAAAAAGAGCACAAAAGGATCATTTACAGGGCTCGGAAACTACAGCAGTATGATTGTTTATCGCGAGATTGCATTTTACCAGAATTTCGCTTTGGTTAAAAATCGAGGTTTAGCTGGGTTTAAAATAAAAAAGTGAGGGGGAAATGTATCACTAAAAAACTCGAACATGAACTTGAAATGAGCCACTTTGGACTGCAACTTACAAATTAAGGCAGTCCCGTTCCAAGCATGTTCCTGGAAAATGCTGTGATGAAACTCCTCACTCCCTGGCAAAACGGACCGAGCCGAAGCACAGATGCAATGATTTGCGAGATGTAATTATAAAAAAAACTGCTTTACATTTGTGTCCAATTCCTCTTGATAGAAACCACAGATTCAGCTGTCAGACCATACTGGAGCACAAATTAATTGCACAATTAAGATGTTCAATCCTTGGCAGATATCGTCCCTAATGGATTTGCGACAACCCAGATAAAATCATAAGAGGGGAGTTTAATGTACTGCTTAATTATACCTCCTGCACTACGGAATCTATAAGGGCACAGCTCAATCGCCTCAAAAAGGAAACGCGCATATGCACGAACCGCACTAATAAACTGCCTGTTGACAACAAAAACTTGCTTCGGAGATATGGGCTTCCTCAAGAAATTAATCCAAAAATCATAACAGTCTCCTTTCAAATGGAAAGCAACAGCTTGTTATCAGAAACTTCTTGTTTAACAAGCAAAATTTTCCTAAACCATTTCCTTATGTGGCATTTCAGTAATTGATGAAGTTTCAAACAAACATGTACAGACTGTAGGTCTGCAAGCGTTGTGAATACAGATGTACATTTTGTGAAGTGGTCAGACAGGGAGGTTCAATCAAGGATGCAAGAGTAAATGACTAACTCAGATCAGGAGAGTATCAAGAGCAGAATAAGGTGAGCGCTGCAGTTTCAGTACAACAAAAACTAGCAAACAAAGCTGATCCATGTGTCCCTGAGTGGACAAACTTCATTTAAACAATCAATCTGAGAAGACAGGTTTATGAGCACACACAGCCAGAGCCGGGACCCCCCCTGGGGTCAGGAGAAAAAAAAAAAAAAAACAAGAGGATGAGAGTACGGCCCCTTAACCTTTGCTGGAAGTAAGCAGAGCATTATGCCACAAGCTATGGTGATGCTAACGAACAGCGTCAATGACATAGACCAGTTAGGGCTTCGTTTTTGGTTTACAAACAGCTCCCATTTGTCTGGGATTGACAAGAAATGAATCAAAGCCTCTTTGGATAATACAAGACCAGCATGCACTGCTGCAGGGCCACTGAGGAAGATAGGCTTAGAATCACTGCCCATGAACAGAATCTGACAATTTAATTCACTGTTCAGAGCCAAGCCTGAGGGTCAATCAGAGGTAGTACAGAAAATTACTTCAACCATCAAGTCTCTGTAAAAGTTGTTCTAAATACCATCTTGAAAAAGATGGCGTTACAGTGAGTGGTCGCTCTAAAAGGCCACAGTGTGGAATAAGTCCCTGTAAGAGAGTATTGTCTGGAACTGTCCATCTATGAGAAAGAAGTTTTGAGCATTCATGCAAACATGCAGGCATGGGTCTGGGAGCCATCGGTGAACAGGAACAGGGTAGTGCTGATGCCAACATGGTGTGACCACTGGCTCTTACAGACTCTTGGTGGAGCCACATCTGAAGAGTTTCTGCACTCTAGGAAAAGATTAAATAAAGCGAGAGTCAAAGCGAGAGACGAAAAACACACGTACAGAACCGGTGCACTTGCTCGTGGACGCAAGCCAGGGTGCAGGCCATGGAGTTAGAGATGGGTACACAGCATGCCCATTCCACACCCATCTTTCAAAAGGCATCAGATGGCAGTTAGCAGATAGCAGTGCTCTCCTGAACTGGACCCCGGCTGCTTATTTTCAGCTTCAGTGAGGCATGCCAGCAACCCTCAGCGCGACTCGGCGAAAGCCGGAGAGGGCAAGTCTCGTTATACATCATAACGGGGACATCTTTTTAAGGCGAGCACAGCAGTTAGTCATTTCTGAGGCCCAGTGCGAACCGTGAACCGTGAAGCCCATATATTGGAGGGAAGGGAGGGAGGTGAAAATGCAATCTTCGCTCGCGCCCTGGATCAGCAGGCGTCGAGGGGCCAGCTGGATGTGCACAGTGAGCCACCGATGTGCCAGCGAGCACTCGAGGAAAAGCCAATGTGAGAGCCGGGAGGGGGCTTGGGGCAGCGCGGTTGTTCATCCAGCCACGGCATTTCAGGAGAAAATGATGCATGTGAATGAATGTGTGTGTGTGTGTGTGTGTGTGTGTGGGTGTGTGTGTGAGCCTATACCATGTTTACCTACCCTTGTTGGGGACCAAATGTACAAAGAAATCAGGAATCCCATGCCTTTTAGGGACCAAATGTCCACAAAAGACATGGAATTCCAGATTTCTTTGTACTTGTGGGGACATTTTCATGACCCCACTCCCCACAAAAAAAAAATTGAGCTATTTTTGAGTTCGGGGTTAAGGTTAGGGTTGGGATTCAGGTTATTAACATTCTGTTGAGGTTTAAGGTAAGGGAAAGGGGTTAGGGAATGAATGGAAGTCTATGGAATGTCCCCACAAATCAAGAAAGAGTGTGTGTGGGGCAAGCGTGGGAATATTGAATAGTAATAAGGCCTGAACATTGGCATGTGCGTGTACACGTGAATACATTCATGTGCACACGCTCCTCTGTCACACACAGCCGTGCGGTGGTTCCCAGCAGCACCTGTTGTTAGCATTACTGTAATTGCATCTGAGGCCCTGCATTATTCAGCAGCCGCAGACGGTCCCTGCAGGCCCCGGCCGGGGCGGAGGGGGCAGAGCTGCACCTGGCACAGGCCACACATCTCCTGCGACTCCCCGTTTTTATTTACCGCCATTCCACAGCCATCTCTGATCCCCATCGCAGCTCCCATCCTCTCCCGTCGCTCCGTGTGTCGCGAGCTGGCCCATTCTTATCGCTCACTCTCCCTTCATCTTCCTCGCCGTTTTCCACACTTGTCACTTTGCCTCCATCTTGCATTCATTCTTATCAAATGCCTGCCCTTCCCGTCTCCAACGCTCTGTCCTTTTACTCTCTTCTGCTCGTTCGCCCTCTTTCATGCCCTTTTTCTCTCCTTTACTCCCTCCCTCTCTTAATCTCTCCGTAATGACACTCACGAAAGGAAGTGCAACGAAGAGAATGTCTTTCCGGTGCTACACACGAACAATACATCAAAACCACGGCAACAAATTCGCGCATTAACCTCTCCATTATGGATCTGTATTGCCATACCAAATAAAGAAAGCATTAACTGAAGAACATTCCAGAATAAAGATTCAATGTGTGGTCGTAATAAGGAAGCGACTGTGCAAGGCCAAGCTAGGAGGGAAAAAAAATCAGACTCGAAGCACAAAAGACCTCACCATCGTGTGAGCAAACTGGGTAGTGTAAAGAGGACAGGTTCACAGACCGCTACAGCGCTATTTAGGCCCTCTGAGTGACAAACGCTAAAACTGACTCCAGCCATGGTTTTTGATTGGGTCCTCAGAGGCTCAGCCGTTGCCCTATGGGGATTGACGCAGATTAGTGGTGAAGGGCGATGGCACGCGCTCCGCCCCCGGAGGGCTTAAACTCTGCTCATCGCATCCTTCACCTGGGGCAGCTCTGACGCCCCCACATATCCCACCCCCCACTCTCTGGAAAATGGATCCACAAAGGACACGGCCTAATCGATCGAAATTCTTCAATGTCTTCAGGGCCTTTCGGAGGACCCGAGACATATTTTATCCGAGAGTGAGGGTTAGGGTTCGGCTCCGGAGCTAATTTTTCTCGGGTCTCTCTTTGGATCTGATAAAGCCAAGAAAAGGTTATTTGTAATGCACCTGCCAATAAGCCCGCTTCATCTACTCGGCTGCTTCTGTCTGATTGCTCTCAGGAAATGCCTGCAATTCCCTCGGCGACAATGTGAGGCATGAGCCTTACATGTAATCAAATGCGGAAAAGTCTGGAAAAAGAGAGCTTTCGCTTTAATTGAAAGGGGGTAAGATTAGCAGAGTCAATAATAGCTAAAGTCTGAAAATTATGGCGGTAAAGTACAGGATATTAAACAGATGCTGCCCTAACTTT
This sequence comes from Gymnothorax reevesii, assembly GCA_029721435.1. Lineage (NCBI taxonomy): Eukaryota > Metazoa > Chordata > Actinopteri > Anguilliformes > Muraenidae > Gymnothorax > Gymnothorax reevesii. The sequence goes on along the minus strand of CM056575.1, from coordinate 126,293,132 downwards.
AATGGTAACGCTAAGAGACTTTGACCAAAGTCTGAAATAGACCCTCAAAAGAATATTTATTTACAGCTGAAAGCACAGAAAAATATGATTTGTTAAATTTTGGCAGCGGCACATCTCAGTTAACTTCTGGGATTATTCACATTTTTGATTTAAACTGCCATTTACGGGCTGTGTTTGATTGTGCTCAAATTACGCGACAGTCCCTCCCCTCCACCCTGGTGTCCAATGTGTGACAAGCGGGCAATAACCATCTCTGCCTCCACAATGCTTTATTCGCAATAACTGTCACCGTCAAAGCAGTGGCCCCATAATCTCATTTTTATGAACATCCTCGTATGGATTATTGAGATCTCTTAATGCCTGTGTCAGCGCAGAAAGAAACAGGGCCCCATGTTAATATGACAACGAGAGTAATGAAGCTTTACCTCGCGCACTCCCTGGCCATAAACTTTGAGGAATTTGCAGAGAAAGGGAGATCTGATTAGAACTGTATATCCATGATGGCTTTTTAATCGAGTTGCGCGGAAAGAGCTGAGGAGAGTAGCGACATATTCAGAGGAAAACACTCCAGATTCTCTCTGCAGCGACTAAGAGCATTTAAGAAGAATAATGCATCAATCAAACAATTAATTTGCTTGTGTTCATCCCAGTTTTGATGCAAAACAACAAACCGCCTTGATTGCTGATGAACATGAGATAATTGAACACTGAGGATGATGACTAGAATAATTGAATGATAACAGCATAATGAGAAAACAACCTTGGCATGCAGCAAAATAAATAAATAAATAAAAAATCTGTGCAATGCTACACTGCCAACCTAAAGTTTAAGGACACAAAATTTTCAAGCAGTTAAAGAAAAAAAAATACGATCAGATTGAATTTTCAAAAAAGTATCTGAACTCTCATCAAAACAACAAACTTTTGCAACAATAACTACAGTGAAAACCCATGGTATTTTCTTTTCTACAAAAGCAATAATTTGGAACTGAAAATGTAGAAGCAATGCTCCAGTGGAGGTTCCCGCCGATGCACTGCTCTAGTGGGCTGCTTCTTCCTGATTGATTTGCCATGGTGTGTTGAAGTGGATATGGCAGCTTGCGGAGACCTAACACCTCACTAAGACTGTTTATGTTGACTTTGATATTAATTTCTCACATACCTGTACGTCAGGCACACAATAAGCGCTTATTCGCGGACTCAATGTCGTATTCTCCACCAATCTTATTCTCTTATCGGCTTTTCATCCGAAGGTCTATTTAACAGCCCTGAGCTGCATAAAATATAAATAATTGCAGCAATAGCCTTGCATGTCACTCAGAATACTGCAACAGAGCCGAGCAAATGAAAGTATGACATCAATAAATAATAATAACTCATCCACATAGCCTTGTCTAAAATAAACACAGATGGAGAATCAAAGCGAGAGGGAGGGCTACAGACGAGAGGTATGCTGTAGGCTCTCTGCTTTGCCCGCTAGATCGACTTCAAGCCTATCGCATATCCCGCACCGTCGCTCACTCACTCATCGATGGCCAGCCTGTGCTTTCAGGTGAAAGAAAAGGCCTGATGGCGGAGCTCCCAATGGCCAACATGTTTAACCATGGGGCTTTGGTCATACTGAGCAACCATTTTGTAACAAATACCCTGAAACTGAAAAAAGCATCAATGCCACGGCCATTAAAAACAAGGCACTGTGACGCTCCTCAAAGCAGGGTACTGGGGTGATCAGTGGAGTGTCGGGCAGGAAGCCTTGCTCCATACGGGGCTACGAGCGCAGCCATCTGTCACACCGGCACTAAAATCACCCCGGTGAGCTGAAGACAAAAGAGAGCTGCTGCCGGAGGCGGTGCTGTAAGAGTGGGAACATCAGGTCGAATTGCAAAATGCTTCCAAGTAGAACCCATGTTTGAAGTAGACTAGAATCCACATTAGGATTTTTTTTTTGTTGTTGTTTGTTTGTCATTTTAACGCTATCCAAACTTCAGATGTCAGCCAAAGGCAGTGAATGAGATGCGCATGTAGAAGTTAGAAATATACAGAAATTTCCTTAAAATATAGCTGGAATATAGATATAAATACAATGAAACACTGGAATGTGACACCTGTGACCCCGCTGGGAGGGACCAGAGGTTATTGCTGTTAGACTTAAATAGATTAGTAATTGAAATATTACATAAATAGACAGTATATGAGGCATGCCAAGCCATCTCCAGGGGGCATCTCCACAGCACGACTCAGATCTTTCCGTTTCTTGGTAAATAATAATATTTCATCATTTCGAAAAATCTGAGGTGCTTACTCATTCTGCCAAAAGAGCCATCTTGAAGTTTGGCGGGTGTCGCGACTGCAAATGTGAAACCTCCTGGAGTGGGCATGAAACGCCTCATGTTTATTAAGAAAGTTCTGCCACAAATGCATCAGTGTGCTGCACGGGTGCGTGAGTCTGTGAGCATGTGCGTTACAGAGCAGGACTAGCGCTGCCTTCCGCGAGCCCGGATTTGGCAGTCAGCACTCAGAGCCAGACGACAGATCTCACCACTTCTCGAGGCAGGAAGGCGTCCTCTTGCCGTTGCAGCAGCAGGCTGACTGAGCCTCCCATCTGTGTACTCCTCAGAAGAGCCACTGTCTCTTCCTGCGTCCTCCCGTTCAGGTCCACGCCATTCACCTGGCATGAGGGAGACAGTTATGCACTGGTTGACACATGACCGAACCACAAGTTGACCGCTTAACCAAGATTCCCATTGGACTGAGCGGGCGACATCCCAAAACAGCATTCGCCCAAAGATGAGTCAAGCCTTTAACGTTCAAGACAAAGGACTGGATTGAATAATGTTCAGGGTAGGCGCGTAACAGTACGTGTATTCGACCGGACCATTTGCTACAGGACGTTTGGTTTGTTTATGATCCGAAATTGTCCTGCTTAAAATAAGTGACGAGAGGCCGAACATAAATTGTGTGCAGAACTTGAAGTCACAACTCCACGTTACCTCCCTTGTGACATACAGGATTTTGCTGTCGAAGCAAGGCTAGCAACTGAATTGCAGCAATGCTTATTAGCATTAGCGTTAGTGCAGACCAGCCTTGTCAGGAGTATACCATGGCGAAGGCAGAAGAAAAGCCAAAGCATGAGAATCCGCCTCTATCCTTCAGGCCTGCTGTTTGTGAACACGACAGTTCGCCTGTGAATTACACTCGCGGCGGGCAGAGACAAACGGACAGGACAGCTACAACATGCCAATACTGTTTAACTGAAATCACATCTTTCTCTGGCAGTGCGTCAAACATGTTTTGTCATATAAAACAACATCTTCCAAGTGTGAATATCCCCAACACAAGGGAAAAACAGAGTGCAGCACAAACTCCGCTCCCCTTGGAATTTTAAACAGCCTCCACCTGCTCATTCAGACAGAGCAAAAGGGAAAACAAACGACAAAGACATTTTCTTCCCAACCGATTTGACTTTAATGCCAGTTTTAAAGTGAAGGTGACAGCTGTCGATGTGCACAATTTTCTACTTGGTGCACTTCAATGGATTTTTTTATTGATTTGAGCAGTTTTGTTAGTAAATTACAGCAATATTGATACTTTTTTTACTATATACATATATATATATATATTTTTTTTTTTAAAGACAGAATGTGCCTTCCGTTGTTCAGGAAATGATGGCCAATTAGCCACTTATAAGTGGCCTCTAGTCAATAAAACACTGCCACACATGTAGTGTCTACAACTTCATAATAAATAAAAAGCTATTTTAAGTTAATCATTTCTCTTTCCCCAGCTGTATTAAAAACATACTGAACTGCAAGTTCAAAACTGGGGTACGCACCGAACTGTAACCCCAGTGCACTGTGACAACCCAAGTTCGGGGTCATGACAATGTCAGCGAACGTGAGAAAAGGTTCTCCTTCAGTCTCAGATGCAAAGCGACGAGAATATTGTGCAAGTAAAATGCCATTAAAGTAGAAAAGCAAAACCACTGCAATGTTGTAATGTCAGACCAGTACTTTAATACAAATGAGAGCGGGGGGGCAGTCAATCCCTTCAATAAATTTGATTATAGTTATTCTTACAGATTAGATTATAGCTATCATTATTGTGGCATAACTCATAATGTAATGCGTCACACTTCGTGATTCACAAAGAAATGCAGTTTGTAAAGCGATGACTGAAATCCGTTACTGCTATAAAACACTCACTGAATTCTCATATGCAGGTGTGAGAGCACAGAAGCATTTATTGCGGCTGCGATAAAGAGTTGAAGGCTCATGGGACGTACATTATTGTTGACCTGCACTCATTTAAGTAGCCAGGAATTGACATGAGCTTCCTCAAAAAGCCATTAATATCTCACTTCACATGCAGTCGAAGAGGTGGCAGGGGTAAAAACAATAGCCATGAACTATCTCGATACCCCTAGAGCACGCTGAGAGCTGGGCAAAGAATGAACAGTAGCAGGATATCCTGAGTGGCCTGTGCCGAGTGACAGAGCTGCCATTGCAATTCTCAAAGAGAGGTGGTGAGCAGCAGTTTAGCTCGTGGGACGGGCGAGCTGCTCCAGCGCTCTGGAACTACCCATTTTGGGAAATAGCAGTTGAGGAACCCAGGATCATGTGGTCATAGACCCTGCTACAGCACTTTCAGCCTCACCTCCAGCAGCCGATCGCCCGCTTTGAGTCGACCATCTTGGATGGCCGCACCACGAGGCAGTATGTTCTTCACGTATATGGGAGCTGAGCCGCCGATGGGGACGTCGCGGGATGTTATGCTGAACCCCAAGCCTTCTGGACCTGGAGAGGAGGAGGGACAACCAAACTTTAACAAAAAAAAAATAATAATAATGTTATCACCCAGGCAAAGGCAGAGTGCCTACCTCTTTATTATTGTATATGACTTCCGAAAAAGATGCAACGATAGTTCTATATCCAGATCAAATTGTGGCCTTGAAAACACCAATTGTTATAATAACCAGACCTTAATAAAAATAACCCCAGAATGATTGTGCAGTTTGAAAATCGCTCAAATTTTTCCACAGGAAAGGAAGAATTAATCAAACCTAACTATGGCCAAGACAAATATTTCATTTTTTTTCCTCGTACCAAAATACATTTGAAAAAATGTACCAGCACAGTAATGTGTCGAGATCAGTTTATGTTCTCCGAAGTCACAGTTCCTGTTAGCACACATTCATTCTCATGAAGCAAAAGCTCCGAAATGGGAGCCCGATACAGCCCGACAGAAACTACTACTAAAGGAGTCATTAGTGAAAAATCTATTCCTGATTAATGTGTAGATCCCAGTACTCGCTGGTCCAGACTTTCAGGTTCCCTCATGTCCAAAAAGGTTTTACCCATTACAGGAAATCACCGCAATTTATAATACAGACCAAATGCGAGTACAAATGGAGTGCGATCTTCAGATGCTTTTACAGCGATCCAGACACAGCTGCTCCCGACCAAATTGCCAAATTTAGCTGAAAACTCCCACATTACAGGAGAGCCGGGAAACTGCGTTTAAAGGAAACTCTCAATTTGGCCGTACCCTGGAGGCCCATAATGGTCCTAATAAAGAGGAGAAAAACCTCCTGTTTCCTTCAGACTCCGGGATTAGAAGGTTTGATACAGATATACATCACACAAATTGAAGTTCATTGCGTCCGCAGACAACATTTCTGAATCCCAGAAAACAACGTTAAAGGGGTTCAGGCATTAGCTCTGCCAGGCAATTTGCGCAAAGTTCAGAAAATGACCTTTTTGGACCGGTAAATGAATATCAATCATCATCGAAGGGGAGGTTTGGAGGCTTGGTAATGGGCCGAATAGTGTCAGGCTGACCTTCAGCTCATAGCCGCCCTGCCACTCCCACTGAAAGGCAGGGCCGGCAAGAGGAAGTCTAACTTCACGAGGAGAGGATGCCTTTCGCCTGCTGTGAAATATAGGTCACATGGGCGGAACAAGATTTTCATTTCTCTCGGCTCAATTTATATACCGGTGTTCTGACAAATTTTGCTACCTATCAAAATATGCTAACTCGCGGTTCTGCGCTTGCGCAAACCTGAAATCTCGGGCTGTTTCTTCGCTCATACCTTCAGTATCTTCAAAAATCATAAGAATAGATTTATTTTGAGTGCGCATTTCAACCTGTAAGCGTACATATATTTGCATGTACACGCTGGGTTTTCCTGAAAATGCAGAAATTAGATGATAATGGCGTATATGGGCATATATCTTCAAACAGACTTATCCAACTCATTATAACACCCACTTTTGTTATAATAAGCTAACAAATAACGAAGTTACTATTGTAACCTGATTCATATTGCAATATCAAGGCGAAAAAAAAGACTTTACGATCGCTTTGCTTTAAGGTAGCATTTTTTGACAAGGGAGCAAAATTTGACAGAACACCTGCCAACTCAAGGCAAGGTATTTGTGATTCTTTTTACCAGTAATTGCTGTATCTGTTAGAGCATGACTGACACGAGAGACTCTGAAAACAACCCCTCAGTCAAGTGACTCTCAAAAGAAACCACCTCTTCATCTGTTCCTCACTAATGGAGTGAGGCAAGCTATGAATTAAAAGTAAAAGGCCGAAGGCTGGACAGCAACGATAACTAGTTGATTCAACCGAGCCTTGATATAAAAAGGCGCAGGTGTGCCCAAGTTAATAAAAAAGTCAACTTTGAGTAGTTTGGCAGAAATGAAGCCTCATCATTTCGGTGAAATGAACTGCAGTTCCTCGCCAATGCGGCATAACAACGGGATAATGAAAGCGCCTCGGTACGGGAATTACATTGTGTCGTCTTCCACTTTTTAATAGAGTTCGCGAAACTGCATCAAATAATAATAATTCCATCCAATCACAGTACCCGATGCGCCCGACGTTCGGGGATATCGAGTTACACAGATCACGGGAAGTTAATTCAGTGCGCCGCACCATGGAGGCAGTCTGATATTTGACTTGCTCCTTCAAACCTTTAAATCAATTAGATGCTAAGAAACCACAGTTTGTCTCAAATGATTACTATTGCCTATTTCACAGTGTAAATAAGCCCTGAAGCAGACGGATGGACCCACCTCTCCTCTAACTGTTTACACAGTTTCCCAGGAGACTTAAGTCACCAGTTTACAAAGCCTTGTGCCCTCTTCTCAAAAAGAAGCAATTAGCAAAATCAAACTCCATCACATTATAAGATTCCATCAGTAATGGCCTCCAATCAGGTAATTAGGAGAATGCAATTCTAATAGCATCACATTAATTCATTTACGTACTCTGATTTCTCTTTTTTCAGGAAACACGAGCATGGGATAACAGCAGTTGTATCCCATTTTGGATTAGTCGAAATCCCAGTGCCAATAAGCCAATTAAATATCCAGCATGAACAAAAGCGCTCCGCACTTTTCTCAAAAATCGAAATGTACGATTTTATAAAACGGAAAGTCTTCTTTTAGTAGCATATTATTTGATTAAGGCAGCCTGCTCATTTCCTCGTGGTGAAACACTCCACGCAGCCCCAGCCTCCATTCTGGCTCTTATGGGTTGGAAGATATAAACACACAAATGAATTCTTCACACGAAAAAATCCACAAAATGAGGAACAGGAGAAGGCACAGCCAGACGTGAGGTTCGGAGCCAGAGCTGGGACTGAAAGACCGTGATTCATGATGGAGTTAGCATTACCTCCTCGCCTCTGGGCGGCAAAATACAGGCTGTGAAATACGGACGCGATATTTACGAGAATGGGGCTAAATCGCGGGAGAGGATGACATTTAGGAGATGCTAGCGTGTTGTAGCAGCGTCAGGTAATGCTTACGCGGAGGGCTCTCAGCTCCAGAGCCTCTTCGCTGATTGCTGGTGCCGGTTGACGGTACTCGACAGCCGCCTGACGAGGCAGAGCGTGCCAGTGACAAGCATCTCGAGCCAAGGTTACTTTGCTTTTGTCTCAGAGTTCCACCTCCTATCATTCAGCAGCACTCATCTCGGAAAAGGCTCACTCAATCATCCCTGAAACTGCGCAAACAAGCCTCTCTCCCTCTTTATCTCCATCTTTCTTTGAAAATGGCAAATGGAGCAACAGTAAGAGGCCTGTAGAACTTTCAGGAAATGTTTTCAGGAATTTCTTATATTACTTTGGTGTAAAACCGTTATTCAATCTCCCACAATGCTTTGCGCCTTATGGTGCATGGGCCTTTCAGGCCCAGTTCTAATAACGGCACACCCCTCATTCTTGTGCAGCATTTCATTTCTCCCAAATAAGAAACACTTTCTCAAATAAATTCATTTTTTAAACGATTCAACACAACAGAGGCAGAGGCATTTATGATTACCGATTAGCTGGCATCGTCTCACGCAGAAGAAATGGATGCTCGCCTCGACTGAGTGACCATTAAACATTCAGGAGAGAGCTGTTTATTATGCCGAGGACATGCACAAACCCTTCACTGTGTGGCCCTAGTGTACTGTCCTGTCTGCTTTATAAAAGCTCATCTTCTACAAGCCCGCTACAGCTGACACTCAGATGATTTATTACAAAAAAAATAAATAATACTCTTTTGAAAGGGTAATTTTTTAATGGAGTCCCGCACACCTGCACCTGGGCTCCTCAATCCCAAGTGAATGTGATCAAATGCCTGAGTAGCTCTGGTGCTGCCCAACCTCTGCGATTTAGTCCCTTTGAAAAGCTTCCGAAAATTAAAAAAATTCTACTCCTCTCTGCAGCCTTACCGCAGTAACATTATAAAAACACAAGTTACACCCATTGACTGCATATGTCTGTGGTCATTCCAGTCACAGCACCAGCAGGGATGTGGATGCGTATTGGCAGATAGACCCAAAATGTCAGTTGGCATTCAAAATGACTGGCTTCTCACACTTCCTACAGTGAAGTAATAGAAAATGGAATGTGAATAAATGGATGTGTCCTGCTGGCCTGGGATTTATTTGGGCGGGGTCAAGCGGTAACGGAGTTACAAAACTGGTTACAAATTGTAACTGCGTCACCGACCAGTTTTTTGCAGTTTTCACCCAAAATAAAACAACTGAACAAAATTGCTATTTTGTTGTTTGAAGTACTAGGGAGGACCTGCACAAAGCCATTTAAATTGTAACTCTATCTTACTTAATTTTGGAGCCATGATAAAAAAATACACCAATTTTGTGACTCCGTTCCCGAGTGACGTGGCCCACTTGACAAACCAGTACCTTTCTTCAGCTGGATGTTGAGCCTCCGGCCGACCTTCTTAGTGTAGCCGGCCGAGGGGGTCGTGCTGCGGCTCCTCTGCGGCGAGGATGAGTGGCCGGACAGGGTATCGTCTGACGTGCTTGCAGAGGGCGGGATGAAGAAGGGGCCCTGAGCCCCAGGGGGGCGAGGATTGGGCCTCGGGAGCGGAGGAGGGAGTGACCCGGGGCGGGACAGCCTCTGAGGGGGGAGGTCCAGCGACATGCTTCCCCTCTCGCTGGCCTGTGAGTCTGGGCTCTGTCGCCCGGAGCCGTACCCCAGGCTCAACTCCATCTTGGTGAAGCTGTCGTACTGAGCCATCTTCGATGCGGGCACCACGTGGAACAGGATGAGCGGTGAGCGCATGGCGTGCCGGAACAGGTTCTGGGCTCTGGAGGAGGAAACGGACCACAAAAAAAAAAAAAAGAACTCAGTTCAGTCCAACAGAACAGGGAGTGTCCTTCCTCAGAGCTTGGCTGGTGTTTTTTGCCAACAGTTGGGAACTGGCACAGAGGCATTCAAAGTCAGAAGGCAGAAAAAAGAAGATGGAGGACGAACTTAATAAGGTCTGCCAGTCTGCGACTGCAATCACACTGCATTCTCATTATCACAGAGCGTCGAGATGAAGCAGGAATACGCATTAAGCGGCGAGAAAATGATTTTCGGAGCGTTAGCGCAGAAAGTCATGCGTGCATACAGTTTTGGAACACGTTCAAGTCTTCCCATTCAGCAGACTGCAAAATAATGAGCTACAATAATATGCAGTCAATTATAACCATACAATTAGTTCCCTATTATGCGGTAATTGTATTTTGATCATTGTGAAATTGTGCCGCTGACACTGAAAAATGCAGAGCCGAATTCGCTGCCTCACACACATAGGATGCTGTGCCCTGAGAGATAGCAGAATGAAATGTAATGGCTGCGGCTCGTGTTTGCAGAATTTGTGCGAGAGAATCTCCTTACATAAGCACAAAGAATAAAGATATTCCCTCTGCCTCGGAGCGTTCTTGAAAGTGAAAGGTGGAAATAAAGCAAAAATGCTAATAACACTGATCTTACAGCGCTTTGAGTTTCGGGAGACAGCGCGGCGATTGTCAGAGCAGAAGAAAGCCGCTTGCTATGCAGTGACACTGAAAGGCACTTCAAAGAAATACAAGACCTCTGTCAAAAGTAAGAGGACACCTGTAAACCCACAATCTTCTTCTAAATTCATGGGGATTAATACGGAGTTGGCCAACATTTCTGAAGCTCAACAGCCTTCACTCCTCAAGGTCATCTTTCCACAAAAGGTTAAAACATCAGGGGTTTGCTTTCATTCAAACCAGAAGAAAATAATTAGTGACTTAACACAGTAATACTGCAAAAAACTGGACTGTCCAGGTCAGCCCTCCTCACCCTGATCCCAACAGTGTTTAATGGGCTTCAGGTCAGAGCTCCGTCAAAGCCAATATTTACAAATTGAGTCTGCAGTTCACTCTGAGCAAGGGGAGATTTTTGATGAAGGCCTACCCTCAACTGTTGGAAGGCCAAAATAATCTGGAATGACACTTTAAGCAAGTTCAAGATTTTCCTTCCCTGGAATATGAGAGGCCAAGCCTGAATCATTTGGAGAGTCCATACACTTTTGGTCGTGAAGAGCATCATTAAACAGTGTGATGAATGCCAACAGCAGTCTGCATCCTCCTCAACACCAAGTGTACAGTGTCACTCCAGGAAACTTTCCAAATTAGTTTTGATGACAACTTAACAAGCTTCCTCCATAATCAACATCACTTTATCCTGAGGGTTTACCTTCGATCACGTGCTGAAGCAAACTATGGGAATCGGTCCCCATTCTTATGTGAATTTCCCTCATCAAGCAGACAGCAAACTATGGGATAGTAAGAGGGGGGAAAACCCTCCAGTAATCACACAGAGCAGAGCTCTGATGGAATAATAAATGAGTACATTAATGTATCATTACATTTACTTAGATTACCGGCCTTCAAATATTTATCCATGCAAAACCAGTCCAATAAGATTAGGATATAACATTAAATGATCTTGGGGCAAGATAAAATCAAGGTAAAAACATATGTTTTTAAAAGTCTTTCCTCCCCCAACTTAGGTTGAAGGTTCACCTTCTTATAGTGAAAAGTAAACATTCGAACTAAGAGAGTTCTCCAGAAGCTTTCTTTTCATTTATCATGTTTCCTTTTTGTAAACAAACAAAAAGCCATCGGGGTCATTCCATATCAAAGTGGCAAGTATTGAGGTCCCGTGTACATGACACCTCCAAGATTTTGCTCAAATTTTGTCCAAAAATACTTTATGGTCAGTTTTTGCGTGAAAATGTCTGGAAATTTGGGTGAAACGCCCCTTCTTGACTGATGTGAAGTGGTCATTACATTTTGTGGCATTTTGGAAGGACCATAACTTCTCACGTAATAGAGACAGGAGGCTGAAATTTCATGAGCTCATGCTTTCTAGCCCATATCAGGATTCTGCAGCCAGAATCACCATGAGACAGAGGGGTGAGAGGGGGGCCCCCAAAATCCAATTTTTTAAGGCGAAAAATGATTTCTCTCTTTTTGGGGGTCCTTAGGATTAACTTCAGTGAATGTTACTACTGGAAATGTGTTTCTCCCTCCTATTTGGGAACTTTCCCATCACCAAACTAAGTTTTAGGATAATAGTACCATTGGTGGGGGACTTGTGGGGGTTGGAAAACCACTTCGGACCAAAATGATCCTCTCAGACCCTGGACTTCAGATACACAGATGACCCTGTGGGCACTGGATGATGGTAATGGCATTTTAACCAGACAAATATGCATATTTAAACAGTCATTTAAATATGTTTAAATATGTCTCTATTATGTCAGATGTTATGGTCCTTCCAAAATGCTACAAAACGAAGTGACCACTTCACATAAGTCAAAAAGGGGCGTTTCACCCAAATTTCAAGAAATTTTCATGCAAAAGCCATCAGAGATACTGACATGAAACTTGGAATTCCTTTGTTTGGTACCATAAAGTATTTTTGGACAAAGTGTGAGAACAACAAAGAAAAAAACATTTTCTGAAGGAACCTCCACTTCAGTTGGGCTGCATGAATTTTCAGAAAGCAGAAAACCTGCACTACATCAGCTGATAAATCTGGTATAAATATGCTAGCACCCTTCTCTCATGCTGAGCTATATAAAGTCCCTACTGTTAAAGTGAGGTACATAACATCTCAACTCTGAAAAAAGCAATACAACACCGCTTCTCTCAGGGAGGGATATTTGGTTCCGTATCTCAGACTTCAGTTCATTTCATCTCTTCTCTCCCAAAAATTACCCCAAGCTGACTGATAAATAGTTACAAAAAAGAACAGGATTGCAATTTGCAAACACTTTTATTGCCGTTTCCCAGCAATCCGGGAACACTTAAGATGCCTAAATCCAACAGAACAAGGCAGAATAATCACCTTCTCTGCTTAGCACAGGGTGTAGGGTGTATGTATACACCATATTGCAATGCCCCACTTGGCAGATGGTCCAGCCATGGAGGAAAACCCACTTGGACGCATTTCAAGGCACCACCTCAGAACACAAACTACATACCCACACAGCATCCCACTGAAGCAAAGAATTTCAGCTGAAATATGAAAGGATGCAAGGGTCACCATGTGATCTCGGTGTTTTGGACCGTATCAGAACCTACACGAGATATGATCCGTATCTTATCCCTGTCTGCTACTACAGACATATAAACTGAGAAGAATGTTGTGTCTGTGTGTGTGTGTGTGTGTGTGTGTGTCTGTGCTTGTGTAATGCGCTTGCACTGCACGAGTAGCTTTGAGTAAATGGATAAGAACACCCACTAACTCGCTGCTTCCATTCTTCATTGGGCTACAGGAAATGAATGGCAACAACAAATCAATAGATCAAGGGATGGTGTGGCACTGTGGCAGAAAGGCAACCTGCTCGCTGCAGGAATAAACCACCCAATCAAAGGGTAAGCACGGAAGAAAATACACCTCCGTTTCCCTTTAATGTGGTTGAAACGTGACCTCAACCACCAAACATCCGCTTAGTTAACTCGATAAGTAACCCTGCACATCTGTATTCATGCGCCGACATGCACAGCTCGGTCTAATGCGCGGTGGTGCAGCTGTGATCTTGGAATTCTTATTGAAGCAGCTCAGTGAGTAAGGAGGTAGACTGATAGAATTGTACTAATACATCTGCACAAAGTTTTAGCCAAAAACTACAGATACCGTATAGTCGTTTAGTCACATCATATTTATCGATATATATTCAGTACTGTGCAAAAGTAATAAGCACCCTGCATGTTTTGACACTAAAATCCGGCTTTGGTTGTTTACATTTTGTTTTCTACATTCATGTCACTGAAGATAAAAAGTGTATTTGAAATTCCAAATTCTAATTTAGAAAATAAATGTTTGCATTTCATGAGAAATAGTTGATACACATACTATAGTTTTGACAGCCCATGTCAACCTCATCATGACTGTCTGCAATTACTTGAAGGGACAGATGCAGGTCTGACAGCAAGTCTGCAGAAGGACAGTGGCAGGTTCTCCACTCTGCTTGGAACGAGCAAAAAGCCAATCGTCTCACCAAACTGAAGCCCAACAGGACAGAGTCCCAAATTTTTAGGCTAGTCGACATCACACCAAATATTGGTTAGATTTATTTTTAAACAGTTTACAGCTCAGTATAGTACATTTCTGAGTAGTGAGAACATTTTTATTAATTATAAATTGCTTCAAATGTGCCCAAGACTCTTGCACAGTACTATAAGTGAGAGAGTGAGTTCATGAGCACTTAAATACAATCTCTTTCAGTATAAATGAAAGCCCGGATGAGCTGCCTGATATGTTATTTGGTAAAACAACCATTCGAGGGTAAATCAATGGGCCCCATGGTCTTGGATGCGAAATATGTCAGTAAAGACAATGGCCCCTAGCTCCAGAGACCAACAAACTGGCAAATCTGTCCTGCCCATAACATCAGGAAGTAGTCAGTAAGTGGTCCAAATTTCGTGAAACTTCATTGACGGCCACAGGTCATTAGCAGCTCCCAAAAGTTCGTGCTTTGACTAAATGTGACAGATTCTCAATGGAATCTGCGAAATTCGCTATAATCCGTAGCACAGCTAGTTGTAATGACGCCATGTGTTTCAGAGGGGAAATGAATTGTCTAAACTCCGGAGTTGGCCACGGGGCTTGGGCATGAGCGCAGCTGTCACTGCTGATGACAGGGAAATTACAAATTAGGGAGGGAATTGGAAATCCGCAGTCACAGAGGTAAGGTGAAAGATAGATAAAAAGGAAACAGAGAGTGATACTCCAGGTACAGGATGAAGCGACCGATGGCAGGCATTGGACGGAAGACAGAGAAAGAACAAACACTAATGAAAATGAGGGAGAGAGAGCGAGAGAGGAGTGGGAACAGCATTAGACAGCAGGGGCGCTTACTGCTCGAAGCGAACGTTGCGCAGATCCCCGTTGTTTATCCGGACGATGCAGTCGTTCTCCTGGAAGAGACTCTCCTGCTCCGCCTTTCCTCCCCTCTCCAGGCGCTTCACGAGCAGACCCAGGGTCCTGAAACATTCACACGTGACATTACCGCCTCCTGCAAAGCCTGTCGCCTGAGCAGCACCACCGTAACCATCCCCAGCCCAGCATTCTAATCAGACCCCGCCACACCTCTGCAACACAGTAAATACAGTGTCTTCTCCATATCCTTATAGAAAACAAGCGTCAGAAGTATTCATCATCTCAGTACTGTCACAGTTATTCCAGATAAGAATACTTCAAAATTATATGTATAGATATGTACATAAAACAACAACGCAGATAATAATCTATATGGGAAGAGAAAACTATATCCTTACATTTCAATGCATCTTTTCAAATGTTTCAATGCTTTTCATAAAGCCATCTTATTTTTTATAGAAAACTACAGGAGTCAATAATTCGGGACCTGACTACATATCAGGATATTTTTTTTTTCCCAGAATAAAGACGGGTGAAGAGTTTGACAAGAAATAGAGGGAGGGGCCGAGGCATGGCAGAAGGATCCGCATTTATTTACTCCACCTGTCACTGTCATATCGTTCACTTTTTGATCACCAGCCATCTTAAGCGCATTGAATTTGTTTCATTACCTGCCCAAGAGAAATGCTCCGCAGTGGATTTGTCTGGGCTGATAGCTTACATGTCATTTCCATAATTCCAAATCAATAACCTAAAGCGGCAGCCTTGCAGAAGCCAAACTCGAAGTCTCAGCTTGAAGCGTGACACGTTCTGACATATGGGATTTCTCAAAGATCCTGTTCTGTCAAATTTCCAGTTTCATACTCGTCAGCTGTGAAGGACACGGGCGAGGTAATCCGGGCCCACAACGTGATCATCCCAAAGCAGAAGAAAACCCCAGAACATACTGCACCGTTTTGACAAGCTTAAAATGCAAGGAGGCGGCAGGGTTATAAATAACAGCAAAGTCAGTGAGCTTGCCATCAAAGCATGCCGTCCAGATTTTAGACCTTTTAACAGGCTAAAAAACAAAAATGAATGAAGGTTAAAGAAGTCTCAGCTGGAAAGACGAACACAAATCTTTTGGGCAGGAGGGGGAAAAAAAAAAATCTGTATCTGTATCAAAAAATAAATTCTGTTTTTGGAGTTTTGCCGACAGGCATACTTGGTACGATTCAACTCTCCCTCCCTGCCACATTTGATGGGTGATTTCATGCTTCCAGAAGAAAACAGGGACATGCAATGCAACATTCACACCCCGAAGAGGAAAGCTAAAAATCTGCAACATAAAGGGCTCTATTTTTGTGTCTGAGCAAACTCAAACATGTGGCGGTAATGTTATGCACAATTTCGTCTGTTGGACGTAGCATATTTACCGCCTTCACCTTGTTTGGCAGTTTCATGCTCTGAAATAAATCTATTTGCATCACAATAGGTTGAACAGTGCTTTAGGGGGTGTGTCAATGCATAAAGCTGGCGCTTCGCAAGGTTCATATGGTAGACTTCAGCAGTGTTTTGACTCACTCCGACTACTTTTTAATGCAACCACTGTCGCAATATCATGGGATTGAATCCCAGCCAGCGGATCAGTTCGCAAATAACCGCAGATCATTTTCCTTGCCTTCCTAATTCTCATTTTCAGTATGTATCCTATGAATAATGCCTTAAGAATGGTGATGGGGTCCAATAGGAAGGGAAAGGGGGTGAGGTGGTATTTTGACACGTGATTATTTTCTTTTTGTGGGGGGGGGGGGGGGGGGGATGCAAATAATTTCAGACTCGCCCACGTTTTAATAGGACGAGTTCCTTTTTCTATTCAAAAGCAAAAGCTGTTCTAGTTGGTGCTCCCCATTGTGGCCTGGAGCACTTCTGTTGTGTTGATGTGGACAGGCAGCATGTTTCTCTTGTGGTTTGTGTTTGCCTTTCTGTTTTTGCAGGGCGTTTCTCTGCTTAGAGATGAGCTGGGCCATTGCGGCGCGTTTGTGTTTACGTGGATATGCGGCGTAATTCTCTTGCATTCGCTTTTGTGGTTTGCATGTGTTTGAGTTTACATCGTTTCTGTTTTTGCGGTGCGTTTCTTCAACTTGAGATGATTTGGCCGCAGCAGTTCGTTTGCTCCCGTCAGCCTCAGTATAAACCCCCATCAAACCCAAAGAGTAGTGTTATTGTCACAATATTTCGGGTTAGACACACCCAGTTTTCATCTGCAATACTAGTAGCACTCACATTTGCCAACTGCATTTAGGTTGTCTCATTTGGGCCTTAAATGTTTAGAAAGAGAAAAAATTAAAAAAATAATTCACAGTTTACTCCAGAGTCTCTCTAGGTGCTAATGGAAGGAAACTTATGAGCAGAGCTAAAAAAGATAAAAGTCATTTTAACACAATTAAGTCGAAAAATATTTCGGCAAAATGAGATTTGTTTGCTCCAGCTCATGAGAGCAGTTCCCCGGACCACTGGGACATGGCACAATGGTCTCAATCCCCACTGTAAACCGATGACAAATTCCTGAGTCGGAACCGAGGAGTAGAGATGGGTGCCAGGAGATCCACAAGTGTGCGAACACCGCGAAATTACAACCAAAGCGCAGATACATGTGAGATCACACTGCAAGTAGGAAACAATGGACAGGATGGAAACTGAGGGCAGGAACATCTGGAAATAAAGCTGCTAATGTGAAACGGAGATCTACACTTGCAATCTTGCACCACTACTATAGCAAAGATGATTAAAAGAGCTTTTGGCATAAGCTATATCCACCACTCGGGACGCGATCCCTGTGAAGTTTACCTAGAATGTCCCCAGAATGCAGAGGAATGTCTTCTCAATGCTTTAACATTGCCATGATATGGTACATAGAAACACTATGAAAGCTGTGCTAGTTGTTACTTCACATTTCAGGTGTTGGCCTTGGTAGGGAACGTCACAGAAAGTATTTGGGCGACAAGCTCGCTCAAATCTCAGCGTCTCGGCCACAGGACCCACAGCCGCCACAAACATGTACAGCAATAAGCACGCCTGAGCAGCCCGGGTGAGAGGCACCAAACTCGCAGCTGAAGATTTTTTACACTGCCGACGCGAGTAATAGTGGGGAAGACGCAGCATGAGTGAGACCACCTGTTTGCATCTATTGACTTTAATTGAATAATAATGTAATCAGGCTCCACTTACGCGCTGCAATTACGTTGACGGCTTGTTTACTGTCCACACCAGACGCAGGGTGAAATCTCATTATTAAAATAATGTTTCTGTGACTTCTACCACCTCTCTCACTCTCCCTCCCCCACTCTATTTTCCGTTTGCTCACTCTTTTCCTCCCTCACTTCCTCTCTTTGTCTCCTTTCTACATCTCCAGTTCTCCCTTCCCCTGCAATCTCTCCTCACCCAGCTCTCTCTCTCTCTGTCCCCCATTCTTTTTCCGAGCTCTTCATGGAGATTTGGTTCCACAGCTGGAACAGAGGCCTCCGGACGCCGATGATCGTTCAGCACATTGACCCCGTGCCCCTAATCAAGTCCGTAATGAGAGACAGACCCGTCTCATCTCGGATAATGCGATGATGAAGTTACCATTTTAATTATAAGCTTTTTTTCCATGGGGATAATTGTGGCAAAGCGGACTCTGGTAATCACTAAACTACTTCCAGGCGGTAGAAGAACTGAAAAGTGAACTTTCCTTAATGAGCCGAGGCACATCATCCCTGGCTCAAAGAGGAAGTCGTCAAGGTGACTTGTGTCCTATCAGCAGACAGCAGGACTGATGTGCATAAGCCGAGCCCCATGCTCGGTCTCTTCGGAGGCCCAGCGCGATTGGCCACGCCCAGCTCCGAATCCCAAAGTGCATGAACTTATTCTCAGACCCGCAAATTCGCACCCTACCCTCACGCTTTGTGGCGATGGGCCTTTTCCTAGCGGTTTAATTTAACTTGGCACGGCCACCGTGCACAGCTCCTGCTTTAGACAGATAAAGTCCAAAGGAGCTGAGGAGGAAGAAGGGGATTCTCACCAATCAGGCCCCGGGAGACAGTGCGCTGGGAATCCAGCATGCCTGGGAGTGCGCATTCTGCCACAGATACGGGAAATAATGTATTAGCCTCAATCCACAGAGGAGGAAAATAGCCTTTTGAAAAGTTTCTTTGCAAGAGCGGACGTGCTAAATAGTGACGTTTTTATTAAAACTGAAAGTCCAATACATGACAGTACACTCTGCCAAAATTATGTGGACATATGACGGCTCATCTAAAATTATAAGTGCTAATATAACAGTCTCCAGTCCCCTGGGATTTTCGCTACATATTGGAGTATTGCGTTAGTGATTTGCTGACATTCAGCCACAGAAGGCAAGGACACTCCCCACGCCCGTCTACAGTGTGATGTTGTGCTGCGGCATTAAATCTGCCTTCAGTAACCCTGATTACACAGACCCTAAAAAAAACAATCTAAACCTAGATCGTTCAGCTACTTGCAGTCATGTCAAGTACTTTGAAATGCTTGAGCTATTAGTTTTGATTTATTGTGGCTTGGCCTACATGTATCTGATGATCATGGAGAAGCCTTAAGTATTTGCAGTTAGCCTCACTGGTTCATCGCACGGAGGACCAAAGACGATAAAAATACAAATGGCATTAAATTAAAATTGAACGGATAAAATAATAGCCTGTGTTCTTTCATCAGACTGAATACTTTCTGCCCTTGGACTACATAAGCCTGTTGCCAAGTGACCCGTGTTATAAACTAGCTTTTAGCATGATTACGCTCGCCAGTTCCAACCTTTTTAATAACTGCAGACTCTTGATATATACCGCAAGCCTGCGTCCTCTGCCTAACTCGAAGGGGCGGAGTGGCAGAATGCAGAGATGGAGGAGTCGGTGAGTTCACACACGCGTTCCCCTCTCACACAGTCACCTTCAGTTAAACATGTCACCTTGGACAAGCCTATGAGTGCGGAGAAAGCAAGGTTGGGAAATTTGGGGCGAGCGAGCTCTATAAACCCGCTTGGGCGAAGTTCAAGCACTCATCAGGGTCCAGGACCTCTGTTACACAGAGCCAAGCCTGGATCATTTTTATTTTGTGTCTGTAGCTCCCTGCGGCCGTGAAAAAATGAGCAGGTGTCACGGATCGCCCCCGGAGTGGTGTGTTTTATGACAGTAGGCACGTTCAGGAAAGAGGAAAGGAGGTTAAGGAGGAAGAATTAAGTTTGCAGGGAGAAAAAAAAAAAGGTCCTTGGGCTGCCAGTAACTGATTACAGCTTCAGTTACTTGGGGGCAGGTCCAAGGCAGCAGGATTAGCGGGTAAACAGAGGCAGCAGAAGACGTGGTCAGAGGTTACAAGTCACATTACGCGCTAACAAGCTAGCAGTGGCGGGAAACTTCTTTACCTTCGTTCCCGAGAACTGTAAGGCACTACGTGGATCCCCAGGGGGCCGCCATTGTTGGTGGCTTCCACCAGCTTTACAATGTCACTGTGAGACAATGGCGAGTGAGGCCAGGTGAGAGAGTCCGCACACATGCAAAATACAAACACAATGGAGAATACAACTGATAAAAAAAATTAAAGTTAATATGAAAAGACACACATTCATGACCAGCGGCAGGGCTACTTCATAAAAATCGTAAGAATGGGACTTCATATGACAAATACCACAATTGGCTTTACATACAGAAAAGAAAACAAGTTTCAGGAAAGGAGCAGAATGTATGGGTTACGAACTCATGTACATCAACGTTTGACCAGGAAAAGCCAGTTTCTTGTATGGAGTCCTGCATGTCTTTAAAGCAACTAATATTCATATATACCACTCCAAATTTCAAGTTGAATTTGGAGTGTTTTTTAGAGTTGAAGTGAAAAAGCTACAGGATGGTATAAAGCTAGGAGGAGGAATGGGAATCATATCGAAATCAAAATATGTCCAAATCAAAATATAAAGTTAAGAGGAATGTATCCATTTATTTAAAATTTCAAAAATGAAAATAATTTATGGTTTCAAGCATCCAGACATTCAGTTCAGAGCTGGGGGTAATCTCTTGTTCAGGCAGACGAGGCTGCAGTAGCCTGACACTGGTCAGAGGGCAGGACAGAGGAAGGCTGTACAGACAGTACTGTACCAGCAGATGACGCTGTGAGGGTGTGAGGGAGATTCAGGAAATAGCAGGATGTCAATGCCAAAATCAGAACTGATCAGTGACAGTAGTGACCATGGATGCCAGTGCAGTGAACATAAACTGTTTCACGTGATGAAATGATTATAAGGCAGTGGGGTTGGGTGAAAGAGCAGATGTGGGGGTTGGGGGGTATTGGGGCTCAGAAAGGTTTTCTCCAAAGCTCGCAAGTTGGTCTCCGAGAAACCAGAATAGTTGCCTGTAATTAAGCATAATATACTTGGCGAGAATATTAGTTGGCCATTGGTCAAGTTCAACCAAGTGATTAAGGACTGCTGATGTTGAGAACAACAAAAATGGCTCATGCTAAAGAGGACGTCTTCGCACCCAATCAGATATTCAAGTGACACCAAGTGCTGATTTTCCTGCATGACAGGAAGTGGGCGCTCGAAGGCTCTTAGAGCAAGACTGCGCTCCAGCTCAGATTCCCAGCAGAGGAAAGCCTGAGCGATTAGCTGGGCAGGGAGGGCGATGTGGGAACTCACTCCAGGCACAGGACGGGGTTGCGCTCCAACGAGGAGTCGTCACGGCCCACTGGCTCTATCCTGCCGTTCTCCTCCTCCCTCTCCGACTCCTCCTCCTGCGACACAAGAGGACAGACAAGACCGTTATCAGCAGGCGTCTCCAACCGAGACCCGTCCCGCTGTCAGCTTTGTTTTCCTCTGGTGGGACTGGGCCTAAAAGGCATCTACTGCTAAAATTAGGGTAGAAATATTAAATTCAATTTATTAATGTATATATAGTGCTTAAAATTTATTAGACCACCACCCAATGGAATGTTTATGCCACAGCTGCCCTAAATTAACCACGTCGATAATTGCCAAAATCATTTTTATGTTTCTCTTATGGTTAATCTACCAGTATGTGCAAGCTCTTTAACTGAAATTACATTCTTTTTTTTTGATGATTGTTTTTTTGGGAATTTTTCCATTATTTGACAAGTTTTACAGTGTAGAGAGACAGGAAGGTTGGGGAGAAGAATGGGGGAAGACATGCAACAAATGACCAGAGCCGGAACCGAACCCAGGTCGCTGCGGGAAGGACACAGCCTTTATGGTACGCGCTTTTAGATCGATGAGCTACCGGGCGCACCTGAAATGATATTCTTAACGCTAAAATATAATTATTGTTGTTATCCATGAATTTTCAAATTTACCTTTTTTACAAAAAAAGCAAAAAAATTGTTCAGCATCTTCATTTTTGATTAAGATGCCAAATAATAGTTATTTTCTTGCAATCCTGAACATAAAAATTAGTTTTAGAGGTTGAATGTAAAAATGCAAGCTGTTATCAAGGCCATAAGAGGCCACGCAAAACATAGCTTTTTTTGTTTTTATGTGTGAATAAGGACTATTTAGTGGTTTCAGTTTTAAACAAGTTTTTGACAAACTTATAAAATATTTGTGTTTTCTTCTTTTAATGACAGGTGGTCTAATAAACTAAGCACTATATATATATATATATATATATTTATTTATTTTTTTTTTTTACAGAAAAGTTGTCACAAATTTGCTTTACAATGCCGCTAACGGGCAGCACCTGGTCTGAGTCCCAGTGAAAGCTCATTCTGTAAAACCTTCCTGACTCTCCCCATCATGTTCTTTCTACTCCCATTGATTAACATTCCAGGCAGTCTGAGCAGCCAGGATTTGAACCTGCAAGTCACCGAGAGGCACGACCTCTGCCCTAAAAACTGTGCAATGCACCTGCTGCCTTACCAGCAGAACGGCCTGGGGCTCTCCACAGGACATGGCAGTAATTTATCACCAGTGCCAATCTGTCTTCGCTAAACTGTCCAATCACCCGAGCCTCCCGCACTGTAATTCTATAAAATTAACGGCTCATTTGAGTCCACTTGCTTCCATCGCCGAGTTCAGTCGGCCTCCTCCCTCTCCAGCTTCTGCTCTCCAGTTCGCTCTCTCAGTCCCCTCTGACCCCACCCACAGGAAATAAAACCGCTACCAAAACCATCAAACTTAACAGGACCAGCAGCGGAGTAATCGTGCAATTAATAACACAGTTAGCCCAAAAACAGAAACTATCTTCGTAGCAAAAATGCAAAAAGCACATTAAAAAAAATAACGGATTTCGTTTAACTGGATAAGCACGACAAACAATAAAATGACGTGAACGAGGTTGAGCGTGTTTCACCAGGGATGGAAAAATGCTAATCAGTAATCCCATGTAAGCTACTGAGGTCCACCCCTCAATTACAGACAGCCATCAGGACGTGCAGTCAGAGTCTCGACAGCCGCCGATCGTCAGTTCAGCGAGGGGTGGGGGGGGGGTGCTATTTCCCCCCGTCTGGTACCGTTTGTAACTGGTTGTTATTAATATGCCGCCTGCCTCAACCCCTGGCTTCCTATTTTCCCGAAATGTCAAGCACATCTAAATAACCGCTCTGCCGTTTTTCATGGAAATGCATTCAGCCTCTCAGACGGAGCTCCTGCTGTGACATGTAAGGTGCTGCCAGTAGACACTGCAAAACTGAGCGAGAATAACAGGGTCATGAAATTTTCATCAGGGTACCTGTGAGAAGGTGGTACACACACATACACACACACACACACACACGCACACATGCACACACGCACGCACACATGCGCACACACACGCAAACACGTGCCCCCACCTGTGAAAACGAGTCAATCGCTGCCATCTCTAAATGAGCTATATGGATGCAGTGCTAATTGGATGTCACTCGGGGGGCCTCAGGTGGCACATGCCCCAACACCTTTGTCTGCTTACAAACCAAGCGGGAAAACAGGGCGCCAGGAAGAACAACGAGAAGGTGGTACTTTGCCTCTTTTGAGTGTGAATAATAAAAAGTTAATTCAGAGTTAACTTCAAAAAAAAAAAAAACAGAAGATTTACGAGACAAGAGGCAGCATTCAGTAAAGCGACATTACATTTGCTTTTCATTAAACAGACACGAGCATAATGCACGCATGAGTGAAATGGGTCTGCATTTAAATCAAATGCCCCAAAATGCTCCTTGTTTTCTGAGACAATGCTGGCAGGCACTGTGACTCACCACCAAAATCTATCATTAGTGACACTGACAAGCCATTAGCATCAGTAACGGTTCCCTCACAGTGACAACAGTGACGATGTCTCTGCAGACAGGAAATAGTATTTGACTTTCGCGCTCTGCTCTTTGCAGTGTCTATGGCGTGTTACAAAAGCTTCATTTGTAATACAGTCCTGGAGATAGATTATTCATTTCTGCACCGGGTCAGAAACTTCGGAGTGGGAGAACTGGGTTATATTCAAGCCAGGTTGCTGCGGCGACGGCCTAGCGACACGGCAGCGTCAGCCAGCGACTTTGCCCTCACTCTCTCGGCGGAGAACAGTAAGAGAGTGACGAGCTTTTGCCAGGCGTTGATCTGCACCTTCTTCCGGAGCCAGAAGACGCTACGCACCACCTGCCACAAATAAAATAACACAAAACAAAAACCGCAGCCCCCGGTTCATGGAGATGAGTCTTCTGATGTTACCACTGGCGGTTTTTCCTATCAGATCATACTGAGTGACGGGCGCAGTCTGATTATCTCCACTGATGGCTACGGTCCGATTACCGTGAGTGACGGGAGAGCCTGAAATGTTACTGTGGGCATTCAGCGCGGGCAGCTCCTCTGGCCGCCACAGTTATGAAGCAGGAAAACCAGAAAATTCTTCCTCAATATAAACAATGAGCCATCCAGTCCTCTTTGCTTCTGTAGGCCACAGGTCCAAACAACAGCCATTTAATCCATCCATTGAGCCTTTTGACAGAGTGAGCCTTTGCTCCAGAGCCTCTGCTGCGGAATGGGGAAGGGGCACCACATACCCTCGAGAGTTCAGGACGAAGGTGAACCCCGCTGTGATTAAACAGTAAGCTTCACCCTACAGTTCCTCGTTTCTACAGCTGAGGCCAGCCATGTAAGGGCACCTTAGAGCCACCGCGAGAGACAGCAGCTGAACCTCACTCGCTGGAAGATGGCACGTTTTGCTCAGTTCAGGGTTCGGACTACTCAGAAAAGGGTACAGCCTAAAAGGACTTAAGGTCACTCCACTACACTTAAATCAATGCCCTTCGCTGCCCTGTTGCTCAGCTCGCTAGCTCGCGCTGTAAGCACGAAGCAGACAGCCATGTTTTAAACTTTCACACCAGAGCTACAATAGAGACCTCTACGCATATAAATCTGCAATCTGCTGAGAAAGTGTCTCTTTACAGAGTGCTACTTCCATTAAAATGGTTTCATTATTCCCCATTTCTTTTCATTTTCTTATCATTCTCTTACAGCTAATTCACCAAAGCAAATGTAGATGCGAAGTACTAGTTAGGAAGACAGGTTCACCCAAGTGGTATACGTACACCGCAAAGGCATAGTGTACGCTGTATTATATGAGGCTGCGGAGACAAATGGTTGAGTGTCAGCACACACAAGTCAAAGACTGATTTGATTCCCAGGTGGCGCACTGGCCAGTTGCTCCTTGAGCAGTGTACTTAACCAGTGACACTGCAGTGAAATGTTCAGTACTGCAGATGTAAGATGTCTACATCACAGACCCATAAATAACTGTGGAAAGTCTGTTCAACTCCCAAAATCTTGTAATAAGCACGATACATGAAAAAAAACCCCACTTGAGATTCATAAATTCAAACGACATTAATCAGCCATACCAAAATAGAAAAAAATAATAATAAATACAGCATGTTTAGTTCAGGACTCATTTTTATAAATTTCCATGGAGGAGAACAACAATTTATCAAATGTACAGTTACAGGTATTTTGGGAATAGTATACACTCAGAATGAAGATCTCTGCCAAGGCCAATAGTCCGCTCTTCTGATAAGCAAATCTGCAAATCCCTCTCGGTCTCCTTTTTCCTGACCTCAAGACCCAAAGAGGCCACCATCTTCACAACTTTCCTCTCTGTTTGACGTAGGAGTTTGTGTTTTCAAAAATATATCATGAGAGAGAAAATGAGCAGTCAAAAGTGCAAATATTTTAGGAATTAAGGAGGAGCAAATGGCTGACCTGTGGATCCACCTCTACCCCCACACATCTACCACATCTGTGACTGACATGGCGTAGCCCTTTGTACTCTGATTTTCACACAGATTTCTGCTAAAGAAGGCTCAAAGCTAGAAAAAGCATCTTTTTTCCATACTGTAGGACAGTACCACATGCATATTCTGGATTTGCTGCTTGCAACGTTACTGAAGCTACATCAAACTTCCGTGTATTGTGTGAAATATTTGAATCTAAAACGCCACGTTTTCATGGCTGCAGCATTACGTCCAATATACTAGTTCTTCAGCATCATTTCATATACCTTTCCCTGGAATGCAGCAAGGCATATATGGGATCTTTGGAAAGAGGATATGATGTTTGAGAGGGCCTACAATTGGCTTACAGCTTGAATATGTGTCTCAAAGCCCTGTTGCTGGGTGATCAAATCCTCATGCGGACCAGTTATAACCAGCGGTCCGCGTGGGCAAGAAATTACACTATTCAACTGTTAGACTGGAACTGCAGGGGTTTAGCCGATTAATATCTGTTGGCTTCATCACTCTCGAGCGATCATTCCTGGTCGGCCAGACCCATGTAACTGTACAATCAAATTATACGTTGCCTTCTTAATCTTCCAATGGCACTGGCAGTGTGTGATTAGCAGTGCCGCCGCATAATGTGAACGAAGCAAAGGCCAGTCGCTGCGTGAGTCGCAGGAATAGCACGGCACAGCACCCTCCCCGTGAGTCGATGGGAGCAGGTCACTGCAGTGGAGTGAATGGACCAGCTGTGTTCACGGAGGGATTAAAAAGGGGAAATACCCGCCCAAAAATTGAGGCACAGGAAGCACATCACAATAATCTAATTCACATTCTCTCATTAGCGCTGCCTTCATATCCCTCTCTCCGTCCCTCCCTTTCCGCCACGGACGGGTAAAACTAGGAGTAAAGAAGGGTTGCAGTAAAGAGGATGTAAAAAAAAAAAAATAAGCAAATGGATACTGAGCACCTAAAACGAATCGGAGGCGAGCGCATGCCCTGGTTCTTATCTTCCCAGCAGCTACAATCTGAAAAAAAAGGCTGTTCTCATTTAGCGGTTTACAAAGTGACCCATGGCCACAAAGTGGACACAAAATAAAAACATTTTCAAACCTATTTTTTTTTTTTGCACTGAAAGTCACAAAAATGTTCTCCACAGCTACGAGATAACCAGGAACACAGAGCGAACAGACCGTTTCGCTTCGCCCAGGGGACACCCTGCCTCCAGGGCTGATTGCTACATTGTCCTGGTGACTGCAGGACCGCTCGCCAATCAGATCTCAATTCCGGCTAATCTAGTAACCAATTTACGAGCCGAGGCGATGGAGTGTGAACCCCCACGACATTACGATGGAGGGCAGAGTAAAGGACATCACCTGCAGCACAGTCCAGAATATCCATAGCCTTGTAATATCCATCTCCAACGGGTCCATCTCCCACCCTGACACAGGCATTATGGGATGGGAAACGCCAGACTGGGGGGTTTCAATCAACGGCCTATTTCAGCAACATGTGCAAGGAAGTGCAGTCGCCGGAGGCTGGGGTATGACATGGCAGCGACTTCATGTGGAGACAATTGCCTCCCTTATCAGTGGTAGAGTTGTCCCACAAGCGAGGTTCCTCAACCGCCCAGGGGAAGAAAACCTCGTCTTGGTTGAGGCTCGTAATAGATGGCCTCTCAGTTAACAGGTCTGGGCCTTGCAATGTCAGTTTTGGGCCAATTAGGTCCAGACTGAGGGGTAAATGCTCCTATAGGGCCACTGACACAAGATCTTTTTTTCATTTTCATATGAAAGCCATGAATGAAGAGCGATGTAAACACTGTATTAGGTTTCTACAAGTATTCTAGCACTATGCTGCCTGTAAACCAAACATCAACGGTGAACATAAAAGTTTAAAACAGCTCATGCTTTTGGATGTACCACGGTAATGGACTACTTTCTCGCTTCAGCTCATTCTATCTGTATAAATGAATTTACATCCATTTGACTCTTGGTTCTCCTCCAAGACTCCAGCGTGAAACCAAATCTGATTAATCACTTTATAAGCCTTGAATTATTAGCTGAAATCATCTTTCCGAATGAACCAAAAGTGAACCTAATGCAACTTTGCATTAAAAAGACAAACAGCTGGGGCCCCAGTAGCTCATCGATCTAAAAGCGCGTACCATAAAGGCTGTGTCCTTCCCGCAGCGACCTGGGCTCGACTCCGGCTAAGGTCATTTGCTGCATGTCTTCCCCCATTCTTCTCCCCAACCTTCCTGTCTCTCTACACTGTAAAACTGTCAAATAAAGGAAAAATTCCCAAAAAAAAAAAAAAAAAAAGACAAGACAGCTGTACTGAGAAAATAATTTTTGCCCGCTCTATCTTTCTTTCACTGCCCTGCTCATAACTCTAAAATTGTATAACGTGACATCAAATGTCTCTTGTAGTGCATTTGTGAATTTCTGTGGTCTAATCATGGAATAGTTTGGCCTAAAGGGTGAAGCGGCACCATCACGACATGTGTACGCCCAATTCTTTGCTCCAACATTGAAACTGGACATTTCCAACAACATTTTGAGGATACTTGAGGATCAAGTGTTATCGTTGCAATGTTTTCACTCGAGAATATTTCAGCCGTTTTGAGTGATTATTGTTTTGTAATTCTGAGCTGTTGATGTTCTTTCAGAGAGTGAATGTGTTCTTGAACTCCAGTCCTTCCTTTATAATTTTGCACTCTCGTGCAATGTATCGAATGGTGAAATATATATATATATATATATATATATATATATATTTTTTTTTTTTATTTTTTTTTTTTTTTATTTTTTTTTTTCTTTAATTAAATTAATTAATTAAATATATATTATGCCAGTCTGGTGCCTGGTTAAAAGCAAGCTTAGGGCTAAAATGAATCACATTTGGCCTTGCCTTAGTTAGGTTAAATCAAAACCAGAGGAGATGGTGACTTCATACCACACAACAACAGTCAATTTTGTCTGTGCTTTC
The DNA here is from genome assembly GCA_029721435.1 of Gymnothorax reevesii. Taxonomy (NCBI): domain Eukaryota; kingdom Metazoa; phylum Chordata; class Actinopteri; order Anguilliformes; family Muraenidae; genus Gymnothorax; species Gymnothorax reevesii. The sequence continues at coordinate 126,264,199 of CM056575.1, read as the reverse complement.
CTGCAAACAGTTCAGTTACACCAAGTCTGCATGTCCATTAATGGACAGATTTAAGTGAAGCTGAGGAGCAGTTTCCTGTGCTAAACCCAGTCCCCTTAGAGACAGCCTTTGTGCCCGCCATGTGCCCTAATAGCCCCCATTACAACAGCCTATGCATCACAGTGGGAACTGCTCCACATTTGTGCTTGTTAAAGGGGGTTACTGCATTTAAAAACCAAGTGAATGCCTCTCATGGACATTCAGGAGGTCCTCTAAATACAATTTATTTTCTTCATCAATGTTACTGGTGAATGGCTATCTTTGTGAGCTTTTCACACAATTGTATACCAGGATTTCAGTAGTCTTTTATTAATGGATGGGCTTACTGTGCGATATACAGTTGTTTACAAGGTCAGGGCGTTGTTTTTGTCCACTATTGCAAAAAATTCCCATCCCCCGGCATTCTGTTCGACAGAAAAGCATTCCACTTTTCTCACAAAGGATGAGTAAGCATTACACAGGCATTAAATCCTGAACTAACCCAGCCACTTGTTGAAACAAAAAAATCGTACTTTCTTCCCGAACACAAAAGCTTTGCCGCAAAAAAATGAACAAATAAATGCATGACACCCTTTTGTCAAAGCTCAAGGACAACAGCAGAACAGCAGCATCACATCAAAAAAACTGAGCTCCATGAAGTAAAGAAAAAATCCTCGAAAGGTTATTGAGCAGTATGTAGCTACATCATTGTCATGGTAAAAAAAAGTGTTTCTATTGATCAGGGGGTGAGCTGGTTCCCTGAGTCAGACAGTAAAGTGAAATAAGGCTGATCACCTCACTCAACTCAACTGGAAATTCAACTCTGTCCCCTCTCCTCAATAAATCAATCGAAACTGATTAAATGAGCATTACAATGTCAGCATGCCTCTGTAACCATACCAAAATAAGAACTGCTTTGGTTTTTCTACCACAGAAAAGGCTACACAACGATACTGTTCCAATAACAGTTTTCGCCATTTGAACAGCCAATTTAACCATGACAGAGCAGATTTCACCAGAGGAGGTCTTAGAATTCCCCAGCATGTGGTCTTCAGGTCTCAGGCCAATCTAGTCTAGTCTCTGGATCACATCCCAACACCAAACAGCAGATATTCGTTAGCGGTGCAAGAGGAGGAATGATTAGCCAATCACAGGAAACACTAAAATTATGGCTGTATCAAAGATGCCTCCATGGTCTCCTATAATACAGTAATTCAATTAAATGGTCTCTTAAGTATCAAAATAGATGACGAAATTCGACACTAAAAATGTGGGGAAATTTAATTACGACCAAAGTTGTAGGAAAACTTCGCAAAATGTTGAAACACAAAAGATAAATTGTGCTCTTTCCCCAACACAGCTGTGGACTTCAGTTCTGCTCAACATGCTCACTGATAATTCATTTAAAAATTTTCTTTCATCATAAACTCCTGGTGGGGGGGGATGGGATTTCAATTTTGTGCCCAATAAACATCCACGAAGAGAACAAAAATTGTATGAATGATTCAGAAAGCACAGAAAGTGTGTTCAACCGCTATATCTGAGAAACAGCAACAGGATGTGCTGTCTGGCTTATGTCTAGTGACGGTGCGTCATCAAGATACTACAGCACGGCAATGAAAATGAGATAAACATTGGGTGCAACTGTCTCACAGAGATTATCGCAAATTACCGCTCGAGATAAGCATTTTTATGATGACCTGGCGGCACTACAATGCTTTGCATTTAATATCCTGGCAGCAAAAAGCTGTCAGTGACCATGTCAGCTATCATAACACTTATTCATAATGGTCCAGCATTATACTGAACGCGCTATGAATACAGCACACCCCTGTAAGTAGCAAAAAAATATTCTCAGAATCTACCCTGAGTGGAGCTAAAAATGAAGTTTTATTTATTTCTTTTTTCTTTCTCTTAAAAGACACAGCTAATGGCGTAGCAGAGTTTGGGTATGACGCAGATTACTTTGAGCAAATTAAGACAAACTCGTCTTTAATGCTATTAAGAAAATTAAATTAGCGATGAGAGTGAGTTGCGCATTGCGCACAGTGAGCACCATTGGCTGGTTTTAGGAGCTCCAGCCCCGTCCGGTCTTCGGCGGACTGCATTTGAGCAGTGGTATACATCATCTGACAGCTGCAATTTCATATCAGGCCAGGCATATCTATCAATGACAAAGTGCTGCTTTGCAGGGCTGCTCTATCGTTAAATTGCACTATAATTAAATTAGGCCGGCTAATTATGAGGGTTTAAATCAATCATGTAGTCAATAACAAAACCTAAAGCACACAGGGTCTTGAAGTACCAAACCCCATCAATAATAACCGACATGAACGCTCTTTGGTGGAACCACAGGTTTTAAAGGGGATGAATTATTGAAAATCAAGTTGCCACAATTAGCTTTGTCTGGCTACATCTGTAAGATATATGGTTGTTCATGGGTAAAGTAAGTACATCCAGTATACAGTTCCCATATAAGCATGACAAATGAATAGAACATAAAATGAAAGGTCATCTTACAGAACCAGTAGATTAATACTTTAAAGAAGCAATTGGTCACATGCAAGGTAACAATGCAGAACCGATGGGTGATGATCAGAAGTATTCTCGAATGCAGCTAAAAATGATCAGAAAAGAAACGTCTGTTCCATAATTTTAAGCGATTTCAGCATGCACCAGATTTAAGACACATTTTTTTTTGTGAAGTGGCCACTTACATGACACAAAGAATAAGAATGGTCCCATCTAAAGTAGTTTTAACCGAAACCCTCTACAGATCAATCATGGTTTCAATGTAATGGAGGTAAAGGAAACACCTTTGACTGAGTGGAAATTAATCCAGTTTTTCTGCTTTTAAGTTCAGCCAGCATATTAAAGACAACCCACAAGCAAAACTGTGTCTCTAACTGCCATAGAACAAGGATTTACCAGAATTCCGTACCTGAAGAGCCATAACTAAAACCTATTTAATGCAATTATGAGGCAGTTACTTGAACTAGCTGTGAATAAAGGCACCAATTATACGGCATACCTCTCCACACATGCATACAAGCACCCAGATGTATATCTGGCCAGCTTTAAAGAGAGCTCTGTGCGCAATACAACAAGCAATTCAAACTGGCGAAAGAGCATTCGTCTTGATTTGTGGAGCCAGGTCATAGCCCCATTTCAACTTGTCACTAGATATTTCATTATTTCCAGGGCTGAAAATGGATTCCCAGACTTTTCTGACCAACAACCTGCCATCTTTATCCAGCTAGTTTCAAACTCTCAAACAGTGCCTGCTGAGTGAGTATTTCTCTACACTGTGAAACAAATAGTGCCCTGATTTTGCTGGTGCTGTCAGCAGTGATTTCTGTCTTACAGAATGATGTGGACTTTGCAAAATAGTTCCTGTGCCCCAGATTCAGGAACTCCATACAAATATAAAAATGTACCGAAAAATTATCAAACTAACCAGCACCACCCTCGCTACTCCGCACCCGGTTACCAGCGACCCTGAACTGAACAGGAATAAGAACATTATATAACTGAAGAGGAGACAAATTTCCAGATGAATAGCCTGCCATAATTTTGCGGTGTGAAATTTTACACCGTCACCCTTGATGAATGATGAATGTATGATGAAAACTGAATGAAACATGCTTCTGCGCTGTTTTATCAATGGCGACTGAGCAGGGCCCAGATGGGTGCATGATGCCCGTCAGAAAGAGCAGCCAATTTTTCAGAACAGTCATAGTTTTCCATCCAGTCAAATGACTTCATTCTGAAGCCGCGACACGCAGACCAATCATCCATTAATTTTTAATTGAAGCCGGCGATTCTGGGGAGGGAAAAATCCATTTGCCAGCATCTTCCCCGAGTGTCTAAATGAAGAGGGCTTCACAGCACTGAGTGCGAGAGTGCATTTAATGAACTCAGGTCCCGGCGGACGCAGCACACTCCTCCACTGTTCCATTTCCAGCCTCCGAAAACAGGGCCAAACGCCACTAAACATCTGACCGCAAGCAACTCCCTTCTCATTTTCTTTCTGCAGTCCAACAATGAAAATTCATGAACCTGTTTTCTTCACCGACTAACATGAGGGAATTGCACTTGACAACATAAATCTGCCTTGCAATATACGTATTGGGCATGTTTACATCTCATTGACCAAGTAAAGGTATGCCCGTATTCGTAGTTGAGCAGCATGCCCTGTTACCTCCCAGTCCATTAAACTATAGCGCAACCTCCCCATGTTGTCAAAAGGAGGCAGTTACATTTCAAACCAGGGTTTAAGTAACAGCTGAAAAATCTCTGGAGTAGAAGAGCTAAATGATAACTTTTTTAGGCTCACGACATCTGGAGAGAAGGTGTTTGTGTTTACTGTATCTTGCCTACATACATCATGTGGCACACATCCTGCAGCCAAAATCCCAGGCGCAACAGATAGTGAAAACACATTTCAAATGTTTCCATGTTGCATAAACTAGGCAGATACTATTATTACAATAACCCATTCTCAGCAGCTCCTGCAGGCATGCTTAATTTAATCAATGCTGCTAATGTAGGGCACCCCGGCAAAATTAATTCAGGACCCTGCGTTTTCATTCAAAACAATTTGCACTGATTCTCATGTCTAATTTTAAATTGGAGACAGATAGAATTCACCGGCAAAACAGTTCGTGTTAAAAAAGGTGACTGCAAATTTAAATAATTCTCACGGATTTTCATAATATTCATTTCAAAAACTTCCATCGAATCTTTACAGCGATGATTCCTATTATAGGAGCCGTTTCACGATTACTGCTGTGACGACCCTTTGCTTCACCAGGGGTCCTGGTACCTGATTTGCTGCGTGCATTTCTCTATTTGGAGGTTTGGTTTGGAGCCGGAAGGCCAACAGAGGTAGTGAGCTACACCTGGGCCCGGTGTAGTTCTCTTTAAAAGAGTTAAATCAGCTTCCGCGGTCGTCTTTCGACCAGCATTTTTTTTTTTTTTTTTTTTGCGCCTACACCACTGACTACTGATTTACATGTCGCTGTAAGTTGTTTTCTCTTTGTCTACTAAAATACTTTGCTACTCGTGACCACTCTCCTGGTCTCCCATTCTTTGTCGCAGCCCTAGAGCCGGCTTGTGAGACTGGGCACGCTCACAATTTTGGAAAAAGTAAATCCTTTCAGCTGCAAGTCAAAATCTAGAAGGTATTTTTCTTCTTACAGGACTATTGGCGATGGCAACCAGCTCATATCCTTTGTATCCGATGGCTAAAGCTTAAAATAGCGCTCTGAATCCTCAAATTTTCATAGAAAGCTCCTTACTGTAAAAAGTATAATATTGGAGTAACCAAAATGCATAAATACAATGCAAAATGAAGACAGACTGGCAAGGATGGAATCAGATTATGACTCGCAGTCAAGCGGATTCACTTTCTTGGGATGTAAATTCTGAGTGTGCGCACTGCGCAGTGATCATGACACACCTCCTTTAAGTAGGTGTGGACATGGGGACCTTCGAAATTAAAAAATGTTTCAAAGTGTTTCCTTGGATTCTTAGATATTATGCAATGAAAATATTCATTTTCCAATGTAGGCGATTCGGGACTGGTTCATTTAGGCAGACAAGTGACTGTTTTGAAAGGCTGCACTGCATATTCAATGCAGCTGGACAGGGTTGAAGTGAAGACCGACGCTCCTCAAAAAAAAAAGTCAAAAATAAGAAGACAATAAACAGCATATACAAGCTATCAGGGTGAAGATCCTGATAAATTGATAAAACCATTGACCAAATGGTCCGCAGCAGAAGATGCAAGTGCATGAGAGGTCAAAAAAATACAAACTGGATGGCAAGCAGCAGGCTGCAGGTTTAGTGTCAAATTGCTAATATGCAACCATCAAAAAGAGGTTCAAAGAGTCAAAACAGAGAAAGACTTTCATTGGACAACACCACCTCATCATGTCTTTCAAGTACAGCGATTATAGTACACAACCCTCAGTTTATGTCATTCAAATGCAGAGACTAAAAGTTCATGTGGAAAAACTCTAAGATGAAATATATCACAAACTCCAAGATGGAGGCAAATTTATCAACATTACCAGGTAAGTTGTCAATAAATACATCAAAAATTAAAAGAAGGACAACACCCTTTAGTGCACAAGAAATATGTAAAAATATTCAGGTCTGTATGTGGCCATCAAAAGAAATAAATGGACAGAAGTCTGATTCTCTGCATCATAAATTGGAAAACTGAAACAGGCAACAGGCTAGCCTGCCCCTTCAGTTCTCTCCTGTGTGAATCGTACAGCGGGTTTATGTGAGAACGATCGTATGGAGCGAGTGCAGCGATGATCAGTCTCTCAGCCTGTCTGCAGCACCGGTGTGAGGTTTTCAAAATTTTACTTCTTTTCTTAGCGGTTTAGATTCACAAACTGTGCACCCCTCTGCAGCCTGTTTGGGTACGAGAAACACCTGTGCTCTACAGGCAAACCTGCCAATGAACACCTGACTATTATCCACACAGGTGGCCGCAACTGATACACTAACCACCCGAAGTATTTTTTAAAAATCATTTTGTTAACAAGTGATACATTAAGTGTAAAGGGCCTGATGCCAAATGGATTTACCAGCTGTGAGTCTTCATGCAATTCAAACTGGAACAAGAGCCATCAGGAGATGGTATATCCCCCCCGCCCCGCATCTTCTGATTAGCAAAAGGCACCACGTCAGGCCATGATTAATGTGCACACCAAGTTTTGTAAAGAAATATTGAACGATTTTCAAGTTATGCTCTGGAAACGAAATGTTCACGGACGGATGGACGGATGGACAGATGGACAGAAAACCGCTGAACGTGACTATATCCCCCCGCGCTCTATGCCGGGGTGTCGGGAGGGGGCGGGCGAAGAGCTATGGAAAGACTATGTTGATTTCTACGGCACATTGAGTCTGAACCGAAAAGTTCACCCTGAATAACTATCTGCAGGTATATTTATTATCAAGGCAGCAAATACATTTTAGGAACATTTTGAAAAACGCCTTATCAAACACTTGGGCCGATTAATGACTTCATAATAATTTAGAAAAGTTTTGAAACATTTTCTCAGAATCGTGTCAATAATGTTAACGATAAAAGGTAAGCTGGTAGCACAACCAGCACAGAACTAATCCTACTTTTGGAACAGTTCTATTAGCCATTAAGCTGAGAGGCCGAGCAAGATAGAGCAGAAAAATAACGAAAAATACACATATTTATAATGTCGAAGCCATTAGTGATCAGATTTAGGTTTTCGCTCATTGTGCACAAGGAGAAAACCAAGCCTTCATTTGCCTGACTGCTTTATGCATTCTTAAAAACAGACATGAATGATCTTTGATGAGAAGCTGTTCAACTTGGAAGGGATTCTAACATCAGTCATTAAAATGCCTTTTGAATCCACAAAATGATCAAATATACTAGGATGCATGGTGGCACGGATACGGACTCCCTACCCCCTCCACGGCAATAACTACCTTCACCTTTCTGAGAAGATTTGCCACTAGATGCTAGAAAATTGTTGATGGGACAAACATCCATTCCAGCAGAAGTATGAGTGAGTTTGGGTAGTAATGCTGAGTGATAAGGTCTGGCTCAAAGTTAGCTTCCTAGTCAATCCCAACGATGTTAGATCAGGTTAGGGCTGAGTGCAGTTCAATGAAATCCTTCGCTAACAAATCAACAACGGTCTTGGCAAAGTACTTAAAATAGGCCCATAAGTTTGGAATCTTAAAAACTTGTCATTTTAGTACTTCTAAAAGAGATTTTATAACACTAAATTCCATAAGACAAACATCAAATGAATTTTAAGAAGTTTCATTTCACGTTTCATGTATTTTGAGGCAAAAAAGTTCACTGGAGGGATGACATGCTTATTCGTTTTAGTAATTTCTCCTCAAATTTCTCCACCATGAAATTTAATCTTAGTTTCACAAATAACGAAAATTAATTTTACCAAGGACTCATTCTCAACAGATTTCTATGCCGACTGCAAGATTGCCCTTGGGTGTGTTTTTGACGATGGGGACACTCAAAGAACTTCACAATCTTGGTGATCTCGCAACAGCTCTGTAGAGATTAAATCCGGGCATTAAGCTTGCCACTCCATATTCTGCAACTTCCTTTCCAGAAAGTCCCTGCATAGTTTGGACGTATGTTCTGCGTAGTTGTTTTGTTGCAACAAACAGGGTCTTCCATTCAATCAATGTGCAAAATGCCAGGTAATTTCAAAATGTTAAGCGATGGTGTATCTCCACTGCTCTGCAGATTGAGAAGTATAAAAAATGGAGAGGCCTTCTACAAACTGTTAAACTGGAGGAAGCATATATTCAAGATTTACCCACAGTGGAAGAACGTGGCCAAATGCAGACAAAGACAATCAGCTGTCGGACCAAAGCATGTCTGTATACTTTTGCAGAGAATGTGTTGTCAGGACCATTAATGTCCTATAACTTCATGATATAAACTTACAAACTCATTTTCTTGCTCAGGATATGGGTGGCCTTTCCTTGGTTCAATTCACTGAATTATTCATGTGGTTGCATTCTCAGTTTAGGACTGTAATATCACATGTATTTTTAATATCACATGCAATTTTAAGTGCGTAAAATTATTCTAAATTTTCCGCTGACTGACATGTCACACCAAGTGACCTCCCTGTTACGACCATGAATACACAACTGAACTCCATAGATGCACAATGGGATAAGCGAGTTAGATTACAGAAATGCTTTCTCTGTGCACATATTTAATGAAAGTGATACACATTATTCAAAGATTTACTTAGACATAAGCAGACATTAATTCACACATTCCACATTAAGTATGCCTCCTCTTTCTTTATTGATGAGTGACACACATTTAATGAAATAAGACTCATACATTAAAAACAGCCAAACTCAGCTTAAGTTATGCGTATGGATATTTTCCCATTTTTATGTCAATCATTATTAGAGCTGTCAATTAGTGATTTTTTTTTTTTTTCCTGAATTCGTCCAACCGGCTACATACAGCTTAAATAAATTTCCATTTTTTAAAGCATCAATTATGTTGGTACTGTTTTACAGGTGTTCAGACGAATTAATCCTCAATTACTAACAAATGAAAAAATCATTTGAGGAGTAAAACTATTTGAGATTGACTCTCCGGCTTTACATGAGTTTGCATATCGTACTTCATAATGATTTATAGTCAGCCCGCGGCAATCACAAACCTGCTTCTAACGTAAAGGCAAAAACAAACCTGCACATGCCACCAGGGAAAACGCTAAACCCTTGGTCCAAAATGCACAATTCGCAACACCAAGAGCCTCAATGTGAGGGACGTATTCATCCTGGGAGTTGAATCTTAAGAAGTAAATTTATGTCAGAAAGATACACTTCCAAATAGTGCAAAAGCAGACAAAAAGTTTCAACGTTCTCATTATACACATTAATACCTAATCTCTGACAGCAAAAAAATAGGCATCACAATCATTTAAATGATAAGCAAAGGAGAGCAGAGCTACACTCTGCTCTCATATTAGAGGGCAGTGTGGGAAGAAATGACAGTAGAATCAAATGAAAAATGTTGAATTTTGTTTAAAAAGGTGTTAGACGGAGGTCGTGGCTGAAAGAGAGGAAGACTTTCTTTTTTATAGAGAACAAGCCATATATGCAACAAGAACCATATTAAAGGGCATCTAAAGTCGATTTCCATTGTTTTTGTTTATGGGCCAATCAGCGAGCCGCACCTGCACAAATTAACTGAAATAGAATGATTATCGAAGCGTGTACACAGAACATTGCTTTATCTGAATGAAATTGGTCATGTGACAATGCAAGATGTCAACAAAAGCAAGTGATTCGTTTGAGAACATTGGACGTTCAACGTCCTGTCTGAGAATCGACTTTAGATGCTCTTTAATGCATTGTTCCAGTGAAATCCACAAAAAATAAAGCAAATGTATGAGTAAAGCAAAAATGAAGACACATATCGCCATGGGTAAGCAGCTCCATAGTCATTAACACAGAACACCTACTTTATGATGTCCATCCTCTGTGCTCTGATACCACACCAGCCTGCCAACATTGACCTGCCATCTCGACTGCCAATATTGATACCCTCCCCCCAATACAAACTGCATAAAGAACATCAAGTGGGCGTTTTCATATCAGACCCTGTATCAACCCTCGATCAGTATCAGCTGGTACTGATGATACTGGGGTCTCGGGTTGATACAGGGTCTGATATGAAAATGCCCACATGATGTCCTATTTATCATACACTCTGATACAGGATTTTGCCCGCGGGCAGATACGAGTGATACAGGATTTTGCCCACGGGTTGATACAGCCTCATGCTTGTATCACAGGTGCAGATTCCCAGTATTTAATAGGAAGGACATGATAAAATCATGAAGCTCATCTAGGTTGAGGTTTGTGTTAAAAAAGCAGCTTTTTACACTCCATGATTAATTAGTGTCCATCAGCATTAACCTGCAAGTTTGGTGTTTTGAATATACAGCTGTCACAATGCTAGTGTACATACCCTGGAGAAATGGCATTTTCTAGCACTCATACGACCTCTCGTTTAACCACACCCACTACCCCACTGGCATGAATATGGCAACATAGAAGATCCATTGTTTCTCTTCCTGGCCAACATGCAAACTGGAATACTTTTTAGTCATCCACAGCTTAGAAAATTGACAAAAAGTATTTCTGTATTCCTTTCAAGCTTGTATCAAGATAAGGAATCGAAAAAGAATCAAGGAGCTAGGAGGTGGGAGGAGAGAAATGACATCCTCCTGGCATCTAACTGCTCGGTACACTACATAACTAAAATACATATTTGACATAGACACAGAATGCTGGCTGACTTACAAAATGGCTCCAGTTGGAGGCAGGATTGAGAAATTTCTAAAGCAGATTATATTGCAGCCCAAGTAAAAAGGTACATAAAAAATTGCCTTTTTAAAGTTCCAAAAAGAGTCAAACTTAGTCTATTTCTTATATTCTGCTGAGTTACGACCCCATTACCAAAGCAATGAAAATTATCTCAGTAGCCAATTCATACACTGAGCATATTTTCATTATACAGACCTCACAACTAAATTTATCATCCCTTGCGTTAAAAAGTTAGCAACAAAAACGCCACTTGCTGTGCCGCATATAAATCAACTGCCAATGTCCAGCATATTTTTCAACTGAACAACTTTCAATCTTACTTCAGATGGAAAGAAAAAAAGACTTTTCAGTGGGGAATTTCATATTCGATCACTGAATGTTTCAGTGGAGTGCAATCGAGTAATTTCACTGGACACTGATGCACCTTTACCGACTCCTCACGCATGAGCGGCAACTGTCATCAGCAGAGATATTCGTGGATGTGAGAATATGAGGTGAAAATTGGGACCAGCACAGCTAATTCCTTATATTCACACTTATTACACGCATGAAACAACACCTGCCACGAAAAAGTCTCATACAAAGCGAAGGAGCCCAGTTTTGCCAATTTATTGTGTCTGTTTTTAGTTTCTGCAATGGCCCATCAGCCTAAACCCCCAATTAGTGTTTACCAATGAATCACGAACAGGAAAAGGAGGCTTCCATCAGGTTGACCTATGAGACAATAGTGCACAATAGTGAGCACCACCATGCTCATGGGTCTGAGGGTGGTTACCATTTTCCACAAACAAACTATTCTATTTCTCTCCTCTTTCGCTTGCGCATCCTATCCATTAACACTTAATCAAGCAAGTTCACATTCAACTCCCACTGCGTTCAATGCCCATTCATACAAATGAAACGTGGCTTTGAAAGGAGAACCTGCGCTCTTCACAGCTCCCATTCAATGAGATATGTTTACTCTCCCCAAAGCAAATATTGCATTTCTATGGCAACTTAAAAGCACTACTCTCTGATGATGCCTGTAAAACAATTCTGGTGGCAGGACAGTGCGACAATGGGCTTCATTGTGGCAGAGTGGATCAGTTTGCGCTCGTCGAGTGGAAACACAAGCAGCAAAAATTGAAATAACAAGAAATTAATTATTCAACGAGTAGGGAAATTTAAAAAAAATACTGCTTTCAATCACTGAGTCCACCTTCGGTATAGAGCTGGATCTGAATTAATGGTGTTTAACCATTTCATCTCAGAGGTACCGAAGACTACAGCCTTATTAGTGCCCATATATTTGGGTTTCAGGCTAACTGTACACAAATATACACAGGTGATAAGCTTTCTTTTAGCATACATAGCTACATTCTCTGTGCAATTTCTGCCTAATTGCATACAGGTGTAGAGCACTTGTAAAGCTTTAGGCTGACAGGCAAACTGCCACTTCAAGAAATACATCTGTAGGGAAAAAAGAAAGTTACTCTGTGCCTTATGTTAAACTCCTGTCAGAACTTCAATGTTGATTTAGCATGCAAGCTATTTACCAAAGTCTTTTTTTCCCTTGGATTACAAAGTGCTAGGGGAGTTTTTTTTTGCTTAAATTACATCCCAGGTGCTGTGAAGTGCTTGTGCCACCTACGCTACTGTAATTGAACTAGGACACTGTACCCGGACTATGCAAATATAGCCAAAGTTCTTGCAAATTTTCTTTGTATGGTAGATAAGTGGGAATTCAGGGATTGTGATTTATGCCAAATGTCATGTCATCAATTTCTATCTGAAGTACTTTGCCACAAAACAAATCCAGTGAATTTATAACTCAACCTTGAGCCCCTAGGATACATTGACCAAAAATCACTCCAACCCTTCCTATGCACCCAAGTAATTAAAGTCATATTTAGTCCATAATATGAGCCTCTTTTTTTTTTTTTTTTTGGTTTGTAACATATCCAAAAATAATTGCCACAGTCATCTTGATCACATTGTCCCATTATTGAGATGAGTTGTTTCAAGCCCTCATAATACCAGAATTGAAGTAGAGGGGCACCCTCCACCAGCACCATTGTTTCTTGACCTTTTCTGTGAGGTTGATCTTTCCTTGAACTTTGACCTTGATCTGTGAAAATCTAATCAGCGCTAACTGTTGCCATGTATAACTTAACCTCACCGTAAATTTTAATCAAAATCAGTCCAGAACGTCTTCAGTAATCCTGCCCATGAGTAAATGAACAGGCATCTGGGGAGAAAGCATAGCCTCCATCCAGAAGTAACAAGGGTCATCAATATACACAAAAAATGTGATGAAATAAATGGTTTTCACACCCATGAAGTCTGAATCTTAAGAACAGAAACAGCATTGGCCATAAATGAACACAAAATCCACAGCCAAATGTGGAATAATGTTTTCATCATTAGGAGTACGATAGTTATGGAGCAAAGGTCTTCCTGCATATGTACTGTGCTGCATGTCAATGGTCTAAATCTCCATTCAAAATATCAGTTCTTTACACCAGGTATGCTCATTTTCCAACTACCATATAAGAGGGTAAAGTAGAGCATTTGTGTAATATGATTACTGACTGCATGTGATAAAATTTGCAGTCAAGTTCCAATTAAATGATATTATAAAAACATCTGCTTTAAAATCGGCTGGAGTATTTCTCTCCTCCTCAGCTCTCAAGCCATGTGAACTCTAAAAGCCTCCTCATAACTCCCATGAATGCGCTGGTCTCACGTTGTGACTGATATAACTCTAAGCTATTTCTAAAGAATAATCAAGTAACGCTTCGAGCTTTGAGTGCCCCATACCAGCTATTGTAAAACTGACTTAACCAAGAGGGTACAGTGCAGACTGTGAGGATTAATTTGACAACATTTACTCTCATATCAGCTTCTACATTAAAAAAATACAGCTCTTTTTATGAATTCCGCTTCCATGCTAGGGAAGCAAAAGTAATGGGACAGCGTGCTTCACTGATATCTATCTTTGCATCACTAGTTCATACGAATTTTGGCCTGTAAAGTCACAGGCATGAAAGCCAATAAACAAACAAAAAAATAAAAGCTGGCTGTTTTGAAACTTAAAGTAAAGGTTCTTTAAGTTGAAGCTGTTCTAACTCAATATCGCTGCTATTAGCACAGTGGATAGCATGTTGCCACCCAGCTGGGCCATCTATTTCCAGAAGTCATTATTGTCTCCATCTTAGGTGATCTAGCTCTCTATCATTTGCGGGTAATGATCTGGCACCCAGGCCTGTGTTCAATTATTCTCGTTGAGAAAACCATTTCTCACTCTCAAGGAGCAAATCAAAACTAACTCACTAATTTTAATCTGGATTTGACCTTGTCACTGGCAAGGTAGGAGGAGGGAAATAGAACTGCAAAAACACACAAACAGTGGGCCAGGGAACGGTGTGCACGAGAAAGAGGATACTGAGAAAGTCAGAGGAACAACTGCTCAATATCCCCTTCCATAACAGCTCCAGTTCACATTAAGTGTAAAGTATTGTATCGTACTGCAAGAGGCAAATATTACCAGAGCGTTTTGAATTGATTCCATGAGGAGAACACACTTGTTTTCTATGGGACAGGAAGGTTCAGGCCAAAAAAAACACGGGAAGTGAAAGAGTGCGTCGCTGTAATTAAAGAGGGATAAAGGAACAGATGTGTGGCCTCAGTGTAAGTGATGATGCAGCCCAAGGATGAAAACGGTGTTAATTAGCCAGTAGCAGAGAACAGCTATTGGGACGGCATGTAACTCCACACAATGAGGCTGCGACGGGGAGGTGGGTGGGAGGTGGAGGGGCTGGCTGTGTTTGGGCCCCTGAAATGGCTAATCCGCACACAGCCACTGGCTCTTAATATTAGGGCCACCAGCTCCACCCCCAACCCACCTGAAATGACAGCACACTCCCCTCCACCCGCACAAACCATCCCCACAACTACAGTCTGACAGAGTTGAGCCACGTACGTACTATTAAAGGATGAGCTGCGGCCTTAAGGAAATGAGAATGAGATAAGCAAGGTGACTCGAAACTAACAAGTAGACATGGTCAACAACATCCCTCGCCAAACTGTCTTCTTTAAAGAAATAAAGAACAGAGGCTCCAAAAAATGCCACAAGGGCAAAACTGTGGGGAAAAGAATCGTGTGCTTCTTATTTTCGAACTCCGTCAGGGTCTTTGCGATCTGAAGCTACACACCAAATTTGGTTATCCTGTCCCAAATAGTTTCAGAGAAAAGCTGTCCCCTTTAGTGATACCGTGGACAGAGTCGAAAAATACAGATCAGGGGCAATAACTGAAGGAAAAATAATTGCGTGCATCTCATTTTCGAACTACATCAAGGCCTTTATGGTCTGAAGCTACACACCAAATTTTGTTGTCCTATCTGTAATAGTTTCTGAGAAAAGCTGTCCCCTTTATCTCGAACGGACAGATGCATGGACAGACGGATGGAGCTCAAACCTATGTCCTCCTCACACTTCGTGGCAAGGGATAATAAAAAGGAAACAGGGAGGAGGTGTTCATTTTGGGAAAGAAGAAGCCAAGGAGGAGTGACAGAACAGCAAAAAAATCTGGAAAATAACTGCGCACTTGGTGTTTAATAGCCGGGCCGTTGTTATAGCTTTATTCACATTACTATCAAAGACCCCTTTAGACATGCAAGTGCCGTCGAAAATAACTTCAGTCTAAGCCATTACTGTACATTAAGCACAGCAGTTAAAACATCTGCAAATTACAGCTTTTCATTAGCAGTAGCATGCTCGGCGGGAAAGGGATGGGAATGGCTCTTACTGTGACAATTACTGGCACCCTCGATAAAAAGAAGAGAAAAGCTGCATATAAAACAGCATATTTCATAATCAATATGTCAAACATATGGTGAAACTATATACTTAAATCTGAATAATTTTTTCCCCAAATGTCAATGTTTAAAATTGTCTATATTTATTTCTAATAAAACTATTGGTGGAAAAATTATTGGCACCCTTAATAATTGTTCAGATAAAATCCAAGTTCAATTGGTAGTATTTCATTCTCAGGCCAAAGGAACTACGCTTTGTCATTTCATCACTTCCTCTGACACTTATGAAATGAAAAAATAAACCCTGTCTCATCAATGAAATGACCTCAGAAAAAGCAAAGTAATTTCCGTTGACAAGGCAACATGAAAATTGACATTACAAATGAAGCAATAGGTTCCCAAGTAAACACAAACACTTTACTAAGTTGTATTTTTAAGTACGGGCAGAAACAGAAAAATGTAGAACATGTGTAATGGAAGAAAAGGATGTAAAGGTACAGTAATATACATACGTGGGGCATGACATCCCCAAAGCAGGAGAAGAAGATGGTATGGGAGGCAATAAAGAACCTAAGAGTCAGCTCAAGAATTGCACTGATTTGATGCATCTCAAAGTCATCAAGTCCAAAAACAATCCCACCTTGCAAACTGCATGGCAGCCAAGTGTCTGAACTTTTGCCAGACAAAAGCTCTTCCGAAGCCAAAGACCATGTAGAGAGAAATTTTGGCAGAAAATCAGGTTTGTAGCCGTCTTTGGGAGGAGGCTAAAACAGTCTCAGAAACATAAAAATCACAAAATCCATGCAGATTCTGGACCGAAGACAACATCCATGTTTCACAGAAGCTCTCTGTGTCTGAACTTGAATCCCACCCAAACTGTGGCCTGAAGAGGGCAGTGCAAAAGTGCAAACTCAAGGATCAATTATCCTGATCATTTCAGCTCGGAGGCACAACCAGAACCCCCACAAAAAGAGTTTATCAACTTATCAAAGGGACTCATACTTGCCAGGTTGGCCTGACCTAAACTCATAAATCAGGGGGGCTAATACTTTTAACATGCAAGAAATTAATTTATTTAAAAAAAAAAACAAAAAACTACTTCATGAAAAACTCTGCAATAGGAGAATAAATGACTTGAAATAACAGGCAACAGTCTTACAATAATACTGAAAAAAAGTATGAATTATTAGCAGTGCTGTTCATGTGAAGCTCTACTCAATTTATTCAGGATGACAATAATTCTGGACCTGATTGCAGCTCAATAGCATAAAACATTAATGAAAAGCAATAGGACTGATTGGAAAATATGTTGCTCTCTTTGCTCAAATGACTTAGTGACAACTATAGCTTTTCTTCAACAATCCCCAGGACATTGAAGGACTGCTGATTACTTAAAAATATATAAAAAAAAAGGATTTATTTCAAGGCCCAAGATAAGTTATATTTATTAAATGGATAGCGGCAACACTATAATATGGACAGATAAGCATGTATGTAACAAAATCTGATGTGAGCCATCATAACATCTACAGAGGACTTGATTTGCCTGCTGTTTCTCAGATAATTATTTTAATTATTATTATTATAATTATTATATCAGGAACTTAGGGACAGCTTATGTGGAAAATAATGTTTCATTCCAAAATCTGGAGTAATGCACTGCGGCAGCCTACATTAAGTACCCCATCCAGACATTGCATGGCGGAGGTCGTATTAGCTCTTTCAATATCATGACCCTGCGTTGACCCCATGACAGCTCAGGCAGCCACGTCATGACAGCAGGGGGTCAGGGAACCACAGGAGCCCCGTCAACATGCCAGAACATGCGTGAAGGGCCACTTATACTTCCATCTGCCCCACTTTAGGAAGGCTGACCCATCGCAGGTCCATGGTTGGGGGTGGGAGGGGGTCGCATCAGGGCCTTGATGGGTGATGGGACCGTAGCATGGTCTTGCTGCTTAACGTGCGACAGACTGGGCGCCACCATTTTTTTGCAGACTGGCTCTTTCCCCACCGCTCCTGCAGGACAGCACCAGCTGCTCCAGCCATCAAGCCGCAAACCACCGCCGGCTTTTTACACGAACGGACGCGGCCGACCGTGTATCGTGTCGCACACAGCACTGAGAGCGTATGTGTCGCACCCCTAGTATTTCATTTGTGTTCCCTGTGCAGAGGGAGGCCCGTTTAGGTCCTTCCCCGCAGAGGGAAATGCTAATGCAAAAGACGTGAGGCAGTGAAACTCTTGTGGGGAACTTCAGTGTGGGGTTAATGGAGCGGAACAGTTCCAGCTCGTTGGCTGGGTTTGGAATGCGCACCCCAAACCATACATGCACGCACGCACACACAAAAACACACACACATGCGCGCGCACACACACACACACACTCATACCCAACAGGCAAAGAGGCAGGAGGGGGTAAAATAACAAGTCACCCAATTGCATTATCATCATCCTCCCACCATTCTAAGTGCTGCTTATAGTTTAAAGTCAAGGTCAACTGAAGAACTTCAAGTATTTTCACTTAGGGAACTGACTAGCAATTACAATTTACAATTTAGCAATTACAAGCTTATTTAGGCATTGTTGCATTTGACCTCATTTCCTCCCTGTTATTTGAAGTACAGGACACAAGAGCAACAGAAAACTATCACATTCCAGGGAACAAAATGAGGTCAAAGGCAATTTGTCTAATTCTGTCAAAACACAGAGAAAATGCATTGAACACCAAACAGACTGACTGCTAATTAAGCAAGGTGCGCCGGTTTGTTTATTTATGGAATGCAAGAGAAAGAGTTTGTCTCTCTACGCTTTTTCATTTTCACCCTCTGTCGCCCTCTGCATTGTCTGGTACCCACTGAGCCAGCATTTAGAGGGACTATATCGAAAAACTGCGAAGAAAGAGAGACAAACGTCTTCTGTCACAACCATGGAAAATATCGCTGACAGTTCAATGCTGAACAAAGAGCAGCACCTACTGGCTTCCTTAAGAGAGCGGAGCCATTAACCCAGACACTTGAGCAGGTGTGTGTGTGCATGCGTGCATGTACACTGTAGAGCGAGCAAAGGTCATACACTTGGGGAGAGAGTCCACATATTTGACTCCTCAGTAAATCCTTTCAGGGAGTAGCTGGAGCAGCTTCGCTTGGCTTTGTCGTACGAAAATGAGTCAACGTCCGACCATTTAATCACAGCTGTGAAGGGAATGTGAATTTTTACAAAGTAATTTTTTCCCTAAAACTGAAAGCTCAGGTGTGTCTCACTCCTCCAAGCAGATGAGGGCCTCAAATCAGTTTAAGAAACACCAGAGTCCCCCAGGTTTCTAACTGCTGCAGAGAAAATGGCCCACTTCCAAAAACAGACTCTCGCAGTGTGAGATAAAACCCAGATACCTCGCACATGGAGGAGGTAGGTGGGGCAGGACCTTGAACAGAGGTCTTTTCAGTTGAAATATGCCTGAACTGTGCTCTCTGAAAGCACACACCTATCCCCTATTCCCTCTCAATTCAGCTCAAGCATTCAACAGCCTCACCATCGCAAACTACACTGATGGTCCGCATTCGTGCTCCAGCTCTCACGCATTCTTGGGAAGATCTTCAGGGCGATCTTCACAATGTCTCAATTCGGAAGTCTGGCTGCCCACAGTCACAGCAGAGCAAACCTCTCAACCCTCATTAATTCATATCTGACCGCTAAACTTTAACATGGACCATAGAGTGTTGATTTATCGCTGAATATGTAACAATAGTGGAGGCAGGCAGCGCTTGGGAACATTGGCACACTGACTGGGGCACAAGCCTCAGTGATTACAGTATCCCTCTCACTCACTGTTCGTCTTCATTTCAGCCTCTCTCCATCCGCCATTCCGGCTCTCACTGCCTCTCCCTCCCCATTTTGGCCTCTGACCCTCCGCAGGAGGACTGCGAAATGGGAAGAGCCGGATTCCGGTCTCGCACACATAGAGCAGACCGAGCCTCGCTGACTCTCGACAAGTATGACGCGCCATTGCGCAACCAGCTCTCAGGCCCTCTCACTGAAGGCCAAAAGAATTCATCACGGGGAATGAAAGGTCGCCGATGGCAGGGGCTGTTTATTCAATGCGTAAGCCGTAAGTAAGCCCTGTTAAAGGGTCAATAAACAGAGGTCACATCCATGTGTTGTTTAAGCGTTGCCCTGAAAAGTCCTCACCACTGAAGGGAGGACAAGATGAGCTGTGAGCCAGAGCACATGCATTTCAAGTTTCCCAAATCATTAAAAAAAAAATCTGGCAATCCAGAAAATAAACTAGATCCTGGTTCTCAAACGGTTCAATAATCTATTAATGTTTTCCCCATTCACGAACGCATCAGGGGTGCAGTGTAGACAAGTCTCGAAACACGAAAACATCTCTCCAGTGACACCTTTCATCCAGTTTCTCCATCACTGAAAATGTCCCCTACAGCTGTGGCTTGTCGCTTGCTACCTTTTTCAGGTACAACGATTTGTGAAGGCAAAGAGAAGTATCTCACTTTTAATGGAATGCTGGCAGTGCTTATTTAATGTATAATTAAATGGCACAGCCTATCAGAAATGAATTGCAAATTACAACAACTGAACACTGGCAAACAGTAGAGGCAGCAAAGGCCAACGCAGTACAATAAGCTGTTGTACAGACAGGCACGATAAAAGAGTAAAAAAAAAATGTGACTCTAAAGTTGAGTAATGCTGCTCAGCTCTGCATTTTTTGAGGACAAACTCTTTTTAAATTCATTTTTTTTTAATAACGACCATCAATTTTTCTCAGCTTGCTTTCAGGCACTGAGAACAAACAGCCCTTTAAATATGATCCCAGCGGAAAGGAGGATGGCAGAACATTCCGGAAACCTCAGCTCTGGAACAGGCCTCCTCACGCTGCACTCCATCACCGCTGCCCTCTGACCGCAATAAAGGGTGAAACGCTCCGGCGGATTTGTCGGCCGAGCCCGTCTGCGATGGTGGATTTGCTCACTGAAGGGAAGTGACCGGGTTACATTGCCTTTGCAGTTAATTTCATTAGCGCTTATCGCCTAGCATCACTCCTCGGTTACTCCTCTGACTATCCGTCTCCATTCCAGACACTGTAAATCACACAGCTGTGTAAGGTCTCCGTTCCCTCTCCGGCCTCCTCTCCGTGTGCATTACATGCCATGTACGCTGATGAACCAAAACATTATGACCACTGCCTAACAGGCCGTTGGTCCTCAATGCGCCGCCAAAATGGTTCAGAAAAAAAAAAAGTTCTCATGAATTCCCAGACGCGGTTTTCCAGCAGATTAGTAATTACCACACTCTCTCTCACAGCTTCTCTTCTTCCTGTTGCCATCTCTTTCCCAGGTAAATGGTGTGCATGTACCAGGTCTGTGTACATGATGTAAAAGGGAATGGGTATCATTGAACCAGGTGACCTTTGCCCAGCGCTTCAAGGTTTAGTTCCTGTTGATGGCCCTTTTCAAAACCAAACATAACGCGTTGCTGAATACCCCTCGGCCTGCGCACATCTATGGGTCACAGAGAGTTAGGATACCAAAATTGACGAAGCTGCCATCAATAGTAACTGAGTACTGGGCTGGACAAGATTTTCACGGTGAAGGTTAAAGTACTAAGTTTAAAGGTCAAATCCAGCCCAAACCCGGGCTTTGCGCATGTTTGGGTCATAGTGAGTTACCATACGAAATTTGGTGAAGCTATGATCAATAGTTACTGAGTGCAGGTCTGGATAAGATTTCCTGCATGAAGGTCACAGCGCTAAGGTCAAAGGTCAAATCCTGCCAAAAACCTGATGTTGCACATCTATGGGTCATAGTGAGATACCTTACCAAATTTGGTGAAGCTGCGATCATTAGTTGCTGAGTATTGGCCCAGACTAAATCATGGCAGACGACAGACAGACAGACAGACAGACACGCAGGTGATGACAATACGCCTCCGGCCAAAATCTGGCCGCGGGGTATAAAAGGGTTGACCAGTCTGTGGCTACAAAGTTTCATACCCGGCGCAGTGTGTGATGTACTGTGCATTGTGATATGTTTCTTTCATTATTAACATTAAAACTTTCAGAATTTTGAGGCAGAGTAGCCTTTCTGTCGGTTTGGACCAGACTGGATCGCCGTTGTAGCTATCGTGAGTCAATGAGCCTCTTGTGCCCAACAGCCTGTTCCCAGCCTGTGATCCGTCCATTGGACCATTGTATATACATACTTATCACTTATCACAAGTACCCCACAAGCCCACACGTTTCAGAGCTTCTACAACCCATTCGCCTGACAATAGCAATTTGGCCCTGGTCAAAGATGCTGAGGTCTCATTTCTCCAGCGCCAAACACATCAGTAACAACAACCGACTTTAACTTGCCATCCACGGTCTGTTCACAGGCCTTAACATGCCCTGCTGTTACAATATAACCAGCATTAGCCCTTCATCTGTTATCACTCATAATATTTTGGCTCATCTGTGTATTTAGACACAAACGAGCAAAAACCCACACACATGCGCACACAATCTCACATAGAAACATGACACATGCACACGACACATGATTAAAAATAAACACAAACACACACACGCCCACCAGGTGCAGACACGTGGAAACATACACAAGCACAAATAGATGGAGTCATGAACATACACAGTACCAGTAACAGTACAGCAGTACCAGAAGCGGACATGCATGCATACACACGCCCGCACACACATACACACGCTGCGGTCACATGCTCATGACAGCATCAGTCTTCACACCTCCCCCTGCAAATCACAGGTGGCTGAATATCACACACACACGCGCACACACACACACACACACTTACTTCTATCAAGCCGACTGCATTGCTAATGTTCGCACTGTGACCATGGACAGATTTTATTTCATGGCTGGATTTAGAGCCCCACTAAAGCACATCCGATAGATAAGGAAGCCTTATTAAACAAATCAGAGCTAATTGCTCTTTATTCCACTTTAAGTCCCTGACTTTGTGGGTCTGTGAGTGTACTCACATTTTCAGCTCATTATTTCATTCAGCACGCTGCATATCACGGCGAGTGTGATGTCTTAGTTAACTCAAAGATTTGATTTAATCTCACGCCACATAGGTTAAATAAAATGTGTCTCCAAGCAGACCTGCAGACATAGAAATAGAGGAGTCACTGCTTTACACCAGGAAGCGGAGACATCAGTCCTCATCTCCGAATAAAAGGAATTTTTATTAATTGAGAAGTCACTCCCACGGCATTTCACAGAAATATGCATCCATCACGTACGTATCTTGCCAGCCTAGCAAGGCCTTCGATCATATGTTCTCAACTATATATAAATATGGACAAAATTAGCATGGTTTCTGCCATAGCTGAC
Organism: Gymnothorax reevesii; assembly: GCA_029721435.1. NCBI lineage: Eukaryota > Metazoa > Chordata > Actinopteri > Anguilliformes > Muraenidae > Gymnothorax > Gymnothorax reevesii. The sequence goes on along the minus strand of CM056575.1, from coordinate 126,241,120 downwards.
TTAACTGATTAGCACATGTGGGTGATAATAAAATACAATGCATAATTATATTAGAACAGTGAAACATCCCAGGGAAGAAAACCGGAAATTAAAAGCTTCAAAATGTAGACCAAAGAAACGTTTAAAAAAAAAATCCCCAGCACAGTAGATACTTAATCACTAAAATGAAACGGCACTGTCAAAAACGCCTTTACACAAAGGTGAGATACATGAAAGATATATAGTTCAGTCTGTTTAGCTCAGAGCAGTCGTGTTGTTTAGAATGGCCAGTACAATGATCACAGAGGAGAGAGCTCGGGGAAGAATGACTTGCACAAAATATCAAACAAATAAATCCTCGAGCAAAACTGTGACAAGGACATGACAGGGCACAAATTAGGGAAGGGAGCCAGAGAGCTGGGTGCGAGAACGCCCCTTACTGACGCTGCTGGAGTGTAGTGTTGGGCACGTGACTGTGGTGCTCAGGACGGGCTCTCCATCATTAACTCCAGCGGGAAGAAGGTAAAATCAGGTCAGGGCTGTGGGGCTCCTCGTGGGTACAGAGAGTTAGTGACCTTCAGGGTGCATATGTAGCAGAGTCTGCCTGTACAGGAAATCCAATCCAATCCAACTTTATTTATAAAGCACTTTAAAGACAACAAAGGTAGCCAAAGTGCAGTATACAGGCACTAAGAACAGTATACATAAGCAGATATTCAAATAAAATAAATCCCGGAGATTAAAAAGATTTTAAGAAAAGACACAAAGAAGAACGAAAGGTATTAGAGCACAAATAAAAGAAATAAAAGAATGACGACTCTCACGCAGAATTAAAAGCCAGAGAAAAAAAGGTGAGTTTTAAGACTAGATTTAAATACTGGTCAAGAGTGAGTCTGCCGAATGTCGACTGGGTGAGGGATGTAAGTTCGGGATTGAAGACTGAGGAGGGTTACAAGGTCCAGGAAAGGTCACTGGTCCTCCAGGATTTCAGACGCTTCCCACAGGCGTGTCCTGAATGCTGAGCCGTGGTCACGACGCTGAATGTCACCTCAGGCTACCCACCCCCACCCCCCCGATCTACAAAGTCGGGAAAGTAAGAAACGGCAGAGGAATGAGAGAAAATCGCCAGGATCCGACTCTGGAGGCCAGGAAATTGAAGAAGTGGGTTGCGGCCGTCTTATCGAGCCCACCCACGTCAGCCTGAGCCTGTCGGGTCGAGCCGCGGCCGTAATGGTGCGGACTTAAAATGTATTAGTCTGTCAGGGGCTGGGGAGCGGCTGATTGACTGCTGCGGCGGATGAGCCGCCAGCCGGCCAGGATGAGGGAGCCAATTGGCTTTTCCATGCAAGATGGTTCAGTTAATGATGATGCACGACTGTGCGTGCGGCCGGGGCAACTCCCCATTCGTCTTGCAGAAGAAAGTGCGCAGAGATGCCCCAAGTCACAAAAAGCTGCAATTTTAGGTATTCAATGACAGAGGGGGAGGGAAAAAATACTGTCCAGGGAAAAACTAAATATTTGTAATGTTTAGGCGCGGCAACCCAGTTTGGCTCGATATTGTGTGTGTGCGTGTGAGGATGTCTCATGCGAACAAGGAGAATAACCCCAAATACTTCACTCAGCCGCAGTGAGTGGGCTGCTCTATTGACAGGGTGGAGGATAGTAGTTTAGAGGAGAGCAGATGAAAGCAGTCTTTACACAGTCGATGAAGAGGCCTCCCCCTTCAAGGTCACCTCTGTCCTCGGTAATGAATATGCTCTCCCAAGTGTAACTTTATTCAAAGTTTACAGTCCTGCTTTCCACGTCTGAACAATGAGCTCGATGTTTTTGAGCATTAGCATGCAAAGACTATCAACATCTCCCCACAGGCATGGCTGATCATTAAACCCTTATTCCTTTATTTTTTCTTGATGTATTTGATTGAAACATAACGCTTGGACATCCATAATAGTTTAATGAATATGTTAACTGTACCTAGGCCTCCGATATCTCACGTAAAACGAAAAACAGGGAGATTAACCCTCACTCAATCCCAATCAATCCATTTTCCTCCTGTTCAGCCCAGGCGCACGTCAAATCCTTTTCCTGTTCACTTTACCATGAGATACATAAATCAAATGAATGGAAACAGCCAGCAGACTGCGGAGCGCTTCCAGAGCCACAGTTAATGAGGGTGCACCTGATGGGCACCAGCAGAGACAGACACGATGCGCTGAGGCTAAACTTAGGGTCATCTCTTTTACCTGCTCCTGCCTCTCCAGCCAGCGGTCCACCATTGGGTGATTGGCGCTCAGTGACGAGCGGGCGTTCTCCCTTTGAAACTGCCCACCCCGGCTTCCTGTTTCTCGGGGGAGGCTGCGAAACTTGTCCAGAGCTTTAGCCTGTAAAAAAAAAAAACAAAGTAAAAATGATTATACCATACGTTACCTATGATATGACCGACAATCATACAGAAAAACACGCATCCAATAAGGTTAGGTAATTTCAAGGAAACAAGATAATTTCATAGTCGCTTCTCACTGGTTTAATAAACCCTAACCTCCAAAACAGACAGACAAACACAACATTTTCATCACTATTATAACAGTGTTATGTGATATTAATAAAGCTACATGTTTTCACATGTACAAAACCCTATAAAGATGAACCTGCACACAGGATTCAGCCCAACTCCAGATGAGTAATTTGGAGGACTGAAGTAGGCATCTCGAAAATGAACATATCACAAACTATTAACGACACTTACTTTGAATGAGAGCTTCATGCTGAATAGCACTTATTTTCACTAAGTGGTTATACAATGGCAATCAACAACACTGACACATCTGCCCTATGGTTTACCCTCTTAGACCAACATGTTCTTCTCCAACACTCATTTTGCATTTGTTGAACAAAAAAACAAAGCCAAACAAGGCTGTTCGTCGGTACAAAATCTATGAAGTGGAGAGCCTAGGGGCATCGTTCTCAATATTGAAGCCACGTGTGAAGGATTTAATAAACTGAACCCCAAACTCAAGGAATATTGCCGTAAACCCTAGCCACAGACATAAAAAAGTACATATGGTTTACTAATGTCGAGGAGCGCAATAGCGTATGACCAAGCTTGGGACTGCGGAGTCATGGGGGACGATGTTACTGGGGTCCAGCCGAGGGTCGTTATGACGGCCACCGCAGTCAGCCAGAAGGGTCGTTTCACAAAAATAAACTTAATAAAGGTCCCATAAATTTTACTGCAGATAAAGTAATGGACAGGAAAGAGCACTAAATCACATTATACACACTCACTGCTTGCTCTGCCATACATATTTATTTTTGAGCGAATTCCGCTGAAAGATTGGGGAAATGCCGTACGAGCCAAATTCTCCGGGACAGGTGAAGGTTTTACAACATTAGCTTCAGGGCTCAGAGCTCCCCCGGGGAGCCATGTCAGCGTACCGCGGCAAAGCCGAAAGAAAACACAGACTCCAAAAATCATTTCCATGCCAAATAAGGCAAAGCAGTGAAAATGAACCAATAAACAAGCGCTGCAGTGGGAATAAAATGTGAAAATATTATACTCTGGTTTATATTTTGCCACGTGTTTGCGAGAAATGGGAAACCAACAGCTCGATTAAAATATATTCAGCTCATCTCCTTAAAGCGGAAAAATCCCAGCTGGGTTACATGCTAACAGGCTAAGATGACATTACATCTGGTGCTTAGCAGATGAAAGAGTTTTAGTGTTTACTTTTTGCCAATACTTTTGTGGAGGAATAAAAGCAGGTGAAAATTTAAACATGAGGGAAGCAATCCAAAGTCATTTAACATGCAAACAGGAGGAGATCAAACTTTTTAATGAGGCTGCATAATTCTGATCTATGAATGCAAGCACCATTTATGCCATGTTCCACTACGTAACCACTTATTTTCACATATTGTGTATAGCTGCAGTTATAGATACTATATGTGCCTCATTTAGATGAAAGAGAGTTGATGCAGGAGCTTGGGCTTGGATAAGGGGAAGAGCAATAATTTTAAATTACCATTGTAATTACACAGTAATTACAAAACTACTTCAATAAATGTCACAGTTACATGACTAAATGACCAAAAACCATTACATATTTAAAGAGGATAACGTAGGACGCAGCACAGCACTATTAGTGACAATGTAGATAATCTCACGATCTCACGGATTCAAGGGATCACTTCAAAATAAAAATTTACTGTAAAAATATCTTGCATTTAAAGAGCATTTAAGAACAGCGTCTATAATTTAAATTAATTTCATGCATTCAGACCTGAGCAGATAAGTAACAGCTAATTTAAAGAAATACCAAAATCTGCGACGCAAATCAAAAAATCCCCGCAATAACTTATTCACTTGTTCCTGGGCCGACCATCTTGAAGTACGAAAGTGTTCCAACTTCTTGATTCATTCAAAGATTGAATTTGAAAGTGTGACAGGAAACCAAGTTCATTAAAAGTTCCGTCACACTTTCAAAAACCGACAGACCTGTTCCACCTCGCACACCTTGACATCTCTGCCAAATCCGCTTTCACAGCAGAACAGGAGAGTGAGGGACACCGTTATTTTTACCTTTTAATCAAAGCCTTCCGTGAGATCATGAAGGCAATGACAACCGAAGTACTTTAAAATAGGATTATGGCGACCGCTCGCGGACACGCTAATCAGGCTAAAGGTTCCCATGTCATGATCCCAGTGCTCCTCTTTTCCAACCCCCCTCCATTTTGAATATTGCAGCTTCTAACGGACTGAAGTCATGTCATCGCTGTGAGAGGACAAGCATTTTGATAAGTTAATTGGCCTCTTTTTCATTTGTGCCCCAAGGGACGCCGCACCAAAGAGCTTCCTGATTCATTTTGGACCTTGAGAGATGACCTCACGGGTAAATTACAACATCCCGGAATGGTGCCATGACAAAAAAGGCCTTTTACTATGCGGCATGATTAATAATAATAAAAAAGGCACCCTTCAAGGTTACATCATCAAAGAGGAGAATCTTCCAGAAGGTCTTGATGTCTAAAAATATGTTATGTCAAAGTGGGAGAAAGCGTGGGTCACTGCATCTTGGCTCAGGTGATGCATTACGTAACGACAATGTGAGCAGTGAAGGATCGCTAAACTAATAGTACTTACCTTTTCATGGCACTTAATTATCGTATAAGAAGTTATTCATCGACACAGTGATGCAATAGGATCAATAAATTAAATGTATTCATTTTAATGCTTTGATAGTAAGATGTTAGAAAGGCTTCTTGAATTAACAGGGAAATCGAACTTAGAATTGAAGTGGCATAAAACACTGGAAAGCAGGGGGGAATAAAGACATTTTCATTTACTTTCTGGCATCTCCAAAAAATGAGAGCAAGAATAGATTCAGATGACTATTTTTTTTAATGTAATGAAGTAACTCTCACAGCTTGCAACATTTTAGAGTGGGCGCAGTTGTAAAATGGTCATTAAGAACATAATGGGCAAAAGCACGATTGTAATTAAAACTGAAGTTGGCACTAAAGAAAACTGAAGAGTTACCTTGCGTTCCAGGCTGTTGGTGGTGAGGTTGGAGGAGGGCTTGGGGAAGTCGGCCGTGGTGGACCAGCGAGTTGGGTTCTTGCGGGAGGGCTCTTTGGGCGAAATGAGGGCCTCGGTGAAAGGCGGCACCAGGCCGGCGAGTGCTGGGTCACTGCTGCGTCGAACGTGCAGGGGCATGTCTGAGAAAGACAGAGGCAGTCTTGAGGGAAGGTGGTCTCGCGAGCTTCAAAATATAAACAAGTCTGACACAATAGGGATGCAGAGACAGATGGATGGTTGGAAAAATAGCAAGAAGAAGGATAAAATCTTGAAAACTTGCTTGAACTACAGGCTCTGAATCTAGGACAAGACCATACTGCGGCATGGCATAGCGATTGACCACCAAACAATCAGAGCACACCCAACCGATCACCCCCTGGCCCACCCATGAGAGACGGAGCCTGGTTCGCGCTCGTATTATGGCCGTTTCCCTCTGCTGCCCCAGGGGCGCAGGCTGGCGGCGAGGGGAGAAGGCCGCTGGAGAGCAGGCATTGCCTTTCCGCTCGCGCAGCTGTGGGAAGTGAAGCGACGCAGGGGAAGGTAAGATGGCTACCTGACGGACCGGCTGACTGCACGCTGACACCTGTCAGCTTTTAAAACGAGAGGGCAGTCTGGACAGGAGCCCTTGTCCTAAAGGGCCTACAGCTCAACATGAGGGAGGTCAAAGCTGCACGATCTTCAGCTCTCTTTAACTCCGAGACTCCGTGCACTTTATTATGATATCAGCACAAACCTGCTTCCAGTCCGAATGGTTTCTTCTTTCCTCATACTTCGGGGAATGAGGGATTGGCAGGGTTTAATAAAATTTCCCGTCAGAGGAAGTGAGAAATATGCACCCGATATACTGAAAACAAATTATACATAAAAAGAGACGTTATATTTTCTGATAACAAAAAGATCATCTATACATTTCCACTGATGGTTTATAGCTGTGAAGCAGTATACCTTCCTGAAACATTTGGAAATGTGGAGCCTCAGCTACTCAATACAAAAAGGCTGGGAGGAAGTGACCTCAGAGATGCCATCTAAAGCAAGAAAGTAAGAGTCTCTGAGGGACTTTAGCCTGAGGTTTTTTTTGTTTTTTTTTCAGCTGCACTGCAGTCAATACCGAAACGGACATAATTTTTCCATTAGGCAGAGGCATAATTACTACTGAAACTTTCCATTTAGACAATTTGATAGTTATTTGAGGAGTAAACAATGGCGGTCATTACAATGCATAGGTTATTTTGTGTTAGCATTGATGCGTGCAATAATACACACAAAATATGAGAAAAGTAAATTGACAATTCAGTCGAAAGAATGGAAAAAAGCCTGCAAGTCATAAAGCAGAATGATAATTTCCAAATAATGTTATTTAAAGTCATTAGCATAATGGTGAGCGATGATCCCTGTCATGTCCACGCCATCTCAACAACACCATTGACTTTACACAAGCAGACTCGAAGGACATGGACTGCAACAGTGGTGTGCAGGTCAATATGAGTAAAACATCTGCATCTTCAATTACTAACAAGATGTGTTTGTGAAACACTGATGCCCCCGTACATAACATGCACAAGCTAACCAGTAAAGGCCTATCATGAGTCAATGAAAGGTTAAGGGTCAAGGTCACAAGGACAACATTCTTGACCTCATCAGAAAGGCCTTATCCTAAGGAATACATATGCCAGGTATCAAATGCCTACTACAGGCTAATGAAAAGTTATGGCCCATGATTAAGTTTTTGTCACCAAACGTCATGCTCCAAGGTCAAGGTCACAAGGTCAAAAGTCATGACCCCATCTGAAATGCCTTCTCACAAGCAATGCATATGCCAAGTATCAAAGTCCTATCATGAGCCAATCAAAAGTTATAGCCATGGCAAAGTGCGGGCAGACAGACAGATGGACAGGTGAAAAGCTATATGCACCCGAAACTTTGTTTACGGGGGCATAAAAATTAAGCAAAAAATACAGATATTATTGATGGCAGACTGAACAAAAATTTGGCTCTTTTAATTGATGGAGCAGAGAAGCGACAGGCTGCCTCACCTGCCTTAACCCTTTATGAGCTGGGGTGCCCTCTAAAACTTTCTCAAACCTGTGGTATTGTTTGAAAACAACCACACCTGACAGGTTTCCTGAAAATCCTACAGAATCATCAAAGGTCACAAAAACCTTCATCTATAAGCCTCTGCAGCCCATAGAAAGAAAAATAAAAATTTAAGAGCGTAAAACCATTGGCATTATTGGAAATGATCGACTCTGCTCGGCAGTTTATTAACAAACGAAAAAAAAAAAACAATAAACAAAGAAATAGAAACAAAATAAACATCTTACGGTGACTTGTTTCCAATTTGCAGTTTAGGAAAAAACAAAGCGCTGTAACAAAAAGTCAGTGTTGCTCCCCATGATTAGACAGTCAACCATTGTCACTGTCTGAAGCGCAGCTTTGAAAACTTTATTGGGGTGCACGAAGAGGCTCGGAAAAAAATGACCCTCGATGATGTATGTCACCTTCCCCATTCATGTTTTAGTGAATCAGTACGCTCCTCATTGGTCACTTTTCAAAGAAATGATGGCATCGTCCAAAACGCGCTCACACCGCATGAAGTCTTAAAGAGAGAAGCGCGCAGATATCGCTACAGGCCTTAATGGGTTAACAGACATTTTAGCATTTGGGTTCGTTTCAAACCCTCACTAATTACACAACCCCACCCGATTCCACAATGGTTTCCAGTACATTTCCTCAGTTTGTGGACAGCTCAGTTCCGCTCACGGGGCTTATCAAAGCAGAGCTGTAAATGCGTAACTTAATTCTCAGTCTGGGATGAAATTAGATGATTACAAAAAGGGCAAGACGCTGGGCCATAAAATCTCTGTAATTTTACATCTTTGCGTACAACATCTCATCCTCCATAAATTGCATTACTGTTAACAGCGGGGTCGTATTAACCAGGGTTGATGGGCATGAGAGTCTATTTTTTTTTAATGAAAAACCTTAAGGGTAGCGCAAAATGCTTCTCTAATGGCTGAAATATCCTCCGAGGCGCCAAGTGAGCTCATGCTAATCGGAGACCATCTTGAGGCTGATGGAAAGCCAGGGCTATCCTACATATTGGCTCTCAATTTTCCTTTCCATTTTTTCTCATTTTCCAGAAGCCACCCAAAGCATGACCCCTGGAATTTAGATGATGACACTGGTAAAATGAGACCAACCTGGGCAAAAGAAAGCTCTGACATACTGAACAGATGTGATTGGTTGCTCAGGGGATAGGTCTGGGTAAACATGGGCGGAGACTGAGCTGACTATGCTTTGGTTTTTTTTCCAACAATTTTCTTCTGTTCTTCCTGCAAAAAGTAAAGACTCATACAGAAAAACAAAAGGGTGGGTTCAAGCCGTTTGAAGATGCGCAAGAGGCTTGGCAAATTCAATCGGATGGCTTTTCGGACGTGCAGTGACCACATTTCTCGTGCTGCGGTCCACATCGTGACTGTGACCAATCAAGATGGCACACTGTCCATTCCAATATCAGCATTAGGGAGATTGATTTTGAATGCAGGGAGGTTGTTTCGAATGGAGAGTTAAAACAATCAACGGCACAGATGACTGCTTATCACAGTATAAAACCAGAAGGAGCGATAAAATTTCCTCCATCACTGAGGGAGAAGTACAGGATTTATGAGTTAAGAATATCTACAATACAAATAAGTTTTCAAAGAAAAGTCCAAGAAAGCCTCCAAGGTACTATATTATTGGACGTTATATGACTTTAATCTTTAAAAAAAAAAAAAATACCAGCACATTAAGTGAAAAGTTTGCATTCACTGAAAGCGCAGAGACCAAAAAAAAAATCAATTTACTTTAAAAAAACAAAACAAAAAGGAAAAAAACGTGGCAGACAGATATAAAACACACAATTGCCTTTTCTCCACAATTTGATAGAGAAGCGGTTGGATTGAAATACCTCACTTCTGTATCTCTCTTCTTTTTTGAACCATTTAAAGACATATTCTGGATTTGTACGCGACAGTTTTCTTTTCTTTTTCTTTTCTGAAGCAGACTACACTGCCCTGCCTCTGAGCAGCAGCAGAGCAGCCCTGCCCCTGGCGGACGCACAGTGACCTTCTCACTGAGATCTTCTATTGCAGTGCAAGCAGAGAATTAAGTAAATCAGCCGCGACACAAACATGAGCCTCCTCTCCATCAAGGCGGGCTATATAATGATGGAGTTTGAGCTTAAAAATAACATTCATATCCCATGGCCAGAACAGCAATACACAATCAAAACGCACAGTAATGCAGAATATTCGTCTACAAGTTATCCCAGTTTACCATCTCCAGAGGTCCAACTGTAGACAAGTGCAGCTGATAAAGTGACTCCAGATAGGCGGCTTCAAAACAAATTGGAGATGTAGCGAGCACATATATTGCCGCCAAATTTGATATCCAAAATTGCTGAAATACTGTACATAGTACTCCATCGTGAGTACTATTTTAGCCCTTTGAAAGATGGCATGAATTTTAAGCAATCAAATCAATGTTGACAGATATTGATCAAGAGCAGGCTTATGTCGGTGTTGGGGCTGATTTTAGTTTTGTGTGTTTTGGGAGTTTTTTGGGAGTTTTTTTCTGCAATGCAAATATTTCTTACAAAACTGATCATTACAGGCCAATTTGCTTAGTTTTCATGGTGAAAGGTGTCATTAATATTTGGCATAATCATGTAACCTTAAGTACAATTTGCAGTAATTTCAAAGGAACAAACATTTATCAACATGTTTTGGTTGAAATAGTAACTTCAACAAATTAACCTTATCAGGAAAGTACAAATTTAACTTCAGCAGGACAGTTATAAAACTTTGTTTCCATGCCCAAGCTACTTTAAATCAACCAATGAAGGTGAAAAAAATATATTAAATTAAAATTAAAAACACAATGAATCCCCCAACAAATGAATTACTCAATATAACTAGATTGGTAAAAATTTGTAACAATAAATATAGAATATTTCACTAATGAAAAGGATGGGGGGAAAAAAAATTCAATTTGAAAGTCTCATGAAAAGAGCATGAACGCTTTCTTTTGTTTGACAGTAATGTTCAGAACGTACAGCAGATTGGACTTTAAATGTAATTGAATGCAATATGTCCTCTGACATTCGCTTTGAGAAAAAAGCAACTGACTTATTGAAACGTTAATTTTGAAGAGGCAGGCTGTCTTTTCCTTTCTGCCACCTATTCAGTTTTGCTGTCCGCCTATTCAGTCTAATCAGCACATTTTCATCTCGAGTCAATTCACAGAAATTAAAACTGTCCATCAGTGGCACCAAGTATGATGTATTGACTAAAAAATAACATGCTTCAAAATCAAGATAAAGGATAAAAATGGAAATACAAATTTTCTTCACACATATACTCAGTGCCTGCAAAATGGGATATAGAGCAGCTCATGCAGCCCCGCCAAACAGGGCAAACTGTAGTTCCAATAAAAAGTACGGCTGAGGCAGACACGGTTGTATCACGGTTTGTCTGACGAAACATTAAAATGGGTAAGATGAATGATCCAAGCAACCTTGACCACAGAACTGTTGTGACCAGGCATTGTACGTATTACCAGCATCTTCGAAACCTCTGCCCTTCAGGAATTTTCATGCTACACAGTGTCTAATGTTTACAAAAAAATTGCGCACTAAACAAAAACCTCCAGTGAGTGGCGGCTGTGGTTGAAACATTCTTAATGGCCGCTCAAAGAATAGCCAGAATTGTTTAAGCTACGAGCACAGCAATACATTCTCCACAGCAAGAGGTCTTCAGTAATGCATGGGTGACAAATACATCCATAATGTGTGTTAGTATTGAGTCAGCACACCGGCATCTTTAAAGACTGCCTACAACTAAATTCGAGAAGAATTTGGGCTGTTCTGGAGGACATGTCTCTTGCACAGGAATATTTCATGAAGTTGCCAGTGGGACTATATTCTGTATTTATTCAAACCAAAAATAACCAACAAGTTTAATTTCATAATATATGTATATTGACCATTCAGCGTCAACGGACCAGAAATTAAGAAGTTGGAGAACTGCAATAGTCAAGCATTCCCTGAGTGCATTCAGAGGGCACATTACAGCAGATAGGTCATACACAAACCTACTTCCCTCAGCCAATACAGCCCTTACTGTAAGGCATGCTGGCATTACCTTCCAGGCCAAAATTAGCTTGGTCTCGTGTTTAATAACCAGGACAACCACTTAAGACGAACATCCCATCGATCTCATGTGAACCAAAAGCCGGAGAGAGGACTCTAACGAGACAAATTTGTAATCTTCCCTTGCAGCGAGGATTACAACCAGAGCAGAGCAAGCAGAACTATGGTCAGCCCAAAATCCACTGGGAGAGACCATTTTGGTCCCCTCCATTCATCTCCCAACTACGACCAATGTTAACGTTGTTTGTTCATCCAGTTATGCTGCAGTAGGCAGCCGGAGGAAATTGCCCTCCCCCGCGAAAGCTATAATTTTATAAAACCTCAATAGCAAACACCTTGCTCCGACCCCATCCCCGCGAGCATCGACTCTGCTGCCGCGCGACACTAGCGAGACTCTGCTTTTCGCTCCGCTATGCCTGGTTTTCAATCATCTAAATTGACAGAAGATACACTTTGTCCTCAAAGTGGAGTTTTAGCCACAGCAAAAGTGGCTCTGACAGGCTGCCAATGAAAGGTGGGGTAATGGAGGCGGAGAGCTGTGTGGGAATATTGATAAGGCCAGGCTCGCAGCCAGGCGCAGGTGGGAGCTCTCACTGCTCTTTTCTCATGCCGACTCCAGAGGCCTTCGGCCCAGCGTCGGCCTACTGTCAGCTCTCATTCCACTGAGGCATTAAAGCGCAGCCATGAAATGCAGTCTTACATTTACTTCAGTCACTGATCCATTTTACAGAATGGAGACAAATATAGAGGAAGTCTAATCTCGTAGCCTTCTCAAATGCCTAGCTTTCTCAGCGGAGAATAAATATTGATATGTCTTGGCACAATTAGCAGACCAAACAATATATCTGTCCGAGCAGACTAGAATGCCTAATTGGTGCTTAGGCAAACGGAGCCAAGAAAGACAAATAGTCTTTGAAAAAAAGAAAAAAAAAATCAAAGTTTGCTGAATCGAGCGAGGAACAGTAAAATATCACAGTTTATTAACAGATTAATAAGCAAAACTGCAGTAAATATGTATGACCCACTGACCGCTGTATTATTTATACTTTCCAATTAAGTAAACGTGTGCGTGTGTGGGTGAGTTGGGAGAGAGAGGAAAAAGAGCGAAACAGAGAAAGCATGTGTGTGTACTCTTATATGAAGCTACGCGTGCCAGTCCCTGACCCTGGTATTTTAATTCACTGAAGGTGGGTCGACAAGAGCTGCCTGTGGTCTCCACAGAGCCTTATGCACACCCAGTTAGTCCCAACCCACCACCCACCCAGCACAGCCTGATCACCCACCGCCCTCCCGAAGCCACCAGCTCAAGCAGTATGATGCCAACGGCTAACCATTCAGCGCTAAGAAAACAAAATTCCGGAGATCACTTCTCACAGCAGTGTTTATGCACAATGTAAAGTTTGCCACTCCTGAAAAACGCAGCACCTTCTAAATGCGAAAATCAAGTTCGTGAAACGCTTGAATGCAATAAAAGCCACAGCTCAGTTTTTCTCCTTAGCAGTGGGTGTTAGGATCTCGGGAGCAGGTGAAAGTGCTATGTTTCAGCTCTCCGTCACACAAGAGGGCTTCAGCAAAGTGCTTCCCTACCGGCTTGAGGTGGTCGCTCATCCAGCACCTGTTGAGACACTCTCAGTCTTTCCTCCTCGCTCTCTCAAGAAAGGACCGAAAAGGCGGCCGGTCCGCACATAGCTCTCTGCAAACAGCTCAGCATTCGCCAGGGGAGCACGGGCGCTATTCATCGAGCCGTGAACATTGGCTACTTTATCAGGCCTTCGCAGGGCTATAGGGCCGCACAGCTGTCCCGGCCTTCCCCAGCAGGAATAAACCTTTCAGAGAACTGCCAAACCTTTTTCCTCCGCTGCCAGCTCAGAAATAAAAATGTGCTCCACTGAGGCTAATTTCCCTCTCGGGACCTCCGTCGTATTCTTTTGAGTCTCCGTCTTACTCCTGGCCTTTCCCAGATAGACGCTCTGTAATGGTCAGAGCCCCGTCTCCACAGGGAGAGAGCAGGTGACTGGGAACAGGTAGCGCACAACTCCAAACCATGGACAACAGAATCAAATTAGAATTGAGGTAAACCATGGGCACCACACTTAGGTAGACAAATGCTTCTTCCATTAGCTGAAAGGCAATAATGATGCACAAGTGAATTAACCCTATGCAGCGCACTATCAGCAGATCAGATCAAGAATAATAATGCCACACAAAGTGCTGATGGCTGATTAACAAAGCTGGAGGTCTTGCTGTTAGGAGATGAGTGGAGTGGGTCCGTGATCTGAGTGGCACATTGGGAAGCAGGCCATCATTCAGTGTGGGTAAATATTCTGCATTAGTTTCAGAATGCATTTTCAGGCACCTTAATGAATATAAGAAAAGAGTTGCCATCCCCTTGCACAAACACATGGCATGTTCATCACTCTTCAACAGTGGCTCCCATATTTGGTCCTGCAGTACCTCAGTGTATGCTGGTTATAATCCAACCACAGTAACAATCAAATTATGTTAACAAGAGCATAATTTTTTCTCAACTAAATGCATTTCATGGGGATTACTGAATTCTGCATCCCATAATATTTGAAATAGCATTATATGGTATGTTAAGGTACACGTTTGTGGACATGTAGAGCTTATTAGGCCATCATCTACTGAAAACGTACACTACCGCTCGAAAGTTTGGGATCACTTGGAAATTTTCTTGTTTTCCATGGAAACACACATGAAATTAGTCTGAATAGGAAATATACCAGATGAACAGAATGTGCTGACATTGTCTGAGTTAGAAATAATGATTTTCATGGAAAATGATAAATATGTACTTCAAACTTTGCCTTCATCAAAAAAAAAAAAAAAACACCTTCACTGTTGATACTGAAACTGGTGTTTGATGGGAACTATTTAGCGGAGCTGCTAGTTGACAACCTGTGAGGCATCTTTGTCTTAAACTAAACACTCTCAGATACTTGTCTTCTTGCACAGTCGTGCATCAGGGCCTCCCACTCCTTTTTTCTGTCCTTGTTAGTGCCAGTTTGTGCTGCTCTCTGAGGGGAGTAGTTGACAGCATGGTAAGAGATTTTAAGTTTTCAATTTCTTGCATTGAATAGCCTTCTTTTCTAAGCACAACAATAGACTGACGGGTCTCTAAAGGAAGTTCTTTCTTTCCGGCAATTTTGAGCCTGTAAACAAACAAACAACTGCTGATGCTTCAGGTACTAAACCAACCTCAAGAATGCCATGCTCTCTTTTGCGCTCCCTTATTAGTTCAACGGTTTTCAGCTGTGCAACACATTTGCAGAAGGGTTTTCTAATAATCAATTAGCCTTACAAAATGCGTGACTTGGATTAGCAACCATACCAGGAGATTGATGCAGAGGACTGACAGTTGCTGATAATAGGCCTCTATGCAAAAATGTAGGTCATACTTTGAAAATCATCTGATTAATTGTAATCGTTTATGAATGGATAAAAATTTTTGTGAAATGGAAAAAAAAAATGTTTGTGAAATGCATGAAAATGTATTTTTTTTTTTGGAAAACAAAGAAATTTGCAAGTGATCCCAAACTTTTGAGCGGTAGTGTACATTTACAAAAAATAAAATGCACTAATGGCACTTTTCCACTATGTGAAACTGGCTCTACCCCACTCGCCTTGGTACCAGTTACTTTTCTGTGGGGTCGTTTTCCGTTAGAGGATAGTACTGCCTCAATGTAGCTGGTTGTCGTAGCGGCGCAGCACCAAAGTTTACATTTATTCCGTCAATTTTGTTCAAGATTTATGCGTTCAAATCAGAGGACGCGCACCACTGTTACCGCGTTATGCCACTAAAGTCTAGCGAGTGTTGAATTGGATTTTTCTGACATTGTCGTGTCCGATTTATTTGCAAATTTAATAGTGTACCACCGAACAACGCAAAGCAATAATATCTCAAAAAGGCATGGAGAGCGATTGTATATTTCATCCTGAATTTGAGAGCAAACAGATGGTTAAAGCATGGATTAATTAAGTGATCATTGCGGACCAGAGTTCCACTTTGCAAATCGCAAATCGCAGGAGATGGCAGAGAATCAGAATTTATTGCTTTATGACGCGTCATCTCATCTGTGACATATTTAAGAGAAAAATGATTTGTCAACAACCGTATAGTTATTTTTCTGCGCAATTTTCTTAAAACAGGGGAAGCATCACATAACCTTCTCGAGGGGAATTAGTTAGGGGAGCATAACTGGACACAACACAGTCATTTAATTTCACCACGAATAGAGTCACAGACAAATAGAAACAAATTTCTTGAATGTAGCAGCTTTGGTTAACAAGCAAAACCGTGTTTGAAAGGTGAGGCAACGCAGAGTACATTGAACAAGTCTCCGAAAACAATACAAGCTGATGATCATAATAACTACGCTTATCTTGAGACTCGTCAATCTAACTCGAATGAGATGTCCAAAGATCGACTACAGAATCGTATTTCGTAGTGACGATTCTCTCCAACCAATCAGGGGGCTTCGGTGTTGTCACGTCACATTTTAGTACCTACTAGTATAGGTCGGCTTTTTTTTGGAACCCCAGGAGAGCAGGTACCAGAAAAGGTGGCACCAGGTACTTTTTCCACATGGAAAAGGAAAAGAGGCAGGTAGAGTAGAGTGGAGTAGAGCTGGTACCGCGCAGTGGAAAGTTGTCTCTGAATGACCAAATAGACTGAACTGGATCAATGGGTAGCTAATTGGAGAAGGCCCAGACACCTGGCCACCAATTATAATCATTCATTAGATAAACTATTCAAAGACTTTGAAAATGATCGTGATACAAACCTGCATTGTGTTGACCTCTAAGGAAGAAAACTTATCAATGTCAGCCAAATTTGGAGCAGAGCCCGTTAACCATAGTCTTTTGCTTACCACTTTTTATTAATTGTTAGCAATAATGCGATAAGCAGAACATGAACTTGGGAATTATAGATTCTATTTCGCATTACAAAGCTGTTTCTGCCATAATGTTGACAAAGATAACTAATCCCTCGAAACATCAAAAGCACCGACTCAGGAAAAATTATCAGCTCATTAAAATTGTGTGATTGCCGTTGCGTTTGGAACGAAACCCAGCATACACTAGGGTACTCCAGGACCGAGTTTGGGAGCACCGCTCTACAACAACAGCCATGCAATCAAACAGCTCACACACAAAGCGAAGCTGGGCTCATAATCCTCGGCCCTTTTCAGGCCCTTTCCCACTGAAATCCCAGGAGTAAACTAAAAAACTAATTTGTGTATTGCGCTTTGCCGTGTTTATGGACTGAAATACATATTTTTTCCTCAGGATCTAATCTAGTGAAGATGAAAGCCCTCCTGCAGTTGAAATGATAAGAGAGCCCCCCATATGGCCTGGTATGAAATTGGCTATTGAACTGCCTGCTCCTTTCCTGATTGAAGCCATCTGAATTACACCAGGCACAGACACGCATTGTGTAAATATGTAAATCTGCACCAACTAGCAAAAAATCCAGTCTCTAAGTAAGGGCCAGGGTGGAGAGAGAGAGAGTGAGAGAGAGAGTGTGTGTGTGTGAGTGACAGAGAGAGAAAGAGAGAGACAGAGGAGAGAATAAGTGAGTGAGAGAGTGACAGAGGATGAGAGAGAGAGAGAGAGAGAGAGAGAGAGCGAGAGAAAGAGAAGGCAAAGGTCTCCAAAGCAATGTCCAATAATCCAGGCCTAAGAAAATAAAACAACACAGGAGCCAAGGTGTGTGTGTGTGTGTGTGTGTGTGAGAGAGTGTGAGAGTGTGTGTGTGTGTGTGTGTGCACCCGTCGCTGAGTGCGTCCACGTGTGTGTACATGCGTGTGTGTATGCTCACTGGTGCGAGTGTGTCGCGGCACTACCACATTTCTCAGCAACCGCTAGAAGCCACGTGAAGGGAAAGTTGAGGTGCGCATCCTCGGTTCAGTGCGTACATGACACGCCCGCTCTCCAGATATCGCCCGACGTACGTGAGACCAGGATTAAGAGCAGACGCTGGGAGGTGTGACGAGCAGCGACTCTCGCGGTTCTAGTCTCACATAAAGTGTGTAAACTGCACTGACACACTGAGGAAGCGTGCGCTCAACCACAAGAACTCATTCTGAAGGACAGAAGAATCAAAGAGGCGCAGCTAAATCAGAACACGTTTGGTGACAGTTAAGGTCCTGTTGGCATCATGGCAGGACACAGAGGAGACTGACAGTAAGTCAAATGGACTACATTTCCCAAACTGCAACCAAATCTATTTGACTAGCAAGGGAAGAGATAGCAAGCAAAAAGAAAAAAAAATTCAAACAAAAACATCCAAAAAGCATAAGCCATGACATTCTTTTTAAAGATAGAAATCAGTGCGCTTGGCCTAAAAAGCACAGGCTTGTTTATTTTACAAGTTCCCCTCACATTCTCCAGCCTGATGGATTCTGTTCTGTTCTCCCGAGTGTATTCCTTTCCTGGTACTAAAGCTGCCAGACAGTCAGAAGCAGATATATGAGCGAGTTGGCAGCTCCCAGCTGAGGCCTTGGGCTAACACGCTAACAGAGAATCTCGTCCCCTGTAGCCCACCAAAATGGAGGCTGCCCTCTCCCATTCATCAAGCCTGTCGGTCAGCGGTCAAGACTTTTTGGGCAGAGAGGAGACAGGCTCCCACAATACTCAGAATGTGAGCCGTCTGCTGATGTAACCCACCCCCGTTTCTCCGTGCACTGGTTTTCCCAGCACTCCTCGTCTCACGCGTGTTCTCTGTCCGTTTACGGTGGATTCGCTGCTTTGGCTTTTCGCTCCTGCACTTTCACAACTACGTCTATGTCCATTCTCTACTTTAAATAAAAGCAAGTTAAGAGCATAAATATTACTTAAGAATCAGTAGTAAAACTTCATAAAAACCATTCCCATTACAGCTGAGAATATTTTTTTCACATTCTGACTCAATACAGACGACAAAAGAAAGATTTAATCAGCAATAAATAGTTTCTTTGATTATAGTAGCAAACGGACTTAAACACATTAGCAAAAGCACTGAGTGCAGTAGCGAAAAGCCAAAGTAGCGAAACAACCGGTTACCTCTCGGTCACAAGCTTCCATTCACTTCTCCGATCTCAAGTCATCTCATCCACGGGGCGCTTCTACCTCAAACACGCTGTCTGTCGTTCCCTGGCACAAACGCCATCTCAGGTCCTGCTATCTCCTGCCGTCTCTCCAACATTTCACAATCATTACCCCTGACTGTCTCTCACCAGTTAGTGAATGAATGATAACTAAAGATCTAGTTTCTCTCAGGTGCTTGGGGGCCAAGGTTATAAAATAAACAGGCTAACGGGTGGACATACAGCTCCCTGTAAACTCACACTGCCTTCAACTAACTGAACCTAACCGTGGACCTTCCAGTATAAACAGCCGGCATAAGAGAGGAGCAACAAGGGTTGACAGTCACTGTATGAGAGTGCTTCATGAGTGCACGTTTATTCTTGGCTCCGCGTTTGTCCATATGAGTGGCGCGTGCATTAGTAAGTGTGTAAGAGTGCTTAAGTATGTGTTGCGCTTGTACGCCCGTTTGTGTGTACCCGTGTGATGCGTATACTCGCATGTGAGCTCTCGCGTGCCGATATGCTTTTGACACTGGGGAGCCAAAAGCATCACAAAGAATACTTGGAGTAGGGGTGGGCGTTGGGGAAACAGCTGACTTTACGAGGTGGTCCTCATTGAGGTTTCGTTCAACCCCCTTCCATTCTTTGCGAAAACAAACAAAGCCTTTAAAAATTACAGGAGTACAAAAGACGCGTGTGGAGGACGCCGTGGAGACCGAAAGAGCAGACTTGAGCCGACTCCCTCCTCTGCTCACCCTTTAAACTCGCGGGGGGGTAAAGGACCACGACGACTCGTCTTCTTAAAAAGTACTGTCTGCTGAGCACACTGAACAGTGCATTAGCATGTAAGGTCTAATGGGGCATTCCTATTCATGTCTGGGAAACACAATGGCGTATAAGTCATTTTAATGGGGCTTCCCGCCACTTTGTTGGTTTGGGCCAATGGGAGCAAACAGCAAGGATGCAAAACAGTTGCGAACTGCATAATTTCCTACAGGGCCTATTAAACCGAACCCAGATGGGAAATAAGCTCGCCTGGAACAACATAATTAGAACAGCCTCTGCACGAAATGAAAGGTCTGAGAAGTGGAAGTCCCCAGCTGCAGTTCTTTCACCCTAAGTGGACAGAGAGAAGAGCAAAGGGACTGGAGGGCAGGGGCACTTCAAAGGAACGAGTTTCGGGATCAAAAATAAATGCCCGGGACGGACAGGGGCCCCGGCGCTCACACAAATGAACTCCAGTCAACAAGTGCGCTTCTGTTGTTCTTTCATTGTGTTGTTTTTTTTTTTTTTCCTACATACCGCAGGGACAGGGTAGAGGGGGCGAAAAAGAGGAGGCGGGATATTTTGAAGTCTGATTTAGGATTCACAAAGGCTTGGACAAGAGAACTCTTTGTAGTCAGTTTTTGCATCAGAGGCTTGAAATACACGGACCTTCTGTAAATTGGGGAGTCAGCGATGCTGTTAATGGCGCTATGGGTCCATTATTTAGGATAAGAGTAGGAGAGGGGGGAAAGAGGGGGGAAAAAAGCATATTAAATAGCACCTGGGAGTGAATTAAACAGAGTAATGTTGTGATGGGTATGTTAAGTCTCGCCCCGTTGTAAGGAAAGGGCCCTTCAGCAGTAACTGCCCAAATGGATTTATATGTACTCATTTAACAACTGAGTAGCCAAAATAAATGTTTACACAACTCACAGGACTTTGCAATACGCGCAAAGGAATGTTTTCGTACGCAGCCTTGTAAATGAGATGAAATTTTTCTGCGTAAAGAATTATACATTTCTCCCATAACTCAGTCCTGGTGGTGGTGAAAGTTTATTGGATGAAGCAAAGAAAGAAAAAAAAAAAAAAACATTCACACGTTTCAAGAAATGGCCCAGACCAAAAACAGCGAGCACTCAACTTCCCATAGCCCGTCTCCCAAGGGCAAAATATAAATCATCGCTCCGCCATTCAGGGGCAAGACCTTCCAGTGCTCACTCAGCTCCGCAATCTGTTAATACTGAAGTCACTGTTTGCAAGAGCCGTCCAGCATCTACATACATGGGGCAGCACCATAAAAGGGAATGGCCTTGGTCGCAGTGGGTCAGTGAGTAAGGTTTGGATAGATGGTCTGACAGAACTATGGGAGCATGGGAGAGTGATGGCACGTTCACCCTCAGTAACGGTACGTGGGACCTTCTCAGTCATGGTCGATGGCGGTGGAGAATGCAGGCAGCATTTAACAGTCTGATAGAATGGATCGGGATTCCCAGCTCAGACGAAACTCTACCGGCATCAGCCCTGTTTACGTGATGACGGAGGGAGGGGCCGCGGGGGGCGGTTTCACGCTCCGTTTCCGAAAACAGTTTCTTGAACAATTAACAATGTCAATGGTTACAATAATTAGCCATAATAAGCTTTAGATTAAATTGTGGCGGTTTTATAGTTTTATGAGTAATAGTTGGGATTATATGAGCCCGACACCCACTCTGGAGATGAAGCGAAGCTGAGGGCCCGCATCGCCCCACCCGCCAAACCCCCAATTTTCATTAACGCGAGAGGGCAGGCCGTAAAGAGCTGACATACCTAATAAACTCCGCTCTAATTTGGGCTGACAAAGGCAGTTCAAGGCCCTCAGCGAGACTCAAAGTGTCTTTCGCCCTTGTGTTGAATTGCCAGCTGGCTGAAACAATGAGAGCAATGCTCTTAAGCTAAAACACGCCGCCATAAAACCTCGAAAGCCTCGCCGCAATATAGCGCACTCTCGCCGATAGCTTCAGCGAGAGAACAAAGCCCCCCAAAAACACTGTCTCTGCGTTGTCAGCTCCCCTTTGACTCCTCTGATATTAATGTTTGCCAATTTCATTAAGGTGTTCCCCAAGTGAGAGATTGTAACGGGGGTCAAACGAGAGATGAGGACTGACGCGCTTGACCCTGCAAGCGGACGAACTTGTTTGCAGCACAAACTGAAGCTGTTAGCCATCTGTAATAGGCAATCTCAGCGCAAACCGACATGATCAAACCAACCTGGGAGAGAAAGCGCAAGAAATAATCTTATATCGCTTGGAGCTGGATGACAAATTGCATGAGGTTCCCTTTATTTATTTATTTATTTATTTATTTATTTATTTGCCTTTTCCCAGAAACTACTGCAGGCAGTCCATTCCACACATAACCAAAACATGAAGTGTTCTCTGCCTGAAGCCACCATAGATCTTGGGAGGAGTTCTTTACGCAGAATACACTGGAACAACTGGAAGTGCACGTGCCCCCAAGTGAGTTTTCCAAAGCATTGATCTGAGGCTATTCTACCATCAAACCATCAACAAAATTGAGTAAATAAAGCTGTGTGCTAGTTACTGGTATTAAGGGTCTTCCCAGAAGTAGGTGACTACTTAATGACCAGTGAACTCGAGAGCAAATGGGTGCAGGTAATTTATGCAGAACACCAATAAACTTCATTGTCATGCCTGTCGTTTGTGCAGTTGACTGGCCTCAGTTGGCTGTGTGGTTTTGCGGCTGTCTGACCACTTCCACTGTCTGGTTTAGTTGCAACTTAGAGCACTATTTCCACCCCTGGAGCTCTCCACCTGCCAAGGCCTAAATGTATCCACATATCAACTGCAGAGGCAACAGAGCCCTGTGACAGTTTTCACCTTCTTGAACCTCTGCTTTAGCCAAATAGCTGATGAACAGCCAGACAGCGCACCTGAGCCCAGGGGGCCTCGGAGATTTCTCCAGCTGGGTCACCAAATGCAACCAGTAATGAAGTGTGGATGTCAGTGTGACATCAGCCATTGACTTTTCCTAGGGTTTGGTGAAATTCATTATGGCACTGGGAAGAGCAGTTTTCAGTGTTATGACTTGAAAATCACCACAAAGAAAACCAGCGATGACAACTCAAACAAATTTATTCTTATTTTATTCTCATTCTTTATTCTTCACAGTCCAAAACTTTCTACAAATAATCCACTGTCTAATCTTAAAATAGCACTCTAATGCTTCGATGTAACTCAGATGCCCAAACAAAACTCTCCCCAACTGAACAAAATCACAGCATTTAGGAACATTCTGGAATGATCTACGGGAGTACTGGGACATCTGGACCCCTACAGGCAAGAGGAAGCCAGAAACCTCTAGAAAGCACTCGTCTATTTCGTCACACACAAGTGGTATTGCATCAGATCATGTTTTTCTACAGACACACCACCAGAGGGGGCTAAATGATGACCAAAATAAACAAATAGCTGACCACTAAGCAGCACAAATCTAACAAACTTCCATTTACAAATGATATACATTGCTGTACATAAACACTCATACATAACATCAGGTACCGCCATGTTGCCGAGTTAAGAGCTAGAATTTGCGCAGCACAGCCACTGAGGTCAAAATGTCCACAAAGCTTTGTCAAAGCAATGTAACCTGCTTCAAATTCCTCTAAAGATATTACTCTATTTCTCAAATAATACACTAGCAGACTGGGAGAGATCAGATGGAGGCCAAACCCATATTGAGTGTACATTTTATTGACAAAGTTACAATAGACTTTGATGGAAAACGGGCTCTGAAAGGCCAACACTGGAGTCTCCGATACTAGTAAGTAAGTCTCTAAAAATAAAACAGGAAAAAAGCCTTGAAAACGAGGCATGGCCCAGGCCGCTCGGACTGGAAGCACAGGCAGCGCTGCCAACAAAGAGCAGGAACAAAAAATATAATAGTGGAGGGGGGTGAGAGAGGAACAACGATGCAAGAAGAAAGCAGCTTAAAAGCTTCATTCAATTATACATTAATTTGCAATAAGTTTCTACATTTTCATAGTTTCATTTTCAGAAAGTTTAGGTGCCCATTATCCATACAATTATGAACAAATTACAGTCATTATGGCAATTTACATCTCATCTGCAATCCAATTATTACTTGCCTGACCTCAGCAGCATGTACTAATATAAAAATGTAGAATGCAATCAAGATCGGAGTAAAACAATCGATAAAATGCAAGCCATTATAAGTCGAGATATCCATAATATTATGCCTCACAGCACAAGCTTAAGAGGTAATAGAAGAGAAATTTGAGTCCTGATTTGTGTTATTGCAATTTCTAAATGCTCGTTCGCACAGTGCTGGGTGCAGCCTCTATCCACAGTAAAGAGCCCTTATCTTCCATTTCAGCATCAAGAGCAGATCCATCACAAAAGTTGTAAATGAAACAAACACTTCTAAACAAAACAATTTGACATTGACAGTAAACCTCGTCATTTAAGCAGCCGAGCTTTCAAGTTGCAGCCGCACTTATTCATTTAAATACATTTGACAGGTCAAGAATAAAATGTGGTAAAATAATATTAAGAAAGTTTTTATATTATGCTCATATTATTTGGACAGGAATTTACGCAAGTCCAAAACGGTTCACAAACGCTGAGCCGGTTTCAGGCAGAACCATTTTGAGTACAAAATTTTTGTGCCTGAAAACATAACTCATCAAAACACTGAAAACCCACCGTCCTGTGTTCAATCTCAATTCATTTCGCACTAATTACAGCATTATAGCAGAGCTGTAGTCCATCAGACTTGTAGCAGAGGTTCCATCAGGCCAAGGATTGCTGGGTCCTGGTTCTGAATTACATCACAACAGGCCCATACTGGGAACACACTGGCACCCAGAGAAATGCCTTTATTCTGTCAGAGGCAGTAAAAGTCCCAGACACACAGAGGACTGTTGAAATGTGGGAGGAAGAATTAGTTCCTGCTGGTAGCCATGACATCACAATGTCTTCTTCACACATTTGGCCTGTAGAGCCCCACATCATCCCTACCAGCACTTCAGAAGTCATAAAAAATCAATCGTTCAAAAGAAACCCAAATAACATCTGAGACATTAATTTTCTATCACTCCTTTGGAGAAGGGTGAGAGATGGAGAGAGAGAGAGAGAGAGAGAGAGAGGGGAGAGTGTGTGCGCGTGTTCAGGCGAGCATGCAGGCTTGACTGTACTTTGAAAACACCAGCTTCGAAACACATGCAGATTTCTTACTTGTATTGCTTTCTTTCTTTCTTTCTTTCTTTCAGGCTTCTTGAATGCTTACAGAAATCATAGAAATAAATGAGGAAGATTATGTTTTTCCCTCTTTCAAATGTGACTCATCTCTCTATACAGGGAAAGAAGTATGGCATCTGGATTCCGATAAAATGAGACAAAGAAAATGGCGCATGGACTTTGAGTGTTTGAGGTCAGGACTGGAGGGAGGCATCCACAGTCACATGGTTGTGAGGAACTGTAATGCCCATACTGCCACTTGCGTTGTTGATCAAACTACATCGCCTGCGAACACGCTAGGCCTTTGGACCGCTTCGGCATTCTGCAAAAGCAGACCACAGCACAAACTCAGGGTGCGGCCGAAAAGCCCAACCTACATGTGTATGTACAGAATTTGCTTTGATGCCTACTCAACCATCCCTGTTGCAGATACAACGTCTTTGTATCGGCAGGCTAAATGGGAAAATTGGACTTGTTAAATGGCCACCATCGCGCCCATCTCCTATCCTGGTTTAACCATGACATAGCACCGTCTCCCCCCCCGAAAAATTAACAAAAAAAAAAAATAAAAAAATTAATTAAGAGACAACTTTACCGCAGAATAGGTGGCATTCATAATATTTTGGATGTGCAAACTAGTAATACAGGCTAAAATGGCCTAAATGTTCATTTAATATATTGTCGATTTTTTTTTTTCGCATTGTTTTCAACAGAGACCCATCGCTTCTCGTCATGAGAACGGCTTGTCATCTCAGTGCCAGGGGATAGGGCAGGGTCTATCGGCTGATTAATTAAAATTAATTTCAAAATATTATTGAAAATTCTGCCGAATCCAGTGGGCCTCCTGGGTTGATAGGGACATGGTTGCGTTTCAACATGGCCCAGGCATTACTTTTGTCGTGCTTCTGGCTTCCCCGCATTTATGATTTCAGTCGTGGTTGGATGAACATGCTCATAGGTCAGGATGCCAGTCAATACCATGAGCCGAACTCATTCCCATAAACTGAGACCAGAGAAGGTCCAACTGGAAACAAAGCCTGGGACATGAGGTTACTGAGCCATCGATAGGGGAAAGTGAGCCACTTACTGGTTCTGAGTGCGGACGGGGTGACCTCGATCTCACCCACTGCCTGGTAGGGCTGGAACGCCGACAAGTTGCTGGAGTTGAGCTCACTGCTGAACATCTCAGGGCTCTGAGTGCCAGTGGAGCTGGCACTGGTGCCATCGCCTCCATGGTGAGGGTCCTGCTCATCGTACACCGCCACCAGCTGGAGCAAGAGGAAGAGTGAGAGAGAGAGAGAGAGAGAGAGAGAGAGAGAGATGTTCAGAGCCAATCCAAACATCTCACTTTAACACATACTGCCAACTAAAACAGCAACTGCAACATCATAACACAGAGGTGTTGTCAACAACTTGCTCTTCTATGACAAATAACCACACACCCTAATAATTCATTTTTTTAAGGTTGATGAAGTCACATAATTCTCGAGCCATGTCTGTTACTGTGATATTCACAAAAATTTCCAGATAGACCTCTAAATTAATTTTGTATTCTGACCTATACGTGACACAATTTTCCCCAAAATTGATCCTGTTTATCTAACATTGACGTAATCTAGCCTATTTGGCGAGTGGTTCGGCCCCAGCTCCAAACGCTGAAGCATCATTAACTCTTATAGCATTTCTTAATAGCAGTATACATCTAAATGGCATCATTATAAAGGCATAAAAAGACGTGGCTCAAAAAAGCAGCCATCGCTAAATCACACTGTAGAGAAAAAGTGCAGAAAGATGCTAAAAATTCTAACAGCAGCAGTCAAACTCACAGCCGCTCCTCGGCCCATAGATTCAGCACACACTAAGGGCCAAACCCCGCAAGGAAACTGGCCATTCATCCAACTCAAAGACACCCAGACAACTGACATATTTATGCTCTGATAGAAAGTGACAGAGAGAAACTTCCCCTTTCCAGCTAAAACCCACAATCAAATAAGAACCGAGTCCGAGCGAAGCCACTCTGCCAGGCACGGTCAGAGTGCCCCTGCCAAGAGTGTGCCATCTTCACTAGCCCTCAGAATGAGCTCCCGCCTTCGGGGAAAAGATAGCTGTCCTCTCTGGCCTCCACTCAACACCCTCCATCTCGAGTGAGCTTTTTAAAAGAAGCCATGGCACGGGGATAATTACTGCCAGTCAGGGCTGCTCCTCGAGGGCTTGTGTGGGCTGGAGGGGCAGCGGAGGTCCAATTCGGGGTTGCCAGTTCAGGGCGGTCGGCGGTTTGAGGCCAAACTGGCTTTTCTCTTGGACACGGCGCTAATAATGTCAGGCTAACGAGGTGATTAGCTCCCTCTGCCAGCCTCACACGAAGACTTGTGTATTCCGGAACAGCCCAGTGAGCAGCGTGCTTCGACTGGCACGTCAACCGCAGTTTCATCCACACAGGCCTACATGCCAGGGCCTGCAGCAAACACCTTTTCAGAGCGAGCAAGTCGACTGTGCAATGGTAACCCAGGTTCAAAGCAAGGACAGTATAACTGCCATGTATGAATTTTGTAGCATGTACCACTGTCCCTATAAAGCCCTATACACACGGACAAATTTTCTACGCCACATTTCCTTTGACACCTTTTTTTTTCTTTTTTTGCCCATTCGCTTGTGTGTACGCGCCATCAAGCGTTCTTTGCTGACGGCTGTGACACCTACTGCCCACAGAAGGAAAGAAATTAAAAATTTTTCAGATTGGCTGTGCTGAATTGCAAATGCATTAATATTTGCACGTACTATCAGTGTGCACTGTATTTTCAAGAAGATTATGTCATCAAACCTCACCGAAATGTACAATCTCCTGAAAATAAATTGTACGCTCTACCTGCAAAGTGAGGAGGAATGAAAATTTTGATGCAGGGGGCTCGTTTTTAGCCCTGTAATCGAGAGTGGATATGTGACACAGGCATATTCGTGTCTGGTTTTCATCTAATAATGCGCTAACCGCTGGATCTGACCTGTATGACGGCATGATGAACTCAAAATCGACGGATACAGCAACATTTCACAAGATCCAAACTGGAGGTGATGTCATGGCTTGGATGCGTGTGCGACAATTTGTCACATTTTATTCGCTGGCGTGTAAACATGGGCAAATAGATTTGCTGAAAAGTGCCAAGCTTTTGCAATATTTTCTTCGTGATAGAAAAATTGAGAAGTTTCCTCGCACACAGAGGGAAAGAAAATGCATCTCTGTGTACGGGGCTAAAAGTTCACATTGTAGCACGAGCAGAAGCCATAGGGGCCAGTTCTTCAGACAGATCAATGACTTCTCCTCCACTTACATCAATTCTGAATAGATATTCTCCATACACATTGTTCAGGACCCCGGGAAACCAGCCCATAATATATGTTCTCTTAGTCCTCGTATTCTGCTCCGTATCCATTGAAAAACAATGGAGCGCAGGCATGTTATCACCCCCTTTCTTCAGTTCAACCCAAAACACAGCATTCATCACACACAGCCTTACTCTGTGTATATAATGTGTGCAATCGCATCAAAAAAATGTGTGTTTCCGAATTTGTGCAAATGTTTGCCTGTCTGTGTGAGCTTATGTGATTTACCACCGGCACACATCAAAGATTATACACAAGTTTGTTTTGTACACTGCAGATTACATTTACCTGGAATCATTCTGCAGCTGAATTGATGGCATGTGTTGCCAAAGAAACAGAGTTCGTCTGAGCAGCGATCATACTGAAAGCTTCTCACAGTTGGGTTTTAATCGGTTTTCCTCCTGATACAGAATCCGCACCCGCCGAGTTCTGTCGGTTATTAGTTTCGCAGAGGAGCAAAGCAATCAGAGTCCGCACTGTTACCAAATAACGCTCCTTTGATATTAAAAGACATTCTGAAGGAGAATTTACTTGACATTTCCTTTATTACACAGCGGCGAGGCAGTGAGAGTTGAGAGCCGTTCTGTCTGAGGCTTTTATATTCAGCAGATATATTAATGAAGGCGGTTTCTGCCGACGAGTATTGGTAAGCGCATTTTCCCAAAAGTGCTGGCTTGATCCCACTTTTCTGCGGATGACTTTATTCTGCTCATTCAAACAGTTATTCGCAGTGAAAGCGAAATGTAAAAGACGGCACAATTTTACGGTTGTGTGTGAGAGTGAGGAGCACGTGAGCGTTCGAGTTTATTGCCGCGCGTGAAAGCCAGAAAAAGGTCCCGAGTGGGTGTGAACGCTTACACACCTGTGCCCCGTGAACTTTGAAAGGGTTTCCAACCAGCGGCTAATTTGTAACCCAAACATTTATGAAAATTAATTCAGTCATTAATCCCCGTTTATACAGAATGCTCAGTTAGCAATTTCTGAAAAATGCTAAAATCCCGTGTGGGTAGGAGGATGTACTGATGCAGAGGGCAACATTAGCTTTCCTCAGTACGCAGTGCAAAAAAAAAAGTTAAATAAACAAACTGAAAAGCAAGCACACACAATATAAATCTTCGAATGGACGGTCCACATTTAATTCAGAGCAAGTTTCCTCGCTCATGAGGGAAGCGGTCTGCCCACCATGCTCTTATGCCCTGTCCTGCACATAATCAAATGGACTTGCATTTATCCATCATTCAATATTAATGTCTGCTTGAAAGGCCCCATTTTCCCCTAAATCGACTTCAGCAGTGAATGCTTAGTGAGCTTCGTACAAGCAGCCATCAGCTGAGACAGTCTCTAGTCTCTGAAGTGCATTTTTAGGTCAGGTTTCCCCCCGCAGTAACACTCCTGGACAGCCCTGCCCCTATCCCACAGCAAGGCGGCTGCGCATCTGGACATCACACATCAGCGAAAAGCGCCACTCCGCCAGATGAGCACAGATAATGGATTCTTATATCAATGGAACAGTACACACCTAAAAACTCCCTCTCTGATACACAAACACTCACACAGATATGTGCAGGTGTGCGTGAGTGAATGCATGATGCCATAACTGTGGCTCACACATGCGTCCTCTCAAATCAGTGGAGTGAGATTGACAAAGGCAGGAATATTTAAAAACATTTAATTCCATACCGCAAATGTTTTTGATTAGTACACACTGCACACAGCAGCAGATTTATTTATAAACTGCAAAGGATAACCACCTACGACTTACTTCCATTTTAAAGAAAACTCATTCCTCTTTCAAGTATGGCCTTGGTGCAAAGAGCATTGCGTCTGTGCGTGCATTTGAGAGGTATTTGTGGAAATGATTCAAGATTTTAAAGAAAGTGTATTAATCTACCTTGAAGTGTGTGAATCAACCTCACATCTCACACGCACACACACACACACACACACACACAAAAGAAAATATACACTGACACACACATACGTGCACACGCTAACACCGGTTAATTTACCAACACAATTTGGAGACGGGTGCTGCATCTATAATTGAGAGTAATATCATGACAAACAGTCATTACCAGCTCAATACGGTTTTACTCAGTCCAAACAGCTCACTCTAATAGAGTCTGATCTCTGCCACAGGCATGATAAAACACAAGACCTACACAGGCAGTTGATTTTACCACATCCGCACACTGAAAATTTAAGCAGACCAGTACCGCAGTGGACGCTATCATAGACTGAACAGAGTCATTACTATACTGCAAAAGATCTGCCACAGAGCCTCTCAGACTCAAGAATAAAGCGTCTTGATTGAGACGAGATGCTTTACAGCAAAAAGCAAATGGCACAATGTTTCCAAAGAGTAGCTAAGACCATAAAATCTAAACCCTGCCTCCCCTCCGCTTTTAACCACTAGGGGGCTCTGTCTAAACCTGAAGAGAAAACACTTCTATTCCTGTTGTTGGATTCTGGCTTACACACAGAGAGAAAGGCTGGTAAAACAATACTCGTAATAAAAACTTGCATCAAAACCCCACTCCACACCCCAGTTGTGATAGCCTTGTAGTGTAATCCCATGGTAAGAGCACGCCAATAAGGCTTGCAATTCTAGTCTCAATGATATGGACAGCCAACAGGGGACAGTCGCCAGACATCAAAAGTCTGTGCCGTCAATCACTGAACAAAAGCCACCAGGCTGCCCTTGTGGAATATTGAACAAAGTAAAGACAGTTGGGCTTCCTCACTTTCCAGAATTTAGCAATAGCCTCCCCTCTCCAACCCAAACACAAACTGCCTAATTCAGAGCCAGTGTGACTAATGCTGACTGATGACACCAATCGCAGAGCAACAACATGACGAAAATTCTGAAATTAGTTAGCTCATAATGTGCAACCGATTTACTCCGTGCGTGTATCTGTGCGCGCTTGTGTCTAAAAATATCAGTGCGGCTGGATGAGCGACAGGGGCCACAGTCTCAGACTCTCCTTCTGCTCAGCAGGAATAGGGCACTCGGGGGGAAGGATTAATTGAAGTGAATCCTTTTCACGGATCAGCACACCTTTTCCCGTACGGCCCAGACCCAGCCCTGACTTCCCGCAGCCCTTTGACAGTAATATGAAACCACTTACAGAAATGTTTTGGCTCTGGGCTCAGAATCTTCTTTACGGCAAATAGCCGAATAAATAATAAAGAGCTGAAGTTGCCCGGTCAGGAGTAAGTGCCGCTGATCTGCTCACGCCAGGTAAGCAAGTTCAAACACCTTAAAGATGGAGGAAAAACTTTTTTTTAGCCTCTTGCCAAACTGCTTCACTTTTAAAAGGTGAGCAGATTTTCAGACATTCCTTGA
Organism: Gymnothorax reevesii; assembly: GCA_029721435.1. Lineage (NCBI taxonomy): Eukaryota > Metazoa > Chordata > Actinopteri > Anguilliformes > Muraenidae > Gymnothorax > Gymnothorax reevesii. The sequence goes on along the minus strand of CM056575.1, from coordinate 126,209,544 downwards.
GTCAATGGCTTTGTTTTTGAAATTAAACTCAATGACAAATTCCTGACTGACACAAATGACGCACTAATTTTTGAAAAGCTTTACTCAGAGTGCCAAGGCTCCTACACAATTTCCTGAACACTCAAACCACAAGGTGGAGAGTTTGAGTAACTTCTCCAGTCTTATTTTCACACTTCATTTCCCCGCATCATTCTGCATTACGCCTCTGGCACTGTGCACTGAGCGCATTTGTTTAGCACCATGAACACACGCAAGGGACCGCAGAATTTCCTGAGTGCAAAAAGTCATCAAAAAAGGGAAAAAAAAAAAAAAAGAAAAAAAAAACTTTTTACAACGATTTCACGTGCAGCTCGATGCACAACACAGCTGGATAAGCCGATAACAGTGAAACGAGAATTTTACCGCAGAGCTTCCCGCATACTGCATTTACAGCGGCGTTCGTTTTATTAACAAAAAGCCGTGCTGTAAACCTCCAGTGCGGTGCAGTGAAACAGATGTTCTGGGGACGAAATGAGCCGCACAGTAAAATCTGAGCCACGTGAAGCGAGCTTCTTAAAAGCCTGAGCGCTATAAGGCCACGGGGCGAGAACAGTTCGCAAAATGGCTCGTCCGTTCAGATTGGCTCCTGATAAACGGGCAGTATGAGTTTCTGCAAACAGAAGCAGTTCAGGGTGCTGCACAAACGCCATCAGAGGAGACCGTTAATTTCCACTCTACACACTAAAAACATGTTAAAGGAGACAAACAGAATTACCAAGGCAATATATGACTTTTATTATGAAGCCGTCCTCCAGTCAAATTCACTCAATTCCTAACAATGGGAAACATATAAAGTCACTGTGTTGGTGCGGTACAGATGACTAAAGTCCACACTTTCATCCATAGGGTGCAGAAATAAATTTTCAAAAAATTTTATAAATAAATGATCTTGTGGTGTTGAAAACCTATCATGTGGCAACTTGTTAATTTTAAACAAGTTGCCACTTGATTGTTTTTCAACAGCTTTGATTTCGATATCTTACATCATTGAGCAACAATAGCTGTGCGTTGCACACTAAGGCTTGAAACTTTCCCAAATCATTTCGTTGAAATTTTGCTGAAGCTGAGAAAGGGCCTCGATCATCCTTCTCAGGCCTCATATCTCAGCCAAAGAGGAGGACACACACTGACGCAGAGAAGCCCTCAGTTGTACACTCAGCTGATTCACACTGGGGTCGCCAGGGGTGCCGAGAGCGATAATAAAGGTGAACAACAACAACAGGCTGCATTTTTACAGCTCATTTTATACACCGCAAAGCATTTTATAACAGGTTATGCACCTCGACGCTGCTCTCGGGCCGCACCCACCCAGCAGGGTAATGCATAGCAGACATGTACAACAGTGCATTGGACTGAAGCAGTGAGACAGGAGCTATACATACAGCCAATTAAACCGGGGATGATTAAATGGGCAGATTAAAGGAGACACGTGGGGAATAGGGGAACTGATGCACTTTCATATGAGCGCCCTTGACTAGAGCGTGCAAGTGATATGTTCTGCGGATTAGACCGAGGGGCGAGATGCGTGTTTCCGTGCCCGAAAGCGTGAGAGAGAAAGAGAGAGAGAGGGAGGAAGAGAGAGAGGGAGAGAGAGAGAAAGAGCATTAATGCTTTATGAGAGCATGTAGCAGAGCCAGCCACAGACACACCTGGGAAGTCTGGGAAGGCAGCTGAACACCTGACCCCTCCAACCCACATTAAACAGGCTCTGAATGATGGCGACTCATGCTAATGCAGCCAGCAGGGGAGCCTTCCCAATCTGCACAGTAACCAAGGCTACGCTCTTCTCTTTCGCGCTCTCTCTCACTCTCTTTCTCTCTCTGTGTCCCTCTCTCTACCCCTTTCTTTCACTCATCCTTCAAAGCGCACATCAACCTTCTCAGCCATTTATCATCATTTAGCGCCAAGGGTGGCGGAGAGGTAATAATATTTCAGAGAGCCGCTGTTTTGAAATCCGCGAGACCCGCTTAGTCAACTGCTTCCAGTATCAGCCTGAAGGACCTTGACTGGGTGAATGACAGTGCAAGGATCGTTCTCCCTCGCTCTCTCTGTGGGTCTATATTTCTCTCCCCCTGAAGGCAGCATTCTGTCACCGGACAGCTGTAGCTGACAGGGAGAAACAATGGTTTATGCTGACACACGAGTTAAGATGGCTACCTCATCGAACTCACCGCCCAATGATGTAATATATTGGCCTGGACCATTCGCCCCAGTCCATGCCCTTGCAGAGGAATGAGCTCTGATACGAAACTTAAATAACAGGAGCACAGCTGAAGGGATAGTAAAACAAGTTCAAAAACCCATGTCGGCAATTGTGTGGGTGAGAACCAGAGGCTACTATCAAGCATTTTGATTTTTTTTCCCCAGAAATATCAAAAATGCCGCAACAATCTAAATTTACAGAAAGCAGTATCTCTGAACCCGTTTTTCTCAGAACTTTCAATGTATAGGTAAGTAAACTCTGGTCCTTGCCCACTCCGTTATAGAGGCAAATGAAATTTGTAAATCGTTTCATCTTAAGTTAAGCAAATTATTTAGACAGCTTTCGCATAAAAACATGTTGAACTCTGAACTCAACTCATCTGTTTTCGTTTTTTTTTTTTGTTTTTTTGTAAAATGAAGTAATTTTGTAGTTTACGTAATGTTCAGCCACTTGCAGCCCCAGTCTCCCATAAAAAGACATTTCTACTATAAATGGGATTTAAACACGTCAAAATCAATGATAAATAAATATCATGGAATACCAAACACACAGTAGCCCTAATCAGCGGACGTATCACCCAACCAATCATGATACAAAGGAATTCTTCATCTCATTCAGTGTAAACCAGCTAGACATCTAGCGCTGCGCATTGGGTGTTACTTTGCACGGCAGAGAGGACAACGGTGCCCCATTACAGCTGCAACCCCGTGACCTCTGTGCTTCGAGGAAATTTCCAGAAGGACAGTGCCACACAGAAGATCAAGTGCATGTATTACAGTATCTTCTCAGACATTCCCTGTAAAGAGCATTTCCCAGAAAAGCTTTTTTGATGCCAAGTGTCACACCCTGCACTTTTAATTTTTCAATATCTGATCCGTCCATTATTGTATCTGGCAGGACACGGCCTCAGGTTCTCTGAAAGCAGTATGAAAGTGCCTAATGCCATTTTTTCTTTGTTAAGGCCATGAAATATTGATACAATAGGGCCGATACTCAGGCTGTAGACGCTTTGAATATCTCCAGTGCCCGTGTTCAGAACTGGATTAATATTTCACCTGGGCCACAGTGGCAAAACTCTCACGAAGAACCTTCTTCAAGGAATAGGAAAAGTCAGGCCAGCTGTGGGGGTCAACTGAATTCCCTGCGTCAGCACGATCCATGCTACGAGAAGTTACCGTTTATTCTGCGTGCTTGAAAATGTGGCAGCTTATAACCGACCGATCAAAACAGCAGCAAGCACAAGCACGCGAGCGTAATCCGCACGAGAAGCATAACAACATTCCCTTATCGCAATTTTCCCGCAAATCTTGCGAGAGAGGACACGCAGTAGCAGGTAATTTGCAAAGGAGGAGGTAACTGCAGGAGAAAACGTATCGAGCAAGCAAAATTTCAGCAGATTACAGACTCATCCCTTAAAACCCACCAGCTGAAGTCGTGGTTGTGCCCTTCTGGAGCTTTCTTGAGCCGCGCAGGTGGAATGAATTTCCGAGCGATGTAGCGGTACGGCAGTTACCTATGCTCTGCTGACCGCGAGGAAATTCTAAAAAGCCCAGGGACTCTATTAATGCAATCAACCTTTGGTCATTCTCACCATTCCAGCTCTGCTCAAAAGCAAACAAATAAGCACTCCAGGCACATTAGGCTCACTAGAGTGAGAGAAGCAGAACACATAAATGTAAGAGCAATTACACTGAGAAAAGTGTGCTGCACGCTGTGTGAAGGAGAGCATCCACCCTGTTCTGCCCATTAAGAAGCCATCACCAGGCAAACATTTTAAAGCCTGCATTTTGCATCAGGAACTTTTTTTTCCCTCGGACTGAAAGTTTTGTCATTACCTCGTACTTTTTGTCTTTCCTTTTGGTTTTTCGGTAGAAGGTGAGGGTTATTTCTTTTGCTATCCATTCGCTCGTTTCTCTTGATTTTGTGCTTTATTATCCATTGACAGTTTTCTATAGTTCTGTGTAGATTGGAGGAGTTTAGCTCCTTTGAGCTAATCTGTGGCGCTCAGCGTGAGGTGGAAACCGATGCCTCAGGCTCGGCAGGCCTAATTCACCGACGGGAACGTCGCCCGCTCTTCCGCCACCGAGCTTTATGGAATTAATTTCCTTCATTAAGTCCCCTGTCTTCGTAATGCATCTTCTTCATCTAAATGCACTTCTTAAAAGCACCTTCAGGTGTCGTTCCCTGCAAAATGGCTTTTATGAAATGAAATCAAGCCAACCGACCTTCCTCCTCCCCTCCTCTCCCCCCCCCCCCCACTCCCCACAGCCGTCCTGAACTTACAAACGGCCCCTCGCAAATCTAATCACTTCCTGAAGGCTAATTCTCATGCATAGAGCTCTGCTCGCTGACGCTCACGCCTCCACTGTCTGTACGAGTCAAGACTCAAAATGTTGGCATCAGGGGGAAAGAAAAAAAAAAACACAAAATGTACCACTTAAAAAAATACCCACGAATCCCGAATACGCCATTTGATAGGCATGGAAAAAAAATACCCAAGTGTCGTAATTAATACCTTTATCCAGGGATATTGCCACAAGTAATGTTGCGGGGGATGAAAAATATAGGAAAAAGAATGAGAAAGTAATTCAGAATCATTTCAAACCACTCATATCACGCAGGTGTAGATGGTATGAGCAGAGACCCTCGGTCGAAAGGAGAAGCAGCATCACAGCTGTAGGCTCGTGCCCTTGACGGAGGCCCAGATCATCAATAACACTGAAAGCACACGCAGCAGCGGAGGATCCACAATCAGGCTCTGATTGGAGACAGAGGAATGCAAATGCCTCAGCGGCACTCTCCTAACGACCTCTCTCTCAAACACCCCCGGCATCACGAGTCCTCCAGTACCGTTAACAATTAAAACCACCATCCTGGCAACCGCGGGCACTTGCTACAACCCCAAGGACACAGTCGCGTTAATCTCCCAACCGGAGCTCCTGGTGCTGAAGTGGAACGTAATGCTAAAATGTGTCGACAGAGAATTATTTCATCTCATACCCTAAGAGGATGGTGGTACCCACCTGAGAATACATGCTCCTTGAACTGTGAAAGCATAAGGGGTGAGGTTCTTGTGATACAACTTGTGCGACCTTAAAGACTTCACTAGAATGAACTGGAAGCAACCAGGGGTGCGTTTTCCAAAATCACAGATGCCAACTTACATAGTTGGGCCCATTGACTGTGAATGAACAAACTATGCAGGTTGCTAAATTAGTTAGCAACTAAGCTTTTGGGAAATGCACCCCAGCTTAGTAATGTTCTCCCTCCAACCAGGCAGGGTCTTAAGGGCTGTATCAGCGATATGACATCAACACTGTTGACAGTTGAATCACTTTCAAAACACAGAGCCGCTCGCCCCCCCCCCCTTCAGGAGCTTGGAACATGAACGCGTTTTTCTTAAAGTGAAACATTTGAGAAAAGCTGCTTTTACACCAGACGAAAAACGAATTTTTCGCGCGACAGATTACATTAGAAGTCAACGCAAATACGCGAATACACGCAAAACGTGTATCTTAGTGCGGCATTACAAAATGAGCATTAACAACGTCACTTAGATCACCACTTTTAGATAAACGTATGCGGTTATACAATCATCGACGAATTTCAACTCTGAGTACTAACCAGGGAAAAAAATGTTATTCCACGAAGACAAACTCTGGTTTGGTCAAACAGAATTAGCAAACTCACTATCTTGCCAGCTGAGAGTTAGCAAAGGTTGCTAACTCGCTCCAAAGAGGAAATATCAATCTCTCTACTGTTAGATTCATTCTGACCAGCATGATCTATGCAAGATAGCCTGAAAAAAACAATACACAGGCTTTCTTCAATTTTGCTTGGGATGACAATTTACAATTTACATCCAATCGAGTTAGCACCAGCTCTACTCACCTGTCCAGTAAAAACAAGGCGACTTGGGTGTAAAATTAAGACCATTCAACTCCCGGAATTCTCTCCAATGTTGGTATGCTTTCCCTATATTTATCCGGAACTTCGCATAGCTGCAATCGCGTTCCTTTTTCCTCGAAATGCACTCCTTCGAGCGTCTCTTTTTAGGTTTAACTTCAACCAGGCTTCATGAGTGCCACTGCTAGTTCATATCGTTGCTCAGTCCCACCCACTTGTCGTGAAAGAGCACAGAACTGGCACAGAAGACCTACCCTGCCCTCCAATTCGTTGGAACACTTTTGTTGATGTTTTGGGAGGCGGGTAGGTCACATCGAGTTTGTTTATCTTTTTCAGTGTCTACCTGGCTGTAGGTGGACTACAGAGACCGGATTTTTTCACCGCTCATTCATGAGCCGAGCAGCTAACAGTTTGTGAGAAAATATCTCCTGTATGTGACAAAGAATTTTTTGGCTCAGAACCGCTGATACAACCTTAAATAGTCTGGAATCTATTCATATCAAGTGCCGTTTGCTCCCAACGGTCACTGATTGATATCAGTCTGGCCTCAGTCCTATAGCCAGCGTTTAGCCCTTACGTCACTAATGAAGTGAATACATGAATATTCATCTTTTCTGCTCTTGGCTGATTGGATGACCTTTTGGTGAGAACCACTAATCTAATATGAGTTAGCTGGCCAGCAACATTTACTCTTGGAGTGGTTGTTAGGTTTTGAACGGGATGATGTTTGGCCATATCTGCATTTTGTTTATTTCAGTGAGATCCCCAGTTTAATAAAGACTAAATTAAATAATACTCAAATTACATAACATATTTCAGTGTAATTGGCATTAGCTACAGCTCAAAGGGCATGATTGCATCAGCTAGATTAAAGTGATACTCCACCCAAAAAACTATAATTTGTATCTCAATTTCTCACCATTAGATGCCTTGAATGGTCAAAGTTGTTCTTCACCTGGCGCAACTTTATGGCCACTGGAGAGTTTTGAAAAATGATCCAAATTCTTTTTTTGCTGGAAGCAAATGGGGTCACCCAGTAGCAATGGGAAAACTCCAAAAAAAGTCCGTTGACAAACTTTCAAACCATCGTACAACGCATTGTCCAATATAATCCAAGTCTGCTTTGTCCACTCGTATCCTCACAACTCGAGAAACGCGGTTATTTTTCGCTAAAAATAATAAAATACCACAGTTATGCTTTAAGCAATCTCGCACATTCAACGGAAGTCCCGCCTCCTGGCTTGTTGATTACCCAGCGACTCTGCTGCCACTCAGATGAATACTCGTATAAACACGAGCTGGGAGGTGGGACTTCCATTGAATGCAGAACTGTGGCATTTTATTTATTTTTAAGTCTGTCTAAAGGGGCGGGGCACCCTTGCGACTGTGAGCCAATCACAGATCTCGCATGGATGTTGTGCGAATATTTGAAGGTCACACGCTGGTCTACCGATTGAGGCCAGACATATAAGCAAGTGACTGTTGGGAGCGACCAAAGCTTGATATGGATGGATTCCAGGCAAGGGTCTTAAGGTTTACAAAAATATATAAATAAAATAGTTGGAGAGATCGAGGTCACAGTTTGTGAAGTTTGGGTGGAGGGGGCTTCAGCAGTGCGAGAAGTGGAGGTAAACAGATGCACAATCCAATCTTCATTTTGTGGGACCTGCTTGTGTAGTTCTGAACGAGCTGTTTAGACTACACACAAGGGCACAAAGCTAACATTTCTTCCCCCCATAAAGCACACTTATTTCCTGAAGAACGAATCCCAATAAGTAGATTAGTGCTCCCTCATTATCTTTTCAGTCAACACAGCAGTTTTTAAGGTGCAAGTGCTCCATAACCGGGAAAGTCGAGCAGCGCCTGGCCGCGCATCAAATCAAATTCTGTCCCATCACGGATGGTTCCTCTTTGTTATAGCCTGCAGAACTGAAAGAGAGCTGCCGTCGGGCCCTCCACTTATCTCTAGGAGCCACCGTCAGTGAAGCGACCAAGTGGATTTCAGCATTTAACTAAACAGCAGCAGGCTGGTGGCGTTGGCAAAGTAAAAGGCCAAGGGCTGGTCTGGTGGGCAGATCTCAAGTCTGTCTCCCAAGGTTATTCTACTACTATCAGTCAGCCGCAGGAGCCAGCAAACCCTGATCTGAGGACAAACCTGGCGCGCATGTACAGCGGCCTCTTTAGCTATAGAATCAGTCCACAACTCAAACGGCCTGCTGCCCTTGAATGACAGGAGCTGGAGGCCAGGAGGGGCAGTTTGTACTGCCAGCTCAAATCCCCGAGGCCTGGGGGCCAACTCTCTCATAAAAACCACTGCTCAACGAGGCATCCTGGCCGATGAGGCGAAATTCTGAGCGAGAGAAAAATTGGCCCCGCTCCGAAATTTACATTTTGTCACTGCTACTGATTATAGGCCATCAATCCTTTTCAATGAGACAATGTCCTTAAAGTCATTTAAGTGCCAACATAATTATTTGATTCGCTCACTGTGCTCCGCGCATCATATTCCCGCCAATGAAAAACCATCTGAAGTCAAAATTTCACGCATCACAAAAGCAGAAAATCAATATTTTCAACTGGGCAGAGAGACAGGCATCAGATGTGAATTACTTGCAGGTCAAGCTCGTCCAAATTCATTTCCTCATCTTGAACAATGGAGTCTCTTCTGCTAATTACACAACAGGAACCCGGTTTAAGAGGAGGGGGAGGGCTGAGAAAAATAGAACATAAAAAGAACATAACAAAACCATTTTTGTTAACGCACTGTATCCCTCATAAATTTTGGAACGTAAAACGATAACAAAAAATGGAATTGGTGTCCAATTACAATGGTTGCTCAAGTAACAGCACCACCAAAAAAAAGCTTCTTTTGGCTCTGCTGGTCTTCAATTTTCAAATTCAGAATTTGTAAAACCATGGCTCAGATAAAGAAAATTATTTGTATATTTCCCTTTTTATGCTGAGAAAGAATTCTTTGTTTTCCTTCATTTTTACAGGGCCAAATTGCACTGTGCTGAGAACTTACAGGATAAAAAAGAAAATTCATAATTCTTTTCTGCCACTTAAAAAAAAAAAATAATAATAATAATAAGTTTTCAAGAGGGTAGGGTCAGATTTCCAAGCAAAAAGGGCAATTTTTGGCCAAGGTAGAATAATGATTTTGTAGCATTATGGCTGTTTTCAGGGTGTTCCCTCCCCTTAACAGGACTTCAACCTTCTGCTACAAAGACACACACACAAACATACATGTGCGGCTCCTGCAGCAGCATTCAGATTCAGTCTTTTACAGCAGGAAACAGCACTCACTGTGGAGTTTTAAAGTGAGGGAGCAGCCATTTTAGACATCATTCAGCGCCAGTCTATATATCTTTATGCATCTTAAAAATAGAAATTCCAGTCTCAAGAGGATTACCTGCTGGAGCCACATATTACAGAAAATACAGCGTGAACCAATTTATCAACAGAGGCGAGTCGTGACTTTCTTTATAAGTTGAGGTTTGATAAAGCAGGCATATCTAGGCCTTTCTGTCTTTCATGTGAGTCTGCTCGTGTCTCAGCTTATCTCCCTGGTGTTTAACCTCAGTCCAAATGAACCGCTAACGCTTTCTCCGAGAACAGCCGAAGTCACTGTTCTGTGCAGAGACGAGACTGTGAGTGTCGCCCAGAGCTCAAATGTGAACAAAGACCAGCGGCACTCAGCACAGGAACAGAAGTTCAGTGCTGAACTAAGCAGCGAGCTGGCGGTGCTGTGGATGCTGTCAGAAAGTTCTGCTCGTGGACCCACAGAAATGCATGACACATGAGAATTTGTGTGAATATATACGATGTCCACAGATGCCGAAAACTGATTGGCTAAAGAAATTTTAAAAAAATTAATAATAATTTGCAATGATTCAAGGCTTAGTCATAGTCCATTTTAATCTTAAAAAAGACTTGGTAATATCACAGCACAAAAAAGTCTATGTGTTCGGGGATGAGGGTTGTGAGGCTTCACAGAAATAGTATGCAGCATTTCACAAAATGCACTTATATGCACATGTGGACACAACCGTTCGCTCCAGGTCATTCCATGCCTAAATGCTCCATAAAATATATTGGGCGTCGCAGGGCCCAAAAAGGGGGGCGTGGCCCAATTTTAAAACCTTGATAACTTGAAACCTGTTCACCAGAGACCTTAAATTTCAGATTTCTTCATTAAATACCAAATACAATTTTTGGTGATTTTTTTCAGCAAAATCTGCGGAGGGTTGGTATATATTTTCCCAAAATTCTCGGTGATTTGGCATGGAATGACCCTCCATGCATTTCCTTTAATGAAGGAGGCGGGAAGGAAACGGTGGTGCATCACTGCTCGCTCTACAGCACGTCAAGCAGCTTCCTGCTGAATCTCTGGAGCACCTCACGGGCATGAGCTGGGCAGAGGTGCAGGAATGCAGCACAGTCCCCCACAGTGTGTTAACACTCAACCGCCCATCACACAACACAACGCTGTAGCCATAGCAACTGAGGGATGAAAACTTGCTCATGCAGTCAATCATCACGTGCGCAAACCAATCAATGTGTGTGTACATTGATATTGGAATAAAAAGCCATTTTTGCTGTGAAAACAGAACGTTCTGCACACGCCACATCATCACTGATCAATCGACAGCGTGTTACCCTCAGCCGAATATTATTCCAAGAGTCCCTATTCTTCATGAGGCTTATTCATCTGAGAAGACGACAGCAGTAGGCCTGATCTCCAGCTATATGCTCAGTGCCATTTCACAACCTGAGGCTTCGATTGAACATCATGCCGCTTGTGCCCTCTAGTGCCCCACTAAAGCACCGTATCTCCAGCTCACGCCAGCCCTGTCACAGAGCATGAGTCCCATCCGCACACGCCCACAGCAGCCACATTTATTTAACCCCCTTATTACCGTTAGTACAGACTCTTAGTCTCCAGGAAGGAATCGTCAAAGTCCCTCTGTTTTGGCAAAAGATACAACAGTGACAGAACACCAAAAGGCAGGTATTAATTGAGACTAAAATTCAAACCCTTAATTCAATATGATTCTGAAATATTGAGTACAGGAGAAAAAAAAAATTAAGACAGAAACAAAATTAACAAGGCACAAATTTGATTTTACAGTGATTCAGATCTAACAATAATCTTGCGTTCATCATTATAGATGCAAGTCATAGATATGCCAACACCTCAAAACAGATTTTATGGTAACATTCAATGGTTTACATATTAGCGGCGCCCATTGAGAAAGCACAAAGAAAAAGGAATGTCAGATTGGAAACAGACCAGCACTTACCAGACCGTAGACTACACTGCGTTTACGAGCACTGGCAAGTACCAATCATTCCACTGATCGGCGTTTTTTAAAAGGTCGTTTGAAATGACACAGCTCAGGGGAAATGGCCGGCTTTACTGCAGCTCCAGCCGCTAAAAGGAGACAAACCACTGCTGGTAAGCATTTTCGTCTCACTAAATGGGAGCTCAACTACTTTGCCTTTTGAAAAGATGATGGGACAGGGTCTATTTCATTTGTCTGAAAGCAAGAGCAAATCAAAGCGCTAAAAGGCACAGTGCCTCCAAAATGCGAAGATTTATCAATCCCCCAGTACCAGGAAGAATCTCCATAGATTCTGTGGTTTTAGAAAAGAAGCCTTTGGCTTCAGGGTAATGTCCAAACCTTATTCTTACGAACATCAAAGCAAGCACAAAGATATAAGTAGGCAACTTATAATCTGCTTACAACAGGTAATCAGCATTTCAGGGTTACTTTTGCCACAACCTTGTTTGATTAGAACATAATTCGCTTTAGATGACCTGATCTGATCTGAACTGCGCACTTTTTTCTGAATTGATTATTTTTTATTTTTATTATACGGTACATATATATATATAAAAGAGTTTGATCTTTACCAAAATTTAATCCATTCCTCATTAACAGAGTATTTACCCCCACACATTTGACACCCATCCTAACTTTTTTGAGATATCCAGTTAACTGAGGAACGTAAAAACTAACAAAGTCACAATAAACAAATGATAGTGAAAACATACTATAGGAATAATTATGACAAAACGGCCTTAAAGTTTCAGAACACCTTTATTCAACAACTGCTCTGTCGGGAAAGCCATCTTAACCAGAGAGCTCGTTTCTGGCAGGTTATACATACGCCATTATGAACTGAAACTTGAGAATTGAGTGTTATCAGAATGCTAAAAAACACAATTCACTTCATGCTAAAAACACATTTCAAGAAAGATAAGCAATCCGAAAGATTCATCCTCATGGAGAACAAAATAATGTCTGCAAAGCAGAGGAAATATAAGGTAATCTTTGGCTCATGAGCGGTAACCCTTCCATTCCATCCCATACTCTCCAGAGATGGGCCTAAAACTACAGCAGACTCAACTCGAAGGAATTCAGTGTCGTGAAAGAATTAAAAATTTTGAACACCACTTTCAAAAACTAATAGTGGTATTACTAAATTTTCTGACGAAAGACTGAACAATGAAATGAAAATGCGCAGCATTTGAGTTGTGTTTAATCTAAAGAATATCATTTTGAGCTCTACGCACGATAAGCTTCTGACCCCAGCAACACTGCCTGGGTTCTGCATTTAACTGGCACAGGGGAAATTCCGAGAACCAGGCTGAACAAAGACATGGAGGCACAGACACTTCGGAGCCAGAGGGGGACTGATTTGGCTGGTGACATATTCCAAAAACAAAAATACATGAGCTCATTAACAGGCCACACATCTCCAAAGGAAACACCAGAGCACACATTTCACAATACACTGAAAATTTTTTTGCGCGCCCTCATTTTCGACGCAATAAATCTCAAAATATTTTAAACGGAGGCAGAAAATATGATATGACACCCCAGCCACACCCCCCACTCAGTTCAGCGAGGACTGCCGCAGTATAATAACCGCAATTATTCACTATTAGCTCCATACGGATTCTCAGCTGGAATGACTGGCTAATCATTGAGCTTTGTAAATGAGGGAACTTTCTACACTGGCCTGAATTCTGAGGGGGACGCGGAGGGCGCAGGGGTTGGGTAGAGATAGCTGTCCCTCGTGAACCGACTATGGATCCTGGCTTTGAGGAATGTAATTAAAGATAGTCCTTATCAAGGAAGTGATGGATGAAGCTGTTGCAGCTCACAGGGATGGTCCCGGTCTATGCTAACCTGAGGGGGATGTCCAGTTTTGTTTAGAAAGCCTTGAGAGAATGAATTAATCAGGGAGTACATTTTATAATATTTGTGTTTGGAAAAAATTTCTTTTTTTGGATTCTATATGGTGCTCATAATTTGGGTTCAGGGTCACCAAGTTCTCTGGCAGAGAACGGGCTGCTGGTCACACGAGCGCATGCAGACATGCATGAGCACACATACACGTTAACATTCAGCCACCAACATAGGCACGCGCGCACACCACAAGCATGAACAAATCAGGGCTTAAGAGTAAGCCTGGACTCCATGAGATCAATCAAAGTAATCATGACCCTTGAACTCTGTGGAGGCCTTTTACAGAGTATTTACAAACGCACAGTGAACGGAGACAGACGAGTCGGCCTTTTTGCTTTTGTTGAAATATTATTAAAAAACAGGTGGCGCATAGAGTGCAAGGGGCTGAAAGGTCACTTCAAAATTGATGAGAAACAAATCCTTTGGGGGGAAAAAAAACAAGCCATTTATTAGGGCCGTCCCTGCCTAAAACAAATCATGGACGACCAACAGTGGGTCATTTTTTCCTGATTGGTAAAACATGCTTTACTTCCTAAGCAGCTTCCTCTGCTTGTTGCCCTGAAGATTCTGCCATTTGCTCCTGTGAAGTTGAGGTGTGATTATAAAACAGGCTGATGCTTTTATCTGACCAAACCACAACACACTCTAATGCCTGGGCAAACCTGCTTGGTTTCAATGGGTTTTAAATCCCTTTCACAAAAATATCTGTATCTCGTAAGATAGAACAATGTAGAAATCTAAAATTTTCCATGGCCTCCGATAATGTCTCTCGAATGGACGCAAAATATAAGCAATATAAAATAAAGAATAGGCCTAGTTCAAAAAGTAATTTTTATATTCATTGAGGCAATTACTGTAATTGGTGATGGTATAATTTGTTGAGTAAAGCGCTTAAATAAAGCAGCTGACATTACAGATCATTCCAACAGCCCTCCTAACCGATGCTTTGTTTTTCAACATTAATTGAAGCAGCAATACAAGTTAAACCAGTAGGAGTATGGTAAAAGTCAAACAAAATAAGAGATTATTAAGATTAAAATGACTTTTAAAAAATTGCAAACGAAATGAATAGGGTAAAACCAAAACTTCTAAATTGCAATGCTGAGTGAACAAGAATAGCCCTCTATCATAAAAACGCGTAAAACTGTGACAAACTCTGAGACGGCCACTTATTGGTTCTAAGTGCCATTGCATAATAAAAAAATTAAAAAATTACTTGCGCTGAAAATTATGCCTGGTAAATGTTCCGCGACGTGACGTTTTGTGTGACGGAATCGCGTTCTGCTAATAAATTAAATACGCAAAACTTCTAAGCTTTATTTGGCTCAAAATTTTTCTAATGGATTTGACTCGTAAGAGCCTTCAGTGGCAAGAGCATCAGCTGCCTTTTCCTTGTTTTCCCTGAGATAGCGGCAGACTTCAGCTCCGAGTTAGTGTTAAACCTGAAGTTGCTGTGAGAGACTGGTCGCGATGTAAGGAAAATGCACCTTTAAATACACTTTCAAATTAAGTAGCTCATAAATAACTCTGCACATGTCAAATAGACGTAACAACTCAATCTTAAATGTTCTCCTGAAAACCACATGAAACGTTTAAGTGCAGAAAGACGACAATGCATGCTGATTCATTGTTTTCAAGAGGTAGGTCATGTTCATTGTTGAACTCAGGTAAGCAAAACATTGCTTGAAAAGTCCGCATTCAAGTTAAAGTATTCCTACATCACCAATATTAACTGTAGGGATAATTTTATGCTACAATTAAAATGTGCATTTGCATGCTAAATGAAGGATACAATGTAGGCGTGAAAGGGGCTATGACACCTTAGTTTTACATTTTTGTAAACGTTTATACAGAAATTATTGCTTTCATTAGTTTTGCAAAATTATTCACCATGTTAATATTACTTTAATTGTATAATTTAAAGAGAATAAGGGCCAAGTTAAGAGTGAAGGATTGTGGATGCCATACCCGCAGCCTCCAGAATAGAGTATTCTATGGGCTTGAATTATTTGTGATTGCTCAACCAAAACAAATCTTGGTCGACCAACAGCCCACACATCAAACAATCAAGTAGTCGACTAAATGGCGTCAGCTTGACTACTTATGACATTAAATGTGCTTTTGCAACCGTCATAGACTCCAAAACAACGCAGATGAAATCTATAGCAGGTTCTCTGCCACCACAGGACAGTAAAAACAGGCTCACATGGCAGTCATATTTCCCCCATGCAGAGTAAACAACATAGTATTCAGCACAAAATAAAAACGCATCAATAGTTTCTGTTTGTCGAACGACGCCACCAAACTGGCTTAGCTTTCTGAGGTTTGGCAGGGTTTGAAGGGAGGAGCACGTTTGGCCTGTCATAAAGCGTGCGGTTGTGTGCCGAGGCTGTGAGCTGTTGGCACTGCACAGCTGTCTGAAGCTCCAGCACGCCTCCTAATCAGTGCTAATTGGCACCTCTGTTGACAAGCAGGAGTCTGTACAGACCACAAATGATCAGCCCCCTTCCGGCCCCACAGGTGCGTGTCCCCTCGGGCAGGATAAGGGGGCTTGGCAAATACAGACCCATGTGGCTTCCTTTGTAGTCTACCTTTGTGTGTCTGTGTGTGCGCACGCTTGTGAGAGTGTTGAGCATGTGTGTGCGCGTGTGTGTGTAAACGTGTGTGTACATGGATAATCGTGTGTGTGTGTGTGTGTGTGTGTGCTGTGTATGAGTGTATGTATGTATGTATGCGTGCGCGTTTCTGTGTTTGCGTGCGTTTAGTAAATGAGTATGCGCGCATTCGCGTGCGTTGTGTGAGTCTGTGAGTGTACGTACGTGTGTGTAAACGCATCACTGTTTTTATGTATTCTGACTGCATTCGTCGAAGTTGCAGGTTTCCGTGATCTTGCAAGTCCCCGTCAATTTTCTTAGATGTGTGTGCGTGCGCACACGGCAGGATGAATGGATCACCATCACCTTTTGGAAAGAAAAAATTACAGCCTCCTCTAAAGAAATAATAAATTAGTGAAACGTTTCGCCCATAACACATCAGCAAGGGCGTTCGGATCTTGAAAATAAAAATCAGTGAATTATAGACCTATCAAAAAAAAAAAAAGAAACTTAAAAAAAGGACCTTTTGAAGGGACTCGTCATGATGAACAGAGTGCGAAACATCTCTGCGGAATCAGAGTCAGATAAACAAACATAACTCTTTCAAACGATCCTCCCACCACGTCCAAGACAGAAATAGAACACTGTGTTCAGCTGGGAAGAGGAAAACAGAGAACAGCCCTTCACTTGCCTTACCATTGAGATTCATACTGCCGTCCTTCACCATTAAAGAGCTATTTGGCCTGTCGGAGAACAGTCCAAACCACTCAAAGACAGCACATTCGGACAGGCACGTAACGAGCTTAGATCACTGGGTCTGCCCACACTTTATTTAACAATTTCACAATCTATCCACCTACAGCAATATCACCCCTAAAAGTCCAATTATTTTCCCATTTGAAGGGGAAATGGTACTTCAAACAAGCCCTGGCAGACCCAAACAGGGAACCAAATCCTGAAATCAATCACAATCAAATCAAAAGGGAGTAAGGGCACAGTTAGACGGGCAAATATTTGGCTTGGCACTAGCAAGAAGTCCTGATATCTCAGTAGTAGAGGGAAGAGGCTATTATCGTGGCGCAAAGACACTGGCTTGGAGTTAGCAATGGCAGCCAAGACCAAGATACACCCCAGGCAGTGGATTTTCTGAATGAAGAAGATCAGCAGCCACAGATGACGACCAGCGTAGGAGCCACCAAGCATCGTAGCTGCAGCGTCTCATCTCCTGCCAAACCTCAGTGCGCCCATCATGATCCACGAACTAAAGGCATAAAGCCTAGAACTCAACAAGCCTGAGAAACCCTGAAAATACCTGACGAACACAATGCATGATCCCCCTCTGGTTCGATTCCCTGCTTTTAATGCTTGCCCAAACTCATGTTTCGAGTCAAAACTGATTGCTACTGAAACAAGCTTTGCTTATCTTTCATTAAGTGCATCCAGTCATCACCGACAGCAGAGATATCAGGGTGAGTCTTCACAGAGAGTAAGTTAAAGTTCTATTTTTTTTTTCTCTTTATTGATGCTCTGCGAGTCTCTAAGACTGAAAAGCGTGTCGCAGTGAAAACATTTCCGAAAACATATTCATAATTTCCATTTAAGATTGAATGTATGGTTCCTTGGATTAATTCCTGAGATATTCCTGAGATTAATTCAATTGGATATGGCCTGCCAGGCATGTATGCCAGGCATATCTCAGAAGATATATGAAACAAGAAGTACAAGTGTGCTTTTGTGAATGAAGTTTAAGCACTGGACGTGATCCAGGACCTACACGCACGTGTGTGTGTGTGTGTACGTGTGCACGTGTGCGCGTGTGCGTGTGCGTGCGTGTGCGTGCGTGTGTGTGATATAGGACCTCCCCACCGCCTGGTGGTGGTCCCACAGAGTATGGCCTCTTTTCATAAAGGGCCCGCAGGCCAAGCAGACCCAGATGGTCCACAACACGCTCCCTCGCAGTACGTAACAGTATCCACACAGAGAAAAAATCCTCAATAAGCACTCAACACAAAATGGCCTCCTATCAATTCGCTGTCACAATTGGAAACATCAGCAGGGAAAGAGAGGCACAGCCGTTGTCTGAGAGCACCTAACCTGACATAGTAAAACAAAAGCCTGGGAGAGAATTTCAGCAGCAAATGTTTATTACCACCACATATGGAAACTTTTTGAGTTTAAAAGGAAGACAAGATAATGAAAAGAATTTGAGGGACATTGTAAAAGAACAATACATCCTCGCAAAAATTAGCATCCAGCCAAAACTACGCTATAACAGAGATTTTGACAGGGTTATGGTCATAAAGAATTCCAAACCTTCACAAACAACACAGTTTCAGGTAAAGAGAGAGGAGATCAATTGTCATTGGCGAACGGAAAACGGAGATGACAGATTTCTCATTTCAACTGAGCTGAAGAAACTTTGTACCAGACAGACATTGATTAAAGCAGCCACCTGTGAAGGGGAGAGAGGCCTCATCTACCCAGTGGATAAATCAGAAAGCGACAATCATTCGGCAAATTGATCCAATAGGTCAAAGGGGAAAAGCAGTGCACTATGGGTTATGAAATGCCTGTAGCATCCACTGCACCCAGACCAAGAGATTCTCCAGAGAGGTTTTCCAGGTTCGTAGCAGAAGGTCCTTCAAGGTCCTGGAGGTAGAGCCTGAACATACATCTCATTCAATGACTATATGCAGAATTCTGAAAACACTTAGAGATAAAACACAATATTTATTTAAGAATGTAACCATGCCTTGCACAGGCTTTTTTTAACGTCACATACATCACAGGCTTCATTCTATCCCCTCTCCTCCCCCTTCGACCACTGTATTTATTGGGTGGCTACCAGTACAACATACACTGAACAATTATTCATGTTCCTCCCCAGGGTAGGTACAAGTAATGGAGGGAGGGGAGGGGGTGGTGTTTGGGAAAAGGCACAGGAGTCCCCCTTCCCACAACCAGCATTGCAAAGCGCCTTAAAGCACTACATTGAAGGGTACGCTCCCAAATCAGTCGTGGCAATGGCAGAATTCAGGAGCACTTTTAATGGGGAAAATCCGGAACGCTGATTCGCTTTTCTCTAGTTGGCCCCCATTAGCAGCTCCTCAAACCAATTAACACCTTAGAAGCCATTCAGGCCTGTTGCCAGATGTTTGTGTTAGCAATTACGGAGAGGAAGCCAACCACTTCAGACAGGACGCTTTAAGTTCCCCCCCACAAAGTACGGCTACAGCAAGAAAGCATACATCTTTGGAATGGAATAACATTTTTTTTTTTCAGTTAAATTTCAAAGTTAACACCATTAGTCTATTTTTTCAAATATATTTGAAAGGTTGAAAACCGACCAAAATTGACCGGCTGTTCAAAAATGGACAACGTTTCAGCAAAATATTTCAGCAAAATGTGTCATTCCGCTGAATTTCAGTCCAAACGAACGAGGGCTTTGTAAGAGCTGCTCAGTGATTGAACCTTGCCCAGTTGAAAGGTCTCATTGGAAATAACAAGTCCAGATATTCGCTCCAGAACATCGGCACCAACGGCTTGGGTCAGATCTCGAAAACGAGGTTCTCAGTGCCGTGCCCTGCAACGCAGAGGTGTTGTGCAGTACTGCTAGCAAGGAAATAGTGCTCATTAGCCCGAAGCATTGAATGAAGCCTTTTCTTCTCCAAACATGAAAAATACCAAAGGACACGAAACAGTCAAAGACAAAACCCCTCTCAGGCACGCACTCACTTCAAAAGTGTTGCTGCCGCATAACAACAAGGTAAAGCTCTGAATAAGTTCCACTTGACAACACTAATCGGTTTTATTGAGCCGCAGAATTTCTGAGAGCAAATTAAGTTTGACTGAAATTACAACTAACCTTCTCCGTTTGCCATGACCTTAGCCTACTGGAGTGAAACAGGACTCACAGAGGGATAGTGACTGTAGGCGATGGGCCACAACAGACACTTAGATGTGAGTGATGAAAGGAGTTTAACTCTGGCCTTCAGAAGAAAAGGATAAAAGGGATTCAAAGTTGCAGGCGAGGATGAGACATACATCGTCATGAATGGGATGCAAGTTTCGGTGCCGAACCCTGCTGAATTTCACAAAATAAAAAGGCATTTTTCCTGGATTCCATCTTACTACAGCACGTCTGCAATTGTACTCGCCTGCCGGAATTCGTCTCAAGTCTAGCAATGCTCTACTGCATTATGTTTAGAAGAAGAATATTGATTGTCTAATGAACACATTTAGTAAACTAAATCTATTATCAAACGTGCAATTTGGGCCATTCATTACTAGCCATGTATTATTCATATTGACGGATTCAAGGTTGCATCTCTGCAAGTTTGGAGAGAATACAGCTCATGCTGTGGGGAGCGCATTCATGCGTAGTGGGATGAGAGGAGGGTGGAGGAGATGAGTGCATTAGAGAAATTCAGTAAGATGTGCAGCCCGAACAGGAACTGCCCGCACAGTGTAGTTGTAAATGGTGACCAGCCAACGAGCAGTCCAACATAAGAAACAGAGGAAAAGCATGACAAGGTTCCTGAAATTAAATATACTGAACGTTCCGTTTATTGATTTTTCTGGCCTTCTGAGACCTTTTCAGTGTCCTTGAACACCCTGGTGCCACGCTGACCTAAATGTTAAAAATATGTGCCTTTAACAGGGTACGCAGTGTGCCGGCACAAGCCAAACCTAAAAGGTGAGGCGTTAAACAAGACACCACTCAGGCAACTGGTGACTCATGCCAGTGGTGCAGTTTTAAAGATGTGAAACATACACCTTCAGAAAATAACTAGCCGCCAAGTAGCCAGCCACCCTTGTCCTAGATGCAAATGGGTAATGACCTCGTACGTAGCCTCGTTTTCATGACACAATACCCAAACGCTTTGGAGTAATTTCTAATTCTCAACAGACGAGTGATCGACAGATCGATCAATAGATAGATAGATAGATAGATAGACAGACAGACCTAGATTCTATAGTAGACCAAATAGACCTGGACTCTAGCTACTTTTGTACTTTACAAGTAGCCTGAGTGATAATTCAACATCTTCTACTCCTCGATAAGCGAAGCTTCGGAAGGAATGTGGTGATGAGACTTGAGCGTCGCTCACTAATCAATCAATCAATCAATCAATCAATTTGCAATAAGCACGACCACACCAGGTGGTAAGATAAATATGATCTTCACATGGATGACCGGTCCCAAATTCACAAACGGCTAATCCTGGATTTAACAATAGTGTCACATTTGACACAGTTATGAGGAGGAAGAAATCACTACTGAGATCAGTTGGTTGCGTCAGCTGAATCAGCTGGACACAAAAAAAAAAAAAAAAAACATGGCAGGCGTTTCACTCTCCAAACCCTGGATTTTGTGTGTCTGCACTGACCTAAATGAGCACATGCCGTTGGAGTGACCTGCTCTTCCATAGCCGGAGTGTGGGAACAAAACTGCGGCCTAGCAGGAAAACCTCAAATAACTGCAGGTCCCGGCATGACAACTAACTCCTAATTATAAATGTTACAAATCATCCAACTACAAAAATATTTTTTTAATAAATTTTTCTGGAACGCTTGGCTCAAAGGAGTGACTTTGAAAGTGTATGTAAGGCCAGACAGTGCTGCAACCAGAGACCTCGCCATCTGGCACAGAGAGAGCGGGACAGGCTGGGAGAGATGAGAACAGCCTTTCACTGCTCTCGCTGGTGTGCATTTGCCGAGGGCCTCCCCAACAGAAAAGGGAACGAATTTAAAGGCAAAAATGGTGCTCAGAAACAGGGACTGACAAGTTGATGTCCAGGGAGAAATTCCAAGAGTATTGAAAACAGGCCAACTATTTTTTTTACTCGTTTCTCTTTTTGCCAAAAAGACATAAGTTAACGATAGCTTACTTTAGGATTGGACCAGTAATTCAAATAATGCAGGGCATGATGAGCCATTTTTAAGGAAAAGAGAAATATAGAAATATAGCGGGCCATAATTCAGAGAAAGCCATTAGTACCAAGAAGCATCAGTCACATGCCTGTGAGGTGATTCAGAGCTGTGCAACAACCCCAGTCCATGTTTTAATAAATTATAGGACTTAAGGTGTTTAAAATGATTTAAAATGTAGTGCTGCACAATTTGCCCGGCCGTGGACTCGCACCAATCTTTCACCAAACATTTTTATAGTCCCAGGCATGAATAGTTCAAACATCCTGTGGAATTAAATCAGAACACTTAATAGATCCGTCCCACTAAATTTGCTCAATTGGGTCCCAATGTGTGCAGTTTAAATTATAAATGGACCACTGACACAGAGACAGGAGTGGATAAAACGAGTTTGCTTGGGAGAAATTTCTGATTATTCAATGGGATAATGTCACTCAACTCCCCCCCTGCAAAGACACGCATAGAAACTCACACGGAAACATATACACAAATGCAGCCGATAAGTTTCTTTGAGGTAAATACAACCGTGAACAAGAGTGGCTGGGCTGCTGGTAGCATGGTACAAGTCAGTCCATTACACAGTGAGGGGAGAGACACTGGAGAACTTTCCATGCAAGTATCTGGGTTAGATAAATGAAATCAATTTTAATCATGCTAAAGTGCGCTACGCGCCATAAAAAATTCATCGTTCCACACATGCCATGCCCTTTCCCACGCTTTGAAGGAAAATTCTCGAAGCCAGTTGATGATAACTAACGACTTCCTCTCACAGCGCTCAAATGCAGCCTGCATCAAAAGGCAACTCGAGACATTGGTTCATTTTTTGCCCCACCGCTTTTGTGCGATTCCACGAGAAAGCATATTTAACCGGGGCAACAGCAGCAGATATTTCACTGCAGAAAAAGCTGACACACTAACCTACAGCGCATCCATGAGCAATTAAAACATCTGCATACTTCGGCAGGGTCAGGCACCAGTACAGACTACTGACAGATCAGCGCACCAATGGGCATCTGGAGCGTCTTTGTTCTTGCCAAGCAAGCCTGACGTTTATTGGCCAGGACTGCAGAACCGCTGGGGCCAACAGGTCAGCGAGTTACTAATGGGGACCCCTGAATGGTGTGGTGGAGAGCTGAAAATCCCTAAAGGATGAGTGCATCTCCCTAATTGGGGGGCTTCGTGAATAAATGATGACTTATAGCCTATAAATGTGGATTTATGTGCCAATTAGGGGGTCCGGGACATCTACACAGATCTGCACAGAAGAGCAGAGTCCTCATTTGCTATGCACTGATGGCTTTGAGGTTTCGCTTTCTAACGAAGTGTAACACTCTCTGGGCTTCACGCTCACACACAACAGAACCATTCCTCTCTTCTTTGAGCTTAATCCCATGTAGAAGGAGCGCACAGCCTTCATTAAACAGGGTTCTTCATTGTTTCCATTCCCTCTCGACCATGAACAATACACTCTTCATTCCAACAGGAATAAGAAAATGAGCTTGTACAGCAATATTTGACAGTCGCAGTCCAAAAAAAAGCTATTGGAAATCTTCAGATACTGTAACTTTTCCCGAGACGCAAAATCCTCCAGTACAGAATTCAGTCCAACGCAAAACCCCCTTGGCTTTGATATGCAGTTACTCTGAATGAGAGAAACCCGCTAAATGCTAAAGTTCACTCGGTGGCACGGAGATCTGAAGAGCTCAGAAGATTGATGATATCATTCTCATCGATCGGAGTGTCAGCGGGTTCGGAGCCAGACTCAAATATTTGCACATGACGCCCTGGCATCATTTCAGCGATATTAAGCGAGCCATTTAGGCCACACTTACACGGTGCTGTAATCATGTTCTCACTCACTTCCTCCATCTGTCTCCATTAATCGCTGCCGGATTCGCTTCCTTTTGATAACTGGAGAAAACAGAGAGACGTGCTCACGCCGCAGCGCAGCAAAAGCTCAAATTAATTAACAGGCATGAACAAACGGCCCGAGAAATAGGAGCGTTCACAAAGCTGCCCCGCAGTTTTCCGGCCGCGGCGAATATTCGGGCCGTTTTTATGGCTGTAGAGGGGACGTAGGGCAGGCTGTGCGGTGAGAGGCCTGTTTGTGGCGAGATGATTCTGTAAGGTCTCATCAGGTGCGGGGAGGAGGGACGTGTCCGACACAAAAGGGCAAGAGAAGCCACATTATTAAAGCCGAACCGCAGCTGTGTCCTGCACTCCGCAGGGCCGACACAACAAAGGCCAACAGAGAAGGAGGGAGGGCTTCTCGCCTGATTCACAAGGCGTCCCAATGCCCCAAAGAAACACTCAGACATTGGACAGCATACAGCAGTTAGTAGAGACGGGGAGGAGAGAGGCACACACTCTTGTACAAACACATTTGTTCACGTTACAAACTATATGCAGGGTTTCTGTGTTCAAGCATATATGAGTCGCTTCTGTACGACGCTGTGCTGCGAATAAAGCAAATTGAAACTAGATTTAGTCAGGAAGCATGGCTTACAGGATACCCCCCGCAACAACAAGTAGTCGGGCAGTACCACAGTCAATAGACCTTCCAGCAAGATAAAAAATTTTCAAAATCGGATGAGTAGGTTATGAGATCTAGGTCCGGACGCACAGACGCACGCACATACAGCCAGACACACGCACAGACACACGCACGCACGCACACACGGATGGACGAAGCAAATCCAGTATACCCCCCTAAACTTTGTTGTGGGGGGTATAATTAGACTAAAATTTCAAAACAGAGAGAGGGGGAGAGATGGACCAAAAGACACTGAGACACAGGCTGTAAATTCAGGCCAGAGCATCATGAACTACAAAAAAGAGCAGACATCCAACGGACAGCATTTTCCCAGTATGCGGAGACGGGTGGAAAAGGCAGAGCGATCTCGGGACGAACCTGAAAGCTGGTAATGAATTAGTCCTGATACTCAGCAAACAGGAAATGACCTCACACAGACCTCAAACAGTGGCTAATGAATGTGAGTGAGATGCTCGGCTCGTCCGCCCTCTCGGAGTACCGAACTCCAGCGCTGCTCAGAATCTGCGGCTATGTGGTGAGCCAACAGCACCCCGCGGCCGGCAGCAGCTTCCACCCCGTTACTGCAGGCCGGTCACTGCTAAATGCACCGTCTCACTTCCCATTCTCTGCCACTGCTTAAAATAACACAACCGCAGACTGTTTGGCTGAGCAAAAAACCCCCTTGGGAATAATGGAACCATACTTACACATAAGGAATGGATACAACCCATAAACAGGTTGATGAGCACTAGGACAGGGCATGTATTGAAAGGGCTATAATTCCTGAACACTTGATATGGATGTAAAAACCCTCACATTCATGTTCAATTGTCATCTTTAATTTGAGGCCATTTATGTTCACACAGAGTGGGCTGAAAGAGTTACTGCCCTTAAAATTTTACTTCACGGTATGTACATACACTCATTAACAGTCAGCCCTTTTTTGACTCCTGTCCTCACACACACACACACACAAAATACAAACATGCACGAACATATTAACATGCATGCACACACAAACACAGATGCACAGATGCACAAACACAGACAAACAAATTTTCTTTCATGGAAAGTCATCCAAGTCAGTGTAGGAGTGAGAGCACACAGACTGTGGTGCCATTGTTATTCCGCGCTCTTCGTTACATAAAGGAGCGCTCGTAGATGAGCCCCGCTCAGCAGGAGAGGGGTCTCCAGGAAGTTCCTCCCATTCCAAAAACCAAGCCCCCTCCTAGGTTGTAAAGCCAGGGAATGCATCTCATCGCACCCCTGTGTTGAAATGTGATTCTCCCTCAGGCTGGACATGAAGACGCCCTGGCCGCCGGAGTGAGGGGTAGACCGAGTCTGGCTGAGTAACCCAAAGGCGATCACGAGCAGGGCAGGGGGGCCGTCCGTGCACATGATGCAAAGCCCCGTTCCAAAGGGTTTGCAAGTTCTCAGTTCATAAGGCTACCAACTTCATCACTGATAAGTGGGGCTTCACCATCGAAACCAAAAATTATCACAAGGCCTCAGACCGTTATCTCAGCATCCAAGAAAAGCAACTTTACATTCCCAGCCCAGCATACTCATAAACTTCCCCCAGCGGAATCCCCTCTACGCAGACACGTGTGTTCAAACTCACACAAATATACACAAGCACAAACAAGCCCACACACCTTTGGCTATGTGGCATTGTTATTGGAATAAAAAGTGAATTTAGAGACGGTATGAAATGGGTAAGTAAGTAACAGCAGCTTGTGGGCACAGAGGCGAACAGTGCCAGCTGAACTCCGCTCGGCATGAGCTTAGCTTTAACGCTACAACAGGCCTCACTGTTTCTTCCTCTCAGCTGCTCCTCTTAAAACATGTGTTCCATTAGCATAGTGCAGTCCAACACTCTTTCACTCATTACCAAGGGAGCAGAGGTCAAGGAGGAACACTTCATCTGTGAATAAAATGAGGTCTTCAAAAAACCACAGTTAGGACTACAAATCATTTGAATATTATCAATGCAAAGCAGTGGGTGTTCATAGGATTCTGCAGACCATCTGACAAAAGGAACAGTACAAAAAAAAATAAAAAATTAGACGTATTCTCTCAGGAGACGCGACAATATGGATGACCGTATTGTTTTGAGCTCTCAGCTGCGATGTGTGGGCGTGAGCACAAGGCCGCGATCAAAATGTGTGGCCGCTTCCTTGACGGCCAAAAAAAAAGAACAGCTTGTGTGAAGTCCAGTCATCTTACACTACATTTACAGCCAGTTAAAGAGTGCTATTAACAGGCGGGGATTTCCCATACTGCCGGCCGCGCTACCAAGAAACCACCACTTCCCTGCCGTGCACTGAGACTTCCACAGTTGACTTTAGTATTAGGAAGAGCCCCTTAAGGGCCTGCTGCATGACCATTCCCGCAAGTGGCCTACGCTGTTGATTCGGATGGCGTTACTCGCCTCAAATGTCGGCCTACAGGGGATTCAGTAGAAGCTTATTCTCAAAGTGCGCTTTAATTTGAACCTATAAACAGCAATGTATACACAACCTCTGGATCTAAAATGGACATCTTACCTTTCACACAGACCTACAAAGATAACAAGGAAAACATAAAAACAGCTTTATCCTCCGAAGAGACATGATTGCACAATAGTGTTCAGAAGCAGGCTGTGCAGAAATAATTTTGCAAGGCGAGCAAGCGGGAACCAAAGTAGGCCCATTAAGAGAAAATTCTCTCACAATATTGCAGACCATGTAACCCCAGCAACATAGCCGCAACATTGCAGCAATGCTGTGAGAATGCTTTGCGTTATCTAATAGGTGAGAGAAACAACATAGAAATATTGCAGGAAGGGACCGTGGGTCCCCCATCGTTCCAAGTCATTTTACAGATTACACTGCTCAGCGTTGAGCCGACCAAAAAAAAAAAACCCCTCTCCCACGCCAGTGAGGAGATATCTTTATGAAATCAAATTAAAACACCAAATTTCATTCTGCCTTGGCTGACAGGCCATTCATCAACACGCCGCCACTCTCCGTTCAGAGCAATGTTCTCTTTAATGTTCCCCGAGCAGCCCAGGCTTCCTAAAACAATAAAAAACAGACCTCGAGAAACACAATCAAATCATGTTTGCATCCCAGCTTTTCCAGACAAAGAGGGCTGTCGCCGGCTGCTTAAAATGGGCTCAGGGGGCCGGTCTAACTGGCGGTCTGATCGCCGCCTGACCGCATGGCATAAATGAGAAAGCAGGCGACGCAGCGTGAGGCGAGGCCTTCCAGTGGCGATGGGCCTAATGGATAGTTCGAGCGGACTTACGAGGGCATGATAAAGACGCACGAAATGACTTACCTGCGTGATCACAGCCACAGGAGCCAGACGCGGCCAGGGCCAGGACCGAGAAAAGAACAGAGAAAAACACACCTCAGTCACAACGGACACAAACAACAGCACTTGAATGTGAAAACTCGCACATAAACACACTAAAATAGTGGCAAAGCCACTTCGCCCCCTTGGCCAAAAACAAACTTGGCCTAGATTTTCATCCCATATACACGCATATAAAATATGAAAAGGATCCGTGAAAAACTGAAGGTGCTAAATTGCTGACAAGGCAAAAAGTTTACGGACGCACAACAGACCACCATGAAGGCATCTAACCGCAGCATAAGCCCGACTGGCCGAGAAGCCAAGCGGGCTAAAAAGCGGGCGCGACATGAATGCCCTCACACGCGATTCACAGAAATAACAGAGTAAAATTTAAACACAGACACAAATGACAAATTATACACACAACACTCACCCAGGCAAAAGAAGACAATACAATCGGACAAAACAGCACGAAAGCAGATCAATGTGCTGCACACACCGGACGACTCCAGGGAGATAAATATATATTTTTTGCAATAACCTGATACTGTGATAACAGTCTCAGTGAAATGAACTTCCAGTTTTCTGAGTGAAGGCGATACAGATCTGCTGAAGTATCTGACTCAGAAAAAACCGACAGACACGTCAAAGCAGACCTTCATACACTTCATACATACATTGATCATCGGTCGCCGCAAACAGCTGACCTTGAGTGACCTAGACCTTTGGCCAAATGACCCCCAAAACCAAATCAGTTCACCCACTCTCAGCACAAATTTAGCACACTTGATTTAGTCAAAATCTCTCCGCTCCTTCAGTAGATACTGTGCACACAAGATGTTTGATGGATTGACGGACAGACAGACGGACAGATAACTGGGAAACAATATTCCTCCCACCCTGTGAGTGAAGGAGGCATATTAGGAAAACAAAAAGACAGGTTTCCCATCACACTGTCAGCAGCTAGAATGCATTTTTAATTCCCCAAGCCACATTCCACTCAGAGGGCTGTACCACGCTTTCATTCTAGGAACGGTTTCTCCAGGAAACTGATCGCGCAAACGAAAAAATCGTTTAAGAAATTTTGAATAATTAGAATGCATTAGTGCACTTTTAAGTCTTTCAACTCCGGAGCACACACACACCTTGGGAAAATGGTGGCGCAAAGTGCTCACAGTCCACATATTAATAATCCAGCACCGCATGCGCAAAACCAAGAGGGACAGGTAATGTTGCGTGCCGGTAATCTATTGTATCAGTAATGTGTGAAGATCGCATCTCGTAATTTAATGCGTTTTAACTGACAAACATAGTGACTCAACAAAATTTGACCAATAAATAAATAAATAAATAAAAAACTCAGTGCAGCATTCGATGCCATTACTGAACAAGTGCGGGTCTCACTCGGGCTCCTTTCAGTTTTCACCTTGTGAATTTATAACCTATTGATGTTTATCTATTAATATTTAATGTAATAAAAGGCAAGAAGAGCTTTTAAACAGAGCATCCCGGGAGCTGATCTAAATGTAAAATGGTCAGCTCAGGAATTACAAAAGTTGAAATCACACACAAAAAAAGAAAACTGCGCAAATGAAAGCAGATAAGTGGCTATACCTCGAAATTTGATAAAACGATGCGATGGTTGCTGTGGTAACCGAGAGTGGCGGTGCATCTAATGAGGAAATAAACAAAGGAGGGGAGGGGAGGAGATACAGGCATCTGCGGAGAGGGTAAGTGCGAGGGTTCAGAGAGTCCGCATTTCTCGAGATTACACAAAGCGCACAACCCCTGAATCGGGGTTTCTCTAACACAGGTTCTGTCTACGCTGGTCTCACAATACTCGGGGGGGGGGGGGGGGGGGGTTGGTTTTGCGTCAGTAAACTGGGCACCCCTGTTAGACCCAGTGCGGAAAAAAACCCACATTTGCCTATCAATAATTCAAAGCAAACAAGTGGTTGATAAGCCTTTGAAATGTAACAGGGTGCGTGCGTTCAGGCAGAAGAGAGCGTGGCAGCTGGTGAAAGGGAGAGCGCGAGCGCCGAGCCCCGATCAATTAAAGACGCCCGTAATGAAGCCCCCCCCCCCCCCACCCGTCTCCCCTGACGAACGCGAGACGCAGCGGCAGATTGGCAATCCCCATAGCGACCGCGCTCGGCGCTCTTCCCGACGCCAGGGAACAAATGTGTTTCCAGGCAACCCCGGATCATCGTCTGTTGTGACAAAAGGGAGAGGAAGAAGAGGGGGGGGGAGATGCCTGTCAGACGAGGGATTCGAACCGCACTGTGATGGAACTGAGAATACAGATGAGAGAGGAGGAGGGAGGAGGGAGAGAGGAGAGGAGCGCAGCGCACACGGAGGGACTTTCACCGAAATCAGTCAGCACAACACACACACTCATGTCCAGGACCTCAGCTGCATCGGCCGTGTTGATATGAACCAATCAAATGCCTGGATCCGGTGGAGGGGTAGAAAGGAAAGGTTTGGGAAGAACAGTTCAAAGGCACCGTGCGCTTCCTCCGAATGAACCCCTTCACCACATCGGAAAACGCATACCCCACCCCTCTGCAAAACAGTGTGCAGTCACACAAGTGAACCAAAAGTGCAGACTCAAAAATACAGTTCTCCGTAAAACTCTACCAATAATATTCAACATGCCGTGTCGCAAAATCTCACAGGTCACGTAATTTGGTTAGAAATGTGTAATTTTGCGAGCATACTTGCAGAAAAATAAGTATGTTTCCCTGTGTCTTGGATACTCAACCAACTCAACCTCACTTCTCGAGACACCTCCCCCAGCTCTGTATTGGCTGTCTGTTAGCCAATGGGAGACCATGAGGTTTCCATGTTCCCACTGCTCTGCCCAATACTTAGGCAGCATTCTAAACTGCGTCCTCCACAGCTCTCCGCTTTCATCTCCCCAGTCTTGCTGCGCAAGCCCAGTCCAGGCACTTTATTCTCTTACTGGGGTAATAAAAAGCTTCTTTTCAGATGCACTCTACATTTTTATGTGCCCTTCCTCTCCCATCTTCAAAACATTCTGGCAGGTTGGTCTGTTCTCCCCCACCGTAAGAGCACCTAACCTGTACTACACTAAACTCAAAATGCTGCAAAATTGCTTCATGCCCTGAAGAGTTGTTCACTAAGTTTTAAAGGGAAAGATGGGGACTCAATGGTTGTATTACTACAATTTAGAACATTTTTAAGCATAAAAAATGCCATTCAAAAGTCAGGAAAAATAATCCTTGAAAGCTCTGTTATTATGAGACTTTTTAATGATGCCAAGATGACCCAGACTTGAACCACAACAAAATAATTACTCCTGTTCCTTTAAATCATCTGTACGTCGTATTGACTAAAATATTTATGTTGGTAGCGCTCAAAGAGAAAGTGCTCAATTTAAAAATAAAACTTGCATGATCACGGGGCTTGCTCAACATGAGGGATTCAAAACCGAAATGGCTACAGGGGTCTGACACACTCCAGCTCGCTTAATCAATCTAAAATATAAACTTAAAATATCAACTTCTGTGTGTTAAAGATCAAAAAAATTCTAATTATTTTATGATGCAACAAAAATAAACCCACCAGCATTTGAAAAATTATGGTCTGGTGGCTTCTGTCCCACCTGACAAAATTTAGACGTAAACTAAATCGTCAGTCGCCCACGGGTCGACATTTATCCTCGCAAACCCTAAGGCAGTAGCTTCTAAAATCGATAGGCTCCGTGACCTTAGCGCACACAAGGCAGACTTCACATATGAAATGAATCTGCTGAAATTTGCTGCCTGTTGAGCACTCAAGAAATTTTGAGACTATGTGACTATGACTATGTAACAATAATAATTTCATACACTGATTCCATGATTATGAGAAAGGGAAAAATGCATTGGCTAATCTTTAAGGAATATATTCTTAAAGATGTGCTCTTGTAAAACCCCAAATTTCAGTTATACAGATAAAAATGTACTCAATTTCACCAAATATCCATTTTCCCCCCAGGTAAAGGCCATCTTCCCACTCATTTATGGTTTATGTCATATTTTGAAAAATGTAATATTAAGTGTTCAGCCACATAAGCAAGAGTGCAATTCGGAGCACTATCAGAATTTAATTTTATGACCAGTTTCTGTTCCTCTTGTGTAAAGTTGGGTGCGAGATCAAAATGGCCACCTCAGCGGCCTAAAAATGATCATGAGCAACATCATGAAAGCAATTCATGTCTTTGAGGACATCCAACCCCACAGTTAGCCATTTCAGCATGCTATTCATGAGCGAGGATAATATTCCTGGGAGCTCAGTGCCAATACAATCCTTTAAGCAGTCAATCACAGTCACAAAGTGCAGTACTGATGCGAACTTCAATGAAGTCTCTCCCTCTCTGTCTCTCCATCGCTTTCCCTCCCTTCCTCCCTCTCTCCTCTCTTTCTCTCTCACAGCCCATAGATCTCAGAGAAAGAGAACATGCTCTCACGAGGCTGAGGTACTTCAGACTCTCTCATCAGGACTCAACATTAGCACTCTGGAGGGACTCATCTGGGTCATTTCCAAGAACCATTTCCCATGACGGAGCACAAAGCTGGGCCAACAGCGTGCCTCATTTTCGAATAATTGCCGTTGCTCTGAATTTTTACAGAGAAAATAAAACATCATTACCCGGAAAAAAAATCATACTTGCGCCTTTTGTGCAATTAGCAAAGTATCAGGACGCAATAAATCTCAGAATCTGCATCATTAATTCACTGTTTTTCCAATCTTCCACATGAGTCCCAGGGTGCCAGCATCCACTTTCAAAATGGCTGCCAATGGAAGCCTTCATTTGCAGTTCTGTAATATAACATAGTCTGTGTTCGAGTCAAACATAGAAGCAAGTAGACTGCTTTCAGTTGAGGCTATGTACACGATCACTGGCCACTTTAGGAGGTTCACCAGCTTCGCACTAAAAAAAAACTCTTTTCATCTCGAATAAAACCTGAATTCTGTACGGCATTGATGCAACAAGGTCCTAAAAACATTTCTTAGGGTTATGGACTCAAAGGCACCATTGAATTTAAGCATATTTGCCAGCCTTACATTCATGTCATGAACCTTTCATCCCGATCATCCCACATCCGCGCTACAGCATTAAGATTTGTGTCTGGTATGCCAGGTACACAGTTTCATTCAAATGATGCTCAGTAGGAATTAAAGGGCCAAAGGTTTGCCAATGAGACAATCTAACACCACAAAACCAATGGCAGAGATTTCATGAGGCTGATAGATTCAGGCTGTTTAGAGCAAACTGACCCGACCTACCTCAAACAACTGCAACTCGTCTCAAATATACATTTTTTTCTGCTCACATGCACCCAAAACACCCTCATCTTCCAGTTCTGAGCTAAAAGCACCAGTAAAATCAGGCCTGTCACCTGCAGTTGTAGTCCAACAGCAAATGTTTAACATGCTGTGCGTTCACGGATACCTGCATACCATTGTTGTAAACAGGTGTTATTTGTGAATTTTTCTGGTAGCTGAAGGGGAAGACATAAGCCTATTCTCCACAAAAATCTCTCAAGAACAAAATGCATTTCCCCACAAAACATCCTTTAACCTTTTAAGCTACATTATGTAGGCAATAGCTTTGGATGCCTTGAAGAGTTTTATATTCATATTATACTGTATTGCATTTTTTGTTGCATGAAAAATTGTCACTACTGAAACTGAAGAATCACTTCACTTCTAATGAGTGGAAGTTTGGACACATGGCCCTCAATATATCTGGTAAAATGACAAATTAAAGCTAAAGCAAATGATAACAGGCCAGACTTGCTCTGTTCCAGGACCTGAGAAATGGCCACAATGCTGGGATTTTCAAACACAATCGACTCTAGAGTTAACAGAGGATAATGCACTGAAAACATCTATTAAATTACCCCTATAGACAAGAATAGTGCAATTAAGAAAGAATAGCACCTTGCTCTAATTCTGGAATTGCAATTGCAGAAGGAACTAACACCAGCCTACCCAGGGGGTCTCTGGGGATTCTGGGACTGCAATTATGGTTGGAACAAGACAAGCATACACCAGGGTTCCCGCAGGACCAACATTGAGACCCACATCTGAGTTCAGAACAGCGACTGCATGATTTGCTGTTTGGAAGTGCAGGCTATGGGCACGTACACGCAGATAAGCCTGATAAAGTGTTTGGTAAAAGCACAAAAAATGTTGTCAAAATAGCCGCCCCCCAAAACACTCAAATAATTGAATTCATTTTAGAAATGCAGTCCTGCAGAGTCTAACACCTGTGTGGCTCTGGTATCTCATGCATTTGGGCCTTCATGAACGTGATTCAGTGCATCCACAAGTCTACATAGAATTGTAATGTAAAAGACAAAAGTTAAAGGCAATACATTCACAAGAAATTCATCATCAAAGTTCATTACAGTTTTCTAAATTTGTGCTGTAGAACAGAGGAAGCTTGAGATTTCCAAACCTTGATTTTCCGAAAAACTAACAGTTGGGGAGATACTGCTGTATTTTGTTCAATAAAGTAACAGATGGTAAAGCCTCAACAGAGCCCTGATCTGAACGACATGGAGGCCGGCGGGGATTACCTGGAGAGAGAGAAGAGAGTGAGGCGGCCAGTTTGCAGAAGAATTGTGGCAGAGGGTCTCAAATAAGCCTGCCAATTATTTTCATAAAATTATTGGGCAGCATATAGCAGAGAACTGATGTAATTTTAAAGGCAAAGGATGACAGCTGTTTACAGTCTGGCGGACACAGAGGTTTCTTTTTTGTCAGGATGGTGGTGCAGTTTCCTTTGAGATAGAAGCAGGAACAGTGTATTATCCATGGGAAGAAAATCTTCAGCCATGTCGCATTCGGGATGCTACGCTAAAACTCAGCAGCTACCCTTCAGGTGTCACTGGAGGCACTTTGTACCAGAACTGTATTCATACTAAAAGCAGGCAAGTAAATAATTTTACCATCAGATAGCAAGTACAAGGTGTTCACTGGTGCAAAACTGAAGAATGGTGCTGATATTACCAAATCCAAAACAACTTCAGAACATTAACAAAAATTACAAAATAAAACAATATTCTCCTTGCATAACATGTACTGTCAGGTGCTATTTATCTCACACACCTTTAAACCTTGAAATTGCAATCAATCAACACATAATGACACAAATACACAAAATGAATCAGTCAGACATGGAAACTGACTGAGAGGAAATGGCATTAAATCACTGTCAACATATTATAACATCCACATGAATAAAAGGAGAAAACTATTTTAATTTCCTGCCACATTTTCAAATAAACAGCGTTCAGCCAGATGTGTCGCGAATGTTAATGAACTTGACAATACTCTCACATTCTCGTTCGATTATACAGTAATTTAATGATTCAGGAATGTGTTTGCTGCAATTAATTGAATGATTGTGCCAAGCGCGGCATGAATTAGATGTTCCGTGGAACCTGTGGAGACCAAGGACAGAAATAAATTCAAAATGGCAAGATAAAAATATCTTACAGTGAAATTCAGCACACATGAAGATGAATAGAACATGTAATATTTCTCTGCAGTTGACAACATTGTGGGGAAAAGCTAGAGGACAACCTTCCCAAATACGCCCCGAAATCAGCCCACGTTATTCATGCCGTCAGCAGGAATGGAGGGCTTTGTGAGCCGGAACAGATGAAGACATCAGAAGATGCTAGTTTTTCACACAGTGAACCGGAGTTGAGTGAATGTGAAATTGGAACCAGACTACCTTTGTCTGCTGGAGACAGAAATATACTTTCTCAGAGAGGGACCTGAGAGGGTTTTTTGTGTCCCCGCCAGACTGTAAAAAAAAAAAAGTAAGAAAAAGTCAACTATAACATGATCCAAAATGATGCAATGAATTTAACCTCAAGATGGAGGAAGAGTGATTCAGCTCATTGATATGTGACTGGGGATATACTGTACATAAATGGTGCAAAAATGCCACCCGTTTCCATCAGCCAGCTGTTGAGGCACCAAGATAACTTTAAGACAGGCAATGTAAACAGGATGTGCCACTAAAAAGAAAAACTCAGTCTTGTTCACCCTAACCGACTGGCCCGTGATGCACGCCAGCATCAGCAGATGACACTAGCGCAGAGTGCTAATACCTGGGAGAGGAAGAGCCCTCCAGCCTATTTACTGCTCCCAGACAGGAGCCGGGGTCCCAATGAGAGGATTTCATTGGCCTCCATTAACGGTTCGGCTCATGCGGCAGTGTGTTTGAGCAGGCAATAAGCCGAGTGTCACTGTCACTTACGTCAAAGCAGCTCCTCGCCAGTCCCAGCTGCTGCTCCCTCGCACAGACTGGAACGTTCCATGGGCAGGGGCAGGAGGTGGGGGGGTGCGGGCGACTGGTTTATGGCGTCCCTGGGGTCTTTCCATTAGTTGAATGGGAAAGGGGGGGGGGCATGGGTGGGAGCTGGTGGAAGAGAGGAGGAGGAGGGGGGAGAAATCGGGTCCTCGGAATGGCCATGACAAATCAATTCAGGGCAATGAGGTATTCCTCTGTGCAGCTTATCTCATTCTAAATAAATCAGAGCAGTAAATAGAATCTAACTGAGCGAAACTCGGGCTTCAGCGGAGAGCAGTGACGGACGAGCCCCCTGGCCCCAGACCCCAGGCTCCAGTCCTCCTCCTCGGGAGGGAGTTTAGAGAGCGAATCTGGGCATCGTCGCCATTGACGAATGGCCAGGCGGCCGGGACTTGGCGCACGTTATGACTACGATGATGTAAGCCTCGGGACACGCAAGTTCTCCTTCAATCGGGTGCGAGTGCCCCAACATAAACATGACCATTATTTATGGGCGAGGGAGAGGAAGGTAATTCACCTTAACTAGCCTGATACGGAGGGCCCCGTGTCCGCCATTTTTATCAGCCCGCTGTTATTCTGTCACTGATCAGTCAAGTGGACGGGGGGGAAGTCCGCGGGCTATTTCTCGTGGGAGGCTACAAATCCAATTAAGTGCTTTGCCGGCATTGTGCTTTGCCACTCAAAACTTCACGGGCGGACAGCGTCATCAATCCAGTCCTGCTATCTCGCAGTAGGGGAGGATGGTGGAGGTGGCAGGAAAGATGAATCACCAGGGGTTGCAGGTGAGAGAAATGTTCTTCATAGCTCCAGACAGCTGGCTGTTTGTCCAAGACTTTCTTTTAAAAAGCAGGATGCTGCTCACTCGAAGAAGAAACAGCGTTTCTGAATCTAAAGTAGCTCCAGCCAAAAATCAGATAACGGACAAGAAACTTAGGAAAGCTGGTCTTGACTGGACTGCAAGTTTATGTAAGCTTCTGAAATCACCGGAATTGGCATTTATTAATGGCTGGCTTCAGGGCAGAGGTGAAGATCAAACCCATGTCAAAACCTAGTATATAACTGGACCGTGTTTGTGGCTGTTCATTTAGAAAGAGCAATAACCAACGGGGAAACTCCAACGCTCGACTGACCAATGCTGTAACTTCATGACCCTCTCAGTCACAGACTTCTGAGTTCATAGGAGTGGCCCCTGTTTTGCTGTGGTCCAGGCAGTAAATGGAGTCATTGACTCAACACATTGCCCAGTATTTTCTCAAGGGAAGGCTCAAATAAATGTACACCACAGTACTGCCATGGCTAATGAATTCTTACAACTGTGGTTCGATCCCTAGGTGGAACGCTGCTGTTGCAGCTGAGTAAGATTTTCACCCCAAACTACTTCAGTCAATTTTAAGCTGTGGAAATAGGCTGCGTGTAGAATTGCAAGCAGAGTTAGACACCCGAGCGTGAAAATATCAAAGCTTCTAAGTAAAACTGAGGAATCAAGAGGAATGAAGGGGGTTCAAGTAATTATACAGGCTATATTACCACATTCAAGTGAAAGTGTAAATCCTCAAGTGGTTCTAACCCTTGGATGGCACAATGGTGAAGTGGTTAGCACTGTTGTCCTACATTAAGAAGGACGTGGTTCAAGTCCGGCCTGAATCCTTCATGTTCTCCTCATGTTCCCGTGGGTTTCCCGTTATCTCCCGCAGTCCGAAGACATGCAAGCAAGGTAAAATGGAGACTTAAAATAGCCAAGGTGTGTCCAAGGTCTGTTCCAGCCTCTCAGCTATTGACAGCTGGGACAGGCTACAGTCGCCCATGACCCTGACCAGGAATAAGTCTAAAACCAGGAATAAACCTCATAAGGGTAGATAATGCATGGATCGATGGTTCCCCCACCAGCTCGAGGAGATCTCATTTTAGCGCAGGTTTTCATTTCAACCTTAATTTTTCACACCTGATTCGACTAATTAGCACCTCAACAAGCAATCGACTCCCAAAGCCCAAACTCTCAAAGTCACAAGGGAGAAGCAACCAGCCAGCAGCACCGAGGGAGCGTCCCCTCAGCTTGGTGCTCGGAGCTCATTACCCGACCCCGTATCACACAATGCAGTATTATTAGCAGAGGGACGGAAAGAGAGCGGCCACTGTCAGGGAGCAATCAATTCGCTCTCAGCTTTGCGTATTAAATTTCACAGGCAAATAGCTAGCATAATTTCTCAGCCAATTACTGAGGCGGTCGGAGGGAGAGATGACAACAGACGATGAAAAATGTGGCCGGCAACTGAATTTACACGGCAAAGCATCTTGCATACCTGACGCTAAAACAATGAGATATTCAAACTGGCTTCCACTAGATTCAAGCCATTCACTCCAGCTGCCATTTGCTGAAAATGGACTCTCCAACCTCATTTTGAAATCAGCTTGTTGACCACTGTTAGGGACAGGGTCTCAGGCAGCGGATCCAAGAGGGACAAGCAGGTGAAAACAGCCATGATGCCTCTCAGGCCAAGATCTTCACCACCAGGCAGTGTGGCTTACCTAACACTGCTATACACAGCAAGGGGCATTCTGGGATATTAATTCGATCAGTTGATCACCTTAGAGACTCAATTTGAATAAGCTTTATATTTCTCATTTACACAAGTGTTGCAAAAGTTCCCTTATTTTACAGTAATTTGCATAATTATTTTTATTATTATTATTAGCAGTAGTAGTCGTAGTAGTGTAGTTGTTCTACTTCTTCTTATTATCAATATCATTTCTATTATTATAATTGTTATATGACACAGGGACTGCTGATGAGTCCGTGCACTGCAGTCACCAACCACTGGTTCCCTCTACAGTCCTATCAGTGCTTTAGCGGCAGGATCCAGACACAAATCCCCCATCAGGGATAACAGCTGCACATTTGCTGCAGCAGATGAGGGAATTTAACGCATCATTATGGCTTTGCAATATTGAGAGGCTTCTAGAAACGGACGCTTGACTGCGCTCAAGAATGCCGAAGTGCAGCGTGTGCCCACAGGAGACTGATCGCACAGTTGGAAGGAGGATTCTACATCATTCAGCTGAACTGTTCTGGTCTCAAAGTCGCCAGCGGATGTGACGGGAGATGGACACAGATGCACTTGGCCTTCCTTTCAGCTGCTTGAATCTCCATCTTCTACTCCGTTCAGTCCTTTTAAAATTGGTTTAGCATTCAAATGCATTTCAAATAGCCAAAGCTGCTTATATACTGCGCTCATTGGTCAGGCAGGAATGTACACAGCTGGAGATTTGTGTATGTGTATGTTTTTCTGTTTAGGCGGGTAGGGGCGTGCACTATTTTTTCGCCATTGTTGGAGGTCAACAGTGTCATGCAGAAAGGCTTTCTTCCAGCATTAAGTCACATAGAATTAATTCAATTTCTCACACTTGAAATCTATGAAGGTTTCATAACCAGACCATTGAAAGTATTACTGAATAAAAGCAGAATTAAATTAATTACATCCAACTCCCAGCTGGGACTCCAGCAGCTGCCAGAATTTTTAAAAAGTTTAATCCTTTTTGATTAAGGTGGGAGCAAATTACAAAAGCCATACCCTTCCATACAAAAGGCTACAAAAGAGGCCACAGTAATCCATAATGCAACCATAGAGTAAATGCCACCCAGGCATTTTAAAGTGGCCCTAAACCATACTGGCATCCATTGGTCCCACATCTGTCTGTGAGACAGAGGGGGGGGGAAAGCGTTGGAAGCCAAGCGTTCCCCTGGCCCACCGCTGACCTGGAAATCGATTGAATTTCTCCCTCTTCTACGTCAACCAAAACGGACAGCCCATGCGCACCCAAGCCCTTGAAATCCTCCATTAAGCAGGCAGCCCTCTCCGTGAGGGGACCGTGGGATAGGCAGGGCTGGGTCATGGTAAGATGAGAAACACTTCTTCCTTCCGCTGTCAATTTAGTCACCCCAGCGCCACAGGCCACACCCACTCACTTGGGAGGGAGGGGGGGGGGGGTCCATATGTGCGTGCTGTGACCTTTGTTCCTGCTGACCCCTTAAAGTCACTTCCTCCATGGCGAGTGGAAGTTTCTGGTGAAAAGCAGGGAATAGAACAGGGGAGGGATTGTCATCACTGCGTCAGCGGCCATGTTTTAGCGCAGGGCTCACAGAGACTCTCCTCTCAGGGCCATGTAATTTCAGGTAAGAAAAACAGAACTTTGGTGAGATCATTTCCCATCCCATCAGTGCTGCAGTGCCAGGTGCTCATGGAGAGTGGGGAGTCCAATTCTGAGCCAACCCGCGGCACCTTAGGTCCAGCCCGAAGCGAAAAGCAGACCCAATCCTCGAAACATTGTTTGGGAATTTAGTGAGACATCCTCAAAGTCTAATTATAAGTGTGAAGTCTCAATTCTCCAAAAAATGAGTTCCCACCGCCGACGAAACAGCTTTAATCTCCAAGCTGATCTCTCTGCATGAGTGATGGGGGTTGATTGTGACAAGTGATTGATTTGATATGATTACACTCATTTAAGACGATGTAACCGTAAGAAGAATTAAAGTTGCAGTACAAGAAAAGCGCAAAAATTAGCCTTGCTTTTCAGTTAAATGAAAACCTCAACACTAATGTGTGCATACAATCAAAAGTGTACAGCTACTAAAAAATTCTAAATGAGAGGGTATTTTTGTAAATGAATACAGTGCATTTGGAATCAGGAATTGATATTTGCTTCAGTGGGCCCAGGGACGTCACAATATAACGAAGCTAGTGTATGCTTTTCATCCCTCCGTGGTCCCACTGGGCATCACATACTTCCATACTAACCCGGGAACCAGCCCTGGGTTATTTTGTGCATAATTATCCACTCACATGGCTTTACATACTATTAATAGTCAGTTTCATTCTTTAGTTCCACTCATAACACAGTATTAATCCATGAAAAACATCATGTCAGTCAGTAATGACTGTCAACTCAGATGTAAGTGCGGTTTTCTCTAAACACACAACCGCGCACATAAGTATTCTCTGAAAATACAGTATACGTAACAAGGAAAGGGCTCCATATTTTATTCTGTCAGAGACTGAGGGTCTTGTTACTACAATAAATCAATGTTTACACAGACCGCAGTTATGTTTACAGATGGAAAGGTAATTGATTTACACAAGATGTCCATTACAAAAGTACCACACATTAAAAGCTATTAAGGACTACAGAAGTAGTAATCTCACCACACACCCCAATACGCAAACGCAAACACACACACTCGAACAGAAACACACAGATACACGAACACACAACACTCATGGATGCTCATGCACGCACAAGTGCACACACTCACATATACAAAAATGCAAATGCACACAAACACACACATACACACACACACACAAAAATGCACGTGTACACAAACGCACACAAACACATTCACACACAAAAACGCAAAAAATGCATATGCGCACATTTGCACTTGCACACGCACATACACACAAATGCACGCATGCATGCAACCACACACAGGCACGCGTGCTCGCACATGCGCACGCGCACACAATGGCACAAATGCACGCACGAAACCACACACATGCACGTGCACGCAATCACACACTGAAAAAAGACATATTCCTCCTTTCCAGAGACCAATGAACGCAATGAGAACTTCAATACTGGAATACCCTCACTGGGTAATGAATCTTATTACCCCAGCAGCAGCGATTAGAGCCTGTGAAAAAAGACACTGTCACATTAAGATAGTGTCTTTATCTGGAGGGCTGGGATCAATGGTGTCATCAATCAGGGGTCAGTAGTGACCTAGCCGCTCGGCCACCCATTCATCATATTGCTCTGCTGAATCAATTAAGAAATGCGCAGAGACTTTACAATAACTATCCTTCAGATCACTGCTTAGCCTCCTCTCTTAGGGCTGAAAGGCTGGTTTTCTAACTTTTTATTTTATTTTATTTGGTTTATTTGTACAGGGACAGTGCACATTAACAAACATTTCCGTCAATGTAAATGAGCCAATTTTAGCTGAGTACCTAATTTTCAACTGTAGTCCTCGGGCAGGGTGTTGATGGCCAGATAAAAAAAAACATCCAAATACAGAAGTGCATGGTCACAGTGAAGACATACATCACATTTAAGAGGAAATATATCACAATAAAAGCGCATTAAAAAAAGAAAATATGTTAATGAACTGGTTAATGAAATTTAACCTCCTGTTTACTCATTTTCTTCTGAATGAACTAAAAAAACCAGGTGACAACCAGTTTTTCTGAGGGACAACCAGTTGTGTTAATCTGTTGAGAACCATGTAATTTCATGTTCATTGCGGTGCAAGCAGGTGATCTTACTACTCAAAGAGTATGTCACTTCCTGTTCACTAAGAGACAGGTAGCTAAGCCTCCGCCACCGATGAGAACAATTCCCATGATACAATAATTAAAAGAGACAACACTCGTTGGATAAAACTGCCTTTCGAAAAAGTAAATGTACAAATTTGCTTTGGCTGCAGTTTATTTGCTGCAGACTGGAAACTGAAAAAATTGGGGCATTTTTTGAAAAGAGGGATATGCTTTGACCAAACATCGGGAATTTTGCTCAATGCAATGTATATTCCAGATCTCAAAGTCAAAAAAAAGAAAAAAGTCACCTGGACCAGCACTTCCTGAGATATGAGAGTTTTACATCTGGCCTCTTGGGGTCGCTCTGCAGCTATAAAAACCTTAAAAGCCCTGAAAATTCCCCAAAATTGGCTATAAGAGAAACATCAAACATCAGAATTTATTACAATTAGTGATGAATTAACATTTTGCTAGCCATTCATTAATCATTTTCTGGCCATATGAAAGTTTAATATATATATATATATATATATATATATATATATATATATATATATATAGTAATGTGAATATAGGCCACTAGATGGCAGTATTTACCTTTTTTTTTGTTAAGCCCAGACTGGAGTCATGTTTAGACATGTCCTGGACATGTCTGGGGCAAGTCTCAGAAAATAAAAAAAAAGGAGGTCTAAATGTGGGTGGGGTCTGCAAAAGAGTATATAAGGAAAAGAACTGAGACGGTAAAGGAGTAGGAGAAATTGCAAGAAGAAGGATACGTGTGACCAGACCTGTCATTTCTGTTCAAGACCTGTTAAGTTTCTTTTGTGGATTTTTCTCACCCAGCACATCACCAGAAAACCCAAAGGGACTGTAAATATTTTTGTTTTTGTTATAATTCAATCTTGGTCATTAGTTGTTAGTTAGTTGTTATTGTCTTTGTCTGTGAATTAAATGTGTTGAGGTTTTTAAAACTGTGTCTGTCAACCCTTGCTGTTGCTGTTACTGTTGTGTTATAAATGTAAGAACAAATTGGGGCCATAACAAATTGGGGGCTCAAGGTCCGGGATAGACCATTGTGTGAGTAATTTATTGAAAATCTAACATTCCAAATTGTGAAATTGTTTTTGTGAATTTTCCTAGATATATATTGACAACAGCAATGGATGATTTCTTGGCATCACCAACCGTAGGGGTTTTGAAGTCTTTTAAAAAGACAGAACTGCTAGAAATTTGCAGACAGTTGGAGCTGACAGAGGTAAAACCAGCCATGCGAAAAGCAAGACTGGCTGGAGAGATAGTTGAATATTACATTGATGAAAATGTGTTTGCACCAGGAGATCTGGAACAGTTTCCAGTGGAAAATCCAAATATAGAAATGGAACTTAAATTAAAAATGCTAGAGATTGAAATGGAAGAAAAAGAAAAACAAAGAGAATTTGAGAGGGAAGAAAAAGAAAAACAAAGGCAGTTTGAGTTAGAAAAATTAGCAAGAGAAGAAAAACAAAGAGAATTTGAGAGAGAGAAAGAGGAAAGAGCAGAAAGAGAGAGACAGAGACAGAGAGATTTTGAATTAGAGAAATTCGATAGAGAAGAAAGACTCCAAATGGAGCAACTAAAAATTAAAATTGAAACTAAAAATAAATTTTGTGCCAGTCAGGAGGTAAAACTGGTGCTACCATTTTCAGAAAAGGATGTTGACAACTATTTCCAGTGTTTTGAAAAGGTAGCAAAGAGTTGCCAGTGGCCAAAGGAACACTGGCCTCTGATGTTGCAAACTGTCCTCAAGGCTAAAGCTCAACAAGCCTATTCGGCTTTGTCTGCAGATGATTCCTCTGATTATGAGGTTGTCAAAAAGGTTATTTTGAGAGCTTATGAGTTGGTCCCAGAGGCTTACCGACAGAAATTCAGAGGTCTGAAGAAATCTGAAAATCAGACTTATGTTGAATTTGCTAATGAGAAGCAGGTTTGCTTTGAGCGCTGGTGTACTTCTATGGAGGTCAAGGATGATTTCAACTCAC
This sequence comes from Gymnothorax reevesii, assembly GCA_029721435.1. NCBI lineage: Eukaryota > Metazoa > Chordata > Actinopteri > Anguilliformes > Muraenidae > Gymnothorax > Gymnothorax reevesii. Next base: position 126,165,073 of record CM056575.1, on the reverse strand, counting down.
TAAAAGAGATGGTGTTAGTTGAAGAATTCAAGAACTGTGTTAAGGATGATGTTAAGACCTACCTTAATGAGAAGCAAGCACTGAACTTGCAATCAGCTGCCAAATTTGCAGATGAATATGTTCTCACTCATAAGTCCAAATTTCAGTCTAGCAGTAACAATAAATGGTCCCAATTTCAGAAAAAGGGTTACGGTGATACCCAAGATTCCTCACCCAAAGACAAAGACAAATCTGGTGATGGTGCTCAGAAATCCAGTAACAGGTCTGATCAAAGTGTGAAAGCTGACAGTGACAAAAGTGGTCTAGTTTGCAGTTATTGCAAGAAATCTGGTCATGTTACAACTAACTGTTGGTTCCTTAAAGCTAAGAAAGAAAAAGAAAAGGATACCAAACCAAATGCCTTTGTGAAAACAAGGTTAGAAACCCCTGTAGTAGATAACCAATCTGCTAAATTGCCTGCTTCTTGTGGGGCTAAAAAGCCTAATACAGCTGACTTTGTGAGGGAGGAATTTCTTCCATTTGTGTCAGAGGCATTTGTGGCTCTGAATGAGCATACTACTCCTGTCCCCATATATATCCTAAGGGATACCGGAGCTTCTCGGTCACTTTTGTTGATGGACTCCTTGGAGTTACGTGATGAGACCGCTTCAGGGGATTTCATACTTGTACAAGGTATTGAAGGGAGGACTGTATCTGTACCCCTGCGCTCTATATTCTTGAAGTCAGATTTAGTTACAGGACAGGTAAAGGTGGGAAATGTCAAGTCTACCTATAAAGGGTGTTTCTCTGTTGCTAGGCAATGACCTGGCTGGGGGCAAAGTAGTTCCCCCTGTACATCTTACTTCACAGCCGAGCACTGAAAATGGGGATGAGGACCCATCTCCGTATCCTTCTTGCGCAGTGACTCGTGCTATGGCCAAGAAGGCTAAAGAAGATGATGTTGTGGTGCCGTCCAGTACATTGAATAGTCAGGACTCAGGTGGTTCGCCTCATGACTCTGATTGGCCTACTATGGTTTCTCCGTTTGAGGACTTATCAGATACTTTTATCAGTTCTCTATTCAGCCAGCCGGATGGGTCTGGTGATTCTGATGTGTCTGGAGACTTGTCTCTGTCCAGAAAGCGGTTGATTGAGGAGCAAACTAATGATCCTGAAATTGGTGTACTAAAGAGGAGAGCCCTTCCTGAAAAAGAAATAGATGCAGTTCCAGTTGGGTATTATCTCAAGGATGGTGTGTTGATGCGGAAGTGGCGCCCTCCTGATATCCCTGCCAATGCAGATTGGGCAGTGGTCAGGCAAATTGTTGTTCCGAAGGTCTATAGGAATGAGATCTTAACAATGGCTCATAGTTTACCTTTAGGAGGTCATCTTGGTGTTAACAAGACTGTTGATAAGATCATGAAACACTTCTTTTGGCCTGGGCTTCGGAAAGACGTTTCCAACTTTTGCAAAACCTGTCACACTTGTCAGGTAGTTGGAAAACACCAGTTAGACCCACCTGTAGCTCCATTGCAGCCTATCCCAGCATTTGGGGAGCCATTCTCTAGGGTCATTGTTGATTGCGTTGGACCATTACCCAAGACTAGATCTGGAAATCAGTACTTGTTGACAATCATGTGTGCATCTACCAGATTCCCCGAAGCCATACCTCTACGTAACATCAAGGCAACTGCAATCTCGAAGGCTTTGATAAAGTTCTTCACGTTGTTTGGTCTTCCCAGGGAAATTCAGTCTGACCAAGGTAGCAATTTCACTTCTGGTTTGTTTCAGCAGGTTGTGTATGAACTAGGTGCAAAGCAGATTCTTTCTAGTGCCTATCATCCAGAAAGTCAGGGTGCCTTAGAGCGGTTTCATTCCACTCTCAAGACAATGATGAGGACTTATTGTTATGACCATGAGAAAGACTGGGATGAAGGGGTTCATTTGCTGTTGTTTGCAGCTAGAGAAGCAGTGCAGGAGTCTACTGGATTCAGTCCATTTGAGCTAGTGTTTGGTCATGAAGTGAGAGGACCTTTGCTATTATTGAGTGAACAATGGCAAGAGAAAGAGCCGCATATCAGTCTGTCAGACTATGTTAGCAAGTTCAAGGAAAGATTGCGTGCAGCTTGTGACCTTGCCAAAGAGAACTTGAAATCAAGTCAGGGAAAAATGAAAACTTGGTATGATCATAAGGCTAGAAGCCGTGAGTTTAAACCAGGAGACAAGGTCCTTGTGTTGTTTCCCTTGCAGTCCAATCCATTGCAGGCAAGATTTCATGGTCCTTATGAAATTCTGACAAAACTCAATGATATCAATTACATTGTGAAGACTCCAGATAGGAGAAAACCAAAACAATTGTGTCATATTAACATGCTAAAGCCTTATCATGACAGAAATGCTAGGGTTGCAGCTGTCACTTCAGATTCTCCAATGGTCGAAACGTGTGAAGGTGAGGGGGAGTTTCAAGATAATGAACCAAGAATTAAAGCTGAAGTTCTTTCATGTAAATTGTCAAACACTGAAGTGTTGCAAAATCTTGATGTAAAACTCCAGCACTTAGAACCCTCACAGAGAGATCAGTTTGAAAGGTTGATCAAGAAATATGAGGATTTGTTTCCTGATGTTCCAAAGAGAGTTACTATAGCCTCTCATGATGTAGATGTTAGTGATGCCAAACCAATAAAACAGCATCCGTACCGGATGAATCCTGAAAAGAGAAAGATTGCTGAGAAAGAGGTTGAGTACATGTTAAAACATGATATTATCAGACCCTCCAACTCAGATTGGAGTTCACCCTGTGTGCTAGTTCCAAAACCTGATGGAAGTACTAGATTCTGTACAGATTATCGCAAAGTCAATGCTGTAACTAGAACAGTTTTTTTAAATTAGGAGATTGCTAGCACAAGGCCCAATGGCATGAAAAGTTCACCCAAGATCCAGAAAAACCCAGAGTAAAGACATGACCAGGTTTTATAACTGCATGCCCCAGTGAACACTGCATTGATTAAGAGAAGAATATCTTCAGCACATCACTTTTATCAGAGTCCTCACTGCAGTAGCTACAAGTGTCTTTATTCAAATTGAACGAGCAAGTGAATAAGTTAATTTGCAAAGTCGATTGCTTGTAACCAAAGGTGGAACTGCCTTTCGTCAGGAACTTTTCTTTTCTTCATTGAACTCATCTCCGTAAACAGTAATCATGATAATAGCAGCCAAGCCATAAGGTTATTGGGCATCGACTGCACAATGTGAGCCACTTACAATTTTCAATAACAATGGTATGTTGAACAGACATGCAGTGGCGGCGCAACACGACAGCATGAGGGACAAAGGCTCTCGAACTTAATTATTGGCCCTGAATCCTTTCTGTGGAGGAAACCATGGAAACATATGTCAGACGTGTTTTCATTATTTTAAAATTCCCAGCCAAGATGAAACAGGGGCCTAATTCAGAAATAAAACATCAATTGCCATTATCCATAATTATGCCATTATAAGTGTTTCCCCAAAATCATTTGGTTTTGTCCTCCCATGAAAAAAAGTCCAAACCAACTTTAGAATTGAATCCCTGAGTTTCTCAAGGGTCCAATTCCAAGGGATGCTCTTTTTCAAGAAAGGGAAAAACTGATTTATTTTTTTGCCCATATGTCATGACCCATAGATATTTTTTTTAGCTTATTTCTTTACAAGAGTGTGTCACACTGTGATACTTTTGGCTGAAATTACAAGGAAGTTCCCCTTTTTGTTGGAAGATATGTAGAGCTCAAATTCATTGGAGTTGGGCCCGATGAAAACTCAACTATTCAACTAATAAGGAAAAAAAAAATTGTGATTGCGAAGGAATCTCCACAGTGGCAGCAATGTGATAACCGCTGATCCACAGTAACCCCCGATATTTGCAAAAGGGGGGCACAATTAATAAACTGAAACAAATTAATCCTCAATTAAGGTATGGGCCCGTTACGAAGACAATGGACACCTGAAGGCCCGCAATTTCAGAACCTGAAACCAAATTCGTGTCAACTTATTTATCTTTTTTTTTTTTTTTTCCCCAGCACCACACACCTGATGCTTAAGACGGGATTAAGTTGCTTTCACACAGGACACAAAACTAATTTTTCTGACAGATTACATTCAAAGTCGATGCAAAGATGCAAATACACTAAACGCGTGTATTCGCGTCTTTTCACTGACTTTGAATGTAATCTGTCGTGTTAAAAATTTGTTTCGCGTTCGGTGTGAAAGTAGCTTTATGCCAGTAAACAAATTAATTGCCTCACTTGTTTCGACGAAAGCAACTTTTTCTAAATGTGATTTTATTTAAAGAAGAATGCGTCTTAGTTGGGGAATTACATCCCAACAACACTGGAAAGACTCATAAAGCTCATGGGTTTGAGTCATCCACCCAGCAGACCAACCTATATCGTCTATATCTCATCGCTTCCAAGAAAAGGCAGCAAGCTTTAGATTTTTTTTGGTTTCTTCAGCTGCTTGATTGCGACGGCCCATTTCTCTTCCTCCAGGCTAATTGCATGAAGGGAAACGCAGACGTCTGTGTCAACAATACAAGGCCCAACTCATAGAGACACAAAAACATTTTCCGACACAGTTGTGGTCCAGACAATAAGTTACAGCTCTGCCAGATCAACAAGATCTCCACATGCCCCACAAACCACCCTCACGGTTTCCTTAGCAGTAGTTCCCATGGACTAGGAATGAGCTGTTCGCTCTGAGACCCACTACGGACCTTCAGCTGAGAATCAAGTCATTCAAGTGAGTTTGTTCACCCTCGTCTTAGTAGTGCTCAAAGCTAACAGTGCTCTAAGCTAACACAACACAAACAAACAAACAAAAAAAATCCGCTCTACTGTTGCAATGTCAGGGCAATGTCAGAAAATTGACAAGACATTTAAGTAGCATCATTTTGTGTTTGCTGAGTTGGGGGATACGCAACCAACGACAAGATTTGTGTTGGATGGGAAGCGTTCGAGTGCATGGATGATAACAATGTCCTCCAGCTCACGCATTCTGATTAATACAGCGGCACGAGACCTCTGCTTATTTTCAGATTTTTGACATAACAGTAGTTTTCTGCAGGGCTGGTCAGCCACCCTGAGCCCCCACCTACTACCCCCAGAGGAATTAAACCACGTCTGCCTTACGTCTCACCCATGCTCCCCTCGCTATAAAACTTCAAACTGTTGCTTTGCTCTTGGGAGCAGAAGCCTACATTAACCTCAGACGGCGGCTGTTTTTCAAAACAAAAGCTCTTTAAGCCTTAGAGAACAAAAACTGATATTGCTGTCAAGTTGGTGAATAAGTCATCCCCAATACCAAAGTAAATAGAATCTCATTAAAAAAATAAAAAAAATCACCTCCTGCCAGTGTTGCATAAAAGAAAAGACCGATTGCAACAACCAAATATCTTGCTCACAGGCAATACTTTGAGGTAAATAGTTCAAAGACTCCAGCACTTCAGTTTTGGGAATTTACATCGGGAGAATTCTCTGTGCACGAACAAAGAAGTAAAACTGGCTCATTTTCGGAAGCCAGTGCCTCTGCAGGACCAATATTCCAGCGCGTTGTGTCTTTTACCCTGACCCCATGTACACAATAAAGCAGCAGGGATTATGTACAGGATCTTCAGAAACATGGGGCCTCTGACCAAACAGCTTCCAGTGAGGTCCAGGATAGCAAGAAGCACTAGCGCACTGAAGTAAACCAACAAATCGAGAGCTGGTCAATCATGGAGCTTTCCAACACACTGTTCCCCAGGCTCATGTTGGGAGGAGAATTGTAAAGAAAGTGCTTTCTGGGTGAAAAATGAAAAAGGAATCGGCGCCATTGTTCACTTTACCAACCAGGTGCAGGCCTCTCTCCATCATGGAACAAGTTTAGCTGGTTATATCATGGTTTGTATTGGTGATTGGGTCAAGTTGCTATTGGTAGCCCTAAATGCAGCTACGACTCGACTATCCCCTGTCCAATCAACAGCAGTGACAGCAGTCAGGAGAAGATAAAATACAGGAAAATGAACTTTGGGCCCAATTAAATGTGTAAATTCTGCTGTGTGACGAGTGGGTGTCATGACATGCACACTGACACAAACACCATCTTTGCAAATGAATGAAATGAAAAATAGGGTTTTATCAGGACACAATCTTAGCGCTCTCCAAACTAGAAATGCCCCCATTTCTTCATGTCTTGAAGCACCACAAAGGAGACCCAAGCCATCCTCCAAGTGGATTTTTTAATCTTACTAATGATGGTTCCAACAGAGCAGGCAAACCTTACCTGCTTTTCAAAGCACAATGACCTCAGATTGTATCTTGGGCTTAATCAATTCCAAGAATGTTGAGTATGTTGACAGTCACCAAAAAAAATGTCCACCAAAAAACCATACAAACCACGACACGCACACACGGCTCTGGTAAAGCTCTCTATACCTCTGTGGAGTATCAAACAGACCAGGCCTCTGCAGAGGGTAAAGGGGAGCTTTAACGCCATGAAACTCAAATGCAGCTGCTGTATTCAAACCTTAAGGCCTATTTTAAACTGTAGCGAAGAGCCCACGGTTTCCAAACATCCAAAATTAGTCCTGCAGAATTTCAGGGAAATGTGTATAAAATAATGTGCAAGATATTTTCCATTTGTAATGCTGTGGCCATAAAAGCATGGTGTCCTGGGTTTGAATATTTCCCTCAAAATAAGTGCGATGTTGGTTCAGTGAAGTGCTGCAACCAGCAGATGCAGAATATGAACGTGAAACTGTCTAACAAGATGACAAAAAAGTTTCAAGGAAGCCCCTGCTCTTCGACAGGAAAGCTACCGCCTCGCTCCACCTATCAGACTGGACAAGCCCGTGAGCTGAAACAGGCAGCATACCTGAATTAGCCGAAGATTACTTCGCTGCACTGGCTACTGATGTGAAAGGGCTCAATCTGCCGAGTCATCCGTTACAAAGGTGAAGATAAGCCTGTCGCTTGTAAGTGGGACCTGCTGCACTGGCTTGTGCAGACATAAACAACACTGTGAATATTTCATGAGAGGGTGTGCACCTAGGGGGTGGATCAAGATGAGTTTGTACTCACCCACGTGCAGTTCTGAAACGGAAACATTATCACAACTAAAATCGCACTGATCTGAGTGACTTTGGTCCGCAGAACTCAGTCCACAAAGAAAGATCAGAAATAAAAAATAGTTTTAAATGCTTCAGTTCTGTTTTGTTTGTTTTGAGTGTGCATGTGCATGAGCATGTGTGCATGTTCAGGCGTGCGTACGCATTTTGATGTGAAAGTGTAGGACTGAGTTCTTGTGTCAGATGAGTTTCTGTGTGAGGACAGTGGGTACCGAAAACCTATACCCAAGCGCCTGAAAGCTTATTCCATACCTCGGCATTTTCACTGATTCAATGATTACCTCGATTACTAACGCGAAAAAATGCAAATGACAGCATTTTTAGTCCTGCTGCAAACTCCATTAATGCATTTGTGCTGCAGGCATTTTTCAAATCGTACATAATGATGACAAAGAATTTGTATATTTTAACAACCGTTCATGTTGAATAATTTACCAAAGGTTTCTGGATAAAGGCACAGATCACTAAAAAAAGATCACTAAACTCACTCCTCCTGTAAACAGGCTTGTGCTCACTGATAACATAGGATAATAATGGCATTAATCTCCTCAATCCACAATATCCCTCCGCAGTTCCTGTGTCTGTGACCCACAGACTGGCTGAATGTGCATAAAGAGAGGACTGGAGTGTCTGTGCTGTTGACGTCACACAAGGGGCAGCAATATTCCTTCAAAGAATTTTAAGTCAATTAAAACTGTGGTAAGACTAAAATATGCCTTCCTTTTTCTGTTTGCTTTTCTCAAGGGTAAATAATCCCAAAGCAGATTTACAGAGCTTGTAATTCAAAACCGTTAACCTGGATGTGTTGTAAATTCCCAGATAAAAGCTCAAATGAACCCGCTTTTAAGTGCTTATTCTGACCCTCTTAACCTACTCAAGTCAGAAATGGTAATTCTCCGCTTGGCTGTTACTCAACCTTTAAAAGCAATTCTGTTATTCATTGTCAGAGTTGCACATTAAGGATTATAGAACTCGAGGGATATGAAAGGATGTTTTGCCAACTAATTCTGTTGTGTTAGCACATCCAGGGAGAAAGCAGGGCGTGCGCAACCAGCTATACTCCAGTACAGAACGCTTTCCTTCGGGATTTTCAGCGCCGGCACCCAATTATAAAGCAAAAGATAGCTCTTTAAACCAGTTTTCACAATTTGACGAATAAAGGCATTCCTGGACAGACTTGCTACTCCCCGTCTAATATAATAATACCTCAAATATCTACAACAGTCGGAACAGGCAGAGGGTGAAATAGCCAAGGAAGATTGCGAGGGCAGCTGCAATATATAATCTTAGGCAAAACAATACAACAATTATGGACTTTAAATGAGCTATAGAATGTAAGCAAAATACTTTCCTATAAAAGGGTATTATCAGTTAAAATTCCATACAACAAAGCTCCAAACTACGATGGAAAAACACCACAGACATATAAGAAGAACAGACAAGTCAAGAATGTAGCAAGATGTAAAACCCTTCAACTTTCTTTGTGCAATACATCAGCATTCTAACACAAAAAGAGCTAAAGAAATTGTAATACCACAGGCAAGATTATAAAAGTGAACACGAGCAAATCAGAAGCTTGTTCCCAATATTCTCCCAAAAAGACAAAAAAAAAAAAACTACCCATACAAAAACTAAAATGGTTTATCATTTTCATCGCTTTTTCTGCAGAACACAATTCCTTTCCTTGTTGACTGCAACATCTTTTTTTTTTTTATTACTTTTTTTCCATCAATATAATACTGGTATAAATGATGTTCCATATCTGCAGATAATTGACTGAGGCAGACATGAGGTCAAGAGTCAGGAGCGAGATGAAACGGGCAGACATATTTTATATAGCTGAGAAATAGGGTCACTGTGTCTGTTGTTTTCATACACTCAGAGCCACAGAGGAGTCGGAGTGCATCAGCGAATCAGCACAACACTGAGGCCCGAGGCACTACAAGCCATTCGTTTTGCTTTCATCACAGAAGCACTCCGTTTGTGTGCTGACTGTGCTTGTTCAAGAGATGGGCCTGATGATTACGCATGTCCCATCTCAGAGCCGGGCGGTGAGTATGGTCTCCGGGGATTAAGATGTTGTTGACCAGGAGGGCGGCGACAGCAAGCATGTGTGGGGAGAGAGGTCAATTGATAGTGAAGTTAAAATCACCCCAGTCCCCGCAAACAGTGAGGCAAACACACGGTCAAGAACATAAAGCAGGTCTTGTCTGATGGCAACTGTTCCCTTCACAGAGATGGTGGCACAACATGCCAAAAGAAAGAAGAGGAAGAGAGGAAAGGAGGGAGGTAATGAGAGTGAGACACAGAGATTAACGGGATAACCGATAAAGCATGCATTTATGACATTTGCATTTGTGTGTCAGGAACATTTTTGTCATCGTTTCATCAGTAATCGTTATTTTGAGTTTGATCATTCGCGAATTAACTTACCATATTGCTATGGCAATGTTATGAATTTGCCATGACAACAGTTAATTGCTAATTTTGAACTGTATTGCTAAACAGAGACTAAGAGAGTGGGAGAGAGAGAGAGAGAGAGAGAGAGAGAGAGAGGCAGCTGTTTTACTCCAGCTACCTGTCGCACAGTCAGTTTCAAAGATGAGATGGGAATTTGAGTTCATAAAGTGAGGAGAGAGCCTTTAACCGAACAGCAAACCCAAACGAAGAGAAACGCCATTAGGCAGATGAATGTGGATGTCTGCGGCGCAGTTGCTGTGTTTACAGTGGGGAGGCAGAGGAATCACAAACGATCAGCGAGTTTATTAACTGCACACAACACCCGGCGTCAAATCGATGAGAAGCGGCGAGTCATTACGGCACGCTGAGACACCCGCACCTCCCTCCGCCTAAGCGTCAGTCATAGTTACCCCTGTCGTTCCTCAGCCCTTCTGCTCTGTGCGACTGTGCCCTACTCGTGTTGTGGTTCACCCAGACCCCTGTACAGACGGCCCACACCGAAGCGTGCAGAGGTCTGCGGCTTGCAGCAATCTGAGATTACTGACGTGGAGAGGGTCAGGCCTTATTCAGACTGAGATGCTCAAGTGGGGGCATTACAGATGGCGAGGGGCAATGAGAGAATTTGAGCCCCCACACACACACTATTATCAGCAGTATTAAATAGTAGTAATAGTAGTAGCAGCAATAGTAATTGTTCTGGTAATTAATAGTGGTAACAGTAATAGTAGTAGTAGTAGTAGTAGTAGTATACGTAGTAATTAATAGTAGCACATGTAATAGTAGTCGTAGTAATAGTGGTAGTAATAGTGGGTAATTAATAGTAGTAATAGTAATAGTGGTAATAGTAGTAGTAGTAGTAGTAGTACCAGTAGTGTTAGCAATAGTAGTATTAGTGAAAGTAATTATTAGTAGTAATAGTAATAATAGTAGTAGTAGATGAAATCCGACGATCCGATGAACTGTGGTGCATGTGTAGAGTGGGAAATAATGACAAAACACATCATGTGATTTGGAGGAGTGAAATGCCAGCCATCTCCTCCTGACATCAGGAAAACGGGTTACTGGTGTGAAATCCAGCAAATTTGGTTGAATTTGGGGTTACAATATCGGCCTATACATCAAACCTACATATTTTTTTCATAAGACTTATCACCCAGTAACTAGGCTGGTCCTTTAAAAAACTGTTTACATTCATCTGAACCACATTAAGTTAACAGAGACATGCCATTCAATACCTCCATTTAACACAGTCTCTCTCGCAGCTCAAACTCATGGATTTGTCCTTTCCATTAGACTTGTATTATTCCGAACCTCTGCCCAACAGGTTCGAACGCAGCACCAGCACACGGCCCCCGGAGCCAAGCTCGGAGCGCCGCAGAAACACGACTGCAGCGTTCCGCCAGTCTCGGAGGAAGCGCCGAGACGGAGCGAACGACAGCCCCAGGTAAACCGCAGGCCTGCCCACGCACGTCCTGTTCCTAGCAGCCACCCACCGCTAAACGAGAACACAGCGAGAACATTGGGCCTCTTGTGTCCGTGGCGTGCTAAAGAGTTTTACTTCTCCTGTTTCACAGAAACAACAGCTTTACTAATTATGCAAGTTATGCTTCAGGGACGGAGAGCGAATTACCGCCGGTGCGCCATCGTTCTTGGCAGAGCTGCACACAACACTCCCGAACCCGAACGCAAAAGTCGATTTAGCAGGACCAGTGATTGATTACGCATGAATCTCAGTAATCTTGACAGACGGTGTGCGCGCGACTATGCGACACTAGCAAGGATTTCTCCACTTGTGGTGGACCGATCGTTTCGTCGCTTTGCGAGCGAGACTCTAAGACCCCATTGGAAATGCGTATAATTGGAGCTCTGTGAAAACAGGGCGATTTGTGAGTGAGGGAGAGTAAACAGAGTGCGATGCAGGTGCGGTACAGGGTCTGCCCTACAGCCACCCGGCCGTTAAAATTCACGCGCGCTCTCCCTCAGCTTCAGGACAGCTCCGGGTTCAGAATACACTCAGACGAGAGAAATAAAAGCTGTGCAATCCAGAAAAGAGCCGGAGTCTGCAGTGGCTAATTAGTCGTAATTGGTTTAACATGGAGAGGACTAGCCAAGACATCAGCGCTAAGGGCGGCACTGATCCTCCCCCACACTCTGCCTCCCACCTGATAAAGGACTATCAGGGCTTTCTATCGCGCTTCACACTGTATTACGGACGGCTACACAGGCCATCAACGAAGCGGAGACAGGAAGGGCTAACCACGACCCATTCGCTCACACAGACACGCATAAAGGCATGCCAGCATGCACAAAGACACTTAAGTTACTCACTACCACAAACAGACCGTACAAGCACACAGAGTGCAAGATCAATGATAAATTACACCGCCGATAACCCTTCAAGGCAAAAGCAAACAATGTGTAAATTGGGCCTATGCGTCCATTCTTTATGCGGGCAGCAAAATGAGCGTAAAATAATATATTCAGCATATTAATGCAATGCGTGTGGCCTTGATATCATCTGAAAAATCGGAGTGGGTTATGAAATACGGCGAAACGCGCACGCGCAGGCAGGGATTCATGTGCATTCAGTAATAGAAAGAAGAAAACCACGCTTGAATGACGGAAGCGCACAAACGAACGAATGATGAGTTGAATGTGGGAAAATTATGGAATAAACAGACGAATGAGAGAATGAATGAACAAACGGTGGGCTTGATTGACTGATTAAACAAATTGCATCTTGAGGATTTGTGGCCAGCGTGAAGCGTGGGTCTGCATGAGCCAGAAATCTCTGGAAAATGGACAGATACCGAAGGGTCAGGACGCTATGACCAAAAACACACAGACTCAATCAACCACAATTTCAAAGACGATGTGCGGGTTGGACCCCCAAGAATGTCACTTCTCGAATTTCCTTTTAAGAGATGGAGCCCCCCTCCCCAATCATTATGTATGCGCCGGCCACTTCACCCCACAGACTCCAAGCTGGGGTCAGCCTGATCACCGCAGCAAAAGTGCCACGGAGAAACCCACACCTGTTCAGCAATGCCCAAACACAGGAACAGACCCAGGTAACATTCAGCAGAAAGGATAGCGAACACTCAAACAAGTGTAAGATTTACGTGAAAATGTTGTGTCATTCCACACAATTGCTTAAAGTAACTTCTAACAGAATTAAAAGATTTTAGATCGCTTTAATTATGAAATTAATTCAGCGTTACTAAAATTAGTTGTTTAGAACCGCTTAGTGTAACAATTTATAGTAAATCTAACATTCCACTCTATTGAGTGAATGAAATGCAAGGACAGCGCAGTCTCCCCTTCCAGTTCTGAGGGGCGTTGTTTTCGCCGCAGAGGTTGCCGTGGACAGAAGCATCGGGGATGAGCTCTCCTCCTCCAAAGGCAGAGGTACAAAATGCACACTATCCTATCCTTTTCTCAGCTCGAGATGTGACCGCCCGCCGAGGTTGAACACAGACGCTACAGCAAAGACGATCATGACCCCTTTATCAGAGCCAAACCAACAATGAGCTGCTCTCTGGACCCAAAGAGACCTGAGGTGTCCTCTGAAAAATCAATCAAAAACCTTAGTCATTGTTTGAAAACAACCAGGTAACACTGAAAGGTTTTCTGATAGGATTGCCAACATTAACTAAAACCTTTATTTCCCAGCCTCTATAGCAGATTGAACTAGCAGCACACTGAAATAATAAAAATGAAATAAAAATCGTTTGAGAGCTCATAGCGTTGGCTTTCATTGAAAATTATTGTCTATGCTCTGATGTATAATAATAATAATAATAATAATAGTTATTAATACTAACAGTTGCAGTAATAATTATTCCTTCCCGAGGTCTACTTCAGCGTATCACAATGCACTTTATGGGGCAACTTTCTCGGAAACAATGGCCTCATCTAAAATGCACTCCTGAGGCATCAGGTCTTGAAGGAAGAAACACATGGACGTCACATCCAGTCTTAAAGTGTTACACCGCTGCTCTAAAACCACAAAACATTTCACTTCAATTTGCTGTTTACAGTTTTGGTTCAAGGTCATTTTGAAACACAGAGAAAGTGTTGTCCAGGGCAGTATAGTAGTCCAGTAGTGAGTTGCTTGACTACCAGCTGAGTATCTAGCTCAAGCTCTCAGTGAAGATCAGAATTCTGCCATGCAAACTGGAGAGCTGAAGTTGGGAAGAATTTGATCCAAGGGGCCTTGAGCAAAGCCCTTATGCCCCTACAACCATTCCAAGGGCTGGAGCCCCAGCTCCCCTCCTCCCACTACTGCTACCTGATGACTGTTCTTTCTGACATTCTCCAGGGTCATCCCACTAAATAAGTTTGTTCTTAAGTCACTAAAGGGTTGTTAGTTCAAGCTTGGGACACTAACTTGATGTGGAGAGATGAGGTGAAGAAGAACTCTGGCCCTTGTGCCCTTCAGCAAGACCCTTAACCTCAAAATTGCCCCAGGGGTATTACCCCCATCTCTCCATTCCCCCTCACATGCAACTGCTCCATCTGGCATTTCTCCGAGGGCTTCAGTGAATAAAACAGACAGGTTCTCAATGGAACTTTCCCTGATTAAATACAGGTTTCAGAAAAACTAGCCGGTAATTTATTTGCCTTTTTTAATCTATATTTTGAATTAAAATGTGGACTTACTTCATGTAACAGACAGAACTCCTGTAGAGAAATGTAACCGTCTTCTGACATATTTGTAGAATGTACTCGTAAGTTAATTAACTACGCAAGCTAAAATTAACACTCATTCACATTTTTACACTTCAAATTGCTCATCATTACATTTCCATCATGGGTAGCCAACAATTGCCACTGCCTGTTGGGAAAATAGCTGCAAAATAGGAGAAGATGGCTATGATTTACTTATTGGCTAGTTTGATGAACTTGATACAGCAACATCAAATAATTTAAGTATGTGGCTAGCATATTGGTGAAGAAATAAAATATTCACTGACCACCAAAATTCATTTGACAGTGACACCGAATGTTAATTTTGTTCTGTTGTCCGAGTCAATGACCAGATCGGAGTCCACATGAACAAGCATTTGACACGCTGTAGAGGGGACTGAAGGAAGGAAAGTCCCCAAAACAAAAGGGAGCTGATGATGGCTGCAGTAAAGCCCTTGTGGCGCATCCCCAGTTTTTGAATTTCAGATTTCATGCCTTCAAAAGACGAGAAAAAATATTAGAAATAGTGCCAAGGGCACTGTTGTGCACCAGGACATGGAAGTTTTTTGAACACAGCAGCCTTGCGATTTATAAAAAAATTTGATGTCCTCATTGCAAGTAAGCAGTCATCAAAGTTTCATCTTCAGAGACTAAGAAGTTTCTGAGGAGAATATGTTCACAAACACTAACAACAATGACAACAACCAATGAGGACAGACAAACGGACCATGACATGAGCCCACCAAAACATAGGTTCAGGTAAGCTAAAAATGATTGCTTTATTCTATACTGAACAAAATTATAAATGCAACACTTCTTATTGTGAGAAATATGACCATGTTCAGAAGCTCATTGTACTTTCGTTGAGTGTTGACAGATTGTATGACCATATTTCAATACATTTAGATCAATGATTGATACAGACAAACAAGAATCTCATGCTGGCGTGATGATAAAGGGGATGGGGTCGATTGTCCTTTCACAAATCAATATTGGGTAAATCCGCCTTTGCACTGTTGCAGTGCTACACATCTCTGCTGTATGGACTGTAACAAATGGTCAATATTGACTTGGGGAGCGTGTTCCCACTTTTCTTCAAGAACTGTGCAGACTTGGCGGGTATTGGCTGGAAATGTGAGACAATGACGACCTCGTTGGTTAAGGACATCCCAAGGATGCTGGAAGAGGGACAAATCTGAGTAATAAGCCAGTCATTCCAGCACACTAGTGTTTTCAGGCTCAAGGAACTCTCTGCATGCAAGGGTGATGTGGGTCCGGCATGGTCATGCTGGATGGTTGTTTTGATGGATGAATGGTAGGACGATAGGCCGCAGTACTCATCATAATATCACACTTCATTCAAATTGATATTCGTGAACTTCGGTTGGGTGCAATGTCCATAGGATATTCTCACCCAAACCAGCACTCCATGATTATGCGCCACCGTGCGCATCACAATGATGTCAGCATAACGAACCCCCGCCCATCTGCTCTGTGAAGTTGGAAACGTCACTCAACTGTAAAAAAGTCCTCCATTGTGCCATTGGCAAGATAACATGTCTATTCACTCAGTCAAACTGACTTTTCGCTGAGGTGAGGTCCGATCCACAAATGAGCAAAATGTGCAGCGATATGGACTTCTTGGAGATGATTTTTCACAAAAATGTGGCGATTGTGGGGACCAACCGTCTCATCTGCAGTGGCAGTCACTGGTCTCAAACGGTTACAGAGATGACGAGTCTGGATATGGCTGGCTTGGGCGGGGGTCGTCATGCATGTGGGCATATTGCGGTCATGCCTAATTCCACAAAAACGTGTCTTATGCAACTTATTGTTAAAACGTGGACATCAAGAGCCCTTGCGACAGCCCTGAGAAACATTCCTGCATTGAGCACGACAAAGGAACACTCCCTGATGGCTCCAATCATCTATGGCAACTTGAACAATGTCAGAACTGGAACTTTTGAGGTGGCCTTTTCTTGACCAGAGCACAGGATGTGCCTGGGCTGACTGTACCTGATTTCAGTAGCTCTGGATCATGCCCCACCTGTCTGACAGGCCAATTTTGACAAAGGGCATGAACTTGACAATGATATGGAGAAGGTGACTGAAATGCACACAGACCAGTGGCACACAAACTTAGTCACATAAATAAACTGTACTAAGCCAAACTCAGAACCTCAGAAATAATTATGCAGAATATCGAAATTACTAAACTGTAGCGTTTATATCAGAGTGCTGGTGTACAGAAATTTTAAAAATTTTAAAAATCGCATCACAGTCCAGTGAATTATGGTGCTCACCATAAATTGTCCGCATTAGTTAACAGTAACTAATGAGGATTAATAAGTAGCTTTCCATGGTTAAGCAAGGTCTCAGTCATTCCCTGCACATACCTTCCTGGGGTTCAGCTAACAGCAAGACAAACTAGGACGGAGTTATGTTCAAAAAGCCAATTTAGCGAGCAAGCACTGCGCTCATGTTACTTCTATTACGTTCGACAAAACAGCTGAGTAGTCAGCCAACAATAAAAAAATAAAAATAACAAAATATCGGGAGCACTTATACTTAGATATTGTCACAATTCACAGTAAAGCCTTCATCACAGACTTATGATAAGTAGCTTATAGGCAATAACCAAGACATGGCACTCGACATGCTGAACAAGGAGAACAAACTTCTCGGCGTCCTGGTCCCAACAGCTCCAGCCAATGTCATTTTTTTTTCATACTGATCATGTGACCAGCAAAAATAATGACTGCACTGCTTTAACTCCAACAGGGGGCACTCAAACGCGCTTCCAGGAGGCTACGGCCCTTGATGGACATGCGTTTGAAAAGATTTGGACGACCTTTTCCGTGTCCAACAATACTCTTCATTCCTCCCAGAAAACACCTGCAATGCGGCTGCTTACATCATCGCATTCCATTGTTTGGCTCGTTTCTGCCCTCCAGTCTAAAACGTCGTTGAATGACGCCTCCCCACACTGGTGCCAAGACGCTCGCATGAATATTGAAAGCTCGCTCTTATCTATACTTCCCTCACAATGAAAAGACATCTTGACGTGAGGAATTTCTGAATAAAAGATACATGCAAATATTACTGAATGAGCTCATCCTTGCTCCTGCAGTGGAGGCAGCACAGACAAAACACTGGGGCACTGACGGTTATATTTTGACTGCAGGTGGAGAGAGAGTGTGTGCGGAGAGCACCAGTGCCAGTCTGGTACAGCCGCCTCTCAGATGGCACATCACACAGAGCTCAAGTTGATGGATGGCCGAGATGGAGCTGCAAGACAAACCGTCATGAGCGTCAGGTGACATGAACTGGCACTCCACCAGCCCCGAGGTCAGAGTTAAGATCGTTGAGCATTATGAGAGATGTAGTCACTGCCTTCTCCACCGAGCTTCAGGCCAACTCCACTCGCTCCCACAGATCAATATCCAAGCCCTGCCAGTCTCGCAAGTAAAAAACTGCCACTCACCCAAACACAGCGCAGGGTCCTTAAGCCTCCAAACAAACAGCTCATATAACAAGACTGGAGGGGTAGCATTTAGCAGAAATAAACAAATAATTTAATAAATAAAAAAAAAGGACAGCCAGCTGATATAACGAGATGCACTTTATTTCCCTCATCTGTCAACAGCTTTATGGCGGCTATAACATGAGCAATCTGCGTGCAAATTTTCCCGAAAAGGCTGCCCACCATCGCACCAATATGGCGGAGACAAACAGGAGATAAAATCTGCTGGCCTGGAAAAGCCTGTCCCTCTTCTGGTGATTACGGCTTGGCCGTCCACGTTACGAGAGGGGGGAAAAATTAAATCTTATATTTCTGCTTTGGAAGGCATTCATAATGCTGAGGGGCTTTGGAAGAGCTCAGATGAAATCAGTGCCACAAAACATCTTGGCAGGCGCATCTGTAAATACTCGCGAGTACTAAGCCTGCGCTGTAGAAGCGCTTGCGGAGAGAGTAAATGGATTTTCAAGAGCAGGCACAACGCATTGCATGCCCTGGCCACAATGCAGGAAACTGACGTAAAGAAGACAAGGGGAAATATGGCAGAATACTGAATATCCCTTGTGAAAGGGCTTTGAAATGACTCCAATGAAACGTCAACCAACATGGATCCATGCTAAGAAAAAAAAAAAAAACAACATTAACTGAATGTTCTGAAATGCAGCCCAGCAGGGATTGACAATCTATATTTTCTCGCCCTCAAAACACAAAGGCATCGGCACTTCCACTTCGAACAGACAAGAGTGCTCGATGCGGTAGACCACACACTGGTCTACCGCGCTAATTCCAGTCAGTATTACAAACTGCTGATTAGCCTTGCAAATTCTCCCTAAATGCCTATATAGGCTTGTTGCAGATAGCAATGGATTATACGCAGAACCTTTCCCCATGTGCCATTTTGAATGACTGTATGCAAATCTACTTCCCTACGAATGAATCACAACGATTCCCCTCCGTGAAAAAAAATGAAGAAATAGTTTTTCCACAGACTGATCATGATGGATGTTGTGACTTCTGAGCCCGATTTGACAGGCGTATGCCATCTGAAACTGCTCTGGAACTCGGATCTAACTTCTCGTTCCTCTAGGCTGTCAGTCCAGACCCTGCTCATGTCAACTCTCTGGGTCTGGGTAGGAGCCGGCATTAAGGAGACGATTAGCCTGCCGTGTGCAGACTTGCACTCCACTTGTATCTGTTTGCAATCCCTTTAGCAGCCATCAAACGAACTGCACTGAAGGTTCGGCTTAAGAGCAGCACAATGGTGGTTTTAACTCAACTCTGGAAGAGGTTTGAGTATTTCATTAAGCCAAGAGTAACTGGCAGGCCATCGAGCCTTTGATCCCAGTAAAACTTTGCAGGATATAACCGAGTGTTGCTGCTGGGAACGAGGGTGAGATTAGGCTAAGCAAACAAAGTTAAAAAAAAAAAAAAGATTTTAAAGCCTGCAGAAATTCAAAACTTTTCAAGAGAAGAGGAGGAAGACACTGTTTCTTTATGAAGAGACGGTATAGGATGACAAGGAGCTCTGGAGATCGGACAATGATGAAACCACCTGCTGCCCAATGAATCTGATTTGCAGAGTTTAAGCCTCTGAGACCCAATAAGAGGATGTTGATCTTTGCCCAAATGTCTCCAAAATGGCCATCGGGGACCCCAGTAAACAATTATGCTGAGCAGGGGCTCAGAAAAAATGCATTAAAAAAAGAAATGGTGCCTTTCTGGTAATCTCATCTCCGAGACAGTCATAGGACCCAAAGATCCATCAGCAACTGTCCAAGGAATTCTTAATTCATAATAAAACTGCTCATCTTTACCACTTTATGTTAAGGATGGCGAGAGCAAGTTATCAGGATAAAATTCCAAAGGAATGTCACTGGCTCTAGGGTAAGGCAATAGTACAAAATCTATTGTGATACACTCTTCAGTGCTGGTCCTCTAAGAGCAAAAAAAAAAAAAAAACAGATACTGCAATCCTGGTCGAGTTTTTTGAATTAACTAGGACAGTCCCCTTTTCAGCATATCACTAAATCAAAAGGCCCAGCAGGAAGTCCAGAGGTTAGAGCACTAAGGTGGAGCCTTCGGCCCAAAACCCTCAACTCCGAATATCTTGCTGAGTCCTCCATTACTCCACTGCCCCCTTGTCTCATGTCCTAATCCAGTATGGGGGAGGAGAGGATGCAAGAATATAGTTTTTGAAAATTGATGCACCCACATGGGACAGAAGGCAGGACATGAGGAAGATCATGAGAAGCAATAGAGGTAGAGGTAGTCATGGTTGCCCACCAGTGTGAGACTTGCCCGCGAACCACATTAAGCAAGGAGGTGGGAGAGTGATTGCAAAAGTATTGTCCCCACAGAGCCCTTTCCCCAGATTACAGGGATAACAGAAAATGCAAGGACGTATTAGCTGGCGCGCCGCAGATGCACGAGTAATGACCAGCACAAACAAACCTGAGCAGTGTTCTTAGCGCAGAGCTCTAGATAGTTCAATGGCTGACAGAGGCTGTAAAAGGTATAAGAGCCATTCGAGGCGGCAGGCTGGGCCGTGCTACAGAAATAAAACTCTTAATTCCTGACGCAGCAAGCCAACGCTAACAGCGACGTCAAGGCAGAGGCCAAAAAGCTACAGGAGTCATCAACAACACTCCCAACCCCCCCACACCCAAACAACACCACAATCCAAACTCCCTAGAGCGGATACAGCGACTTCAGACCACTGAGTATTTCAGAAGCACAATTACCTGTCCTGGTTGGCCACCTATGATCAACTAAACAAAATATCGTGGTAAGAGCACAACATAGGTCTGGAGTCAAATGAACAAGGTTGGAGTGTGCCACAGTAATTTCTCAGTTAATCAACCTAATATTTGGTCAAAGTATTAGCGCAGGTTCATGGCCAGACAGCGGTCTACTCTGTAATTAATGTAAATATTCACAGAAGGTTCTCGCGGCGCCGGATGAATTCTTTCTGCTCCGCCACCTGCTCCATATGCAACACTCTACTACTGAAAGCAGCAGCAGTCAAGACACACGCCCTGACAGAAAAAGCCCATTTGACATACTCTGCAACCTGCTTACATGACGTGGATACACCCGTGTGACAGTCAGATTGAATTTGCTGTCTGTTTGATCTCGCCGAGCTCTCCTCCCTTCTCCCCTTTAGAGCGCGTCTGGTCTGGGAAAGTTCCGTGACAATGTGTCAGACCCGAACCCGGCTCCCATCGGAAAGCTAACACCACATTGCCCCCTGCTGTTAGATACGTGTGCTAACCTTTGAGCAAGACTCAAAAAAAGTCAGAGCCAAGAGCAGCTCCCGGCAGTTAGCTGTCCCCTGCACCCAAATAATTTAGGGGTACAGGAGGTGTCCCGAAGTTTAACCAGTGGAACACACTTCCACAGGCTCATCGCGAGCTGCAGCTTTTCAAATCTGGCCACTGACCTTCAATGTTTGTTTCCCCTTTCCATTCCAGTTCTTCCCACCTCGAAATAATATTTAATCAAATCATGCAGAGAAAAATCTTAATTTGTATATTAAACATAAAATTGTAACATATAAAAAACACGTTCGCTATAGATTTAAAAAAAAAGGTGTTAAAACAGTAATCAAGCAGACAGGTGTGCAAACAGACATTGCAGATCACAGGTCAACAACACGCTAGACTGAAACAACAGAAGGGATCTGAAAATACTGCACTGCCAAAATGTGAGATTAAATATTAGTTCTTTGGACCTAATCAAATTAATTAAAGTATTCATTTAAATTTTAATAATGTCTAATTACTTCATAATTAATTTTTGATTCCAAGTTAAACACCTTATTACTCATTCCTGCTCATTTAAAAAGAGAAATAGTTTGAAAGAGGGTAAATGGTGTCTTTTGAAATTAGCATTTTGTAGTTGTCACAAAGGCAGGCTCAACGGGCATGTGGCGTTGCAATGAGAGGGTGTGACTGTGCATTGTTTTCAGCAACAAACAACTAAAGACCAAGTTGTACACAGGATATCAATTCAAACTATCCTGAGGCATTGTCTTCAACTTTGATAAAATTGTTTATGGCGATAATCCATAATTTTTCCTAAATTCTTGCGAAAGCCCCAAAGATGGAATCTTCTCATGTCCAATGACACTTTTGGCATATGTTTGCAATGAGGTAGCACGTCTAAAACAAAGGGCACAAAAAGACAGAACCAGTGACTAATAAATACATTAGAGGGGAAGTTAAGACAGTGAGTCCAGCTCACGCAAACAATTTCCTTGACGCCAAACTCCACTACCCATACACCCCACGCACATAATACACTTTATTTCTAAGGCACTTTGCATTCGACATCTCAAAGTGCTACATAAAATTGCCATTACAATAACAAAACGCATTCAATGAAAGCAACAATTGAAATTAAGATATTAAACAATGTGCTAAGATCCATAAAACTTGGTAAAAAGGAGAATTTTAAGTCCTTTTTTTAAAGGATTTGAGATTCAGCGGCTCCTTGAGATAAAGTGGAAGGGCGTTCCACAGATGAGGAGCAGCTGCACAGAACGCCCAGTCTTCCACAGTCCTGAGTCTGGCTCTTGGAGGGTGGAGTTGGTAGGTTGCTGTGGAAGGAAAGGATCCTGCTGGGGTGTATAGAGTGAGCCGGTCCTTAAGGTAGCTGGGGATTTGGCCGTGGATGCACTGGTAGGGGAGGAGACATGTCTTGTATTGAATTCTTGCAGTGATGGGGAGCCAGTGGAGGGAACTAAGGACTGGGGTGATGTGATTGTGTTTCTTTGTTTTTGTTAATAGCCTGGCAGCACTGTTCTGTAGCGTCTGAAGTTTGTGGAGGTGTTTGTTGGAGGCACCAGACAGAAGTACAATGCAATCATCCAGTCGGGTGGAGATAAAGGCATGGATGAGCTTCTCTGCATCAGGAGGGGTAAGGGATGAACGGAGACTTGCAATATTTTTCAGGTGAAGAAATGAGGTTTTGCATATGTGTTTGATATGTTCCTCAAAAGTGAGGTGAGGTTTAAATCCAACACCGAGGTTGGTGACTCGGGAAGATAGTGAGATGTCTTGTTTTGGGAATGCTATGGAAGTTATCGGGGATGACAGGAGCTGATGTGGGATGCCTGTTAGAACAGCATCTGTTTTAGAACTGTTTAGTTGGAGAAAGTTTTGGGCCCATCCATGCCTTTATCTCAGTTAGACAGGAGGTGAGTGTTTTCAAAGATGTGGGAGTGGAGCAGGGTGAAGGTTGAGGGTCCGTTTTTATGTACAATTGTACCCAAGACTACACCCGGTTTCAAAAACCTGGGGTGGGGTGGGGGAAAGAAAAAAGGAAAAAGCCTTCCTTGGATCTGCCAGTTTGGGCAAGCATTCAAAAGAGCACACGATTTATACTCTGAAAGTCTCAGAGCCCTTAAAATGTGCTTCGTGAGCTCAGAAATGGTGCCACTGGTCATATTTGAATATGGCGAACAGAACAGAACGCTCACTTAACGTCTGACTCGAGGAAGGGAGGAAAAAAAAAAGAGAGTTCAAGACAATGAGAGATGGATGCATATTTCATAAGCACCATTTCTGCTTTGGCAAGCCCTTTGCGAGAAGCAGGTACGCCTTTCCCCGGAACAGACTTTAAATACGTACGCAAGCCGAAGCATGCTAAATATAGGAGTCGGGTTGACGGCAATAGACTTGAGAGAGAGCATTGATGGGCAGAGCGAGAGAGGGAGAGAAACAGAGGGCCAGCGGAGGTGTGCAGCTCAGCACGAGCTCAGAGCACCCATCATGTTCACATGAAAGCTCTGATGCAAGTAAAAAAAAACAGCTATGAAAGGTACTAAACTGTGAACGAAAGAACCAAAGACAGCAGTAAAGGCCTCGTCTATGCTACAATCAGACAGCGGGAGAAAGCGTGAGGTCTCCTGCCGCCCCAACTCTTCAAAAGCATCAGCGTTAAGCAATGATATTTACAGAACAATGGTGTTAAGGGTTGCCACGGCTACTGTAATGACTGAGTGAAGAATGCATACTCTGCCTCTTTGCCGTGGGCTGTGTCGACGAGTCGCCTCGCCAGGATGACTGACTATCAAGATCGCAAGAACGGAGCTACAAGAGGCATTTCTGAGGCTGGACAGCAACGTCGACGCGAGAGTATAGCAGGGAGGGGACAGCGGTTTGGCCGTCTTTCCAAGACGAACCACTCAAAGGGACAGAATGGGCGTTCGATGCTAAGACACTATGCTGTCCAAAGACACTCAGCTTGCGAGTGGTTTCAAGTTTTCGTTTGTTGAGACTACAGTCTGCACAACTGTGCGAGCAGGCAAACAAAAAAAGAAAGGGAGACCACAAATGTGCCCGTCCACAAGGTCCTGGGAAATTGCTTATTCAACAACAAACCAAGGAGACTGGAGGAGAGACATGACAGACATGACAGAGAGTCCTCTGACTCATAACCCCCCTCCTCCAGATAGCACAGTTAAGATAAGCCACCGAGCCGCAAGCTACTCTGCCTACTTTACCCCATTAGCTAATAGGATCATACAGGGCAGACAGAACCTGCGTGAGAGTGAGTGCGGCCTCTATATGAACAGACTACATTCTCATCAGGCCCTCAACATAGACCCAGGTCAGCATGATAGCGTGCAGCATGATATTACAGTGCGCCTGCACGAGAATGAGTGTTTGCTAGGGAAAATAGTGCACTCGGAGAAGTGAGAGGCACATAAATAAGACCCTCTCTGCATGAAGCAGGTGTCAAGGCCTCGCCCGATGGTCTGGCGCAAGACCTGGATAGATGGACCAAACATCTTCCCCCACAGTAAATGCAAAGCTGAGCTGCCATGTTTTCAGAGGGAACGCCTTAATCTCTGTGAGGCTCAAGGCTCCTGAATATGCAGGGGTGACTGAACGACCCGAAGGAGGGTGATGCCATTTTCGCTTTTCCATCCCAAACCCCAGAGATGGAGGGGAGGGAGGATACCCGTAAATGTTCAAAGGCAGCGAGGGAGGGGGAGGGAAAAATCGCACACGTCAGATTAAGAAACGGCTCCAGACGAAGGGTGAGGCCATGTTCATTAAGTGCCAAGTGCAAATCCTCAGAAGAAAAGCACTGTCGCCTCTCCATAAGGGACTGGGGCTGAAATTGAGGTCTCTTTACTGGCGCGGCACTATCACGCCGAGCCGTATTACTGAGGGGGGTGTTCCATTAGGGGGAAATGACAATCAAAGTAGGGCTATAGCCTTCGGCCTAATGCTGGCACTCCACTCGCAGTCTAAGAAAAGCTCCCAAATTAAACTCAGGCCAAACAGACAGGCTTAGAGCTCACTCTTCCCACTTCACTGGGGTCAGGATATGAGCAAAGCACTGGGCCACCTGATCCAAATTGAGACTTATCTCGAAAAGCTGTGCATCAGCGACAAAGCCTCCAATGCACTGCTGGTGAACGATGCTCTACCACCATCATAGCACAACTAACAATACCCAAAGAAAAGCATGTGTTCCAAATAAGACACCACCCTGAAATAATAATAAAAGGTTACACAATTTCTTATTTGCTATATTCAGAGAAATACCCAAAAAATTTCAGTTTCATGCATCGCGTTTAAGGCAGCATATCGGAAATTAAAATTTTTGGTCAGATGACACTGATTTCCTTTATCCCCAGGTAAAGACTCCTTTGTTCCCCAGTTACGGAGTCTGAGTCTCGGGAGACCTCACCTACCGCGCCAGAGTTCAGACGCAACTCTATGACAGGAGCGATCTATGGCGGGAACTTCCAAAGTTAACACGCTCCAAAGCAACGCCAATTCCCCTAGAACAGATCAACAGGGCACTCCGAGAACAAAAGACTAGCCACTGTAGTGTTTAACACAGCATCACAATGGGACCATTTGGACAGAGAAAAAAAAAGTAATAATCAATAATCCATCCATCCATCCATCCATCTAACAGGCAAATATCTAATAAACAGTGATGGGGGTAGAGGCTGAAGCCTCGTCCCAACTTTTAGCACAGGGGCGACAGCAGCAAATGCTCCATGAATCGGTTGAAAAACAAAAATATTCTCCATTACATGAATAGATAAACAGAGAAACGAGAGCCTCAGAGGCCTGGTGAGTAGCGAGGAAGCACGGCCCGCCTCACAGCTAACGAGGGCCGGTTAATTGTCACGCTCCATTAGGAACAGCCATGCTCCAGTGACTCGTGTTGTTTTTCTGGCTGATCTGAAGCCAGTTTTGCTGTTACTTCCATGGATATAACAACCATGAATGCAATGTAAGCCGAACAGTCAGTGATGCGGTAAGCTGCTTACAAAACTGATTGCAAGGCTTTTTAGTGGTTATGTTTTTTCATATTTAAAGATGAAGGAAAGTAGACCAGCTCCCCTGGTGGTAGTCAACATGGCGCAGAGCAGCCAATCAAACTGCTCCATGGATCGCCAGAGGGCCGCCACGCACATGTTCTACTGTGCGGCAGAGGTATATGAAACATTTGCATTCATTAACAAAAAGAAATGAAAAAATTGACTGAAAGCAGCACACTTTGTCCTTCAACGATGCATTTCAGAAAAATTCAGCAATTGAAGAACTGGAAAAAAGTGTATATTTTCTCCTCAGAACTAAAGAGGAAAAACATCAATGTTCGACTGAATTTGGGTCGGTTCGATTCAACTGTGAGTATCCTGAAAGGCTGCTTGCCATTAGAGCTGCATAATCACTCACACAGGGCGGATGTGCCGGCAGACTCCAGTTCAGAGGACAGTGGGCACAAACTAGTGCCTCCATTACACTACATTATTTATTTGTTTGGCAGGAAACCTCTGCAGGAGACAGCTTCCATAGATTACATATAGAAAGTTCTCCATTTATGGAGCTGAATGCCTAATGAGCTGCTACCTGCCCTTCCCTTTAGCTCAAGGTTAGAGCTGCATCGCCTTCCTGCTTCAAGGCTCCGACAACAGTGGACTGGCCTCATGAGAGAAACTTCCTTCTGCGCTTCTCCAGATCACCTTTTTGAGGCCACAGGTGGTCCCGTGTTTGGTGGTGAGCTGAGACCAGCATGCAATCGTCCCGCAAAGCAAGTGGTGTTTCCAAGTCTCTTCAAAACCCAACTCATCCACTCAACAGGCAGTTAGTGGGAGGGAGGCCAACAACCCCGAAAAGCTGATATCTGCAACTTGCCCGCCTGCAGCGGACATACCCCCAATCGCCTCATCCATCCACACAGGTGTAAAACCATAACTCCCACCAGGCCACCAGTCTGTTCCGATTTATGCGTGACAATGAGGGCCTATTCAGATTTCTGCCAGCATTCCAGAACTCTTGAGAGCAAGGTAATGCCCGGGAGTGTGTGTTTGCATTAATGCACGTATGCCCAAGTGAGCGCACGTATAGGTGTGCACGTGGGAGTGTAAAAGTGGGGAGTGAGGAAAAGAAGTAGAGAGACGGAGAGGCAGACAGAGGGAGACAGAGTCCTGGGAATTGCTCGTGCGCTCCTGTAGTTTCTGCATCAGGAATGATGAACGAGCAGCTCTCGGCCCCCAGAGCACAGGCAGATTTGTCTGGCAGGGGCTCGCCTTAATACAGGCTCAGTGTCTGAACTGGGAATTGGAAGGAAAGTCAGCTTTTGTAGAGTCAGTGTGTGTGCGTGTGCCAGTGTGTGAGCGTGCGAGGGTGTATGCGTATGTGTGTGTATCTAGGGGAAGACGGCTGCATTGTAATGAACAGAAAGGAACTCAGGGGTGGATGAGCCGATAAGACTTCGGCTCTGGGGCTGAAAGACAGAGGTGTAAGCAGCTCTGGCGGGAAGCTAAGGGTTCTGGGAAACCCGGGCGTCAGCGGCAGGTGCGCAAGATAACAGCAGCATCTCGGCAAGAGCGACAGCACAGGGACAGGGCAGGGTGCGAGGGTGCAGTCAGGGTTTGATGAGCAGAGGTCACATGGTATGAGATGAGAGGGGGAGAGCCATCGTGCTCAAGCGCCAATCAAAAGGACCCCTCTCTGACAGACTTGGAGGGCAATAGGAGAGACCGAGCAGAGCGCTGACATGTGGCCAGTATAATGTGTGCACAGAGTCTGAATGCTAAGAAGAGCTGCCTCGTCTGAGAGAGGAGCTACACCTGCACTTCTCTCTGAACTGCAGCATGAGCCCGTAAAGTAGTAAAGATGAGGCCAGCTATTGATGAGAACGTGTTTTGAACATGAAGTCTTCACAGTATGCCAGATCAAGACCAGTTTCAAACAGAATCATTCGTAGTCATCGTTTTCCATGTTGCTGTTGCTCTGAGAATCAGCCAGACGAATGACTGGAAGCTTTTGTCGATGTTTAAGGTGAAACGGTCTACAGACGAAGCTATTTTCGACATTTACGTGACAAATAATGAAAAAAAGAAACAAAGAAAAACATTCCAAAGGTCAACTAAAAGAAAACGTGTAGTGGCACAGTGTAGCCTTACGCTTACATTATCATCCTCAGTTCAACTGCCTTCTTTTCAACCTAAAAGTTTGAAATGAGAAATCTTCATTCACTGGTGCAATATCAGCCACTGCACCAATTCTATAAACTGATCCGACCTTCACTGTCCTTGTGTCCGCAAACCTGTCTGGATTCTGCCAAACTGTGATGATGATAGCAGGCATCACAATGCAGAATGTGCATTCTCTGCCCGCAGACCCGAGGGCCCATTCTGCAGAATACCACTGGTTCGGGGTACCATACCCAATCCCCTCCAGAAGGAGATGGGCAATTAACCAACACGAACTGCGCCTGAACAAAGTACAGCAAATTAAACAAAGCAGCAATATGGTCACAGTGATTGGGAATTACAGAGAGAGAAGAATAAAAAGTTATCTGGAGTAAACAGCAGAACTACATTCTGGTGTAATGAGAAATATGACTGCTTACCCAATACATTCCATAGAATGAGCCTAATGAATCAGAATTGCACCATCTGGTATTTATATAAAAGCTTCAGTTCTATCAATCTTGAATTATTTTCAGTGGAATGTAATGCCATGCAGAGGGATATCGCTGAACATTAGATCATGCCAATTTGCAAACCATTCTCTTTCATATTTATCTCTATTCCTCCAGAATGCAAAATGATATCTCCTGATTAAAATCAGGATGGTGAATCTGAGTGAGGCTAATCTGACAGAATGGGATTCTGTGCAGTCAGACCCCAACGGGAGCCGAGATCAAGTTTTCATTCACTCTGTGCCTTAAGCCAATCGTGCATATGCAAGCGCACACGCGTGCCACTCTGTACACAGACACACGCACTGAGACAAAGACATGCGCAAAAACAGATACAATCACACAGACACACACACACACACACACACACAAAAACACACACTGAGACAGAGAAACATACAACACACACATTGACACAGAAAAACACAGATACAAACACACACACACACACACAGAGAAAGAGACACATGCACAAACACACACACATGAAAACATACCCACATCACACAGTGTATGCACACATACAGAGAGATACACATATGCTGTCTGCACATACACAAACTCCCAGACTCTCACTCACAGACACAAACACACACACAAAATGACTGGCAGAGCGCCGTAGGCAGAAAGCACAGGCAGGCAGAGTGTTTGTGGAGTGTAAAGGGCATCAGTATGAATAAAGAGGTCGGGCCTACTGGTCTCAATGAGCTGTGCTCTGTCCTCAGAGACAAAAATATGAGAGAACTCTTGGATAAATTGTTCCTCAAGGCTTCCCAGTCACCCATATTTACACTCCAGAGCATCATGGGTCTACAGAAATACTCCAGAAAAGCTACACTGGCTCACAGTCACTAAACACAAGCATAAATAAATATCCTCAACAATTAATCTGAAACACCTACTCCACAGAAGCTGTAAAGGCTCACTGAGGAACGGTATGAATGAATAGCTGCGCCTCCAGCAATGAGATCCACATATTGTGTGTACGTTAAGTGTGTACGGCTAATTACTGACAGGTACAGTACATAGGATAGCTATCATTATGCACCAGTAAATGTTTAGTGAACGTACAGAGCACGTTTTATACACATCTTATAAAGAATTTCCTTATTGTGAGACTACGTCGGAGGGGCGGTGACGAAAATGAAGGTTGACTCGACAAATAAAATTAGAAAGAGATGAACACGCAAATTATTTGTAAAGGAATGATACGTGCCGATTTCCAAAATCTGACTTCAAAACTATGTGATTTGCAAATTTTTATATCAAATCACATGACAGGAAACTGTGACATGGGAGACCAGAGCTGAACTCCTCCTTTTGTTCCATTCTTATAGTGTAAATGGTGCATAAAATTACTCTGTATGGTGTTAACCAGTATTTTTGACTCAGGAATTGAAACTTGCACTTTTATTTATCATGAAATGAATTCTTTTTAAGTAAGGGCCCATTTGTTAAAGACCCCCGCACAACATCGAATGTTGAGAGGTGAATGAAACCAGGGAATGTCAGAAAATGCTTCACCGTACAGGCATCGCACTATTTCTGTAATTTATTTTCAAATATGTTAACAACACTAAGAATTATGCAAAAAAGAAAAAATCCAGCTTCACTGAAATCAGTAACATGGGACTACATGCTATGGCAGTCCATATGACATGATCTCAATGCAGTTTAAGTAACCCTGACATCTGTATTATACTGTTTCATTATCTAATGTCTTACAAAAGTGAAAAGCAGCAACGAACAATTTTTCAAAAAATGTCATTTAATTTATGTAGAACATTTCGATATTGCACAATGGTGTGCAGCTTTATATTTCCTCTTGAAAAATTAGCCGAGGTACCTGAACCTGAGGGAATAAACTAAATGCCTTATTTAAGAAAAGTAACCATGGCTCGATGTATAATGGCCTACTAATTAGCCTGACAATAAGAGGTCTCTATAGCCTGAGCTTTAACAAAAATGGTTTTATAGTTTTTAATGAAATACACTTATTATCAGCAAATCTATCACGCACAAATTCAAGTCTTATTATTTACAAATACAATATACCATCAATAGATGATTAATCTGACAATAAGACATATTTATATGAGGAAAAAAAAAAGAGGAATAACTCTGGTTTCTTTTCATTGAACTGCACTAGTTGCGCAGCTGTTCTGCTGATTTTCTACACCTTGCTGTGTTTTTTGCCATTAATTCCTTCACAGCTAATGGGTCAGTATTCGTCCAGACCCTGAACTTACCATCCCTTTCTTTGTCGGCACGAATCCAGAATGCAATTTTACATGTGAAACGTGTAACAATTTGTGAAGCTGTAAACTCAAGAACGGACAAATAGATGAGCAATAACTCCTGTCCATTTCAAAGCAGGGGCTAATAACTCATCAATTTCAGAGAAATAACATTAAATATCCATCATCTATATAAATTACAGCTAATAGCAGAAAAAAGGCAAGAATAACAATAACATTATTCATGTCATTCTGTCTAAAAAATGACACTATGGGGTAGCAAAAGATCAACGTGATCCCAAGCGACAAAATTCATATCTGATATGACCAAAAAAAAATAAATCAGTTTGAAGTCTGATCCGGGAAGTGAATATAACAATCTAAAAAACATTGTGAGTGAGACTTACTAAGCTTTCACCATATCTTAAAGGGCCCGAAAATTCTTTTTTTATGATTCAACTTTATGTTGAAGGAAGCATCAAAATACAATGCTCCATTAAAATACTCAAAATTGCTTGTTATCAAATGACAATGGCTGACATGGGACAGTCGTGACAGAACGCATTGAGGCAAAAATAAATAAATAAATAAATAAATAAATAAATAATCTTCATTTGTTTAATAATATCTGTTAATTTTGATGTTAACACCCATATCATTGTGCACAAGGGAATGATTTCAGTTTTAACTAAAGTGCAGACAGTAATACCATATGACATTTTGCCAATTTAAAATGCAATAATTCCTCTTTATTGACATTCACATTATTTGATTCACACAGGCTGGTTTTTGAATTTTTTTTCACTAAAAATACTCATTTTTATGCAAATAATTTGTTTTGGACATAAATGTTATGTCACAGACCCCAGAGTACACATTTCATACAGATTATCAAATCAGAAAATTCGGCTCTAAAATGTGACACCCCCCCACCACAACTTGATACAGTAATGGACTGAAGGGTGTCTTTATTCGGCTCTGTTCACTGCGCCAGGTCTCTTTTCTTGCCTGGCAAACGGTGCCAGGTTCTGAAACATGCTTAGAGCCGAGCCAGCGGTCTGCACTTTTGGCATTAGAGAACTGATCCCCGTCTGAAGGCTTCAGAGCACGCAGAGCAGACAGAACTTTGTCTCAGCCCTCCAGCATGCCAATGTAATATCGGATTTACTGGCCGATCCTAGAGCCAAGACATGGCTGAGTTAAACCATGAGCCATCGGCGAGCGTTAGCGCCAACATTAAACTGTAGCTTGGCAGAGCACTGCCAACCAAGAGCACATGCGCACCAGTTGATACCCCACACAGCCAGCATAGTCTCTGCACAACTGTGTCACTGCAGACATCATCCATGAATCCATAAGTGGCTGCCTTACAATCCTAAACCCGCTGTGGCCAGACTTGTTGCGGCACTGGAGTGAAAGAGCGTGCCTTCCGTGTTTTGAAGAACATGTAATGAATCATCGGCTCATTCCTGAGACGGAAGTCTCCATTTTCCACGCTCGTCGTAATTCTGTCTCCATCTCCATCAGCCGGCTCTAAATCGCCCTGGCACATCTCTGTGACTGGTAAGGGACCAGGAAGGAGGGGGTGCGAGCCAAGGCCGCAGGCACACAACTGTGGAAGACTGAACCAACGGGGTGACAATGCGGCACTAATGCACGTGGCACCGTGCCCAAGACAGTGATGCTTTTCTACGTGTTGAGAGCGAACTGACGAGAGAAAGCAAAGGTCATATCAGGCGAGTGTCCCGACGGCTGAATTCTCGTGAGCGCTAACCCAAACTGACAGGTGAGCTGCAGGACACGCCTCAAAACCTTTTCGTATCCAAAATGTCAGATGTGTACTGTGCCACTTAACCAAACTTGTCATAAGGAGACAGAATCCCAGACAGACACCTCAACACCTTTTTGGACCCAGAGCCAGCTACGTGAACACAAAAATATTTAGAAAAGATAATGTTGAGACTACAAAGATCAATGCGACTGGCTGTGCTCTCACTGATTCTGTCATGTCAAACGTGTACGATAATCAAACGAGAGTGATGATGGCTGCCCTCTGCTGGGTACACTGAGGATCTGAATCAGTTGGGAAACAGAATAATGCTTCCCCTCACTCTGAGACGCAGAAATCAATCAGTGGCCAGAGGGTAACGCTCAACTTTGGATGCTGCTATGCAGGACTGTAGCAGGGAAGACACCTGCCTTCCTCTGAAACAGAGGAGTGTCGTTCAGGCCAACACGACAGCAACAGAGTAGCAACTACACTTCACACACTCATACAGCAGCAATATAAGATGGGTCACAAGTGTCCTCGAGGAATGGAGGAAAGGTTTTGTTATTGTTGCTTCCCTTGAAGGCCCAGGCTTTCTGACCAAGGGGGGGTAAGATTCTAGCAGCAGCCAGCCACACACACCCCCCACCCCCATCTGTCACCTTCATTAAGAGCCACTTGCACAAACTGACCCAAATCTGGCGGTGGAGGCCGACGTGCGCACTTGGCACGGTGGCTAACAGGCTACTTTGGCAAAAAAAGATTCCTCGCCAGATCATAATCAATTCTGACAGCTGTCATCCAGCGCCATCGTTTCACTCTAGTAAGGCCTGTTCGCTCTGCGAGGACGACTCTCGGGTTGTTCAAAATGGGGATCTGAAAGTCGCTTTGCTTTATGAGGAAAATGGATGACTTGAGTCAGATAAGATGATGCCTCCATTTCTGATCTAGATTGCGGTCAGGGCTATATACCCCTGGCGTGCCTTACAGTTAGGGCCGGTCGACACCGACCAACAAATGAGGAGGTAAAAACTGGACCTATGGCCTTGATATCAAATACACTTCTGTAGACACTAAATATGCATAACTTCTTTACATTTGAGGGCTGTCCCTATACTGTTTGAAGAGCTAGAGAGGTAGCGAGCGATAGGAGACAGACAGATGAACAGACGGACGGCAGGGTGGACGACAATACGCCTTTGGCCAGAAGCACCGATGGGGTAAAAATCACTCTTATTAACACTGTGAAATTGGGTTAGAGGCAAAACAATTCCTTTGTAATGCTCCTCAGCTCGCAGTAATTGCATATGACACAGAAGTCACAAGTTTGAGTAAAGCCAGTGGCTCATCCTCTGCCTGTTTCCGGGATGTTCCAAACTTGATGCTTTGACTGCAAAATCACATGTGAAACAAGTTTCTTTACAGCTATACAGTAACTGGGAGACAAAAAAACTCATTCAACTAGTTTTTAGTTCTTCGAAACCAAGAAATGATACGGGATTGATGTGCTGTTTATTGATTTTCCAATTTTCCCCAAGCATAATGTGCTCCAGCCAACCCAATGAACGCAAATATTTTCAGAGATACAGACCAGCTAAATGAAAAGAGGAGCTGAATTTGGATTAGAATCCTACACTCGATAGGCCTTAATCCAAGCTTGCAATTTATCCAGGGGGAAAAAAAAAATTCATACTTCAACCTGTGCTGCAACTGATGCTGATGCAAAATCAAAGCACAGAGGCGCTAAAAATAAGAGGGAAAAAAAGGAAAAATAAGCGAAAAAGGGAACGCTTTTCAGTTCCACGATATTGCCACTCACATTACAGCTAATCAGCCATGGTGTCAGACCGTTTACTTCCGAAGCGAATACAGAGGCACCACAAACCCCACAAAGATTTCAACAGCTGCACATACACGACACGCCAAAAATTTCTGGCGCAGAAGGGATGCGATTCCAGCGGCTCGTACCATAAAAAGAGAATCTCTGCGCCGGCACGCCCCGCTGTATGCAGTCGCAGCTCTTTTATATCGGAATGAAACCTGGGGTAACTTCTGTTCCTGCCCGCTCCAAAACCTGGATCAACAGCTGCCGGCGGCGCCAGCGAAGCAGGAGAAACGTCTGATTTCCCCACCCCTCCTGTATTAAGCCCATTGCTCACTGACTGAGGATGAACGTCAATCCCGCTGGATTTTCTGTCAGAATAAACAGGTGCTCTGGGCTGATAGTGGGAAGATGGATGTCTCCATAGCGCATTAGCATTCCCCCATCAGGCGCCTGCGGATAATGCGATCGTTTAAAGCCGCCGAACCGAGGGAGGACTTCTTTTCCATTAAATTATGAGAACTGCATTTAAAAAGCAGAAGACGCCCCAAACCGGGAGTAAATTTCGGAAGGGAACACCAAACGTGCCGTTTTGGAGCCACTGGGTCAGCGTTGGCACGTGACTTACCCCAGTAAAACTCTGGTGCGCTCTCACGGCATCAACGAGGCACAACCGTATCAGAGGTCAAAGAGGTCTGACACTTGTATTCCCTCAGCTTCATTGTGGTACTGCAATTTTGCCATTTATTTAGAGGTTGAGAGGTATTGAGAATGTCAAAGTCAAAAGGAGGCAGAGCCTCCTGAATTGTCCACTGATTTCATATCCCCGGGTGATCCCATCATCCGGCTCCCAGGGAAAGCTGAGGCAATTCAAGGACTTGAGAGACTCCAGAGGGAATGGGGAGAACAATGGCGGTTTAGCGACCTGACCGAGCAGGGCATGGTGTGAGTTATGAGTGAGACAGGCGCACGCCCGACAGGATAACGGAAACGAGAGAGCCACTCTCAACCTGTGCCAAAGAGGTCGACTTCAAACCCGGCCCAAACAGTGCGAGGCAAACAGCAGGCCAGGCAGCGAGTGTGAAACAGGCTTCCCCGCTGAGATTAGGCAGCGAGATACGGCTCTGCTTCGCCTCCCTTCCCTTCCAGTCATTTCTTTAAGTTTATGCGAGACGCTGGTGCTTGGAAGCCCGCAGCACATTTTGATGGTGTCGGAGCGGAGTTATGCAGCGATCCGTCACCGTCTGTCTGCTGGAGGCCCTGCCGGCTCAAAGTGGCTCCGAACGCATCTCACTGCTGCTTCACAGAGTACTGTCTCTACTTGAAATCTGCAATCCCACAGAGCCCCAATCCACACTCTGCCACATCTCAATACTCCAGGCAGCTCGGTTAGTCTCCAGACGGGGGCGGCCATGTTTTTTGCCTGCACAGCTGATGGTATGAGACAGCCCTAAACAATCAGGCGTCATGAACAATGGTTGTGTTCTCACCCAAGTAACAAGATGTGTACTACTCCTGACTGATCCTGCAAACTACTGCATACTGTTACGGTACACTGGAAGCACGCTTCAGCCAGCACACTGAAGGCAGTTCTAGGCCAATAAAGGCAAACTCAAAATGTTTCAGGAATCCACCATCATTAAATCTGTCAATAATTTCTGAGCAGTTAGTGTGGGCAGAGTGACGTAATATTCTAATTAACATTACTACAACCGGCATTAGAGTCTGCAATGCAATCAACAACATTGAACTCCTGCAGAGGTGTGTAAAAAGGGCCAATCCATAACTGAATTCTGGACAAACCAACCAACCTCAAATATATCTTTGGTCAAAATATCTGACATCTGCATCAACCCAAGCATGCAGGTGCAACAGGCAAAACATCCAAAATGAAAGAAAGTACTCAAACTGAACAATAAACAGCACACTTAAACGCATTTGAATGCTGTTGTGCAGAAAAAAAAAAAAGTTTAAAATGTCATAACTGAAAAATATTTCCAAAATGACCACTGAGCAACAAAGGCCGTTTAGCGAGTTTTTCCACTTCAGAAGCTGAGACAACAATTATGATGGTTATGGCACTATCTAGTGGCAATAAAAGCACATTGCAGTGAAAAATGCTACCCATTCAGTGGAAGACCCAAGCACTTAACACAAAAGGTAGGCTAGGCAGGCACACATCTATCCTTAGAGTTGCCAGGTGGCAGCTGCCATACTGTCTGTTTTTTCATGCCTAATATTACTGAAGCAACAGGTATGGAATAACTACAGGAGGATGACTTTTAAAAGAAAAGTATTCGGGAAAAAAAATTTAAGGGTCGCAGAAACTGCTGAGTGTTAACATGGAAATTATTTTCCGATTGTAAACCACAGGTCCATTGACAGCACAGTACCTCAAACTTCCTGACCTGCACTCAATGCTCAGGGTCAAATGAAAACAAATGGTAAAACTAAAACTGTGACACACCTGTGAACTGTGAACTCTCTCTTCAAGGTCAATGCGCAGTTAAACACAGCACAGACCAATAAATGCAAGAATATAGCTGTGTTTTCAAATGTTTGCATACATTGGCATAAATATAGCTACCAAACATATTTAAAAATGCATGAAGATTAGCATGTGATAGAAATGGGCAATTTATCAGCGTTTCACTGAGCCAGTTAAATCCAAACTCAACGTAATGCCCAGCCAGTCAGAATCATCAATGGCAGCACAATGACACCAGTGATCCACAGGAAAATCCA
Organism: Gymnothorax reevesii; assembly: GCA_029721435.1. Lineage (NCBI taxonomy): Eukaryota > Metazoa > Chordata > Actinopteri > Anguilliformes > Muraenidae > Gymnothorax > Gymnothorax reevesii. The sequence goes on along the minus strand of CM056575.1, from coordinate 126,127,753 downwards.
TAATTTCACGTACATCATCACATTGGGATTAAGACATCCAGGAGATTCCAACAAATCATTTCTTCCAGCTAAATCATACGCTGGACATAAAAGAAAAAACTCACTGGCTGAACAGTTATCCACACTTTCTTTTTCAGTTTCAGGAATTTAGTTACACCCTTCATTGACACTATGTCTTTAATATGCTGCATAAAATACAAATAAAAATACCGCATCAGCTGTATATAATCATAAAGGGCTGTGGGATAAATAAATAAAAAAATCAATCATTTGCAACATATCCAATATTAAAATTGAGAAATTCAATTCTATTGTTTTTTTTTTTTTTGATTGTAAAATCATACTATAATTTGAGGAATGTTTATCTGTTTGTCTGTTTGTTCCCCTACTCCTCCGAGGTCCTCTGACGGATCTCCACCAAACTTGGTGGGTCTATGAAGGTTGTCCCTGGAATTGTCCTTGAGGGGTTAGTTTTTGGAGAGGTCAAGGTCACTGGGGTCAAAGGTCAATTTTTCGCTGCCACGGGTGATTCACTAGTATCTGCTTATTTTGAATTTGATGCCAGCGATAGGTTACAAAAAGTTGGGGCAAAGGCAACAAGAAAAGTTATATGATGCCAATTTAAAAATACATCAGGTTGAACATCTAAAAGTGGTTTAGATTAATTGGCAACAGGTCAGTAATACAGTTGGGGAAAAAAAAAATCCTTCAGAAGTTCGGATGGCAAGGGCTGCACCACTGCAGTACATCACATAAATCAAATTGTAAGAGAATTGGAAGAAATCTCTATGAACGTTATGTGCACAGCCAAAAACCAATACCGAATGGCCGTAATCTTTAGGCCCTCAGGTGACATTGTATGAAAACCAGCCAGGATTCTGTAGTGAAAAACACTGCATGGGCTCAGGAACAAAATTTGTCATTGCATCCACAAATGCAAATTTAACCTCTGCCACGCAAAGGTTAAAGCATATCTAAACAGGATCAATGAACACTGCTGCATTCTCTGGGGCCAAGCTCATTTAAGACGTACTAAGGCAAAGTGGAAACTTGTCTTTTGGTCTGACCAATCAAAATGGGAATTTCCTCTTGGAAATCATGGATGCCTCCAGGCTAAAGAGGAGAGTGACCAGCTTGTTATTGAATACAGTTCAAAAGCCAGCATCCATGAAAGTATGGGGGTGCTGTATTGCACAAGGCATGGGAAACTCGCACATTTCTGAAGATGCCATTGATGATGAACAAAACGTAGAGGTTTTGAAGCATCATACACTGCCATCAAGATGACTTTTTGAAGGATGGCCTTGCTTATTTCAGAAAGAGAATGCAAAACACCGCATTCCATCTTTATTACAACAACATGGCTCAGTCGTAAAAGAGTCTGGGTGCTAAACTGGCCTGCCTGTGGTGCAGACCTGTCACCAACTGAAAATATTTGGCGCATTATGACAAAAAACACGACTAAGGACTAGGAGGCTGCAAAGTGTTCAGCAGCTGAAATATCACATTAAACAAGATAGAGAAAACACTTTTCTTTCAAAACTACAGCAGCTGGTCTCATCAGTATCCAAAAGCCTGTGAGTGTTGTTAAAGGAAGAGGTGATGCAACACAGTGGTAAACGTGCCTGTTCCAACTTTTTTGAAATGCTTTGCTGTAATTAAATTAAAAATGAGCATACCTGTCTCAAAAAACAATAAAATTTCTCAGTGTCAACATCTGATGTGTTGCCTTCGTGCTTTTTTCAATGAAACACAATTTAAATGACTTGCAAACGATTGCTTTATGTTTTCATTTAAATTTTACACAGCATTCCAACTTTTTTGGAAATGAGGTCATAAAACATTAAAGCTTCCTTTGCAAATAGGAACCGAGAAGCTTCCTGAAAGTAACATAAATATAAAATATGCAAAAATACGAGTGCTGCTGCACCCTTGCCAAAAACAGCAAGGCATCCCAATCCAGAGGGGAAAGTTTGTCTGCAGGGACTCTGGGTTTGCCTGCTTGCTCATTCTGAGCAGCTCCACTATGGCTCTCACAGTAACCGCACTGTGCGCTTCGCCCAGACAGCATGTGTGTGTTCAGGGCAGGTGCTGACAGAGGTAAATATAGGCTAGTATCCCAGAAACTCTTCAAAACGCATGAAAGAGGCACTTGGGCACCTGCTCATGCATCTCAGAACCTCAGCTCTTAAAGCTCACCGGCCTATGAACTATTACGGTCTAAAAGGCTAAACAAAGGCAGTGAGTTAAGTTCACATTAAGAGTAGCTCAGCATCCCAGCAGCTCAGTGAACTCCATATGCACCTCCCACAGAGCCTTAGGTAAATTCCTCCATGAACAACAAACCTTACTAAGCAAGTATAACACTGCTGCGCTTTTACATTTGCGGCTCCGGGGATAAGCTTTATTCTTTATCGAGGATTCACAATCCCCCCGGCCTGATTACTCAGGCTGAGGCTAACGCAGGGGAGGGAATGTTAATAAGAGCCCAGAGGCCCCGTTCGATACCTGACGGGCTCGTCTGAGCGCATCAGCCCGGCTACAGCTCCAGCGAAAGAGTGCAGGGAGCCAGTGACATGGGGGACGGATGGTTAATCTCCTCCTGTAGGAGCGTGGTATGAATAATTCAGGGTGTGGATTGAGGAGTGACGTGACGAGTGAGGAGGTGATGGGTCGAGCAGTCGGTCCAGCAACCAGTGATCCTCTCTGGCTCCACATCTCCAGTCTGATCTTCTCCCTGCCCGTCAGCGATGAGCCATCAGCTGCTGCTCTGCCGCCCCCAGCCGTTCCCGAGAATCAGGGGAAAGGAGCAGAGCAGCGTACGCGGCTCATCCATAGGTGTGTGCATCTCCACGCCCGGAGTCTTAAAGAGACAGTGGCCTATGTATGCATGTGAGGAAGACCATGTTTGTGAGAGCGGATGTGAGGCTGCGAGAAGCCTTCAATTTCACTTGTATGAGCAGAAGTAAATGCTCACATGCCAATGAGAAACAAAGCGGAATCAGACCATCGGCACATCCACGCATGCACCCATTTATCCACCTCAGAGCCACCACCATGTCTCAGCCTTCATGTGTAAAAATGAAGGAGCCGGCAATTCCTGCAAGCTGTCATGTTCCAAAATTCACTTCCTGTCAAATCATAACTCTCAAGCCCACGACATTTTGGGAGGACAGCTAAGCCAGCCCGGCATCAAAGTCCATGACAACATCAAGACCATTAATAGGTCACATGTCACTTTTGGGAGCCGCTATAAAATTAGAGCCTCACCCCTTCCACTTTCCCCTCACACCTCCCCCTCCAATCCAGCACCCAGCAGTGAGTGGAGCAAACTTAGAGTGACTGCTGCACCTCAGCACACAGCCATGGTCTCCCACCGTCGACTCGACAGTCCGAATTCAGTCTCGCACGAAGCCTCAAGGCGCATTAGATTGGGGAAAAGAAAAGCTACAAATTAACTTTCTGTCTCAAATTTCCAAAAGGCTGTTTTTTAATCAAAGCCATCCCTGCAGCAGTTCTCTGCAGCGCCACAATCTTTCACACAGTTCTTCTGCACAGTTCTGAAAATTATACTGTGTAGACCACCTGCACACTTCAATGCTTCCTCAGTGTGCTAAGAGGAAATCCACACGAGCATCTAGGAAACATTCATGAAGTTATTTATGTACACCATTATTTGTCAGTGTAAGATTATATTGCCCCATTAGATTCCATATCTAAATCATTTTTGAATGAACAGTGAACACCATGATTCATTGGACAGTGACAGAGTCTGTTGGCCAAGTCATTCACTGGATCTAGATGGAGTTAAACATGCATTTTACAAACCGATAAGGAGACTGAAAGAAAATAATGCCAAAAACAAGCAGTAACTGAAGATGGCTGCTGTACAAGCCTAGCTCAGCATTACCAGGGACGATACCTAGCATCTGGTTAAGTCAACGCATCAGAGACTTTAAGCAGTCTTTGCATGCCAAGGATATGCAACGAAATGTGAATGATCACTTTATTCAACACTATGTTCAAACAGCTCAATATTTTTTTAAGAGCCCGAAAATGCGAGTTGACAACCACCACCAGAGCAAACATCAGAGCTTTAATTTTAATAAAACACTGTGGCGACCCTGATTACAAAAGTGAAAGACAGAATGTCTCCGCCTCGTGGCCATAACCATATACAAGTACAGTCCGGCAGCGAATGAAAATTACGTTGTTTTGCAGGCAAATATTCGCGGCTCAGTTATCGAACAACGACTGGATTCTTAATTTTACTTTCATTTTTCAAATATTAGCTTTAATAGACAACTTTCATTTGAACTTTCTGCCTCAATAATCGTCACACAAATTGCCATCGTAATTCTCCTGATGACGAATAACTCCGGCACACTGCGTTTGCACCCAGGTCCTCGTGCTGACCAAGTGTATTTCCAGTGAAATTCATTTCCATTCATACAAAAGACCTTGGAAGTGCCGAACCAACATGCAAACCCCTGTCAAACCCGTTAGACCTGTATTCGTATTACTGGATAAAACAACACATCGCACAATCGTGTGTTAATAAGGGACAGATGTGCTTAGATCCACGAACCGCTAAATCATGCGTGAATAGAACTTCACAAAAAAATTCAGTGAGAAAAAGAGGGATCGTAATTCTTTGGGGTTGCGCGTACACATCTTGAACACAAGGGGGCAGACACATTCTACAGACGTACAGAGAAAGATGAGACACTTTCAAAATCTCAGCTGGATATCGTAAGCAGCAGGGTCCCAAAGCGACACCCCATAATTTACATCTTATACATTTCAGCATGTTAATGCAAATTCTCTTTTATGACAGTTATCTCGCCAAGCTATTTCCTCCCATCCCATTCCTCCTGTGCAGGGGGCACAATGTTACTTTTTAATACTTGCCCATGACAGATTGTCATGACTTTCACATGATTTACACAGCATTTTCAAACGCAAAGCTCAACCTGAGACAGTTTGAATGAGAATATTCCGTGTTCTGCCGACACAAAGAAAAGAACAAACGGCGCTCTCTAAGAAAATCTGTTTATTCCATCGACGTATGAAACAAAGCACAGATGTTCCCAAAGTTACCTATTCAACAAGAGACAAAAAAGTAAAATAAATAAATAAATAAAAAAATACAGGTGACAACTTCATTAAGAACCTAAACAAACCATATAGTACGGACCATGAATTGACCACCTGAAACAAAATGCAATTTGGATTAATTAACATATTTGTCAAATAGTATCGCTCAACAGGCTGGCAGATAAATAAAAAAATAAATAAATAAATTATATATATATATATATATATATATATATATATATATATTTTTTTTTTTTTTTTTTTTTTTTTTTTTTTTCTCAACACAGATCAGACCAAAAGCGGTTCTCAGTCGGGGAAGAGATAAATTGATCAACTGGCCGGAACAAGTCTCACAGCAGCCCCTGTCTTGTGGGAATCACTTGCTTGTTGTGCAGCTCCTCACTCCATATAATTTTTAAACTGACAGTAAACATCAAAATCCACGCTCAACCACTTCAGATGACTTAGCACAATGCATATGGTGGCGCGTACGTCTACAAGTCCATCATCTGTACTGATTTTCTGCTGCCCTTAACATAAATGTCAAGTTTTATTATTTATTTGCATTTTTTTTAATTTGCCATTTCTAAACCCACCCAAAACTGGAATGTCCAATCAGCGAACTGTATCAAAGGATGCTCATACAGGACTCATGATGCCATCGAGGGAGTTGCAGACAATTTGCGGTTCTCCTCCAAAACACGCACCTGCAAGCTGCCGCTTCTTCACATTCACAGCGTCAGACCTCGTAAGCTCAAAACAAGGTGAGAGGATAGTAGAACCTGTGCTTGCTTAGAACGTCACTGAGGAGCACTTGTATGGCCAGCAGGAGGGTTTCAACAACTAACACCAACTGAAACCAACTATATCCCTCCCACATCCCTGAGTGGCGCAAAGCCAATTATGCGCTCTGACAAGGCTGCCGACCACAGTTGGCACTGGCGTGGCTGGTTTCGATCCAAATGATGGTCACTCCTGTCAGGCAGAGTAGCATCTTCACCGAGTGAGCCAATCCAGCCACCGTTCATTTTTCATTATTTATACCATTTTTATTATTTATCATCCTACTTAACTGAAGAAATAGGATGGAAAAGGTATTCTATCCCAGATGGTACATATACGATATCAAGACTGTTGATTTGCGAATATGTGCATTGACTCACAGAAGAAACAAAATAAATCATTTATCATGAAACATTTACCATGAATAATTCATTTATCATAAACCAATGTCAATCATTTAGATCTGGGGGATAAGTCAGTTATGCCCGAAAAGCATCCTCGTAGTGGGTATACGCATACCAGACAGGTTTCCAGCTCATTTCCGACCAAACAAATACTCATAAAGATGTGCAGCCGATAACTCCAAACAATATTATCGAACTCGCCGTCTGCAATTAGACAAGCCAAATCACCATAAACAGCAAGCGCCGGCATCAGACGGTTAGAGTTGGCGTAGTCGAAGTTGTAAAGCATTTCACTCTGTAGTAACTCCCACTACAGCTTTCTTAAATGGCTCTGTCACATCCTTGCCCTGAGCAATAACTGTAATGCGAATCCCCTCACAACCAAATGTTCAGAAACCGTGAAACCAAGTGCCTTTTCAGCCCCTTTAACCTTAATTTCCGTTACTTGGTACGCGTACGGTTGACCGACTTCTCCAAACACCCGCTCCAAAGCATCCTTCCCTTCCCACCAACACTGAAGTTCCTCCCATTGGTTGCCACGACAACCTGAAACAGCCACTTCAGCGGCCAACTGCGCATAAAAATCGGATACCTTGTGTCAACACGCACCAACACCCAACACCCCGATGACAAACAAGTTTAAGTGTTTCTAAAGCGGAAGCATAACTCACTGGAAACATCACTGCGCAATAAAGAGTGATGAATACAGCGATATGCAAGTTAGTTGAGTAAGGAGGAACAAACAAAATACAACAGCCTAAAAAGCAATTTACGACCCAGATCATGGCACGAATGCCGGGCGAAAACTCTTCCTGGCCAGGGCGCAGCCGTGTCGTGGGCAAGGTGACTTTGAGGTATCGAACAACGGATAATAGCACAGAATCATTACCTCACAGGCAGACATGGGGACGGCCCAGGGAAAATACATACAGACCACTTCAGCTAAGCACAGGCTTACTTGCACATGCCCAGAGATGATGAGATCGATAAAGAAAAGGTCGCGAGGGAATAGCAAAGGGGAAGGCTGCAGGCAGTCTGGCATGGGGGGGCTGTGTAGCCAACACAGCCTTTGAGTTCACATAAAACAGTGGACGAAACCCATTTAGCTTTCCTATGAGAATGTGCGCAGTCTGAGGCGGCAGTGAAGGATGAGGCTCCCCACAGCAGCTGACATCAGGAGAGCCACAAACATTAGCGGCATTCTGAGCTGCCTCTTTGTTCCCATAGGGACCGAGACCAACCAGGAATTCAGCCTCAAAAAAAACACTACCCCAGTCCAACCAGGCGGGAGCAAGCCAGGACAGTCTGCCAAGGCATAAAACCCATGTTTCGCCGCAAAAATACTAAATATCTGGCCAGTGGCCACAGGGGGAAGATATCTTCATGCTGTGCCCATTGAAAACTGAGGTAAAATCCCATCGCAGAGCACACAGGGGACGCATCGACACTGCCCACCGATAAACAACAGAAGACATTTCAATTAGACCTTGGATTATCCTAATGCAGTTCTGGGCAATTATCTATCATTAAAGTCAAGTCCTCAGTTTCTGCCAAGCAACAAACAAATGACCAAAATGGCCGCCTTGTGCTCCATAAATTATCAGGCTTCCCATAAACTCAGCCAGTTGAATGAAAGAATAAAATTAAAGCCCTTAAGTGGCGGAGGCCTGCCATGCTCAGTCATTCCATTGGGCTCACTGAAAGGCCTGAGATACAGCTCGGAGCGGAGGCGGACAGAGCGACCTGAATTAACATGAGGAGCGAGGTGTGAGAGAGAAGGAGGTTTGCATGGGGAAAGATAATGGGAGAGGATAAATACACCCCACAACCGCCAGCCGTATTACTCCCCTGTCCCTCCCATCCAAGCAAACACAAAATGTCCCAATCATCACCGGAATGTTCTTTCAGCGTTCTGTCAGCATTAATTCAGCGTGGCAGTAATGTTGTGAAAAGTATTTCCCCACCTCCCAGTTCCTCAGTGTTCCTTTGCACTTGCCTCTCACAAAATGTTTCATATCACAGAGCAGGGAATTTATTTCCCTCTACTTTGGCTCTCCTCTCCGCAGTAACAGAAAATGGGCCCGATTGAATCCGGACTCCCAACACGGCTGGGCCCCTGGCCGCGCACAGACATTTTGGGAGGGAGCTGGCGCGGGCATCCGAACCTAAACGCCTCACTCGCAGCTGTCCAGCGCACCCAGGCAAACCGCTAAACGGGTGCCGCACAGCCAAAACCTCTCTATGGGTCACATGGGATGGGATTGTGTTGTAGGCAGCGCCGCAGTGACGTTACTTACGGGAAGAAACCGGGCAGGGCACAGGAGCACAGATGGTGGACGCGCACCTGGATAAACACTCCTGTGGCAGCAAAACCTCCACATCCTCAGTTCAAAAAAAATCTGCACACTCGGAAATCAAAACTTCACGATGCATTTTACAGGGCCTTACAAAGTCATTGCCGATGCCAGTTGGGTAATGTGACTCAGGTTTGCATGAGGGGAGAGGATTTGGGCTTCTGCAAGAGAAACTGAACAGTTAAAAGCACTCTCTCAAAGCCTGTCCAGAGTACAGCCTGACCTCCCTCTGACACTGATAGAGACGGGAGGCGCAGGGCCAGCGCAAAGACCCCGTTCCTATGGAGACAACGGAAGGTTGAGTTTCATCACCTTAAGCAGCAGTCACACCTTGCTGGATAGCGTTCATGAACATCCGACGGATATAAACTTTGCAAAAGAGAATTATCCGGTGGTGATAGTCCTTTCCATCGCAGCTCAAGGATCAAAATGCGCAAAACTTTGCGCCGGATTGACCGGACCTCGACTGACAAGGAACGCATTTGCCAAACGAGAAAGGGACAAGAAATGCATGCGAACAGAGACAAATCAATCGAAAATCTTCTCTCCGTTGGACGTCTGTTCACGCTTTCCAGCAAGGTGTGACTGCAGCATGAAACTGAAGACTCATCAGTTTAAGCCCTGGCTTAATCGATAATCTGGGGGGAGGGCAGGAGACTGCTTTCAGCATGCTCAGGATCTGAATTTTTTTGAGTCTGAAAAAGTGCCCAAATATCCAAGCTTCCAAATACTGTTGTCCCAATACAGCACAGAGCATGCACCAACAACACACCTAATGGATTCCTTCCCAAATCCCCAGAAAGACGATCCATTCACAATAACTTCCTAAACTTAACAGTAATGTTTCTGAAGTCAAATCACTGTCCTAGAGGGTTGCAAACTATTGACCTCCTAATAGCAGCTCCCTAATTGGTCAGTTTAAAAACACCATTTTGAAGTTGAGCATCCACACCCAAGACCCATTTCCAGCATGCAGGTCCTAGGAGTCCAATGGCCATCTGGACTGTAACTGCCTATAGTCCAGCATGGCTGATGCAGCCCCAGGACACAGACTGCACAGTGCAAGCATCAAACCACAGACAGTGGGAAAAACACCAGCCTGTCAGAAAGTAAGAGAAGACCGGACTCCTGTCACACAGCCATCCATCACACTCAAAGCTCTGGCCCTCCCGCTGAGCACCAATAACTCAAATGGGGGCCGGACCTAAGCTTGAGTAGCTTTTGTGTCCTGAACAAGTTCAGAATCAGCCATGCCTGACAGCGTAAACACCGGATACTCAGTTATTCCTCCATGCTGCTAAAACAGCTCTGTAAAATTGTCCACATGGATGGCTGGACAGTGTTTCCAAGCACAGCACTGCCCTCCCTCCACCAGCTTGCCTTCCTCCCACAATGCATCCTGGTGCCATCTCTTCCACAGGTAAACGACACACACCTACCCAAGTGACTGACACAATATAATAATAAAACACAATATGTACAGACTTGTTGACCAGGAGAATTTCTTCAATAGCTCCACAATCCAGTCTTGACGGTCGTGTACCTCTTTTTTGTGCTTTCGATGGTGGGCAGGGGGTATTTCCACTAAAAGTCTGACCCCATACCCAGCATTGTGCGTTATGAGGGATGCCTCCTGTAGTCATCATTCAAAATTCACAGCGACTTGTGGCACTGTAGTCCTTCGAGCCTTCGATGCACGTGCACATCAATGAGCCATGAGCACCCTGCACCCTCCTGTGGGTCCATAAGTAGTTCCGTCTTGGACCAGTGTCAGTGTGCACTCACCACTGCAGCCTGGCTAGCACCTCACGAGCCCTATTGCTTCAGAGGTGCTCTGATCCAGTCGTCGGGCTATAGAAATTATGCCCCAGTCAAAGTTGCTCAGGTTCCATTTTGCCCCGCATCAAAACACTGCCTACAAAAACTGACCGTTAGCTTCCTGTTTAAGGTCTATTTGCAGACCTTAATATGCGCCGTAGTTACAAGATAATCAACACTACTGTCTTCATCAGTGAGTATTCTTAATGTTTTGGCTCACCGATGCATTTGTTGGAGTACATGGATACAATACGATCAATTGTTTGGCTATTCCGTAAATAATTCTCTTATACATGTAGGCTGCACTAAAATGAGGCCCTGTTACTGACCCGTGAATAAAACAGCAGCAGATTACATTAATGAGAAGAATGCTAATGAACTGTGTGGCAGAGCATGTTACCAGCATGAGCTCTGTAACCGTCTGCTCCAGTCCCCTGTGACATGGTGTGTGCTACTGGCCAGCCACTCATTACATGGTAAAATGTTTTAATTCATCATTTGTCAAAGGCTAAATATTAATAAACCATCTACAACACTAAACATGTGGGGAGAGTGGGGGGTGGGGGGGGGGGGGGGGTAGGGTGAGACAAATTAAACTTAATCATTTATATGACAAGTAGATATTATGTAGGCTTAAAACAATAACAATTAAAGATAAGCGTTTCCTAATGATGCCCTGGTGACCAATACTGGTTGTTGGCCAAGCACTGAAGGAATTCATAATGTATCAACTCACATCCCCTGGATGAAACTTTTTTAAATAACCACGAAGTGAAATTATCTATATAAAATGAGGCACAATAGAAGAATAGAGTTCCTGTTATGTTAAACTCTGCTAACTAGGAGGAATTATTGTAAGATAATACAACCAGATAATACAGAGTCAGGCTGTCGGCACAAACAAAATCATATAATCATATAACCAGCACAATAAAGTGTCTTTGCAACTTGCTTCAAGGTGGCGGCCATGAGCAGTAAGTGGGAGTAGCTCCTTGTGTGTGTACGTGGCAAGGACTATGTATCAGACTACAAGGTCGCGGAATTGCCAGAGCCTAAAGTCGTCTCCGGAATTCAACTACATTGCAAGTGGGTTGCGGGGTGGGGAACGATTACACTGAAAACGAGAGGCTATGAAAGCAGGAAGAATTGGGAATGGAGTATGGAGGGAAATGGCGAGCAGATTCTGAATTATGACGAGCGAGTGAGGAGGGGAGGATGAGGACGTGGGTGAGGGGGCAGATAAAGGAGAGAGTTGTGTTGTGAGAGTTGTGTAACGGAGGACTGGCAGGTGAAAATGCAGAAGTAGCCCTCAAAGTGCTGTAGTTGGGCAGTCAGGCGGCAGAACCACCAGTGGTCCCTCTCTCCGAGGGACAAAACAAACACAAATGTGACTGCTCCTTCAAAAATTACTTCACAGTGATGTCAGTTACACACCAGTTACAGGAGAGGAAGACGGAGTGAGGTAGATTCAGGGCTGAAACATTTCTACACCACACATTCCAGCAAAAAATACTTCAAAAAAATCGTCTCAATGCTCCTAAACTGAATTTAATTCAAGAAAATTTTCTTTTTTAGGAGTCATTTAAGGGATTGAAATCTCATCAATCATGGCTGGCCTCGATGAAAGCCTTAAGAGATGAAAAAAAGAGGTGAAGTCTAAGTGATGGGATGAGTGCACTGAGAAACCTGCAGTCACACTGTGGGGCTGTGGGTGACCTTAGTCTAACTGCCATTCTCTGAAAAATCTACCAGAAACCATCAGCCCGAGTAAAGTAGTGTATGGGATGCAACCCGCAATCCCTCAAGGAAAACGTCAAACACCTCACAAAACTCCCTGCGGAGCGGCTGACACATCGCCAGGAGTAGATGGGGTCACTTCAGTTCACAGTACATCACATTTGTTTAGTTACGGCCTCGAAAAAATGTAATCTTGCCGAGGTTTTAATCAGCCGGCACCACACAATCTAACCATGAATCTAAAGCACCGGTCTGAAGCATGAATCACAAGCATGCATCTTCGGCACCGGCTGAAGTATGATTGAGAGAACACTTTATGGAGGAGAACAGCAGAGAGAATATTTCATTTTAAACAGCCGATTTGATTTGCCTGCGTTATCTCTCCGCAATATATGTGCATCGCTGTGGCTTTCATCTTCCCATCTCCCTCACCCCCATTACAGAGAATATACAGCATGTCAAACACAAGCTGATCAGCCCACCAGGCCCGGGGTTGATGGTTAAATTATGTATGTGATACAATAAATCTTCATTCCGATGATGCGTGAGGCAGCCCACACAGCCTTTTAGCAAAACTGCAGCAATTCACAGCGGCACAGTCTCCAACAGAAAGAATTCATCCCTCAGACACTGCGAATCGCCTTCGCAAAATTATGAGCCCGTCCAAGACTGAGAGACCTGTCATGTACCACCCACGCCGGCTATGGACATAGGAGACTGTTAATGCAGCCCGAACACATTTTTGCCTCGACCTTGGCAAATGGAAGGTCGTTCGAATCAACGCATTTAACCGAAAAACAATATAAAGGCAACATGAACATAATGGGTTTTCCCATAATGCTAGGCGGGAAATGTCAACAGACTCATTTGCTTAGTGGCACCGCACCTTACAGCAGCGCTGAGAATGAGGTCAATCGGTCAGGTCTAATCACCATTGTTCTGCACACTGTAAGGGCTCCTCTGAAGACAATGTAAATAACCATTACATTTTAACAGCTTCCGACTAGAATGCGCTGGTAAGCATTCTTAATGGATTACGCCTCGGCCTGCTTTAATACATCAAACATGCCTCTGTGTTTATGCACTACCTGCACATTCTACTTCCTTCACTTGATATACTGACACAGTGTGTTTATGTGAAATATGAAAGTGCAGTGTGTGGCCCCCTCCAGCCTTCCCTGCACTGACAGACCTGCCCTCCTGTCTGTTCTGGAGTTCACCACTGCGCTCAGAACTGCAGAAATCTGCCTGTCCTCTGCTTCAAACTGATGACACAACTCAACTCTTTCATCACAGCGCATTAGCCGTCCTCAGTCTTCATGGATTTCCTTTAGGAATGCCAGGCTTAGCTGTCTAAACACAGGCGAGCCGTCATTAAGTAAGTATTCGCTCTTATTCAAAAATACTAATTGTGGGTTGGCAAAGGTAACAAAACACTTTGATTTATAAACAGCCCTTTTTTGCCCTCCTGGCAAGAATAAACTTTTCCCATCAGTGAACTCTTCTTCTCACAGTTCTGAGTAAAACCAACAGAACGTGCACCACACCACCACATACAATACACAGGAGCCATCAGGAGATGTCATATCCCCCCCCCAGACCCCACATCATCAACTTCAGATTAGCAAACGGCAACACGTCAGGTCGTGATTAATGTGCACACCAAGGTTTGTGAAAAATATTGAACGGTTTTCAAGTTATGCTCTGGAAACTAAATGTTCGCAGAGAGACACACGGACGGACAGTCAGACAACCGCACCCATGAATATATCCCCCTGTATTATATGCCAGGGGATAATAACAAGGGGTTCTCATGTAACGCACAAAACTATACAGCCAAAAGTGCATGAAACGGAATGTCCAATAAAGCCATAATGATCAATTCAATCCAAATTCAATTACAATGTGAGAATTTTAAAATGTCAGTTTTCTACACATGTCAATGAGGTTTCAGTGAAGTGTTCACACACCTTAGGGGATTGTGTATAAATTCTTCAATAGGCACGAGCATAAGCACATACACAAACCAGTGACGAACAATGGCACTCCACAGTTACTTCCACAGAAAGATAATGCGCCATCACCCACGTATCACATTTTAAGACAATCACAGAGGTAGCAGCAGGAGGGAAGCCAGCGTTATTTACTTAATCGTTCAGAGAAATCAGCTCTGACATTTCAACACGTGTCTGTCAGCTTACAGAAACCCTCGATAAAGAAAAGTGCCGGACTCACCCGATCCTTATCGTCAGCCACATCACACAGAACGTCATCCGGGTCCAAGATGCCCCCATCGCCGTGTACCAAGCGGTGGACCTGTAACCAGTAACTCTGGTCCTAACCAGGAGAGAAATGAGCAATTAAACCACTCAATCCCTTAAAAGACAGACATACTATGAATCATTCCATTTGTTTCAGGACTTACATTGGACACATTGCACTTGGGTAGCACTCTAGCACTTGGGTCAAGACTGTATATTTGATAGGCAACCTTGTTGCATGTTTATTCGGGTACTCTTATGAATAGTGTTCATATATACACTGATTTCATTTTTAAAAGCAGTGCAGTAAGTACAGAGATTAATAATGTCAGAAATGTAATTTAAATAACCTTTCCAAAACAACATGGGTGTGTCTCAGGTAACTGATGCCTATGTTGATTAGAATAGATGTTTAGCAAAAGGGAACACTGGCAGTTGCGTTACCAGTAATATACAGGGCAGTTTTGTTTAACATGTTCATGAAGGCAACTCAGAGATCCCCCATACAAATGTGCTGAAGGGATGAATAAGGAGAGTGCTCCTCATGGAGGCCTAAATGACGGGCAAAAACCGCCACTTTCAAAGCAAATTTAGCCAAAAGGTGGACAAAAATAGAGAATATCTTTGTCTTTTGCCAGTTTTTGGACACAGAGTCCAATTCAGAAAGACAAATTAGATTTGTTCAAACTAAGCCTGTAATAATTATTAAAAAATTATCTAATAATGTATTATGTAAAATAATTGCGGTTTAATGTTTAAACCGCCATGTTTTAAATTGCGCAATCGCCACCTGTTGATAATGTATGCGCACGTTGAAAAGGGAGGGGGGAGGAAAAAAAAAAACAAAAAAAACGGGGAAATGAGAAAGTACTGGAAGACGTGGAATTTGCTCACCCACCCCGCTCAACAAAATGAGATGCATACCTCCCCTCCGCTCAGATTAAAAGCAAATCTCCCCCCGCTTGACAAAAGGAGAAGCAAAGTAAGTGTAAACCAGAGACCATTTCGCAATGGGTTCACACCAGCCTCTGTTCCTTCCCCACAACTTCAGGCGCGCTCGCTCAGACCACACCCAACTTCAAAGTCAGCCTTCCTCGTAAGCTCAATGACACACCAAAAGTAATGTTTTGGAACTGCATCTTGCACAGTTGTGATGCACCTGTATTCACAAAATCTGCCCACAAACAGACATACGAAATCGCTCAGAGACCGATACTTGCAAAAAATCAAAAAACAACAACAAAATGTCGCCATATTTTTTCTGAAGCATGATCTCGGCAAAAAAAGAGGGTTTTTGACCTTTACGACAACCTCGACCTTGACCTTGACCTTTGACCTTAACCTTCCAAAATCTAACCCCTCTGCCTTTGGAAATACGGCTCCTTATGGTATACGTTTCAATACGATGGCCTCAAGAATTGAGGATGATCAAGGGAGTACAATCAGACAGACAAACAAACAGACGATCAAAATAAACACCTGACAAAGCACTCAAAACTGCTTCTGTGGGAGTTCATACTTTTATAGATGTCTCCAGGACCAGACTTGCCCGCAATGAAAAACAAACACAGACTTTCAGGGTCAATAGGCCAGGCTGGTTCAAATATGCAATATAATGGAAAATACTGCAATTACTAGTTATTCTGTGTAAAGTGCACAAACACATATGGATGTTAGCCATCATGAACCATCATCTCACAATTAATCTCTCTTTTACATTTACCATTAGTCATAGATTCAAGTTCAATGATCCAGGTCTTATGCCACTTAAACCAAGCTATGGTCTTTGCACATAAGTCGAGGACACAAGGAGTTTCTGAATGGATATTATACTATAAACAGCAGCTTTCTGAACTTCCGGAAGGGCAATATTATTCAGGTTGATTCAGGTATGTGATGAGATCCTTACTGCTTTACAACAATCCTCTTTGGTGTCTCTGGCATCTGCTGACCTGTTAAATGCTCAGCAGACATAGTTTCATAGACAAATACATTGCGACTGATGTAACAAATTGAAGGCCTATAGGAGAAGAGTGATTCACTACGTGACACTATTTATCTGAGACAGGCCTTGATTGGTCCAGGATGAAAATGAATGCATTACATAATGACCACTGGCTCTCCATAACGTTTGAGTGGGCGTGAAGAGTGAAGCTGTCACTGAACATGCACATCCAGAAATATTTGGCCAACCTTAATTCAAAAAAGGTCTTTAATCTACAGAAAAGAGGTTGTTTCACACATCCAAAAATACATTCAAAATGAACATATCTGAAAAGTATTCATTTTTCCTGTATTTATGAAATTTTTCCAAATTTTTCACCATTAGCCATTCTTTATTTTGCATATTGTTGGCGAGCCGGCTGGATGTGCTTGTCAAACAAGGATCTATCACCATTGTGGTTAAACAGAATCTGCCCTTTTGCATGAGAGGTGACCACTCAAGCAGGTTTCCCTATAGCCTTAGCGGTGGGCCAGAAAACAGGTTAAATTTGAAGGCGAATGTCTCCTCTCCTGATGCTCATTTGCCTGCATGGGGTGGTAAGAGAAGGACTGAGTACACTTGCCACACTAAGCTAGTGCCTGACCCTTGCACTCCCTGGCGGAGTGCTTCTCAGACAGTTAATGCAGGTGGTGAAAGAGTGACAGCATGGGAAAATGCCTTTCAGGTCTTTCTGGTTTTTGCGGTCAAGTTTCTTATCTCAGAGTGGTTCCAAGACTGGCTTTATGTCCTTGTCATGTTCCAACATAATTTTGAAACCCGTCTAAAACTGCTCTGTAATTGGTTTCATATCCCGCGAGAGCTGTTCTATAATTTGTTACCTAACCCAGCAAAACTGCTCAACAACTGTTTTCAAACGTCTCCAGAATTGTTCGACAACCGTTTGATACCCTTCCAGGACTGCCTGATAACCATTTTCACATATTTCTAGAATTCTTCGATAAATTTTTTCATATCTTTCCAGAAATGCACTTTAGCAGGATTCAAATCTGTTTTATTGCCGGTTTTGTCACCGAAAACAGTTTAAAAACGGTTTTACTACTTTTTAAAACGTACAAAAACCTTTGCCGTGTCTGGAGTTAGGAAAAGGGTGGGCCAGCCTGATGAAGTGAAAGGACAACATGATCAGTTTTGGCTCAGCTAAGAGACCCAAACTTGAGAGAACGACACATTAGAAGAGGGAAGAGGATGCAACACCAAAGAGGAGACGACACTTCGCTGAAGGGAGACTGATGAAGGTTCATGTCGCCATCCAACAAATATGATACTCTTTTCCGAATCTTTGTAAGGAATATGTTGCAGTACAAGATTCAGCACAATACTTCCACTCAGCCAAGCACTAGCATGCTAATGCTTGCCATTTCTGCCTACGCACCAGTGTGCTCAGGAAAATTGAACAAAAACATTTTAACGTTTAGGCAGAGTAATTGCAAACGCAATGCAAATTGGTGTTGGAGACATTAGTCAGCCATATTAAAAATAAAAGCAAAACATCCGGGCAGCTAGCCATAAACTGCATGCAGAAAATAGACTTAAAATTTCCCATAGGTGTGCCTTCACATAGAAGACAGCAAAATGGTGTCAAAAGATTTGCAATAATGAATTCTGAGAGCAGTTCAATTAAAATTGTCTCGTGGAGTTATGTCTCAAGATATAGAGATTATCTCAAGAAAACAAACGTCTGCAAAGTAGTTCACAGAAGTCCTGCCCGCCTCATACGATTAAAAATTGACGCACCTGCCTTCTTTCAGATGGGAGAAACCCTGGCAAAAACTAACAGGTAAGTTCACTCGCTAGGTGAAGATATGAAATACTAAAAACAGCAGAGAATGCAGGCAAAATGGATCTCTCAATCCAGATGTGTGAGTGACCAGACTTCTGGAAGCAGCAGTTACCCTGCCACAGCTCAATGAAAAACAGCCCTGCCGAGCACATGAAGGCCGCACCTACAGTTGTGCTGTGCATCCGTGTTCTCAAATCATTGTAGGGATGTTTTGATCAATGCGGGATAGGTAGTGTGAACAATGACCAACATTTTAACACCAGTAGCAAGGCTGATGCATTCTAATTGGAATGGATTGGCCTTGAGGATCTGGACTCATAATTAAATACAAGGCAGGCTAATAATCCATGCATTATCAAGACCACGTATTCTGGGTTAGGGGGGTCCTGAGGCCTCTACCATCCCTGGGCAGTGCACTATACTATAGCTGGGATCACACCCCATTCATTGACACAAACACACGTCAAAGGCATGTCTTTGGGTGGAGGGAGGAAACAGAAGTTTGCGGAGGAAACTCATAACTCATGCGAAAATGTAATGCCCACACAGAAGGGCCTTAGGCTTTTTGTGAGGTGACAGCACGACACACTGTGGCACAGCCACACTCAGCCAGGGTCATTTTAATTCTAAAAATGTTCATAACCCCCAAAGTCAATACAGTCCTGAAATATAATTCATTAAATTACCCAAAGATTTCAGTCATTTGTGTGCCAAAACTGCCCTTAATGATGACATTTTATTTTCCCACCTTCATAACACGGTTTAAGGGTTTGATTCTCCATTGAGGTCTGACTGGTTCACCTTTGAGTATTGAGCTCGGTCTGAAAAAATATTTTGCTTTGGCCATTTTTTATGTGACAAATGTTATTCTCCATACAAACCCTGGATAAAATGAAGGTAAAAGAAAATTCAACGTGATTAATTGAACGCACATACAATTCAGGATATAAAGCTGTAGAGAGGGTAAAAGGGGATCTGGTGCACTCTTGGCATGTTGATTGTGTAGTGTACGCATAGTCAACTCGCATATTAAAGCATTGAAACACTTTAGCAATGTTCCCTCTGTGGAGTGGAGAAGGAATGTTGCACTGCTCAAATTTAATGGGCCAATGAATGGTTGAAAATTGAAGTCAATTTTACAGTTTCACTTTAGATTTGCATTCAACTGAACTCCCCGCTTAATCTAAAATTATGCGTGCTACCGTACAACCAAATGTTCTCATATCAGGTCTTATTGGAAATTCCTTTCTTTCATCAGTAATGCCACCATTGCAAACTATTCTGCAGGCGGCAAGTTCAACCACTGCACTTCACCACACCACACTACTTGAGCTCACAGAAATCATGGTGGCCGTTTTTAAGCCTGGAAAATTTTCTTTAGTCTATGTAGGTAAGGTGGTTGGGGAAGGTGGCTACATCATTTACATGGAAGATTTGTGATCTTCCCATTTACCCAGCAGGTTTTCACTTCATGAGGAGGGGAAAAAAAAAAAAAAAAAAAAAGAGTCTGGAAATGGAGAGATATTCACTGCATAACTACCTAGAAGCGCAATCAATGAACCCACTTCAAGCACCAACAAACAGTTATACCTTGGAGTTGCACCAACCTTGCCCGTCGGGACAACTTTCCCTAAAATAGAGAGATTTTGAGGCAGTTATCTAGCAAAACCTATGTCTGAGGCACAAGCTATAATAAGGTAGCATTGGTACACCCAACAACAAAGACTTTCTCAGTGTTTAAGATTACAATAAGAGAAGAGGGAATGAGACCACCCATATGACAAACAACCTATACTTTCCCCACTGAGAATTGCATTTCCTGCAATAAAACCACCAAAGCTTTGAGACAACCTGCTGAGATAATGTGCAGAACAATCAGCTTCCCTGAACACACTGCGACAACTCTCATGAGCAGTTAGCACAAACTATGGGAAATCCCATTCAGGTTAGCTGTGTGTGGCACTGGCAGGAGTGGCTCTGGGAAAGCTCCCCATTAACAGATTTAGCTTTTTAATACTCTGCGATTGCCTGATAGCTTCCTCTGGACCAACTTCATTTCCTCCACTGTCATCATCACCATCACTCTTGCCAAAACTGAGTCATAATAAGCAAGTTCCAACTCAGAGCTGCAGGTACAGAACTGTGCTAAACGTAATGCGGCTCAGTGTCCTCACTGCCATGACAATGCTTCGCGTTCTTTGTGTAACGTTGCTTTGTGGCAGCAGCAGGGTCACAGCCATTTGCAGTGTTTTCAGAACCTGATGAGAGCATCCTTCACATCGGCATGCTCCCCAGGAATTCTCTCAGCATTGCAACGACGGAAAGGTCATTCGACTGAAAATATGATATTCCTTCATTGCTGCCATAAACCTACCTTCAAAAGATGCTAGGGAAAAATCTGTGAAGTGGTGTATCCACCGTGCTTGAGTCTTACAGAAACTGGTTTAAACAAGCTGTGTTCGTGGAACACTGATGCCCCCGGCGGCAGGTTAAAGTATTGCAGGTTAAAGCTTTTTTCCCCCGCTGCAGACAAACAGACGGATGGACGGACGGACAGCCGGACAGGTGAAAAACTATATGCCCCCGAATCTTCGATTCCGGGGGCATTAAAAAAAAAAACTCAATAACATGTTTTTTGCACAATTATCAAAAGCAAGATTGAAATAATAACACATCAAAAGCTAAACTAAAGCTCCTTTTACCCTGTGGTTTCATCAGTAAAAACCCAGACAAAGTTCTAATCTATGCAAAATGTCCTGTCATCCTTTAAGTTATCTCTGCAAGTTACACCCGTCCGACCAGTATAAACTTGTGATTTACTGGTTCTGAATTTCTTCACCCAAACAATTCAGAGATTTAGTTGTTGCCTGGTGGTTGAAAATGAGATAAGACACAGAGATCCTGAACAACTTCACAATGTGGTGGAGCAACAAAGAGAAGAGGACTTTCCAGAAGAGCGTGTGCCGTCAGTCTGCTCAGAAGCTGAGAAGACCGAATGGAGACAGCGACAGTGGTCAAAAACTGTCGACAGGATCAGGACGAGCATAACAATATGGGAGCAAACAAAGACCCGATGTCTTCCTCCAATGATTCATCGGAGATAACAGGTCTTCTCAAATCATCAGCATGGAAGTAGAACTGTTCTTAGAAGAGAGGCTAAACAAATATGTAGGGAATTTTCATGGCCGCAAAAAAAAAAAAAAAAACAAACAATGAGGGTCATTGAACAGCCGCCAAACCTGACAGTCCTCCTGCCAGACACAAAGTCTGTGCCGGCTTTGATAAATCTGATAAAATGTGAGGTCTATAAAGTCACTGATCTCAAACACACGCTACAGTAACACCCGAGGACAGCATTCACTTTCATGGAGATCTCAAGATCTCAGAAGCTGATGCTAATCAAGTGAGAAAACTCTTCCAAGCTGACAGTGTACAACAAGCGATAAAAAGTCAGGAAGGATGCACTGAACAGGACCTTTGTTCCGTCAAAAGCCAAACCAGTTCAATCAAACACAGCATGCCAAAATCAAGCTGTACCATAGTGGATTTATGGTAAAATGTGCACCATCTAATAATGGTTTCTCTCCAACACATCAGCTGACTAGATCTTGCTTCTATCACTTTAGAAACGTCAGAAAACTTAGAGCATTTGTTACAGTTACAGAACTTGAAATGATCACTCACGCAATCATCTCATCCCGTATTGACTATTGTAACAGCCTCTTCACCTCACTCAGTATGTCTGCCATAAAGCGGTTACAGTCAATACAGAATGCTGCTGCTCGTGTACTCACCAGGTCAAACAAACGCTCTCACTTCACTCCCATACTAAAATCTTTACTTTGGCTTCCCATTATTTACAGGATTAGATTTAAAGTTCTTACCGTCTCTTTGACAGCACTTCATGGAAAGGCGCCCGAGTATTTAACAGAGCTCATTCACCCATACCTGCCTACCCGTTCACTAAGATCCATCTCAAGTAACCTGCTGTCTGTACCCAGGACAAATTTTAAAACACGTGGTGACCGAGCTTTTGAGGCCCTAGCACCAAAACTATGGAACGCCCTGCCCATGTCTATCCGTTGCTCTGACTCGGTTGAGTCTTTTAAAAAACAGTTAAAAATATACATGCTCAGGCAGGCTTTTGAATAATTATCATGTACATTGTCAATGTTTTAGAATTGATTTTTATCTTTTCACCGATAATTTGTATCTAGTCATTGTTTTTAATCGTTTTTTTTTTTCTCTAATTGCTCCTGTTTGCTTCTGCTGATGTAAAGCACTTTGTGACCTCTGTTTGTGAAAAGTGCTCTATAAATAAAGTTTACTTACTTACTTACTGAAGACTCATCAAATTTTCCTGGTCTAAAAACATCAATGGGATTATGTCAGTTTTAGCATGAATAAAGATCATTTTTTACAACATGAAAATATAAAATAGCAAAATTTGCAATTATTCCAAATATCAATGATAGCCTCAAAAACCAAAATTTTGGACAATAGCAGTGAATCCTGAGGTCAGACCCCTGTTAAGCAGACGCATGACTCGGACCGTATGCACAGCACCGTACATGGTACCTTATAACAATAACAAGAATGTGCTGGACACTTTGCTCCAACAGGCCTGGTGATGGCCAATATTTTTTGTTCAGCCCCAAACCAACCAATATCAACAGATGACACACAAGTGGGAGACCGTTTCCCTCCGATTATAAACTCACTGGAGCAGCTTCCGCTCGGCTCGCTGCCTCTACAAACACATCATCCTGTCCAAGTGTGTTTAAAACAACATCCCCCTTCCACCCTGAAGTCACACTGGTGTTAGAAGTAAATAAAAGCTTCAGGGGCCACATTGAGTTCAGACTGAAGTCAAATCTGTCGGATTTTGAGTTGACTTGTTCACTCTGTTCTGTGAATTAAACACATTGAGTTGTGATATACACTCTATGAGCGACTAGTGCGACAGTGTTTCATTACAAGTTGGGCTGCACGTAGCCCATTTTTCGCATCTTGCTACATCTTGTTCGCAGACTGATTTTCAGGGAAACCGTCTGGCCCATTCTCCTACTACCGCATTTGCACCTATGCCCTCCTTCACGCGCTCATTCCCTTTCTGAATAGCCCATTTCAATCTCTCTGCTCCCTTTGTGGCATTATTGCACTATTCATGATGACTAACAGTATCTGCTTTCTCTCCATGCAGAGCTGAGTTCCCTGAGGCCTTTTTGGTCTGCAGTCACCTGCAAACTCATACTGCACTTCATGAAGTCCAAATGTAAACAACAGCGACAGCTCAAAATAAAACTCTCACGTCTGTCAAAAGTCTGAGACAATTTATCCAGATTTACCCAATTTGTATGAAGTCAGTAAGTTATTATGAGTGCAGTCCATAAAAACGCCTGACATTTCATTGAAAGAAGTGTAAAGACAACATATCAGATGTTGAAAGTCGCAAAATTTAATTATTTTTTTGAAAAATATCAGCTCATTTTGAATTTAGTGTCAAAAAAGCATTTCAAAAAAGTTGGAATAGGAGCAACAAAACACCAGAATGGTTGTCTCGTGGAACATCTAACAGAAAATTGTGATAATTAATGACAGGTGAGTAAAATAACTGCGCATAAAAAGAGAATCTCAGAGAGGTGGAGTCCTTCGGAAGGGTCATTCCGTGTCAAATCAACCAAGAATTTGCAGACATCTCTCGGAATTTTGAGAAAGTTTGTGGATGAGTGGGGACCTATGAGTGACGAATAAATATTTTTGCTCAACGCCTCCTACTTAGTGAGTTATTCGTGAACAATATTATACATCGTGAATAATGTTATATTGATTACCGGAAGTGGGAAATATTCATGGCTATTGTTGCAACTTTCACATGGTTTCAATTTATCGTCCGTTTTCTTTGGGATTCCGATAATTGGCCAGCAGTCAAAGGGAAAGCATTTTGTAGATTGCAGCAAATGTTCAAAACGGATTCAAAAACGAACTGGTGATGCCTGCCCGATGTACTCCAGCGACGACCATAGGCTTATCAGCGCAATGCCTCAAATATGAGTCTGTGTCACGAACAGTGTATGGTCACGAAGCAGACTGTTTTTTGGGGGCAAATAACTTCGAAGATCGTCCTCACTCACGGAGTGCGTTTCCATTACCCTTAGAAATGTGCAAAATCTAAATGGCGAAATAAAAAAAACTGGCTAATAATAATAATTGTTATAATAAGCCGTCCTACTACATTGTTACCGGTGAAAGAATTTCCTGAAACTTTGTGCAAACGAACTTGGCATAATGCACCTACTTTTTACCAAATATTTAGGGTGGATCACTTTGGGAACTACATTAATTTGAATGTTAAACTTTCAATTTGTGCAGAAAAAATCTAGCCAAATTATGTTTTTTATGGATTCAATTCCTCCTGGGTCTCATATTTTCAAAGCAATTAAACCATGTTTGGTGTCAAATTGTTCCTTGGGATGGCAGCATTTAAAACAGTTATAAATTTTAGAACTGTGATAATTGGGAGTTACTCAATGAGTAATCTCCATATGTTGGTTTTTGGGGGGAGCTCATCTAAATTTGGCCATAATTTTTCTTTGAATGATCCAGTTTATATACTGGGAGGGTTTGATGAAAAGTTGTCCCTTGGAGAAATGGAGACTTGTACATGCATACATTTAGACCTGTATGATAACTCTCCAAAATGATAACTGCATTTATCAATTTGTCAAACATTCTGGTGAACATCAATACCTACTTTTCAGTTTACGAAGTGCTTTTTGATAATGTTTCTTGAATAAATGCAGTAGCAAGTGATAGTCTGTTCAGGTATCTTGATTTGGGCTTCTAAATATTCAGAAAAGTATTTTGCGTGACTGCAGTTTTGGCCTGCATGCCAAACTTATTCAGGTTGGGAGCGCATGCGCTCCTAGGTCCAAAAGTTAGTCTGGAGGGTTGCATTGCACTCTGTTTCAATTTGCATTTTACACAGCATCTCTCTCTTTTTTGGACATAAAGTAAAAAAAAAATTCCCATTCAGTCAAACCAAAGGCATTTTAAAAACATGAAATTTTCATTATTTCCCAAAGTAACCATACATGCTGTTTTCCTAGACCACAGTCAACTATTCCATGCGTTGTTGTAATTTCTCAACAATATACTCATCCTTTTTCATCTTATAACTACACATCCCGTGATCCATCTGAAATGTGATGAATAAAGCAATGAAAAGTACTGTTAAAACTTAAAATGACAAGAGCTAACAAGAAGCAGATATGTGAACGTGTTTAAGAACATTTTAATCACACATTTGTAATATATTTCACTTTTGGAACTTAAAAAAGCTCTCATTCCAAACCAGCACCTGAGGGGACAACATTCCCTTTGATGGTGAAAACTGCCATGGATAATTAGTAATGGATGTGGTTTGTTGAGCCCTATAGGGGATCTCAATGTTAATCACAGACTGGAGTCGGAGTCAAAGCAAAGAAAGGCTGCAACCACAGGATACAGAGCCCCTGGACTTGTGGGCCTAAAAATTTTTTTACTGAGATAAGCAATCAAAATAAGCCAATTAAGTAACTTCAATCACAAGAAGCAATACTATGGCCCCTGCAAATGTTTGCAAGTTTAAGAACGATAGTCTCCTTCTGAGAGACGAGTACAGATAAAGTAACGCTGTAACAAAAACACACTACTGCAATACCATGACATGCCTTATGGGCACATTTTGTAAAAACCAACCACAAGTTAAAAAATTCTGCCATCAATCACACCGCAAACATCAGCCATGAAGAAAACATTCGACAAGAGCACATGCAGAGCATGGCGAAAGAGAGACAGGGGGCTTTTTACAACTGCAGCACCAAAGCGCTGAGCAGAGGGGAGACACTCCTTTTGCCCTGATGAAGGTAAACTTCAGCAACTGACAGATGAAAGGCGGGCTTCAAAGTTCAGAGGGGAGTACTCAGGCAGACAGGTAGGGGGCGTATTACAGCACAGATGGCCATCACTATTTTCTACAGTAGTGGAAAAATCCAGGGGCACAACAGCACAAATACTTCCACCTCATTTGGCGGGGAAGGGGGGAGAGAGTGTATTTGGGTTTGGGACTGGAAAGTGGAACTGACCGAGACCAAAACAAAATGAAGAAAACAGCCTCACTGTTGAGATCAGATTTGAGCTCACACACTTTTAAATTGAATCCACATTTCAACCACATGCTGCCTGCCAGACCACCATTCAGACAGAAATCATCATCTCAAAGCCAGGAGTTTATACATAATGTTAACAACCCCATCTGAGGATGAAATCGGCATGGATATGATCCCAATGCCCCGAATAACCCCATCAGTGTGACTAGGGTCATTCTGACCAGTATTCAGAGCCAACATGGAGTCATATTTTCAGTGTAGTCATGTGGAAATAAATGTGAGCAGAGAAGTTATTTTATCAAAAGCTACCATACAAAACATGAGTTGCATGTATCGTAAATCATACCACCAGCTGGGTGAATTTGTGTATGAAGTGCAGTAATTTGTTTTTCAGCATCAATCGCTAACCGTACCAAACGCTCCCAATCTCTGTCCTCGATATTCTCCAAGTTAATTGATCTCGTTAGTTCCACATGCCTGGCCCTTGAAAAATACTGTAAATCGCTCATGAAATAAACATTCTATACGTCATACAAGGATGGCAAAATGGATGACCGTGACAACACTTTTAAATTATAACAAGACAGGACAAAGTGCTTCCATAACAACATATAATTACATTCATTTCAATGCCAAAGCATTATATTCACAACCCATTATATGTATTCAAAGGCTTATACTGAAGCTAAGGGAGAAAGAGTGCAGCACAAAGTGCAGATGAAAGACTCGGTAAACACAAGGCAAAAAGACATTCCAACCCTTTCGCTTCTCTAAAATAGGACAAAAATAAAACTGTATTTTTTGTCTTAAAAAGACTAAAACTAAAAGCAGATACTCCTTGCTGACAAAGGCAATTACATGTTGAATTTGAGCAGAAACTAAACAAGCACTAAAAATAAAAAAAAGTACACTTTACCACTTAACCACTATTTTAGTGTTAAGAACATAAACTTTGACTTATTAAATGTAGAGTTCGTACTAGCTATAGGATAAAAAAAATGCTAAGTCTTACTTCAAGACAACGACACTGGCTAAGACAGAGTTTTTTATTGTGTCCACTATGCAGCAGAATAATGGTGGAGAGGGGATATAGCTGATAAATAATAGCGACCTGCTTTCCACTTTTTTGTGCTTTCCTGGGCCGGTTGCCTCCATTTGAGGGCGTGGGGTGAGACTCTCCACATCAACCCTGACCCAACAGCCCCACACTCCTCCAGACATCGACAATAGCAGGGCCAGGGAGGGAGATGCACAAGGAATAAAATTAAGCGGAAACAAGAAGGTTCAGGGAAGAAATCCTCACAGGGCCAGTGGTTGCTATGAAACTGACCAAGGTAGCATGCTTGACCTGCATGATTCTTCCAGCAGAAAATCCTTCCGATGAAAATAAGTATGAAATACTCAGATCCCCCGCCATGAGGTAGCTGATATTTTGCCAGGAAACAAAACAAGGTAGAGGGACATACAGACAGAGAGGAAGACAGACGGAAGTATTAAAAAGGCACGTCTAAAGCAATGAGACGTATCCATGGATGACATTTAGTTGAGAAATAATCAACAGTTCAGGAGTTCTGGGCCAGAAAAGTATGAGCTGATTGACATCTAGCCAAGAAACAAAACAAAATGTGGTGGAGGGATGGACAGACTAAAGGAAGTATGAAAAGGCACTTCTGTTCATCAACATGTATCCATATATGACATTTAGTTGAGAAACAATTAATAGTTCAGGAGTTCTTGCATGGAAAAGAAGATGGGCAGACAAGCGAAAGGATGAGGCTCATTCCTATATGCCCAGCCACTTCATGGCAGGGGATAACCCTCAGTGAAAGAGGTTTTTGGCGCACCAGAAAGAGCTGGCATCTCTTTGCCTACAGAACACACGCCTCTATAAGCCCAGAGAAGCTGCTAATAAAGACGAGGACCATTACTACCAAATTCCCAAACAAACATGGTCATTAATGAGAGTCCATATTTCAGCAGCAAAACAGGGCTGACTCCCAGTGTAGTAAACCCAAGCAGAAATTGAACCTCCACCAGTAACAGTGTAACTGGGAGACAGTCAGCCTACCCGCCTCCCAAATGGGTCAGCAGGGGGAAGAAAAAGCCTCTGTAGCGTCAGTGGCAGTGATTCAAGGAACATGCATCTCATGCGAGCACACGACTGAAATGCTCAATGAATGTCGAGACAATTCTGCATGGAGTATCATCACCCAAGGTGAACTTCCAACTGCCGGTCTCCCATGAGTCACAGAATGAGAAATAACATTTCAAACATGACTAAATTTAAGGCAAATAGGTTTAAGGCAAATTAGATCTCATTAGCATAGCATAACAGATGGATGGAACATAACAACAGAAGATGACATAATATGACATGAATGCAAAGTACAGGTTATTCAGCCCAGCAAGGCTCACCATTTTCCAACAAATAAAGTTTACCTAAGAGTGATGAGCGGGCCGCCTGTGGATTCCTGGACATCTGCGACTCACAGGTTGTAAAATAGGGCAGGGATGATTCTGACTTGATTCTTTTTTAAGGGGCGAACATCCAAGCTTTCCGTTTTCCTTAATTAAACCCGACGCAGGTTGAACAAAAGCGCCAAACATCAAAGGGCATGTGAAATGCTTCCGGAAAAAAACTCGACCCTGACATCAGCATTTTTCGGCGACATGCTGCGTGGAGCCAAATGAAGGACTACAGAATCGACTCCTATTAACTAATTAGGCTACTCTAAGAAAAGTGACCTTTCCAGTTTGCTTGCTTGATTAGCAATCAAATGATGGATGTTTTACTCTCCAAGTTGAATGAGTAGAGCCGTTTATAAAGAAAGCATGTTTGATTGCTGCATTTTGAAATTTAAATGGCCATAGAATGGCATGAACATGATTTCCATTGCCACGCATTTCGTGCGACTGTAATAATTTATATCTAACATTCACATTTCATCCGCTTTTCAGAATGTTTTCCAACTTCTGTATTTTTTAGACGCTTAAAATCTTATAACAAATTGGTTTTAAATTAATCTTTAATAATGTCCTAAAATGCTGAGAGATGCAATTCAGAGGAAGATTTTTTTAAATTATTCAAATTATTGGTATTCTTTCCCTCCAACACTGTAGCCCAATTAGGTTTGTCTGCTTTTCACCATCTTAATCGTTATAGGCTACTGAAATTGCTTGATTGTTATTTAGGACAAGTACATGGGAGCAGATTCAGGGAAGGGCGGAGCACCTGCAATTAGCAAAATCTAAACTCAGGCTTCTTCCCGGCGGCATTTTAAATCGTACCGCGTCAGGTGTGTCTGTTCCAAGAAATTACATGCGACCCCATGACGGCAAATGGTCTTATCACACTGTTGGCGGCTTGACGCACGTTGCAGCGGCCTGGAGCAATTTCTTTCCAAACATTATCTTGTTCTTATTCTGCAACAATGACAATAAATTCATCTGAATCTAAAAAAAAAATCCTCGTTCAACACCACCATATCCTACTTCTGCATTTCATCTCTCATTGTAGTATTTTTAGGAGATCCATAATGATAAAATAAAAATAAAGAGATTTGTTTTCAGATCACCCTGGATTTCAAACGTCTAAAAAATACAGAAGGTGGAAAACATTCTGTAAAGTGAATGAAACGTGAATGTGAGATATAAATGATCACAGTCACACAAAATGCCGAGACAATGGCAATCGTGTTCATGTTGTGCTGTTCTATGGCCATTTAAATTTCAAAATGCAGCAATAAAACATGCTGCCTTAATAAACAGCTCTGCTCATTCAACTTCGAGAGTAAACGCATCCATCATTTGATTGCCAATTAAGAAAGTAAACTGGAAAGGTTACTTTTCTTATAGTAGTCTAATTAGTTAATAGGAGACGATTCTGTAGTCCTTTACTTGGTTCTGTGCATCATGTCGCCGAAAAAAAACTGATGTTAGTGAAGTTTTTTTCCGGAAGCATTTCACATGCCCTTTGATGATTGGCACTTTCGTTCAACCTGCATCGGGTTGAATAAAGGAAAAAGGAAAGCTCGGATGTTCGCCCCATGGCAGCAGGTAGCGGTACAACGCTTTAAAAAAGAATCAATTGAGAATCGTCCCAGCCCTACTGCAAAAAAATAAATGAAAAAAGTTTATGATAATAAATGATGAAAGTTAGCAGCAGTCATCAACTTTGTGGTACTTCTTTAAACCTGCACAATCTTTTTTGTAGTAAGGCCCTGAGAACAGCACACAATATCCCAAGCATGTTTTCTTCAATAAGAATAAATTTGAAAAGATATATTTTTTTGCTTCCGTGAATTCGCAAACAATTCTACCCAAAAATCTCACCAAGCTCATCCTACCACCAATCACCAGCCTCTCACGATTCACTCATCATTTCCATAAGAAACGCAAACAATAATTTTGAGAATGAAAAACACACAGTGCTGCAAAAGCCATCTGATAATAAACATCCTCATGTTTGCCTTTTCATTTAAGAGGGCAATTTTCCCATTTATGAAATTGGGACTGAGCAGCCAACGCCACTCATTCAAACAAGATGGAAACACTGGCCATGGCTGCACGGAGGAGCGTGTACTTTCAAAATTACCATCAGTCCATTTACAAAGCATCAAAACTAAGTGTTAACTGTGGAGTTGTTGACAGTTCTTTGGAAGTGGGATTTGGCATGTTCTCTGGCAGGGGAGTGTCCCGCAAAGCCTGACTTGCTTACAGACAAGGCCGTCGGCACAGTCGCAGCGTGCCTTTCACCACTGCCGCAATGAAATGCCACAAGGCGGCTTTAAATAAGCAAAAAAGGGAATTTATCAGGAAAAGAGGGGAAAGAACTGGAAGCAACACGGCAACAGCAGTTTGACAATAAATTGGGATGTCATGAAACCAGAATTTTGATAGTCGATAAGAAATTCCTCTACATTCAGTGCCTAATTCCATATAATGGCTAAAAAAAAGCCTGTGCACTTAAGCACTCATTCCTTGCAGCTACAAATAACAGTGACGTGTATTATTCAAATACACAAACAGACTACATGATTGACAGACTATAGTACGACTCAGACAATATGACTGATGCGTGACTGACGGACCGTATGCCTGGCTCAGGGCAGTGTAACGGGCACTTGGCCACGGCCCTGAGCAGCAGCAGCGGCGTGTGAAGTGTGGGAGGGTGCTGTTCTCGCTGCTCGCCAGGCCTCCCCCATGTTTATTCAGCAGCGAGGCTGTGCGAGCCAGCGGCCGCAGTATTGCCTGCCTGGCAGCTCCGGCCATTTTCACAGGCGGGCGGTGATGCCCACTGCAAACAAATGAGCGGCAAATCAAAGCAGCAGACAGACAGGCCACATTACCGCAATCCCCACGCGTCTGCTGTGACAGTAAAGCGCTGCTCACTCACTGGCAACTTTATTAAAAGAGTTATAGTGAGTCTAGCACTAGTTTCCAAGGTTTGATCAAAGTTTTTACTGAAATAATAAAAATTATTTTTATTATTATCATTGTGTTTTAGAAGAACACTTGTAAAAGACTGGAGTTGCCACAAAGAAAGAGCTTTTACAGAGAGCAGCTTTAGTTGGAACTGCTAGAGTGCAAAGAAAAGTTTTTGAGGCCTAAGGCTAGGCTAAAGCTTGCCCTTATTATATGCATTATAAAAGCAAAATGTACATTCTACCACTGTCATTCTAGACCAAGAACATTGAAAAGTAAAATAATAAAAATAATTTGTATTATAATAGACAATCTATTAATCTATTAAAAGAAAACAATTTAGCGGTGAGCTTCATGAAATAACTTCATCTGAGCAAGGACAGCACCAGTGCAGGATGCGGATTCTGAGTGACCATCTGTCTGACAGGATGCTGCACAGGAGCCAGCGGAGCAGGGAGAAGCCCCAGCGCAGGGCCATGTGCCGACACTTGAGGGAGAATTGAGATGAACTGGTCCCCAGGGGCAGACGTAACAGGAAGCCAGAGCCAGTGCGTGTCAGACACCCCGATCCCCCTCTCCATTTCTCGCCCTCTCACTGCCACAATCACCATCATTCTCTCTCTCTGCCTCTCTTTGCTCCCTCTCTCCAACTCATTCTCTCCTTCTCTCCCTCTTCACTCGCTCCAGCAGGGCAGACTCATTGTATTCAATACAGAGAGGAGTTCATATTACAGGAAGCAGTCATGCCCCAGCCACCCAACAGTCGGACATAAAAGTCGCAGGTCCCCTCTCCACAGTCCTCAACATCCCCTTTCATTCTGACCTCCGCACGTCTGAGCAGCACGGCCCGTCACACGGCCCACACACCCCAGCTGTGCAACTACACTTCCCTAATACCAAATTCCCCTCTAGGGCATCATAACCCTCTCAAAGCAGGTTATATTTTGGCTCAAGTCTGTCCGTCAGTCTGTTAGAAACTTAACTCTGAAAGTTAAGAACAGATTTTGATTACATCCAGTCCACTAGATTCTGGTGGTGATCCGGACCACCATCTGGATCCAGGAATTTTTAAAAGGATTGTTCACCGTTGTGGGATAGCAAGATGACCATAAAAACCATACATCCACTTGATAATAGTAAAAAGTTCAATTTGACAAAACTTTAGCCAACAGTAGAAATACAATGGTTGCCCTTGCTGATCTGTGTATCGTAGAAGAGTGAACTATGGGCCGAGGCGGAAGTCTCCACATTCCGAGTGCCATTCTAGTTTGCTTAAAGCCCCAAAAGAGGTATAATTGTGTTTGTGGAGGGGTTGCTTAATTAATATGATAGTGAACAATTTCTTTAGTTCTTGCACCAGGAGACTTATTTAAATAAGTCTGATAGTTATGCATTTGTATCCCTCAAAACAACAAGGAGCATCATCATAAAAAGCAACTCGTCTAGTAAAACGGAGTAAACAAGCCATGCTGCACCAGAGCGAGGAAGGGGAGAGTTAGCTAGCTAGGCAGGTGGCCTCTCATAACACAGTTGCTCTCAATAACCCCACCAGCTGTGATTATTCAGCTGACAGATCGCAAAGAGGGCATTAGGCTACTGTTCTTAACTGTAAACATTCAGAGAACCAGCAATGAGCTCAACAATTTGACCCGTACTTTAACTGTGCCCCACCACAGCACGCAACACAGAGTCAGCGTGCGATGAAGTCAGTACCTACTGAGGCCCGGGATATAACAGTCCCTCTTTTCTATCCTGCTCTTCACAAGTCCTTTACTCAAGAACTGTTCCTCTAATCAGAGTCCTTAAGGGCAGAGGACTGCTGGTTTTCAACCCTACCTTTATCTGTGAGTGTCGTGTGAAACTGGTCAGCCATTCAAACAATTAGCAGCTTTTTAATAACCCATGACGAAAGAAAACTAGCCACAGATATGGATTTGAGGGACAGGTTTGAGAATACCTGCTCCAGAACTTCGAACGTTTGAACTTAGGTGCCAGACTAATCATTTCATGTCATCACTGCTGTTTGGTCAAGTACATGGAAAACTCACTGCTGATTTAGGAGTACAATTGGAATTGAATAAAATCTGCAGCCATTAAAGAATAAAAATAATTCAGGTATACCAACAGACTGAGAGGTTTTTAGTGTCAAAACAAAGCCATCTAGCTACACCAAGTCAGTATTTTACCGGTAGGTCAGGACTGCACGCATTCGGGTTGTGTTGATGATTTTATTTTCAAACCATCATTAATATCAACATGCAAAGGTGAATAATGTTCTTCAGCTGCCCCCAATAACCCACCATCCTGACAAAGAGAAAATGTAAAACATTCAAGCTACTCTATCACGGAAGATGTGCACTTCAAAATGTGCAATACCCAATTTAAGAAATAACAAGTATTTGCCTCTAACGTGTCTTAGTCCCCCGCCAGGAAATGGCAAATCATGTCAAAATGAACAGTGTCTCGGTGTAACCTTGAGAGTGACGCGAAGGTCAGCAAAATCAACTGGCGCCGGGGCACCACCCTAATACATGTTGATATGAAATCTGAAGGAAATCCGTCAATTCGAATTTGAGATATCTCGCTGACAAGGATTCGGGACGTACGTACGTACGGACGTACGGTCGTGAATGCTATGTCCCGCCGCTTCGCGCATTCACGCGACCGGGGACAATAAAAATAAAACTTCAAGTCCATAAAAACTGCAATATTTAAGCCTATAAGACAAGCTAAGTGGTATTACACCTGAATTCAACCAACAAAAAACAAGCTCTGCAATACAGGCTGGTGAGCACTCTCAAACACAAGGTTACTTTGTTAGCTGCTGTAATAACAAAAAAAAACAGTGTGTGCTGAATGACGAGTACAATTTCTGTCAGGTCCCCTCCTGCTCACCATATCAAGCGACGTCACCTTGGTAACAAAAAAGAAAATGAATAAAAACATGCCAGCAGAGAACACCACTCATGGAGTAGCCAAAAACAGGGCACACTGCCAGGACCAGACCCACCAATCTGCAAAGCAGAGACAAATGCAGAAGGAAAACTAAGACATTAACGAATGTCATTGGTTGGGATTCCACAATAGGACCACAGATGAGGGGAATGGGCTCCACTAAAGAGCGGACCTATTCCTCACTGACAGCGGTGTCTTTCAGGTTCTACAGCAACACTTCCTGAGGGGTAATATATGCTCCCACATAGAGAAATGTATCAGCAAATTCATGGATTATTTATCCAGAACTCTACTCTCCGAAGACTGGGGCTTCCACAGGAGAAAGGCTTCTCCCCCCTTCCTAAAACGACAGCAGTCTCCTGTGTCATGAACACATTCTTCCTGCCCTTTAAATACTTCAAACAGATAGATGAAATGGCTAAAATTAGAACACAAAACACTGCAATTTTCATGGCCTGAATGTTGGTTTGGTCTCAGCAGTAAACAGGGAGTCTTATTCTATTCAAGTATTGCAAGAGGATGAATTTGCAATGCAACATCTGAAAGAAACAAGCAGTGGCCTATGTACTGCAGGGTAAGGTCTCGGTATTTGTTTTCTTGTCGATGGAACAAAAACAAAACTCATTGTCTTCTGCACACGTCCCTACTATAGTTCTGTGAAATGTTTTGCATTTATTTGGAAGACATTACTATGAACTACAATTGTGCTCAAGGAAAATTATATCACTTTTGTGTAAATGACTCTTTTGTCTGAAGGAAGCTTTATTGTAGATGGGACAGCTTGTGACATTGTTTCTAGACCCTTCGTGAAAAATCAAAATCTCTGATCAGTTAAATATCTTCAAGGAACTAGTTCAATTCAACTATGAAGTAAAGTAACTGCCCTACAACATGGAGAAAAAAATTTTGTTAAATCATAACTTTCAAGATAATGAGACCAAATAAAGAGATTTGTAGATGGGGAAACCCTGAAAGTTTGTCGATGGGACAGATATGGGACACAGGCAATTCTACAAGTTAATGGAGGTTGATCGGAGTATAAAGCACTCAGGTTACTGCAAACAAGATGATAACAAGAACAACATCAGCTTAAGAGTCCAAAAAGCAATTTATTGTAGAACAATCACAACAATTACAACAACTAATTGGCTTAATTAGAAAATAAAAATACATGTAATTTTCTACTTGATGACGCATAACTTGTTCACAATACAATACAAACTAATAAATGTAAATGTAAATGATTCTATCTGTTATATTTTGCAAGTTACTAAATTCTGTGGCATTAATTACTTGTTTGCACCGCATAAGTATGTTTTTCACATCTCCATTCATAAGATATGATTTGATCCAGTGCACATACTTTCCTGTTCAGCGAGTTTCTTTTATATCGAGGTGAAAGTTGATGAAAACAAGTATTTGCCTCTAACGTGTCTTTTTCCCTAGCCACAAAATGTAAAATCGTGTCAAAATCTCTCGGCGTGACCTTCAGAATGGCGCGAAGGTCACCTAAATCGACTGGAGCCGGGGTATCACAGTAATACATGTTGACATAAAATTTGAAGAGAATCTGTCAATTTGTTCTTGAGATATCTCGCTGACAAGGCTATGAGTGTAAAAATCCACAATCTCTTGGTGTGACCTTGAGAATGGCGCGAAGATCACCGAAATCGACTGGCGCCGGGGTATCACACTAACACATGTTGACATTAGATTTGAAGAGAATCCATCAATTCACGAATATCGGTGAAAAAATTATTAGTGATTGATTTAGCCAAATTAGTATTTGGTAATTATACTAATTAACAGTGTTCTAGTAGTATTGCATGTGATCAGGTCAACCGTAAGATGAAAGAAGAAAAAAAAAATCGAAAATTGAGGAAAAACGAATTAGTGATTACTAATTAGCCTGATTAGCACTTACTAATTAGACTAATTAAAATTGTTTTAGTAGCACATATCATCAGATCAACTAAAAGCTGAAATATAACGATATGAATATCTTAACACTCCTAGAAACTAGCATTTTAAAATTGTCCTATCTACAGAGATGTCCCCTCGACAAGCTTGTCCCGTCTACTATATGAAGATGGGACACATTTTCTCAACTGTTTTACTGAAACACAATTATTTTCTGAAAATGTGAACTACGTCAATTCTATCCATTATATACTCAAGTCAGAAGAAAAAATGATTATTTGATTTGAAGCCTAATTGTGGCTCCGAGAGAAACTTTTGTATCCCACAATCTAAATTAACATAAATTAACCGCTAAAGTCTTTTGTTTAAGCACCTTCCAGTGAATTGTAAACATCAATTTTTGTTTTGAGAATGTGTCATGTGATGCCCAATCAATATGCAAAATTTGAAAGCCATATCTACTATGCCTTGGCTATAAAACAATAAAATAATGTGTCTCATCTTCATATCTCATAAACCAATATTTCTTAATAAATGCTCTTATATCTTGAGAACGAAACAACATATGAACAAGCAGTTTTCAGATTCAAGAGGTTCAACCATTTTACGTCCTATCTACATTAAAAATTTAATACTATCTGACAAAAAAAATTTTGACACTCATGTCGCAAATACCGTGACTGCACCCTGCAGTTCACTGACCCTAAAACAATATATACAATAGACATCTACTAACAGATTTTAGCATCTACTAACATTCCAAATAAGTAATAAGTGCAGTGCAAAACGTAACATATTTTAAAAGATTTAAATTAAACAGAAGATAAATCACTTACATACAACTCAGTTTAGGAGTAGACAGAAAATTAAAAAAAAACAGCAATAGTCCCACTATGTACTGGATGAACAATTACACAATTGCAGTGTACATTTCTCTTCAATCAGAAATCTTGTGAAGTTTCATAAACATGCCAGAGTGAATGAGAGCCAAATAACAGAGAAAGAAGACAACCTGCTGCACCTGCCACTGTTCCACCTTCAGCCTCCTCTTCAGGGAGTAATGGTGCTTCCACATCGCCTGCCGTCCTCAGAGGTCGCCCACGCGCCAGCAGCTTATGGGCCAGGCTTAACACTTTTAGATTTAGCGAATAATAAGAAATATTATTAAATTAAGACGAGTCTCCCAGTAGAGGACAGGGAAAAATGCTTTCCAGCTGTCATCATCCGTGGTGCAGCGAGGCAGATATCGAACCGTCGAGTGAGTCCACGTGCAAGTGTGTGTGTGTGTGTGTGTGTGTGTGTGTGTGTGTGTGTGTGTGTGTGCGTCTGAATGCGCACACGCTCCGACACATATCACGTTTCCCCGGAGCACAGCACTCTTTAGCAGGACTTGGCAGTTCAGAAAGCATTCGGTAACAGGAGACGCTCGCCAGGCTTCCTGGCTCCAGCAGAGGCGTGCGCTGCACGCTCATATCAGGTCACCTGGGCCTCATAGCTTATTGATACACCGTAGTGCGCATGAACACGTGCATGTGTGTGTGTGTGCTGTGCCGGGGACCTGGAGTTTCTCTCTGTGGTCAGCGCATGAAAGTGTGTTCTGGCCCTCCAAACAGTGCAATGCGTTTCACTGTACAGGATTGAAATACGAGCTTCCCCACTGGGAAGGGGCAGGCTGACACCTTTGTAACAGTGTATGCTGTGTTATATTATCCAAAGCCAGAATAAAATACTTGGGAACAAAAAAAGTGTGTCAGTGAATGTGTGCACGTGCGCAAGTGCATTTGTTCGTCCGCGTGAGAGTTTGTGCGTCTCAGCGTTCGCTCCATGCGACCTGCCCCCACAGAAACGGCTTTCCCATTGAGCAGGCCGCGTTTGGCACACCCTGAGAAATGTGGGGTACGAGCAGGAAATATAATCAATGCGCAGGATGCTGTCGAGTCAAAGAAAACCCGCACCAGGCCGGCGACGGTACCCTAAAGATTCTCCGATTACGGAAAGTCTGACTCATCAGAAAGCGAACTTAATGCTCCCTCCGAGAGGGGACCATGCAGCGAAGGGGGAGAGAGGAGGAAAGTCCGAGAGTTGACGAGGAGGAGAAAGTGGCAGCAGAGGCCGTAAATGTGACACTCGCAGGTCCGGAGGTGTGAATTACTGCAGCGCTGTGTGCTCGCCTTTGCCGGGAATTCAATTCTCCAGTCCTCGTGGACAGCAAAAGCGGACAGCTCGACCGTGCGCACTTTCAGAAGACTGATAATAGTCAAAAAAGTGCAGCGAAGTGCAAATGGCAAATCGGGTAAACGAGTCAGCTGCTAAGGTGAGCCAAACTGCATGGCCTGTGAAAATGCATTGGGTCTGCTGCTTTAAGACCCTTTTAGGAAGTACTCTGAATGCAATGTATGAAAAGTGCTGATCAATTATAGACCGTATCGCCATCCATTATTAGCATTCAGCCTGGCAAGGGAAATTTTTCACTGTGTTCGCAACCTGTGATTTTTATCACACCAGTAAGAGGGAAAAATTTATCCACAGCAACAACAAGCTTTAAAAACTGTTGCAATCCAAGCAACGCCACAGACTATGGCAAGAATTGCAGGCAACCGCCACAGGGCAAAGAATGTTTAAATGCTTGTTACAGAGGTTTTTTTTTTTTTTTCTATCCTTCACCCTTCACCCCATGGCAGGTTCTGGGAATTACAAAATTCCCCTGCCGTCATAATGGCCAAACCAACACTGTAAGATACAGGAAGCGGAATTTCTGAGGGTTTATCCAGCCTAATTGTGATTGCTTATTTTGCTGCAACCTCTGCCAATCCCACAGACAAAACATACTGCAGGCCTACCAGCCCCTAGCAGAGGACACACTCCCTGATTCTCAGTGAGAGCCAGCAGTTGCTGGTTTTACTTTGATCTTCAGTCTTGCAAAAAAAAAAAAAAATCCCTCGACTCCACAGGCAGAGAGGGTTTGATGAGGAACATAGATGCAGTCCTGCAAAAAAACCAAAGCGGACTGGAACAGGGCCGCGCAGAAAACTCTAGACGTGTCTTAAAATTGTGGATGGGGCACAACAACCAGGAAAAATTGTATTTTCGTACCACAATAAGGCAGAGTTACATCTGAGCTCCAACATCAGAGCTCCTACTTGAGCAGTGTCTGTTCAAGCTCAAGAGAGGGCTTGTGTGCCCACTGTCTGCCATCTGCCAATCAGGACAGAGCGCTCAGCTTTGGTGCACCTTCGCCAACACAAAACCAAGCTAGTTAGTGAACAAAATCCACTTTACTAATATGAATGGATGAAAATGGAAAAATAGCATCAACTGTGATAATGATTTCACTGTTACTTAAGCGAGAGGAACGCGGGACACTTGGGTCAAAGGGGGCAGGTGCCTTCAGCACACAGCCGCAAACTTGGATTTAAAAAAAAAAAAATCCACAAAAGATAAGCATGCTTTTACTCTCCATCTTCCAACCCTCATCCTTGCGCATCCCTGCGTTTAACACTCAAAAAGGGTGTGGAGAAAGAAGGTCAAACCAGATGCCTTCCTCAACCAGACTGACCAGCTCGAGGATCTTCCACACACATTTATATCTACTGATACCGATGCTCCAACCACACCAGGCCAGTGAGACGGAAACAACTCAACAACTGTACTCACATTGCTATAGTGAACTTATCAAGCAAGATTGGCCATTTTTGTGACACCGAGGCCACAGACAGTTCACCGAGAGGAATGCAACTGCGCTCTCTGAATAATGATGGTCATAAGCATCAGCATTAACATAAACTGCCAAAATGCTCGTCAAGTGAAGGCATAAAATCCATGTAAATTTCGCAGAACTGGTGCAGACTGTTAACAAGTGCCTTTCATTGCTGTTCAGAAGGTTTTGGACACCCATATGAATACAGAGCACCTGAATTGAGCTCTATTACCATAAAAAGAAAAACCCCTGTCAGAGCTTCCTAGAATCATACCATATGAAAGTAACAGTTAGTTGAAGTTAGTGTTTAGTTACATTTACATATAGGTCAATGTCTAAGCCGCTTTTCATCCAACAAGACCTGATCCATTTGAACACTGCGTCTGTGGTGTCGCTAATGAATTTAAATTTGGTTAATTAAAATGTGGTTTGTCATGGTATATGCAGCCCTAAATAAAAGCAGTGCTACTGTGGTGAATTATCGCACAATCAAGGACAACCCCATGGAGGAGCAGCAACAAAACTCATTCAGTTCAGCTCAGTTGAGGAAGTTGTTGAACTGAACATTATGTAGAATTAGTGTTTTACTCCAAGTGAGAGGTTGATTGGTTTGTTGGTCAATTGGCTTGTGTTTTTTTTTCCTGAAACTAATTGTTTCCAGATAGTTTCCATATTGTGATCCAAGAAACCGTAAAACTGGTGGCAAGAAAACCACATTGCAAGGCAGCTATTATTCAGAAATACTCAAATCGTTAAGAAAATACAACATGCTCTAGGGGGCCGCCAAGCCAATGTTGACGTGGAGATTTTAAAAAAATTTTAAAGTATGTATTATGATTGGTCATTATAAATGGAAAACTCATTGTAATATATTGCTAAACTGTAAAAATGTAAATAATTATGTATTTATGAATAATATATTGAAATAAATACATTGAAACTAATTAATACTATTCTTGTCATTCCGTGACAATTTGCCTCTTGTAATTCCGTGACATTGACTTTTTGAAATTTCTTGGCCATAAAGCAGGGTTTAAGTCTATGTTTGTTTCTATAACTTACAGTATTAACAAAAAACACCTTAAATATGAACATATTGAAGTTTCATAACTTAACTATGATAGGAACATCACTTTCTGGATAGTTAAACACAACATTAAAAAAACCATGTCAATTTTGTGTAATTCTGTCACGGAGTAGTTTTTGCCTGTTTCTTCGACGAAAATTTCTCAAAAAATATATTTTCACTTAATGATATTAAAGAACAAGTTAATACCTTCAATATGACATATCATACTCGATTTTATCTTATTTAGTTGTAGAGTTACAACCCAAAATGAAATGGGACTGTAATTCCGTGACACTTTGGCGGCCCCCTCTATTAGGCTATGGGTCAAATCACATTGCATGCTTTCTATAATTCGATGAGAAGTGATTCTGCCAGGAGGTTCAAACCGATCCAGAGCATTCACCATTTAGTGCCCTCTTAGGAGGACCAATCACTATGCAAATACTTTCCAAAGGAGCTCTTTGAATCATCAAAAATAATACACCAGTGCCATGAAAATTTATTGGCAGAACATATCATCCTTTCCAAATAAGAAATGCCAGTTCACCATTTCGAAACTGACAAATTAAGTGCCATTTCATTTTCTCTTTCAACTGATGCAATATAAATGCAGTTGTGTTGGTTGCGAGTGCTCCTACGCAAAGCGGCTTGAAATAAAGGCAGGAGTAAGTGAATCACAGTGAACATGCTGCAACAGGTCAAAAACCTGGCTCCTTCAGAGTTCAATAACAAGACCTGGCTTGTACAATTTTCCGATTGGCACCAAATTAACTGTATGTGACATGAAGCTGAAAATAACAGTAGCTCTCCCATATGACTGAAATCATCACCAAATAGCGAAGCAAATAGAAAAATAAACGTGATAACCAGGAAATTACACTGAGGAAAAACTGACTTGTTTTGTGCATACAGCAGAATATGGTTCTGCTGCAAAGCAGATAGCTTCTAACAGAGCAACACAATTTTCAATCTCTGAAATGTGTCCAGCAAAATCTATGTCTTGCTTCCTTTCCCAAAAATGAAGCAGTCAGTTAAAGTTTCATCAATTAGGTGAGCTAGAAGTAGGCCGACACAATTTAAGCTAAGCTGTATTATAAAGAACCAAATGGTGGGAAAGCTAATACAGACCACTAAATACAGTATAATGAGCAAAAGAGCACAAATTCTTACTCACAAGCAACCACATGCTTCCTGACAAATAAAACATTCTGAAATAAACAAGGCAAATACCAAAAATCCTGAGCTGAATGACAATTTTCATGACAGAGACTTGGTTTGACCACGTAATTTGAGACCACTCCCCCAGGTTTTATAACATGAGGAACTCTGATATATTCCAAATCTGTCTTGTATTAGGAAGCCCCAAGAAGGGAAAAGAAATGCATATAAAAGAACCCACTCCTGGCTCTGCAAGCACTAATTTTACTAAGCTTCCTCCTCTCTTACTTTATTAGGCTTTTAGCCAGAGAAAGCAGAGAATGCTGGCGGTGCGGCCACTGCTGATGACCGCAGTCCCGAGCTCAATATGAAGACAGTCCAGCTTCAGGGAAGCATCCTGAGTTCACCCACTGATCCTACGCTGTAGGACGACCATTACGGCAGACCTCACACTGGGATCATAGCATCGCTCTCACATGCACTCACAGCAGAACTAATACAGCCACTCTTGCTGCAATTGGGCCCAGTTCCCCCCACATCCACTCAGCTCTTTGAACATCTGCGTGAGTCACATGACCTCTTACAGGATCCACATCAAAACAACCAATTTGAGACAAGAAATGGGCAATCTGTCCAACGAGGGAGCAAGAAAAGGTTGCATGAATTTAAATTAGAATAGATGAATTTAAATTAAAAAAAAGAAGATATTTGCTGTTCTTCGTGGCGTGCCCGTTGCGGCCGACTTGCCACAGGAGGTTGGTGATAGATTCTTATTACAGGAGGAGTAATAGCGCAGGCATTTCCTTCTCTACATCTGCTGGAAGAATTCTTCTGCTGAATGGCGAAGACTCATCTTTTCACACCACAAGCGTCCAAATGCCACCAGTGGCTGGGGGTAAATACCTGTAGCGTTACACTGCTGGTGAGGACTACTCCCAAGC
This sequence comes from Gymnothorax reevesii, assembly GCA_029721435.1. Lineage (NCBI taxonomy): Eukaryota > Metazoa > Chordata > Actinopteri > Anguilliformes > Muraenidae > Gymnothorax > Gymnothorax reevesii. Next base: position 126,084,200 of record CM056575.1, on the reverse strand, counting down.
TGGAGAACAGAGGATGCCCATCACCTCACACTGATTGTTGAATTCGGAACATCTCAATCAAAGCCTGGATAAATATGGGATTTGGACAAGTCTTTGCATGCTGCACAGGAGTCCAGCTATCTGAAAAAGGCCATTGTGAAAAACTACCAGGAAAGAGGAGCGATTTTCTTGCTCCGCATCGGAGTGATGGGAGCTGACCAGGCATGAAATGCATGATGCACGCCTCCACTTCAGAGAGAGGGTCTTGTGAAAGACACCATCAGCCTGGGCATAAAGACGAGAGGAGACTATGGCACATTGAGGCCAAGTCAGAACACGTGACTGACAGAACATGAACAGGGAGAAGTTATCCTTTCTATATTTTTTCACAAAGGCTACGAACATGTGAAATGCAGAGCCTATTGTGATTGCAGAAACTCTTCACTATGCAGTTAGGATACAGCGAGGATTTACGTCTGTTCTGGTTTCTGCTAAAGCCAAGCAGCAGTAGTCATGCTGACAGAGCCAAAACGACACTGCTTGTTTTTCCTGTGAGTGCCCTAGTGCTGGCCCAGATCTATTTGCCATTAAGAGGACCATATAATCAAGTTTCAGTTCTTGTAAGACTTTGAGCCGTTAAAACTATAACAAAATGCTCTTCATTCAGGGGCGATATGCAAATGTCATAAATGCATTACTCATCATCGTTAAATACTAGTCTTTAAAACATGCTTAACATTTCAACTGTTAAAACCTGCAGTACTACTTGCTAAATTACATTTAATAAGAGAGTGCCAACTGATGCAGGAGGCATCATTTCAACCTCAAAAACCACAAACTTCTGCATCGCATTTTTTGATGCTCTACCAAGCTTCAGCAAGACTTTCCGAATACGATTTTACAATCTGTCTTTGGTCATTCCAACTCCAATCACATTCAAGATAGGAGGGTGACTTTTTAAAAGGCAAGAAAAAACATTTACAGACAGGAAATATGAAAAATAGGACCAAGGGTCCTGTAGTCCAAAGGCCAAAGATCGAGAATTTAGAACTTTGAAAATTGGCACTTTCTAGGTCAAAGGTCATGGGACCAACTATATATTGTCAATATTTTCAACAGCAATGGGTAATAATATCAGAATGAGTAAATGTTTCCGGATTAAAAAAAAGAAATGAATGATCTCAGCCTAGCTTTCCAGGTCAGTTACACAGTTAACCCAACATCAAAAATACATATTTTTCCTCTTACTTATTGGACGGATTGGTCGACCGCGTGACAATTGAGGTGCGCGTGCAGCTTCAAGGCAGGATTGTTCTTGAAGTGAGCATCATAGTATCTGATCTTATTTAATAAGATTAACCTATACACCTGTAAAAACTCACATTCGTGTATATACTTTATTTCTCTGGGACTTTTCGGGGCAAACATAACCCACTATTTTGAACAAAAATGACACAGAAGATACAGCACATATGTCCACATGATGGGGCTTTATTTGAAGAAGTCATTTTAAACAAAAAAGAAGTTAAACTGTTGAATTTCAACAAGAACTTGTCAAAGCAACACCTTTGACTGGAATGCTCTCTTCCTTAAACGCTGTGCACACATCCTCTACATTTGTAAAAACATGAACCCATCTATAGTGCCATTTATTCACCAGGACTGTGTTAGTGAGAATTGCCAGGTTTTTGGCAATATCAGTCAACTATAGAGATATCTGCCTTCCCTTCAATACAATGAAACCAAATTGCATTTCTCTTGTGGTGCTCAAAGAAACAAGAAATAAAACAATTTGAAAAATTTGAAAGCAAGGCCTCTTTCCAAAGTTTATGACCCAGTTACTCAAGGTAATTCATAGATCATGATGTGAGCAGTTTACCAATCGTTTTCTTACAACAAACTTTCTATCAAACCATTTCCTTAGATACCGAACTGCAACTGCAGACCGCAATTCAGTTTGGTGTCTGACACCAAAGCAATCTTGATGGATAAATAGCAAAACAGCTAACAGGTAAAAGTATGTATTTTTGATTTGGGGGTGAAACTCTCCCTAAAAACATCGATACCTGAGCAATGTAATTCCTCTGAAGGCACAATTCTTACCTCACACAAAAAAAAATTTGATGAAAAGGACTGAGGTAGTGAGTCACAAGGCAAATTCAAGGCTCACAGGAAAATGCAAATAGCGGTTCATGTAAAACAACCCAGCGAAATGACAGAAAAATAAAAACAGACTCAGTTATATGCTCATACGTAGGTTCATCAAAAATGTATAGTCTAATTTCTCACAACACAACCCCCAAGTACCATGGCAAATGATTGCAAGCAGCCAGAAAACTATGAGGTCAATCAGTATCAGGTGCTGTGGCTTATGCTGGATGCACAATATTAGAGTCTTACATGCAAGACTGTGTACTGGTCTCATTTCATCATGCCATAAATCGCTCCATCTTCAGGCAAAGCATCTTGCTGTTCATGTTCAATGCACAGCCTATCATAATGTGTTTGTTTTTTTTTTCTCTCTCTCTGTACTGCACTTGTCCAAGCTTGTGTGAGATGTTTTGCCTCAGGCATTCATTTCCATTATCATAAAACAGGATGGTTTCCTCCAGGGAAACTGAAACTAGCATGGAAAGATTGTACTGCTATATCTCTTTCTCACACCCTCCCTTGGCATTTGACCCAAGGTCATCAGTCAGGAAGACTCAAGCGCAAGCCCTGCGATTTATGAATCAAATATCCCAGCAGGAAGAGACAGAATAGTCTGAGGAGACTACCCTGACCAACAGCTGCTGCTTGTACGCACCTGCCAGAAATTTCTGCCGAATATTAACTGTAGCACTTCGCCTCAGTTGAACCAGAGCTGCTGTGGCCCTGCAGGGACTCTCAACGCTGCACAAATGTGTGAGAAGCTGATCGTGGATCTGAAACGTAACGACGCATGGGAATGCCTGCAGGCAGCGTGCAAGCACACAGAGTTCCTATAACAAGTTTACCATGTCAAGCAATATGCGCACAGACTTGACCAACTCAACTTCACTTTGGTAACTGCCCGATTGACTGGGAGTCCAGTCACAAAAGAGACCGCTTTACATCCACAAGCCTGGAGAAAAGAGGAGTCACTCACATTTAAAATGCTCTTGTAATTAAAAAATACTGAAATACTGCTTTCTGGAGGCCAGGTTTTGAGGAACAGACGTAAACTTAACTGTTGTCATTGACTGAAAATGAAAGGCTGAAAGGGAAACATTAAACCAAGAAACAGCACAAAACTGGTCTCAAAGCCAGACAGATCAAAACAAGAATGTATTCTCAACATATTCTGCAAGGAATTTTAAGAGTTGGACACTATCCCTAATGCAAATACTGCATCTTGTTGAAAGTAAGAATTATTCAAAATGTAAATGAAAATTCATGTCCATTTTTATGAATGTTCTGAAATTTAGAACAGAATTTTCAGTTTCTTTTTTTTCCCCCAAATGTACAATGAAAAGGTTTCTGTAAAGACAACATTCAAAGTCGGCCCCTCCTCTCCAGCTCAACAACACCAGAAGTGCTACCCTGTGGTCCACCATAGTGTCCCACCCCCGAACCCTGCGCACTGTTTCTGGCTGGGGGCTATACCTCCACTGTCCAAGGCTGATGCCCAAAAACATCCCGCGCAAAGCAAAATACGAAAATGCAGGCAGAGACGGCATGGTTTCGGGAGAGACAATGCAACACACTTCTTGTGGGTCATTACATGATTGAGCGGGATCATTTTTGAACAAGTCTACACATTGTTTCCAGGAAATCCCTCTCAGCACCTCATTTAAACATGTTGTTAGTGCTCTAGAAATCCATTTCTTTCAGTTTCCAAAAGTCATTGCCACATCAATAGTAGAATAATCAGTGAACCACATTCCTAATTTAATTTTGAACCAACCATTCTGGTCAGCTATTAAAATCTTCAGGTCATGGAGCGCCCCGGTGGCTCATTGGTCTAAGCGCGTGTATCATAAAGGCTGTCTGTGTCCTTCCCGCAGCGACCCAGGTTCGATTCTGGCTCAGGTCATTTGCTGCAAGTCTTCCCCCATTCTTCATCCTGTCTCTCTACACTGTATAACTGTCAAATAAAGGAAATATTTCCAAAAAAATTTTTCTTTAAAAAATAAAAAAAAAAATCTTCAGTTCACCACCTTTCAATCACGTATCTGTCATCTTACTCCTTATAGGGCTAAACTATCGTTAATGAGTAAAAATGCATTTTAAGAGCCAAGGAAAAGAGCTGAATTAGAACTTGCTCGCATGTTCTCCATCCCCTTCAGTAGTTCCCGTGGTTTTGGTCCTCATTAATTCAGGGTGCGGGAAAAAAGCCCCCTCCATCCATCACTCCTGGTCTGAAGTCACCAGCACTAACAGGATGGATTTAGTGCCAAAGGCCAGTGACAGGGAATCCACAGTATGTAAATCTAACTTTGGTGGTCTTTATTTACCCGAACAAAACTGGAGGCCAACACGAAACAGTCATGCTGGGAAAAGACGTTACGCCCACCCAGGCTATGTTGGCCCCTGGTCCCCATGTTAACATCTCCACGCAACAAGAATGGACCCCATGTTAAATTTCACAAAAGGGCTTCCGACCTTTTCTGCCTTTATCCACTTGACATAACTGGGTCAAGGAGAGTAATAAATCCTGTTATAACTCACCGAAATCTCAGTTAGGCACGTACATATGCTGTGATAGGCCAATACAATACACAAAGGCCGCCAAAACAATTGACACATTTGTTAAAGTGCTAAATAATCCGGAAACTGGAGAGATCTGGGGTCATAACAATACATTTGCTCACAGATTTTTTCACAAGAATTAAGCGTATACACCTGCTTACACTCCTCGCCAGATAAAATCATTCACGTTTCTAGAGTTGAGCTTTGATAAGAGCAGAGGCAGCTACTAATCCAGATCCATCACCTTCAAGCTCCATTCACATTACAGGAACTGTAACTGCCCTTCCCCAACACTCCAGGAGATTTAATGAAGATTCTACATCCAGGAAGTCTTAAGGCCAGTGCTCCATCACAAGCAATCAACTTGAGTGCATATCTGACAAGCCATCCCTCCCCTGAAACACAGGGAAAAAGGCAAATGCACAATTAGAGAATGCTAGCATTTAGAATCATCTGTAAATGTCCTTCTTCAGAAGGGGACAGATACCGTGCAACTCTTCAGATGAAGCCAATGTGCAAGTACATCATGAAGCCTCAGGAACTCTCCACAACAGCACTGGGGACAACTTGAGAGCAAATAGCGATTAAAAAACCCCAGATCCATTACCTGAGGCTGGTAAATAATGCAATCTCAGCCTTGGAGCCATGTCATATCAGACATCCCAAAAAACAACACAGACAGACTACAGCAAAGGCTAACAGTCCAAACAAATGAAAAAACAAAATACAACCAAACATTTACCCTCAAGTTCTGAAGTTCTGAAGTGGGAACCTTTCCTGGAAAGACAGCTAACATGCATCAAAATGTGTGATGGGCATGTCTTTTAGCATTGTCAGAACATTACGGCTGTTCACGCCATATGACCAGGCCTTACCTCAGGGATTCCTTGACAATAGCATTGAGGGGTAGCTTGTAGATCATAAGATTAGCCATTAATATACTGACCACACGGGTCTGGTCACTTGACCAACAGAGACGTGGTCATTACCCCCTTTCCATAAAACTGCAAATATGGATAAAGAGACAGTGGTATAGCTTACAACTTTCACTGGGTTGGCCAAAAGCATTTTGAAACCACAGACAGTTTTTGTGTCGTAATGTTTTATAAATTGCACCCAGAAAAACCAGAGAGTGATGCGCAGTAACTATGCAGTGACTGGTCTACAACACAGTAAAATATGGTCCAAATGGCAGAACCCATTTAATTGACAAATAGGTTAGTGAAGGTACGAAACATTTGCCTATATAGTGGTTTCACCGCACAAATACATGTACTTAAAGTGCACCTATTAAGTTACTTTTCATTGGTCATTCTTGTATTCTCAAAGTCAACTAAAAGAGATTTAAATGCATGATTGTATAAAAAACACTTGAGTTTTCTCATGCTGGCCATTTCTGCAGTACCTGTTTGAAATGTTTGTCCTGGCCCCGCCCTCCCAAAAACCCCTGTGTGCTGTGGTTGGTCAACTTCATCACTCACTTGTGATTGGTCATCCGCTTCCCACCTTGTCAGAAATGTTCCTCCCCTTGCCATAAATGGATTTCCGTTCCAGAGTGTAAATGGGCTTTAGAAACAAATACTTGTGTAGCCTTGTGGGTGCAACCCACTTGGTTCAAGGGTTGCCAACCTATCTGCTTGGTGCGAAAATTAAATTGTTGACATCATTAATGGGTAGAAAAATGGCTAGAAGCTAGCGGAGCATTTTAGTCAGCACTGAAGCAATGTGTTTTGCGGCAGACAGAGCTTCTTCTGGAGGTGAAATCGAGTTGTTTTCTGACACAGACCTTTTAAATGCACAAAGAAACAATATGATTCACACAACGGCATTAAAATACTGAAAAACCATAATATCTGCACTATAAATGGGCGGCTGAAAAATCTTAGGCAGAACCAATCACACTGGTGCGAAAGAACACCTCTCAAAAAGACCAGGTAATGAGCTTCAATAAAGAGGGATGGTTTGAGCCGCTTAGTCATCACTTGCATTGGCATTCATTAAATTAATCTTGAGAAACCTGCTTTACACTCAGTGGTGTAATGACTGGGCCTTTTAAATTTGGAGACCCAAACTAGGTCAAAAGGGAAAAAGAAAAACTCTCGGATCCATGAACTCATAGCTGGGTGTTTTCCCAAAACAATGAACACAGAAAAAAGCTGGTGATTGGCAGGGCATTCAAAGAAAAGCAGAAAACCTGTTGTCCCAAAATCCGCTATTGAGGGCCAGAGACATGTGGTGTGAGGAAGAGAGCTGTCAACAGCAGCAAGTGAAGTGTGATTGCAAGAGGGGAAGGATTAGCAGGTCTGAACTAGCATCCGCAGCACAATCGCAGAACAAACGCTCCCTGTCTGCAGAACGGCCACTGCCCCATCTTCACAAAACAGAGAACTGATTAACGGCCTATGGCCATGAAACGAGAGACATCCATTAGTCTCTGCAAGAAGTCAATGACTGCTCTTCACAAAAAAGAACAGGTACTTAAAACAGAGGGCACTTGTGAAAACAAAACTTTTCTGAGTAACTCTTTTGTATCAGTTTCAGACTCCACACAAAACACCGTTTTCTGACAAGAGTGTCTGAAAGACTGTGATTGGTGTGTCAGGCTGAAGCATAAGCAGTAAGAGAGTAATTTAATTCAAACTTTGACAGAAAGATGAGACTATATTTGCGTGCCTCCTCTCCTCTCGGTCGTCTGTGTGTCATTCTTCAGGTGTTTTTTGTTTTTTTTTTTTCCCTGAATAAAAACTATTATAGCATCCACTTTGTGACCAGTCATTGCACCCTGGAAACTTGTTCATACTTCTTCCACTGTCATTCTGCAGTTCAATAACACTGAGATCAGTGTGATTTCAGAAATGCAGTTTATAACTTGCGGGAGAGAAGGATGAGGAGGCAGAGAAATAGAGGACAACAGATAAAAGAAAAAATACTGGACAGTCAGTCACCCGCAGGTTGACGTGCATCTCCAAAAGCAATCACTCCCAAAAATCGAGAGGCTTCGTGACTTTACCACACACAAGGTCCATGCCAAATATAAAATGAATCCATAAAGAACTGTGACCTGTACAGCGCACGCAAGAAATATTTACGGACGTGGCGGACGTGACGTAACAATCGCAGATTTACAGTGTCCTCACCTCATCATCCAGGGATGCAATAATCCTTCTCCTCAATGAAGATGTCAAGCAACCAAGAGGGGAATGCCACAAAAAAAAAAAAAAAATCAAGTTCATCATGTCCCAAGTAAATCCTGCTGACCACATCAGACACTTCATTGTGACAATCTGAACCAAGATGCTCCAAACAGGGTCAGAAATTAAAGAGGGCAAAGAGCACAAATTTGTGACGACCCCCATCCATGATTGCACTCATGTGACCAATACGCAAAAAAGTTTGCAAATCATCCTACTCCCTCTCCAATTTCATAATCTTTCGACAAAGCGATCAAAATTTTCTGCCACAGGTAGATGTCCCCTAGACAAATCAGCCATGTGCTCAACTTGAGTCAGAGGAAACACATTTGAAATAACTTTAACCACCTCAAAATTTAATACTGAAAAATGAATAATGAAAAATCATGAAAGAGCCTGACAGTCAGGGCGATAGTTAAAAAATAAAATATAAAATATTCCATGCACGGAATACCCCTCAGCCCGATGTCGAAGTTTTTGGAGACGCCCGCCCGTCCGCCCAACCGCACAAAGAATAGCAATACCCCGTCAGCCTTGAGGGCTGAGGGGTAAAAACTGGTGGAATTTTTAGCTATCGGTAACAAGCACAGAATGCATGATATTTAATTGACGGTTCATTCTGGACATGAACTAGTTGATCAAAATGAGTTTAATTCAAAATGACAAACAGAACTGCCATATCCCTCAGAATGCTGCAGGGATACTTCATGTGATACTTCATCAGAATTCACCATTAAAATTGCAAAAAAAATAATTCAGAGAGTTGAAAAACTACTGGGTCTTAAATCTATACATTTCTCGGATCAAAAACTCCTTGACCACAAGTACAATGCATCTTCAACATTACATTCTAGACCTACATGCTATTAGCCAAGTTACACAGCTATCCAAGTGTCCCCCAAAGTCTGAGATGTTGCACTGTCAAATCATCAAATGACCATGTATTTAACACAAATTAAGTTTTGAGGCATGAAATTTAATATGAACTAATTATTTTCTAGTTGAGTTTAGCATGAATGTATCAATATAAGTGCAGCTGAACATCAGTGGTCACCAGTAACCTCTCCAAACACAAAAAATGCCTTTTCTTTATAATAAAGTTTAGAGTTTTGTCCATTTTTCTTCTAAGTCCCCCAAACCAGCACACACAGTCATTAAATAAACTGCTGATTAAACGGTCAGGGCATTCACTCTCCAATGACACAAGCTGTTCGGACATCCAAGCTCGCACACTCATTACAACACTTCTAAGGAACAAGTACAACTCACTAACTCAGTAATATCTGAATTCTGAAATATACCTTATTTTAACAGAATAGACATTCAACTTTCAGGCAACATCAAACAATATATTCCCTCCCTGGATTTATCAGAACGGTGCAATGAACGTACCAGGCGGGTCCATCCAAATGCACGGGCAGTTCATGTTTTAAACAGGAAAAAAAATCTGCATTCAAGTTTGTTGAATACGGTATTAAACCCAAAACGAAAAGCAAAAGTAGCAGCCTAACTTTCTTCATGAATCTCTCCTCCAGAGACCGATGTATCCAGTAGAAGGAATCCTCCGGTCCTGTTTCATTCGAAATAATTCCCATTGACCATGTCCTTATTTATCATCTTATTTAAATCCTGTAAATGAAACTGAACACTTCAAGGGCAGTTTTGCGAGCCTTTTTTTTCTATAATTCACGTCTATTTCAGCCGCGTAATGCTCGCAATGTAGACGGGACGCAACCGAGCCTGCTGATACACAAAGGGTTGTATGCTCTGTGTTTGTCCAATTAACGTGTTACGCTTACTGTAGAATATTTAGACACTCGGGAACTGGGTAAGAAACGAGCCAATTAATTTAGTGTTACCGGGAAGTTTCACGAGGGCGTGAAGTATAAATGTGCAGTTACGCAGAAGAGCTTGAGTGATTGGCTATCAACACCAGTACTCGGGTGGATATAAGGAAGCGCTGAATTTGTCGATGACGGAATCTACGCGTAAATCCACGGTAAGGAACTACGTATTTTTTTATGTGATGACTGTAATTGACAGTAGAATATGAGAGAATCAATAACATGTAGTATTTTTTGCTTCAGAAAACTGATTTTTCTGAACCACTAATTGGAATACCGCTAACCACTGTAGCTAAAGTGGTTGCTAGACAGGACAACGATTTTTTCTGTCGCAATAGATCATTTTTTTAAGCTGTTTTTCAGTCAGCATACATTTTCGTTGTTGAGCTGCATTTTTGACACTGAATTTGGGAGGAAGTTTTTGAGCTAGCTCTGCTCATTAATCTCTGTGTGTCATATGACATTTTCTAACTTAGTCTAGCAGAGGGGCCTCTTCCGAACATTTTGCTGCAAACCAGACAAAAAAATCTTCAGAAATAAGGGAGCTATGAATTTTTTGCCAAATGAGGTATGTTTTGAGAAAACGCGCAAAACTTTTTCGCACGCTAATGCATTTTCTATTAAAATCATCAACTTTCAAGCTTATTTTTAAAAAAAGTAAACACATTTGAGCAACTTTGAATGCATTTTCTGAAAGCACCTATATGGATGTTTATTTGGACAAATTTTAGCCTTGTGGGTAAATTTTGCCAAGTTACACTTTTTTCCACCTATTCCTGACATGCGACCTGGTCACAAGTCACACGGCACTCGTCAGTAGTTGATACTGGCGGACAAATCTTGAAAGCTCTAATCTAAACCTTTAATTGTCAACACCCTATGATGGTTAGAAAATCAGAGGCATGCCGGTGCAAATTACATAACTAATGCCAGTTCTCAAACCTTTTCAGGGAGTCAACGAGAACCACCAAGGGAACAACTGTCAAAGATTTATTGCCATCAATACATCAGACATAAAGTACATAAATCACATTTGGCTCACACCTCTTTCCTTTCATCCAACAGAAGTCCAAAAAAGGCCTGAAGAGTGACAAGCTTAGCACGCAAAGCAAGATTTTAAGCAGCAGGACAAGACCTGCCAAAAACTTTGTTTATTCTTGTATCTCAGAGACACAAATCTGCAAGTTTTGTTCAACTTCAACAGACTGATAGAGATCATTAACTCTCCTATGGGAGCTAGGTCCTAGCAGCTCAGAGCTCTGGCCTGGAGTGAGACAATATTTATCAGCCACCAATGGACTGGCCTCAGCATCATGTGTGAAATTAGTTCATTTGGAAGCAGATAGTGTGCACTCCTTTTTTTCAGAAAAATTGTAAAATTATGAGGAAATTTCAGTATGTCATAGAGGAAGAAGGAAAGACAAAACAGTTAATCATACTTGTAGCACTGCAGGGCAAATGAGTAGAAAGAGAAAAAGAAAGTACATCGTTCAGTGTAAATTGAATACTTGTGCACACATGCACGCTCAGCAACACGTACTCGTGCACAACCGAACGGCCAATTCACTGCACTGAACGATGGGCAGCCATTTCATCATGGTAAATTACTTCTCAAACTATATTAAATACATGCAACTGGAAAGCAGCCCATCAATCAGAGGGTTAGCATCAGCGAAACATGGCATAAGACTGATGCTCTTCTCTGCAACATTAGGTCACTGCTCTGTCGACGAGTATTGAATGCTCCTCAGAGACACAAACAATAACTATTTCTTCTAAGCAATAATTAGCTCCAGATGTGAGTTACACCAAAATGAAAATTGAAGGAAAAAAGAAAATAATGTTCTTAGCAGAATGGCTATCAGTAACTGACTTTGTCAATGGCAGAAGACGACTTGTTTAATACCAAAGTCAGCAAAAGCTTTTGTGCTCTCATCAACAGAGCATATGGAAATTATCAGTCAATTTGACGAGAGGCACGACAGTTGAAAGACGGACTGCAATCTAGACTACCAAATATCCTTTCTTACCAATGAATTTCAGTGTCCAAATGAAATAGAAAGGTGCCATTTCATTTCTCATTTTTAGCTTGCCTTCCATTTGAATACCACAAAGGAAAAATTATCAAATCTAGCATTTTTGTATGTGTTATATATTATTTATAATATTACATAACTAGCTGATACCCATGCTATGCAAAAACCCCTCAAAATGCAGTTTTCACTTCATAACGGAGTTCGAAACCTGGCGCATCGTCTTTGTCACACAGTAAAACCGGTGTATGCGGAAAACAGACTCATTATTCACGGTGTTTTCAGAGGAGATGCGTGAAATTACGCAAATTGCCAACTCGGTAATAACATATTTGAATAATATATTATCTATATTTTATTTTATTTTTTTATTATTTTTTTTTTGTTCTTTGTTTCTATGATCGTTTTGAATTTTTAAATCATCATTTCTCCACAATGTGAAAATGGAACTCAAATCATTTTTCCATCGTGGTCTTCATTTATAAACGAACCTCAGAGGATGGTTATCGCAAAGCCTGTCAGGGGAGAAGCCAGCAACCTCTGCTCGTTTGTAGCGATGAAAATGACAATGTGAAATAAAGATATGCCCGAGGCTATAGGGCCCCGACAGGCTCATTCCGTAATTGACTGCAGGCACCTGTGTGAAGGAAAGTGAGGTCACTGGCCGTTCTGGTTAGACACGTCTGTGTAATCAAGGGGATAAAAAAACGGCCTGCAGCCATCTGAGGTTAAACACTTCATGGAGAGAAGACATCTCCTGTGTTGACACCATTATCCATGTCAACACTGCCCCAGCCAGTTTATCGGGGGAAGAAAGGGCAGGTTAAACAATCGCAAAGACAAACTTTAGTAGCTTGAGTAGTCTCAGTACTGTCTACAGGTTTAATACTTCATAGGACTGTGATGAAACCAAGAGAAATAGTCATTGTCTGAAAATTTCTCATGTTCTGTAAAAAAAAAAAAAAAAAAAGCTGAAATAATAGTTTTTATTCATGACAAGGACCACAACAGCTAGAGGTAAGTTGTCTGGAGCTTTTTAAGTCTTTTATTCTTCATGTACGCAAACTTGGCATTGGAGAGTGTGTAGAAAATGGCATCTAGAAACATCCATAACACTGCTGTCTCGCTCTCCAACAAACATGCAAGCTACACACAAGTGGGCATAAATGTACATGGACACACACATGTGCGCGTGCACGCACGCACGCACACCCCCACACAAAAACACAACAAATGCGATTAAGGGGCATGGGCTGAAGTGTAATGAATAGATAAAAACCAGCCGCATTCTAGGCTCGACTGTGGTTTTGGAAAGCTGGCCTCTTATTTTAGTTTTTTGGTTTTTCAGGGAAAGACCGCTGCCAGTGTTAGTCTGTTCAGAAATCAATTGAAAATAAATAAATAAACTAGCATTGACAAGGTAAAATTGAGCTCAGCAAGAACTAAAAAAATACAATGAGGCAAATATCGGAGTAAAAAATAAGACAACCAGTTTTAAATATGAAGCAGCTACATTGTTAAAGACTAGTGATTTCAGATCAAAGCTCACCAACACTGAAAGACTAGCACCGGACAGCACAGTCACGGAGAATCCCAAAACAGCAGCCCCTTTCCACAGAACCAACTGAAAACTTGCTACGCCATTCAGAAAGTTTAGAGAGCACAACAAGGTACTGATAAGTAATGGAAAAGTAATATGCCAAATCTGTCTTTTTTGAAAATTTTATTTCACTTTATTGCATCTGTATAGTTTTATTTCAGTTGAAAGCCAAAGGAATCCGTCAACTCAACAATGGCTGCAACCCTTAGGATGCATCCACATAATTTGTACTGCCATGGACTGCCATTTCATGTGAGTCGGTGTCCAGATTTATCAGGCCATACGATGGCAAAGGAATGAGCCATTTTACAAACACAGGAGGGGGCTGCCAAGCCAATGCTGACATGGAGATTAAAAAAAAAATTTTGAAGTATGTATTATCTTTGGTCATGATAAGCGGAAAACTCATTGTAATATATTGCTAAATTGTAAAAATGTAAATAATTATGTACATATGTATAATTTATTGAAATAAATACGCTGAAACTAATTAGTACTATTGTTGTCATTCCGTGACAATTTGCCTCTTGTAATTCCGTGACATTGACTTTTTGAAATTTCTTGCCCATAAAGCAGGTTTAAAGTCAATATTTGTCTCTATAACTTACAGTATTAACAAAAAACACCTTAAATATGAACATATTGAAGTTTCATAACTTTACTATGATAGGAACATCACTTTCTGGATAGTTAAACACAACATTTAAAAAACCACGTCAATTTTGTGTAATTCCGTGACGGAGTACTTTTTGCTTGTTTCTTCTATGAAAATTTCTCAAAAAATATATTTTCACTTAATAATATTAAAGAACAAGTTAATACCTTCAATAGGACATATCATACTTGATTTTATCTTGTTTAGTTGTAGAGTTACAACCCAAAATGTAGTGGGGCTGTAATTCTGTGACAGCTTGGCGGCCCCCTTAGGCTTCCAGCCGGGCAAGGCACAGCCACCATAGCATTGGCACACTTGATCATTGCAGTCACTGATGATCCTTCTAAGAGAAAACAACCATTAACTGGGGCTCCCTACAAAAAATGATGATAAAAAGGATGTTTAAAAGTGCAAAATAAAAACAAAGAGAGCCTAAGCCCACAAGAAGCACATGTAACCAGTCTACTATAAGAACAAGCAACTAATGAAAAAAGTGCACTGCTTCCACAAAGTGTAAATGAAATTGGTCAAAATACGACTTTTCATAAACACAGTGGACATTTTTTTCACCTCCAGAGGGAACCAAGGCCAGACAGATTGTAGGGCAAGCACAGCACAAATTATTATGCAGGTTTAAAGAGGGATGCATTACCAAACAGCAGGGCAGTGACCGCATACGTATGACTGCCATGTATCCCGAGTCCCACGATACAGGCCTGGTAACCAAAAAAAAGGCAGTCCGCTTTGAAGTCTGAGGGGTTCAATGACATTGAGAACAGGAGAGAGGGTAAGAGTCCACCTAGACATCAAAGAATATTCTGGGCTAACTCAGTGGCAGAGCTCCGGGTGGGAAATTAATCAGTGCAAAGGGTCAATGCCCTCTAAAATCAACAGGCGGGTTTTTAAAATACACTAAACTGGACGCATGTCGATGGTGCGACATTGCAAATCTCCGCGGTCTGCAACGAATATTATGGGAGTAGTAGTAATGTACCAGAGGGCAATTCACTGAACTGGCATTCTGCTGTACAAATGATAATCTGCTTGTTGCAGTGACAAAGCACTGATACTGATCAGAGTTATAGTAATGTGATATTCAAAAGTAGTTCGTTAGTTGGATGGAGTACTTTTTGAATGTCTGTTGAGGGCATAAATTACTCTTCATTTTGAAATGAGAGTATTATGAAAGGAAAGGTCGTACAGTACAGTGATTGGCACAGCCTAGAAAACGGACAAAATGAGGTCAAATCAAAAACCCATCTGATATGTGATGAAGGGTCATCCCTTGCACCTCCCATAAAAATCCGAGTGTCCAAGCTCACAGCAAAACCTATGGCCATTTTTCAATTTTCACAAAAAGGCCCCAAGTGGCCAGAAGAGGAAATGAATTTACTTTTGTAAATGTGTTGTGCACCCCTCTGAGTCAGTACCTTACACACACCAGAGTTTCAGGTTGATTGGTCAAATGGCCTTGGAGAAGTTACTGTTTTGGATGGACAGACGGCAATTATATAACAAGATCTACTCGCTTTTTTGGAAGCGCGGAGATAATAATAATAATAATAATAACAAAGTGATTCGTTCCAAAAAATGGAGTTTAGTGACTTCAAATTAATTTGATTGATTAAACTTGCCAAAAATCTAAGAATTAAATTACAAGCCACTTACAACAGTAATGGGGAACGGTTTCCCTTTTTTCACGGATAGCTGTTGATTCTTGAAATAAATTTCAATTATTTTCTCTATCATGCTTGGATGAAAGTGTTTTTATTTTCCTAAAGTCACAAATTATTCTCAGCAAAGTTGTTGAAAAATAACACCCGCCTCACAGCTACTATGGAGTCCTTCCCAAAATTCACTTGCCACGCAGAGCCAAATCTGCATTGTCCTGCGATAACTTTAATTAAGTGATTATTACAATCTCCCTAGAGATATGAACAAGCTGACGTCCCAGAGGAGTGACGAAGCGAAAAGACTGGTGGGTAAAACCCAGGCGACACCATCAGCAATATAATTTGAACCCGGTCATAGCACAAGAAATAAAAAGATCAGCACCCCAATAATGGTGCAATCTTGTGTGGTAAGTGTGTAAATAAATTAAATAACAGTTGTGAGAACAGGCTATGCAGCCCAACTAGGCATTTTCCTATCACTAAAGTGATCCTAACACTTCAGATCCCCAATGACAAAATGGTATCTAGCACTAAATCAAGCCTGGTCTTGAAAACTCAAGAGTTTCCGCCCCTACGATATGGCCAGGCAAGCCATTCTGCACCAATTTCACTCTCAAAGTGAATATTTCCGAATGTCAGTGCTAAATTTACCTTTGTCCAATTTAATTTTGTGACCGCGAGTTCTGCAAGCAGAAGTTGGCCTGAGTAGCATAGTTACCTTTGTTAATCCCCTTAAAATATTTAAAGACCTCAATCAGCTTGCCCCAACGTCTCCTTTAACCAACACCAAAGACATAAAAATATTCAGACTCCCCTCACATCGCTTTTATCTTTAAAACTATGAATTAACTTTGTGGCTCTTCTTTTAACCTTTTCCAAAGCATCTGTGTCTATCTTGAAGTATGGTCCCAAGAGCTGCACACAATACTCCAAGAGCGGCCTGACGACGGGAGAGGAGTAGCAGAGTATTAAGGCACTGATATCTTTCTGAACATCACCATGAAAGGAGACATACGGGCATAGCACCTGTAGAAAAGATGAACTGAGGGGTGTACGACAAAGCAGGTTCAACACATGCCAGGCTTTTTTTGTGAAATGGAGTGTCAATAACACTGTTACACAGGAAACAATAAATGTTGCCAAAATTTAAATCTGGCTAAATGGCAGGACTTTCTGTTCATTCATTCATCAAATTATTGGGTCAGGTAAAGGCCAGTGTTCCCTGTCGTTAGGGCCCTATAATTTCCACGATCACGGAATCGCGGACGGAATCGCAGAATTGGCCAATAAAAACGGAATCTATGGGCCTGAACCCCTAATAAATGATTATAAAGGGGCAGTCAGAATAATGTGTGTCACTGCAGCCGTTGTCTGCCTTTCAGACTGAAGCTTACACTTCCTTTTAAGAGTCAATTTAATTTTGTAGTCTTATTTTAGGCAAAAAAAAATTATTTCATCACAGAGCAATGTGATATTGCGTTATTATGCAGCACGTGTTCTGACTTCAAGTCCTGAGGAAAATGGAGGGCGGTATGAACTAATTTAAGGTTATTTCTATTTAATTAGTGAACATTTTATTAATTAACATAGAATATCACACTCCCTGATGGTAAAATTAGACAAAAACAGAATTCCAAAAAATTAAACCGGAAAAAAAATGGAATTTAGGGAAAAAAATAACACGGAATTTGGAAAAAAATAAAACTGATTTCATAGGGCCCTACGTCATTTAATTTAGAGCCATAACGAAGTCTTGCATCAGTTTTACATTATTTGGCGCAGTCGCTAAATCCATTTTCCTGGGAGTATGGGTCAATCACCATTTTATTGATCAAGTGATTTTTATGAATTAATGGAGGAAGACTGCTCTCCATGAAAACAGATTTTGTGAGGTGAAAGATGCTTTGCCCACCAGTGCTTGGCTCGTGCATGTTTGTTTGAAAGTACCCATTAATTCAATTTATAAATCAGTAACAATATGGCTGCTTGTAGCATCAGTCGTGAAAGTCTGAGGGGGCCGCCGAGCCAATGTTGACATGGAGATTTTAAAAAAAATTTTTGAAGTATGTATTATGATTGGTCATTATAAGTGGAAAACTCATTTTAATGTATTGCTAAACTGTAAAAATGTAAATAATTATGTATACATGTATAATATATTGAAATAAATACATTGAAACTAATTCATACTATTGTTGTCATTCCGTGACAATTTGCCTCTTGTAATTCCGCGACATTGACTTTTTGAAATTTCTTGCCCATAAAGCAGGGTTAAAGTCAATATTTGTTTATATAACTTACAATATTAACAAAAAACACCTTAAATATGAACATACTGAAGTTTCATAATTTAACTATGATAGGAACATCACTTTCTGGATAGTTAAACACAACATTAAAAAAACCACATCAATTTTGTGTAATTCCGTGACGGAGTAGTTTTTGCTTGTTTCTTCTATGAAAATTTCTCAAAAAATATATTTTCACTTAATAATATTAAAGAACAAGTTAATACCTTCAATATGACACATCATACTTGATTTTATCTTATTTAGTTGTAGAGTTACAACCCAAAATGTAATGGGACTGTAATTCCGTGACAGCTTGGCGGCCCCCCTGAATGGTGTGGAAGATATGAACTTTGTCTCATCTGAGGAGGTCAATCCCTAAGAATCAGGATGATGTGGACCGAAGATATTTCTCAAAAATACCTCGCAAAA
This sequence comes from Gymnothorax reevesii, assembly GCA_029721435.1. NCBI lineage: Eukaryota > Metazoa > Chordata > Actinopteri > Anguilliformes > Muraenidae > Gymnothorax > Gymnothorax reevesii. The sequence goes on along the minus strand of CM056575.1, from coordinate 126,065,795 downwards.
GAATATCTATGTGAACAACCTACTGAGCCATAATCAAGGCAAAAAAATTAATGTGACAGTTAATAATTAATGCACAGTGGTCGCTGGTCACAAGCAAAAAAGCCAGGTTTGGAGGTGCAGAAAATTCAGTGTGTCAATGTTAAGAGGTCCACTGCTGACAGCTCAATTTGCATAAATTGCATCCCTGAGGTCCCAGGATAATTAGCCCAAGGACTCAACCAGCTGACAAAGCAATACAGGACTGAACAATCAGAGCCACAACAGTCACCTACATGCAGGGAGCCTGTGTCAGACTTTAAACAGAAACCAAGCTGAAAAAAAACATATCGTCAACATCCCACTAAATACATGTGGATTTCAGAAGGGCGGGACAATGAATGAGTGACTCATTGTTTGAATGGAGCTTGCCATAAAAGCGGGGCTCAATGGGTAGGCTTTCCCAGTTCAGGATTACCAAAAAAAATAAATAAAAAATAAGAGAAAACACAAAATCAGCTCCTGGGAAAAACCATCTTTAATGGATATTGACTAGAAAAAAAATGACTTGAAAAAACTAGATGAGATGCCATTTATGACATTTAAAAGAAGAAAAAAAAAATCAACACTAATGATATGGCTGGCAGAGAAAACATTTCAAGTCATTGAAAATCTAAATTTAGATCAGCAACAACTTAAGATGAGCATTTCGCAATATCTTCAGTACGGCTTACCCCAGGAGGAGTGCCAGCACACTTCACAGGGAACCGGGTATGGTCTTACGCTTTCAAATTATGACAACTGCCCCAATACAGAACCCCAACATACAACCCAGAAGAACCTCATTTTATGACCCTTACTCAAGCAGGAACCCCCAGAGACAGGCAAAACTCAGTTTATAAGAGCTAGAAAATCATCAGTAGTTCTCAGGACTCCATGCTACTGTAACTCTCAGGAGTTTAACAGAGGGGTTTTGGTTTGATTCAAAAGAATAAGCTCCACATTCAGTGCAAATGGAACGAACAGAACTGAGAATATCATTCAAAGATCTAATCAGCTGTTCCTCTGTCAGGTAACAGCCCATCGCACAACTGTGCACAACATAACTCCCCTTTCACTTTCGGGACCCTACTTTCAAATGTATGATCCCCTCTGACCATCATTCTGACAGGTTTATGCCAAGTCAGCCGAGCAGAGAGCAGAGGTGAAGACCCAAACAGAATGTAACAGTTTTCTTCACGGCTGCTGTAAACACCTGACAACACAAGCTGTAGTTCACAGAAAGCGGGCCGGGCGTGTTGGAACAGAGCTTAACACATACTTCCAGATATCTGCAGAACGATTTTCCCAAATTTGCACCTGTACAATGGAATTCCAGTCCTGAAGAGGCAATCTTATCCTGAACTCCCTAATCTGACCAGGGTCAAAGCACAGCACTGAAACTGGAGCCAGAATGCTCTGGCTATATGTTCAGCACACTGGCCACATTCAGTTTCATTCAGACTGATTATTAAAATAATTATCTCAGCCAAGGAAGTTTTGTTTTCACCCTGTTTGTAACTTGCCAAAATCTAATCTTTGTTAGTCACTTGCATTAGTTGTATGTTTGTTTGTCTGTCTGTTTGTTATAAACACGCTTTTTTACCCTTTCCATATCGTTTATGTTCATGAAACTTCACCATATGATAGAGGAGGTTCGGCGCAAGAGGCAGATACTTTCTTATAGTCCCAAGGTAAAACATTTACATCACATAGTGGTTCATAACTTTGCTACTATTATAGTGAAAGACTTGAAACCAACTCCATTCTGTTCATTCTGTTTCAGAGATGTGTGAACGATATTGGAAAGTCATCATTCTATGAATGACCTTTCATAAGTTTGTTTCTGTCTGTTAATGGGCATCTCAAAGTTATGGACATTTTGGCATGAAATTTGGTGGGATGATAGGTGGTAGTCTAAGGAGGAGTTTATTTAATTTTGGAAGTGATCAAGAACATTATCTGCAAGCAAAAGAAGAGATATAGGTCATGGCGGAGGTATGCACTCAATGAAGTGCCCTTTCTTCTCCACTCAATCTCACATTAATGCCAAGCTACCCTTTTCTCAAAATCAGACTCTAGTCATTAGAGGCAAGTAATTGGTCTCCATTATTTAGTAAATAAACTGTTTGACCGTTAATTTGTCCAAGTTTATGTGAACAGATCGTGTGTAATCCTCTGCCAAAACATCCAGTTTCTGCTGCCCTGACCACAAACCCATATTCAGAGGTTAATCTTAACTCCCACAAAGAATTTCAAATGATCTGCACTTTAATCATTCAGCTGCAGGAACAATTCACTCAGCAACAAATATTTCAGACAGAACTCCTGATACCACAGGAAACAAGCAGTCAATGAGTAAATTTTACCTCTGCTTCTAAAAAGCCAAAACTCCAAAGAGAGGTTTGGAGTACAGACCTCAGGGAGACAGAGATCCAAGGTACCACATGATTCTTGCAGAGCCAGTCCAATCATTCAAAATAGTTTTTTTCTCCCTCCAAAGGACTAAAGAGGTCTGTGGTTCCCGTTTAGTCTCCCCAGTTACGACTCCCATTTGGTCTGATATTCTGTCATCAGTGTGACTCAGGAGCTCCTGAGCAGTCCTGTAGATATTGCCTTTTAGAGACTTCGAAAGGACCCCCACTAAAAAGGCTCCTATAAAGAGCATTAGCCAGCGCTGATTCACCCAAAACAAAATGGGAAAGTCAAGTAAGGGGAAAAAAATTTAATTATAACCTCTTTCACCTCAAAGCAAGCATTGAAAGGTACAATAAAAGTTGTGAAAATAAACGGGCCTTTTTATAGCTGTAGTTTACATTTCAGCTCTTCTTGGTTTATGGAATTTAAAAAAAAAAAAAAAAAAAAAAAAAGTCAGTTTCAACAAGTGACTGAGGTATGCCTGCCGTCCACACCGCTACAGAAATGATCCAGATGGGGTCCCCTTTTCTGATTTAAATTTAATATTTCCCAACAGAAATTAGAATGCACAGCTGGAAAACAACAAACAAATAAGCTTGCGTGTAACGTCAGCTGCCCACTTGAGGGAGCGAAGACAGTTTGTATTTCTCCTCTAAAATGCCCCATCTGCCAGCTGCCAATTCCTGCAACACTGCCGACAAGAATTCTAGCATGAATAGAACTCGGATGGAGAAAACCCAAGCGTGCGCACCGAGAGAGAAAAGCACGAGCACCAGGATGACCAGCAGAAGGCGGTAAAGCAAAAAAAAAAAAAACCAATGCTGGCTCACCTGACTGTATCCCCACGACTCCTGATCAGAGTGAAGGTATTTACAGTGGTGTGCGGTGATGATCATACACCACCACTTTCATATAAAAGGTGTCCTAATATTATTTCTCGATAACTATTTATTTTTTTGTGAAACTGCATCTTAGAATACTATTGTAGAAAATGATGACCAAAAAAAAAAATCTATCCTACGAGTACATGGAGATAAAATATGGGTAACAAACAAAAACACTGAAAACATCAATTTTTCTTATGATAACTGAAAGGTGTCATATTTTTTTGACTCCTGCATAGCCTGAATGTGTTTGAAGGCTCATTCCATGATAAGTGATGCTTAAAAAAAATGTTTAACTGGTTTTTGGCAACATTATTCTGCAAAATTACCTCCGATGTTGGTCGTGTTAGTATATAAGGTAGCATGAACTTTGAGCAGTGTCACAGCATTAAACAGGATGGAACAATGGAGGGAGCCCTCAGAGATTGTTTGTCGCTGCATTGTGGCTCTACATGATGCTGAAGACATTAAATGCTGCCATGGCACTGCAAGAAACACTATCAAGCAATTCAAAGAGACTGGTTCACTGTAAAGTAGTGGCAGCAGAGATGCAAAATGGAAGTTAAGTACCTCTGATGTTCGTTATCTGTGCATGACAAGTAAAAAAACCAAAACAAAACAAGAAAATAAAATCAGTGGTTGACAGCATGCGGTCATTTTAAAAGCACCAGAAGTGAAGAGATGAAAGGATCAAGATCTACTATTTCCAGAGGCCTGAGTGAAAATGTTCTGATTGGTTGTGTTGCTGCCAAGAGCTGGCAACATTAAAAAAAAAAAAAAAAAAAAAAAAGACCTGAGTTTGCCAAGAAATTCAAGGATTAGACACCAATGGACTGGGAACAAGTCTTTTAGACTGATGAATCAAAATTTTATATTTTCTCACCAAAACGCAGAATTTGTGAGCACCATAGAGTTGGAGAATGTTTTCAAAAATGACTTTTTAACCCCTTCAGTAAAACATGGAGGTGGTAATATTATGGTCTGAGGTTGTGAGGCACGCATTGCCATCTGGAAAGAGACTGATTAGTTGGGGGTTTTGTTTTCAGCAAGATACTGACCCTAAATGCACTTCTAAGTTGTGCAAAAAAAAAAAAACTCTCAGTTGGAAAGAAACATCTAGTGACATAAAAGTAATCATTTGGCCAACTCAAAGTCCAAACCTGAATCCGACTGAGCAAATCTGCTTTAACATTGAAAGAATCTCTTTGGAATGGATTTAAAATCATATGGAATGGTTTAGCAAGTGAGGAAATAAAAAGAACGTGAAAACTATGCCTGAAAGATTAAATACTGTCATCAAAGCAAAGGGAGGCCACACTAGATATTGACTTTTTCTCTCAAAAAAAACAGTATTATCCGCTGCCGCGCGTTTAGCACGAAGCGGGGGATATAGCATTGGGCTCCGTCCGTCCGTACATAGGTACATGCGTACAGGCACATAAAATTGAGGCGGCAGGGGATATTGCCACGTTAGTGGCAAACACTTGTTATTTTAGTTTTTGCTATACATTGTTATCCGTTTACTTATTTTCATCTATATGATCCAATATTACTTCAAAAAATAATACAATAGTACTTGGTTTCTGATTTATCTTCATTTTGATAAGTGTATCATCATCACTGCACACTACAGTATGCTCTGCTCCTGTGAGGCTGCTGGCCAATGTTAGTATTGAGATCGCCGTGGTCAATTACGCACCTCAAGCAGTACCGTTTTGAGTAAGGCAGAACATAAGCATTCTTTTGAGTTCAAGCTATGCCACCTCACTGACAAAGTATTCAGGTGCATATTTCTTTTGCAGGTCTCCACTTGCTTTGGTGTAATCATTACACACCTCCACCCAATGAGCCATGGAGCTGGACGGAAGAATTTTCTGTGCAAGGCCATGGGTGTCATGAGACAACACTGATAACTTTGTGCCCTGTTTGGTCAACTGACGGTGCCAGAGTGACGAATGTTCCCTTGAGCCACTATTCTCCAAAAGCGGCTCTCAGAATCAGGTGCAAAGACAGCCTGATTAGCCATCAAATCAGTCAAAGCCATCCTGCTTTTGACTGATCAGCTGAGTTTATTTTTCCTTTGATCCCACTGCAGAAAGACTCAACACAACATGTGACTCCACACAAAATCAATGAGACCCATTTCCAAATGAATAGCCCAAGGAAAGCCAAAAAATACATTCTCTGCAGATAGGCTGCAAAACAAGCATACTCAAATCTGATGCTGTGGCTTACGTTTCAAATTAAAACTACAAAAAAAACATTTACAAAGAATTACAAATCCTGTGATGGATGGTCTGGTTTGCAAGTTTTCATGAATTTTCCATTGAAGGACAATTCAAGCACTATACAAGCATCCTGACAGTGACTGATAACAAATGTCCCAAAATTGGCAGTTGATCACATTTTTTCATTAAGCTATTACTCAGAGTGACTGAGTCCAATTTGGATCGCCACAGCGGCAATCCGTTATGCAAGGGTGTACTTCATATTTGATAAGTATTTGCCACCGTAGTAGTATTCCTGATATTTGAACATGTTTGTGTGTGTTACATTCAGGAGAATGTGCACTACTGTAAGTGTGTGTGACAAGCAGGAGGATGTGCACATTTTGCAAAGACACCTACACAGGTGCATTACTCATATAACATCAGAAAAGTGCAATCAAATTTCTGAATCACTTACAACCACAATTAGGCAGGTCAAAACGCAAACACTTTCCACTGAACCAAAATAGCAGCGTGCAGACAAGTGTCGTGACCACACCTAATTGCATTTCCGCCCTAATAGGTGGAAGGTCATTCGTGATCTTCATAGTTGAAGCCCAGTGCAGAAAAAAAGTAATACACTTTGCCAGAAATAGCAAAGATGCATTTTGCACTGTATTGCACCAAGTCCAAGACTGAGCCCTTGGTGCCTGACGGAGATTTGGTCAAAGCCTGAGCCAGCCAGCTTACTTGTGACACTAGCAGCATGGGCTCTGGGCATTGACCCAGGAATACAGCATTCACATAGGCAGAGCATAGATAGAGCAGGGACACTTTGGTCTTTTGTATAGGCATAAGCAATTCAAATGAATAAAATGACAACATTAGTTTTTATTATTTTCTGATGATTATTTGCAGGTAAGTACAGAAGACACAAACGAAGAGTTTGCCACAAGTCCAACACCTTTACAGGAAAGGGTCTCAGAGCCACAGGGTCCCAGAAATGGCTGATTTTGGCATTTTTCAACAAAGCCAATTGTGAAAATTGGGGGGTGAAGCCTTGAGGGTATTTTCGAAAAAGCAGTCTATTCAGAAATAAACCAGGCCAAATTATCCATGAGGGTACCCTAACAGAAATAATTAATGCTAAAGTCATCTACCCCTTTTCTGAAATACAGCAGCGCCCCCTAGGCCGTTTTTAATGGAAAATGCATTGAATTTCACCCAGTAATGTTCAACAAATATTAGGTTTTGCATTGATATTGAAAAATGGTATGAATGGGTTGCCTGAAGTTTTTTTGGATCAATGGCCAGCAAAAATGTCAAAATTATCGGTGGGAGGACAAACATTAATGCTACTTGCCCATTACTATATAAAATGCAGTGAAGTCGGTGATGTCGTCAGTTGTTTGCCCTCCCACTGCCACGAAATGAATCAAATGTTCCCCTTTCAATAAACCATGGTGATTTGAAAAAAAACAAAACTTTGCACTGTTTATTTACAATGTCCATGTAGCCATCTCCCAAAATAGTTTCAATGAGCTACTGTGAATAATTCATTGTAAAACACAGTGACGTGCAGTCGGAGGTTAGTTTGGTGAGGCAGAAACCTCCCCTTTGCTTGATTACCAATCAGACGATTAACTAGTTTAGTAAGACTATTCAGCAGAATGACTGGCCAGTGTAAGTTTCCGCGGCGTTATTACTCAGTAAATCGAACCTGAAATGCTCACTAGACAGCAGATTAGCACGTACTTGCTTCCAGGAAGCCGAAGCAATGTCATCAACAAATATTAAAACAGTTCAACTTATGCAGAGGTCAATGCGTAAAGGGACCTAACATGCTGATCCTTCTTTCAATACATATTAGTAATGTAATGATGTTGGTTGTCCATGTTCAACCTCTGAAAGTTTCTAAACATAAGATACAGAGATTTCACCGTAATTCAAGAACGTGATTTAGTGAGCGTGATTTCCTCTCTGAACAGCTCCTCCTGAGATCTTCACAAGATCTGGGCAAAACCTGACGTCAGGTTGTGCCGTCCAATATGTACAGACCTAGCCAGAGCCAACCACTGCGCTGGACCTGCCCACACTGGAAACTATTCTAGGAGGCACAAACAACGGCAGATCATACTATGCCTTAGTAGCATCTACACTTTTGGAAATACAAAAGAAGAACCACAGATCATTTGAGGTGTAACTTTGTCAGTATTTCTCCCAAAGCTACTTGTCTGATTACTTTTGGAGGCGAGGAAAAACAAATATTTCTCTTTCAAAAGAGGATGCCACCAGAAATCAGTGGGTAGCTTTTTTTGTTTGCAGGCAGCAAACAGCCACGACCAAAGGGAACATTAGCTGCTTGTGCTCAGCTCTTCACCAAAGACAGCTTTGTCAATAAAGGATAATTTGACACAGGATAAGCCTTTCAGCTGCTTCTCAAACCTGAAGCAGTTGCATCGATCAAGCGCTCGGAGCCACAAGCTGTAAGTCACCATATAACGGCAAATAATAGAGGAGAATCTAATGTGTTACAGGTGGCTAGCAGGGCCGTTAGCGATAGTTAGCGCTAACAACTGGCCCCAAACGCAGGCTTTGTAAAATATCTGAAGATAAAGCCTGTATCGGTCGCGACTGTCCATGACTCACAGACACAGGAGCTGTAAGTTGCTTTTACTGCAAAAGCCAACCTGATGTGATAGCCAGTTGGTTGAGGCTATAGCACAGCGTCTAACAAAACCAAGTTACTGTTGCTAATGTTTGTGTCCAAAATATGCAAGAGTGATATCAGGGGAAATTCTACAGACGGTGTGTGAACATAAACCATATTTGAAGCTAAATTTTAATACTTGTTTGTAATTTGGATGCTTGGTACCACTGTGAAGAGAAACAGACCTTGCTGTCTGTAAAACCTGTATTGCAAGGGTTTGTCTGAGTGGTTATGACCGCTGTCAATTGATGAGCACGAACGAAGATTGCAATCTGTTCCCCTATCCTTCCTATTCGTTCGTGCTCGTCAATCGACATATCGTGACTTTCAAGATGGAGGCGACTGGAAACTACCTCAAGGTTAGGTTCGCATAGACAGCCTTTTTTAATAAACTACCTGTCCATTTTCAAAGTTCTCAGTGCCTCGGGGTCAGGGCCTTCGGAATTCTACCCATCACGTGTGGAAATTCACACCGGAGTTCTCCTTTAAGCAGCTTTCACACCGAACATGAAACAAATTTTTCATGCGACAGCTTATGACAGCTTATCAGCTACAGCATGTTAGTTTGCTTGCTCTGCTAATTAAAAATGTTCCTGGTTAACTTATATGCAGCAATTATGATCGGTATGCTTGGGTTACTTCGGTATAGCATCAATGTGACAGTTTCATCATAACGTTACCTGATTGTAGCCACTACAGTTGAAGCTAAATGGAGAGGTGCTGTATGTGTCTGTCAAGTTGGGCTGCAGGTCGACCAGACTTAGATTTTGCAGAGCTTGGGGTGAGTTTTTGCGTGCTTATGAAACGATCGCTTTAATTATCCATGACCGGAGTCAGCCGGACGTCTTCAATGTCTGGGCAAGCTCTCTGATAATACCAGTGAAAGCAATAGGGAAGCGCACAGACTATAAAGTGTCTGGTATAACAAAAAATTACTCAGCATTGCCATCAATTGAATATTAAATTCTTTCCAGTAAATTGATTGATTCGCCAGCTCCACATAAGCAACAGTTCATGCAGACGGAACTTACGGTCTGTAAAACCTGTATTATGTTCATGACATAACTGGAGCTCTGTCTAGCTGTAGCACACTATCCATAATGCGCCCATTTTCCGCAAGGAAAACCTAGTCATTCCGAAGCAATAAGTAAACCAATACCACAGGAAATTTCCAAAGAGACCGTTTAGCTTGGAGCTTCCATCCCTCCGTCATATACCAGCGCAGAAACTGTTTGTTTCTCCACGCCAATAACACACCACAGCTATGCACATGAACCAGCAGGTCCTGATACACACCAAAGCAGTCCATAAGCTGTTGGTCCACTTTTAGCTGCACCTCACTGTCCACGTTTCCTTCTAAACTCAGACCCACCAGATTTCTACGGTCTCCAGTCTACACTTGGGCACGTTGAGCTGTTCTACAAATGTGTCGATATGGGGTGGATTCTAGCTTTGCCTGCATCCTATCTCGGAAGTAGAAAAACCTCTGTACTCACCAACTGTTGCTGTAGCAAACTGTAGCCGATAGCAAATTTGTGCTTGAGCTGCCAGACTTTAGCACTGCGTCCTCCACTTTCGCCATTGCATTTATTAGAACAAGTTAATTTCATTAGATCTATACACATGTACTGCGTTAGATTGCAGAATATGCCCGTCGATTCCCGTCAGTTTCACTTTTTTTGCCGGACCAGGAAAACTGCATTCTGCTGCATCGTCTCGCTTAGATCCGCCCTCCACAGAGCTGGCCAGTCAGAAGAAAGTGGGCACACAGGGAGTGAAGGACATAGCGGAAGAGCCACCCCAATGAGGCGTTTCAGGCAGAGACTACTATGGACTACAAATGGGGTTTTTTTTGAGGATGGCAGTATGAGCAAAAAAATACCCTTTTTTTACTTTGCGCGATCAGGAGTACTCTTGGGAGTCAAAGACCAAAATATAAACTTGGAAAAATATCATATTAGGTCCCCTTTAATCAAAATACAATGCATTCTCCTTTAAATACGCGCTTCTACACCCAAACAAAAAGCGGGCTCTTATTTTCAGTCTTATTTCATAATCTGATTAATAAAACGTTAAAACGATGTACAGAATTACCGAGAGCCGAGAATTTTTCCTAATTGACTATTCAGATTTCCATCCTTGCAGTCTCGAATTGAAAGCGTATACGTGAATGAATCTTGTGTGGCGCAGGTTTATTCCTTGGTATATTTTACTGAAACTTCACAAATAGGGTCACAGGATATTCTGTCAACAAACTATGAAGGGTAGAGTAAAAATACGCTCACCTTTCTTGCTATTGTTGAGAAGAAATCACGGCAAACTCGCGACGAACGTCACCAACTTCTTTCTAACTTATTTCACATCCCCTGGAGGCCGTGGTGTTCTTTTGTATAAAAATGGTATTTGCGTCATTTCTTATAAGTTTTCTGAGGCTTGTTTACCGCCCCAGTTCAGCTGTTCCGCATTCCATTAGAGTTTATGCAGAGCGTTGCCTATGCCTATTTTGTAGTCAGGCAGGTGGGCTCCATGGCCAGAAGAATTTGTTGGCCACAGCACAGGAGTTAATTCACTACCTGCCGATGTCTGGGCACACGTTCCCCAATACAGCGGTGATGCTCGCAGCTACCACAAGGTGACTTGCACTATATTCCTGTACCTCACTCTCAGTTGGTCCCTGGCTGGACTGACCACTAAGCCAATTCTATTCACTGAACTGTTTGGTTTGAGGCCAAAATCCTGAACAGGCTGTAATCAGACCAAGTTTTATGGAAAAATGTTTGTTAAGTAACTGCTTAATTTTAAGGGAGCCCTTAAAATATTGATTGAGTGAGTGAGTGAGTGAGTGAGTACGCTAGCATAAAAATAAAAATAAAAAATGTTTACAACAGCTCCAAACAGTTTTTGCTGATGTCATTAACTGTGAGTCAGCTTTAATTACCTTGACGCATGCAGCCACGGTGCACAACACTGATTTAGCATATGCTGCAGCTGTGGCTTACATACAAAAGAAACAAGAACTGAGTCATTTATAGCAATTGGAGCCAAACCTCAGTGACAACATTCACAGACTTAACAGTCTAGCAGCGACACCACTCAACCCTTGCTGCAAGTTAACTATACCAACAACCCACCACGAAAACTTCACACTCATAATATTCGTTTCAGGCTCTTAAAAAAATAATAATATCTAAACCTTGAACCATCACATCACAAACTAAACCAACAAACTCACAGCTAGACAAGAGTCCAAGCAAATAAATTTCCAGATGGTAAGAGAACAGAGGAGAGAGTGAACTTCTTTTGGCTGACAGTCACAAGCTCATAGCAACAAGATGAGGAAATGTTGTTTCCATGACCCGAGCATGACATGGCGCAATGCAGGTGTGGCTAGCCTCTCTTTCAGACCAAAATTAATTTGATACATTTGAATAAAAGAAAGCAAGGTGCAAAAAGATTTACATCAGACAAATTCCCATTCATCTAGTACTGAGCCGCATATTACTAAATAAGGCTCAAGGCCTCGAAACACTACACACTACAAACCACACCGCACTTCTAGCCCTAACTTCAGTTCTTTCACCGTCAATGCCACCTCAAAGTTTTAACACCCAAAGATCAAAGAGAGAACCACATCTGGGGCACAGCTGCAGTGCACCTTCATTACACCCCTGAGTGTCTCCTACATCTGTAGTAATACTTCATGTCATAAGAACCCATAATATCATTTTCAACGATTGTAGTTGGCTTGAAGAAAGGCATAAGAAGGGTGGGGTAGGAGGAAATTAGTTGAAAATGGACTGACTGCATATAAATGATGCCGTATTTTTCACAGCTCCATTAGAATTGCCACGTTATGCATTTACATATAATCTAGCAAGGTACTTTGCCTAAATGATTTTGATGACAGGGCTGCTTTGCTTCAAATATCCAAGGCACCTTTGGCACAGCAGGATGCTAATGCCTTGTATAACAGGTGGGGATGTCACATGCAGCTGAGAAATCTCTAGCTTCTGTGCCTCATCTGCATTAACTGTGTTTCCAGGATCTATAAAGCTGAAGCAACCCACCATTTTGGCTCTGTCCCCATCCATCGGCGTTGGGAAAGGCCCTCGGTAACCTCTCCTTTCAATGGCTAGTTACCAAATCCTGCTGCAGCTTACTTTGGCTGATTAGCAATAGCTGCTAAGACTACATGGTGGAATGATTGTGAAATTTATTTTCAATAGAAAGAAGCTTTTGGAGACTGCATCACAAACTGCAGCATTTCCCTCTGCATATAATTGACTATGCTAAATGTCAATATGTCTTTTGAATATTCTGAACTCGTGTAGCTCATGACACGGCACAAATTTGATTAATGTAGTTTGCAAGGCTTATTAAGCAACAAGGTATGAGAGGCCATGCAATTCGTGAACACAGCCACAGCTTAAGACCATTGCTTGGCATGTTGCAGAAAAAATTTCTAAAATGAGAGATAGAAGTCTGTGAAAATTTTAGCTTTTTGCATTTACTTGAATCATTTTCATTCTAACAATGTCATATCAGTCATATAAATGCAGCAAACAGGCAATGAATGACTATTTCTTAATCATAGGTCATGTGTTAGTTATGATTACTCAGTAAATAAATTGCTTGATTGTTAAACGGGCAAACTTAAATGGGAACTTGAGAGCAATTATGCTGTAAAAGTTGAGGTTACTGAAGGCCCCTGAGAGCATGCCATGAGTGAAACCACAATGGTATAATGTAGATCTGCCCATGGTGAAAGACTTTGCTCACTACCATCAGTTACATTCTCTTATGACTGCACTGACGTGAAAGAAACATCCTTCAGCCTATTATGTATCCGTTTCCACCATTTCAGAAGTTGACCTCGCTTTTGTTTCAAAATAAAATTATCAGTGTTTATTATATGGCTTGTAAGATTCAATAAAAAAACAGATTAAGTGTTGCATAACCAGTCTTGAATGTACCAGAGAAGCATTGCACTCCATAAAAACCATTATGTGGCCATTTCTAATGGCTCAGATCTTTCATCCACCCCCAACCCCAAGCATTTGAAAGAGATTTTCTACATTTGAGACTATTGGCTGAGCATAAGCCAAGCATTTCTTATGTGACTCGGCAACAAAACAAGATATGCCCTTCTTAATAATGGACTTCTTTCCGTATGACTACATAATTTCATGGTTTGAGCTTAAGGAAAAATCTGAAAATTGCAGCTTATTGCTTGTTATTCAGGTGACTGGGACTATGTCAGCAAGAGGGGAAACCCCAACTGTGGTGAAAAAGCACAAAAGAAAATGAAACTTTAGGATTTTTCACAAGGGAAGAAAATATGAAAATAATTAGAGATGAATAAATATTAATAAACAGAGATGAATCCTAGGAGCAGCCTGTGGAAGATCTGGCACATGCAACACTTGCGTATGAGTGGACAAACAGACTCACTATGCCATCCAATAAACATGAGGGAGGACAGCTGTAAAAACATAAGATTTCCAGACGTCTTTCCACCAAGGAAGAATTTCCAAGCAGTAACCTCACAATTCTGAAGGTCCAGAGAACCAAAAAAAAATGTGTTTCATTTTCTGCCTCAGCAATCCATTGTTTTGCCGCAATATCTTAACCTTGAGATGATTTTGCAGGAGCAAGCTGCTTCTTAAGGCCACTAAAAATAGAACAGAGTCCAACTCAAAGCACTCCACAAAAGACAAAGGAGGATTCAGACTGAAACATAGCATCAGGACAATTCCACTGTAACGGAATTACAATCAAGAGTAATTTTCATGTCACTTTTACCTGCCATCTATTACTCTAATGCTGTTGCTACTAGCCTGTGCTTTTATCAGTTCCACTGGCATGCCTACTGAGCTGTATAGCACAATGTTTGGGGCAATCCATTTTGTAGAAGGCGAAATACGATGGTCAAAGTGTCGGTAACGGAATTACGGCAGAAAAATTTGATTATTTTTGCCTTTACTTTGACAGGCATTTCTCTGAAATCTGGCGATGATAGGCTGTAGGTTTAAGCTAAAGTTGGGAGCCTAGGATGTTGACCAGGCCATGGTAAGTTTATATTGAGCGGTATATTCACAGATATTTTGTAGGATGCCATTTTTGAGAAAGAGACAGCAGTAATGGAATACAAAATGGTAATGCAATTACATTTTTTGATAATCTACTAAATTTATTTACTCAAAACAACAAAGCAACTGAAAATTGGAATCATCAATGATGTTTGTGTTGCTGACCTCCTGTTGAACTAAAATTTTGATCAACAAGTCTGGGCAAAAGGAAGGCAAAACATGATATTGAAAATCAGTCATTTCTGAACCAAAATGTGAGCTTATCATGAATATCAGAGGTCACATGCATGACAGTTGTTGTTCTTTCACTGACTATCCTGAAACATTTCTTTTTACTTTGTAACAGTGTTCCAGCATCATTCAATGGGTAAATATTGTGAGGAATGAAGTCAGTAACGGAACTACAGCAACACAGCCAGCACTGTGCAAATCTCAAATGCGTCATTCCTTGCAATATCTATATTCTTTCTAACTTTTCTCAGTTATGAGTGGCAGTCTCTGCACACAAAAGAAAATATATAAAATATCAATTACTCAACTCCTGAAACTTGAAATGCTCAAAATGAACATGTTAACATAAAACAGCAGTAAACGAACCATAAGTATTATACATTATTGGCAGTAGACAAACACTGTCTATACAAATGTAATCCTGTCCCATCTATCCATCTGTGGCTCTTTGTTCTTAGAAGTCCTGCGCAGCATAACAACGGGAGCCGCACAGCTCAGTCGCTGTGTCGAAAATCGCCACTTTGGGAAGTTTTTGGGCACCACGGCCACTTGAAAAAAGGGGAAGCCAAACTGGCTATTTGGGTAGTCGGCCATGACGGTCAAACTGGGGGGCAACCACGGCAATTACGGCCAAGCCGTGGTATAATTCATGCGCTGGTTATGGAAACTAAACTCACAGGAAGAAACACTCAACTACAGATTTCCTAAACAATGAACCACTATGCTCCATAAAGTCCTCATGCCACCTTGTGCTGCTGAGCTGTTTTTTACTGGCTTTCAGAATAATTCTGTAATTCCGTTACAGGTGTAATTCTGTAACCACGTAATTCAGTTACCACGAAGTTTCCAGGATTACAGCTAAGTATTAGAGAGGTTAATGTCTGAAATTCAGTATAGACATAAGAAGGAGGAGAATTCTTAATAACGATAAAATAAATGCAGAAATAGGTGAAGAGAACTAAACTGCAATTTTGGAAACGGAATTACGATGAAAAGTGACAAATTTCACAATGAGCCATCGGAATTGTGTGTTTCAATTTCCTGCAATGACTTATAGTCTCAGATACTTTGGCAACCAATGTATGGAAATACAGTAAATACCAGGAAATAGCTAATGGGTAAGCGTACATATTAAGCCCAGGCACTATTTAAGCCCACTTGCAACTTTGACTTCAAATGATAAAAAAGAGGGCTTTGCCTTGAGTTACTCATTATTTCATCCAATCCAACAATTTCTTACTAACAAGTCAATTTTTATTGAACATCACATTTGTCATTGTTGAGTTTAGCCCACCTATATCCAGGCAGTCAAAAGGAGGCTCACATTAAGTCGCCTTATATTATACCGCCTCAAAACTTTGGTATTTCCGGATCCCTACAAAAAAATCATCCCTCAACTATTTTCAGCTAGTAACTTGCCAAGTACATCCATATTATGTAAATTGAGAGATTAATGATTTAATTTTAATGTATTATGAAGTTGCTTTTAGTTAATTTGCAACATTTTGTTAAATCTGGAAAGATATGTTTTGCTAGTTGGCACAGGGAGCCAATCACAAGGTTAAATCAGTAGTTATGATATGTGTGATGCTGCTGGAACATTAGAGATGGCATGTGTATGAACTGGATATTTTCTGATGCATTTTACATAAATATATGAATAAAAATACAATAAATGGTTTGGGTGAGCTAAATATTTTCAAAAAATGTGTTTTATTCAAGGTGGGCTTAAATGGTACAGTGAGCCAAAAAGCAGCTAGCGTGCGTTAACTTTGCATGAGAACACCTTCAGTAATTCCGAAGATGTCAGACCAGGAATAACTATGACACCAAGTTAAAAGCATTTTAGACTCTAGACACAATAAAATATGATTTGTTTTTTATTTTGGTGTGAAAATATCATCTTCATTTCCACAATAATCACGTTCAAACCATTTAAGGCCAGTATGTTCCATTTAAGCCCATCTAATGCACTTCAATAGGAATTTCACTGTAATTGAGAGATTTGGCAAATTTTCTTCTGTAATGCAGGTACTTTGATGTTTAATGTCTCCCTGAGATCATTAATAACAGGGGGCCGCCAAGCTGTCACGGAATTACAGCCCCACTACATTTTGGGTTGTAACTCTACAACTAAATAAGATAAAATCAAGTATGATGTGTCATATTGAAGGTATTAACTTGTTCTTTAATATTATTAAGTGAAAATATATTTTTTGAGAAATTTTCATAGAAGAAACAAGCAAAAACTACTCCATCACGGAATTACACAAAATTGATGTGATTTTTTTAATGTTGTGTTTAACTATCCAGAAAGTGATGTCCCTGTCATAGTTAAGTCATGAAACTTCAGTATGTTCATATTTAAGGTGTTTTTTGTTAATATTGTAAGTTATATAAACAAATATTGACTTTAACCCTGCTTTATGGGCAAGCAATTTCAAAAAGTCAATGTCCCGGAATTACAAGAGCCAAATTGTCACGGAATGACAACAATAGTATTAATTAGTTTCAATGTATTTATTTCAATATATAATACATATATACATAATTATTTACATTTTTACAGTTTAGCATATATTACAATGAGTTTTCCACCAATAATGACCAATCATAATACATACTTGAAAATTTTTTTTTAATCTCCATGTCAACATTGTCTCGGCGGCCCCCAACAGTACATAACATATCATTAATTAGACTAGACATACATTAACATGAGGTTTATTGATGGGATCTTAGTAATGCTGTCGGTGAGCTTCGTTTTAAATTCTGGGTGGAGTAGCTTCCGGCTGGAGTTTACGGAAGGAGTGAGTAATGTAGTTGGCTAGGTTTACAGATGGCTTCCTGATTTTGTCATTGTTTGGCTTCATTGATGGAAGCTGAGTGATGTAGTTTGGTTAACTGGTGGGGTCTGGGTAATGTTGCGGGTTACATGAATTGGTAGAGTTTGGATAATGTGGTTGGTTAGGTTTGTTGCAAGGGTCAGTGTGATCTAGTTTGTTGATTCTGGGTTATGTAGTTTGTTCAGTATGAAGCCAAACATTAAATGCTTCAAATTATAAAATATGTTACAGAATTAATTGGTGTTCTTTCTACCTGAAAAATAATAATACTTTTTTATATTTTTGTCAACGAATTTGGTTGCGGGCTTATTTGAAACACACATGGGCTTAAATGGCACCGCGGTACCAATTAAGCATATGCCAGACTTGTGACTTCATTCACAAAATTTCTTATATTTTTTTCTGGAAAATTTGAATAAATCAATACATGTATTTTCAAATGAGAGATTAAACTTTCAATTCAACCAAG
Source organism: Gymnothorax reevesii (assembly GCA_029721435.1). Classification (NCBI taxonomy): domain Eukaryota; kingdom Metazoa; phylum Chordata; class Actinopteri; order Anguilliformes; family Muraenidae; genus Gymnothorax; species Gymnothorax reevesii. Next base: position 126,047,926 of record CM056575.1, on the reverse strand, counting down.
AATCATGTTTATAATTCATCTCATCGTCTATGAAAAATACCTGAACTTATTTGGTGGGCTTAATGAGTACACTTACTCAATACATTTTAGGAGTTGTCAGCATTGGAAAAAACCTCTTTTCCTTGTCCTGGACCAAAAAAATTAAAAAACCACAAAATTAAAATCTAAATTTTGAGAAGACCGTCAAAGATATTTCAAAACGGTTTTCAGTGTCTGATTTGGTGATGAGTCATTTACACGAAGACCTATACATTTCTAAAATAAAACATTTTTTAAAAATTGCTGTTTTAGCAACTCTCATGTGAAATTGCATAACAAGTTCGCACAAATATAAAGTAAAAGAGTATGAAACCAGCTCACACAACGCCATAATTTCCAGTTTGATCAGATTGACAGCAAAAAGCATAACTGCTTACTCTGTGCAGGCAATATGACCCTGTGAATGGAGCAGACTCAGACAATGACTGGGGCAATAGTGAGTCTCATATTCATGAAAAAGAATAAACTCAGTCGGTTTCTTCTTTTTCTCCCCCTGATTTCCTTAACATCGACTGTATGACTCACTGTCCACAGTGGAAGGGGCAAATGATGAGTATATGAAACAGAAACGTGGACCGATAATGTTTCACTTTGGCACAGGCAGGCTATTCAGAGAGGCACTGAGAAAATATTTCACCTTGCAGCGTCATAAGGAAATCAGTTTATTTCTCTTCATCTTGCGTTTCACCATAATTACACAGGAAGGAAAACACACAAGACCGGTCAGGTCCCAAAACACCCACGTCTAGAAGTGATCTCAGCTGGCTGACCTTGGACTGCGATCTACTACACAGCAATCGCTACCAGAGAGAACCACTGCGCTCGACCATGACTGCAATGCGAGGAGCACTTCAACCAAAGCACTAAACGGTCATTAAGTCATAAACCGCCCTCCCCATCATCAGAGGAAATTCCATATTTAAGCACGGCGCAAACGGGTAGCAGCTACATGTTTCTCTCAGCATGCTGAATCAGGTCCTGAGTGCTTGGAAATCAATTTATGCCAAAGGTAAACGCATACAGACCATTGTTCATTTCATTACGATCATATCCAAAGATGATTTTTGCAACACCTTCATAACCGTCCATCTAAATGAAACAGTTAGAGTGCACTCTGTCCTGAGTGTAGGTTTGTTTGCCAGCCAAAATGTAAATGGACATAAATACTGTGTGCAGCTGCTCCAGAGAAGTGCTGTGAGAGCGGACGATTTGGCCAGTGCACAGCTCACTTCTGCTGTCGCTGGCCCAACACTTCAGTCATGTGGCTCTGGAGCACAATCGTATTTGAAAGAGCCAAACGACCCACATCTCCGGCCCAGCAGGAGAGTCAGATGGACATGCATGATTCCATGCTGTTCTGAAATCATCAGGTCTCAGACAAGCATCCCCAGTTCTATTGAGCTTTATGCTTAATTCCACGAAAATAGGGACAAAGAACTTCAAAAATTTTCTCACAAATTTTACAGGAAATCTGAATTTTTATAGTGTGAAACAGTGTATATTTTAGGGGAAAAATAATACATTCAGACAGTATTTCCAGCCAAATTCTGTCAGAATCCTACTTCAAGTTTACTTCTTGAAGCTCAAGTTACATCTTCAAGTTTAAGTTTCCTTTATTTTGGGCTTCAAATGATACCTGGCCTCTGCATTATGCTTTCTGGTGCATTCTTGACAACTGTGTTGATTTTATATTTTGAAACCTTGGCCAAGTGTATTCTAATGGCAAAAAGTGCCCATCTGTTCCAGATTTTTAAGGATTCTGCATTAAAATTGGGTGGTGATGATGGTATAACCAGAGTCACAAAAACATATACATTTCTTCCCTCACAATAACCCCTGACAGGCTGTCATTGTAAATTCTATTTTTCCTACTGTTGCCCATACCTAACAAAATAATAGAATAATAATATATATTATTAATAATATATGCATATCTTGTCCTCATATGCAGCTGTGTAGGACATTAAATATTGGTAACATGAGTCACATGTAGCATGCGTCACCCTCATTACATAATTATTCGTTGTAAAATTTTAATCCCCTTCAGTACACTTTAAAACCACATGAAGTCGAATGAACACTGAAAGCGTTAATCATTTTCCATGTTGTCTACTTTTCGGAGAAATTGCAACTGAAATCGATGATCGAAGTGTTTTTTGTGCTGTCCTTTTCATGTAATGCGAGTCACTCGAAAATTTGTGTTAAATAAAGCAATGTTATGAAATCAAATGGAAATGTTCATACATTTTTATAGCTTTTACCAACAGCTTCCAGCACACACATGACGGGGTACTAAAATTCATCATTATAAGGTACAGGCCAAAATATAAATTTGGAAATACACCAGAATGTAACGTGAGTCACCACGGAAATACCGTTATGATAATGATAGGCTTTCCCTCAATTTTTTACAAAAGCATCATGGCTATAAATGAGCATCTAAGTGAGACTCTCAAATCCTCAAGACCAGAGTGATGAAAAGTTGCTGAAGACTGAAGAAATGAAAGATAAGCCATGTACCTTAAGGACGGTAAAGAGCACTGTACCTTCAGGACGGTAAAGAGCACTGTACTTTAGGATTGTAAAAAAGCCAATGTCAAATATAATAGCCATGTTTATTTCCCCAGGAGTCCATCTCACAGAACCGGTCCTGAATGTGGGAATGATGACCTCATGTGGCACCATTGACCAGGAAAGAGCACAGTAAAGCAGTAAGCCTGGATCATATCTGTCAACTTCAAGCTGCACTTGGCAAAATGTGCACTTCTGTGGTATAACTGGCAGGAAACCCCTACAAGCAAGGCAATTATAATTAAAATCACAGACTCCTGAGTACTGCCAGCATTCATCAGTCACAGAAAGAACATTAAAGAAAGTGAGCAGTCAGACTGCTTGCAAAGCAACTGACTTCAAAGAACTGAGTAACATATACACCTTAATATCACATAATTTTCCCATTGATATGAATCAGCATCATTCCCAGCTCAATCATACCCATGTGAAATTTTTTCATGGGCCAATCTCCAGTTGTTTGACAAGGGAGAGCAACATCTGAAGGGGTCTCAAAATCAGTTCTTAAAATGTGGGAGGCGAGATAACATGATGCACTAAATTATAACAAACAGCAGCTCATTTCCATATCATAAAGAAAATGTTTTAGGTTCAACAAATGAGATCCAGCGTCAATCTGCAATGGCATAGTAAATCAAAACATGATGATAAAATGTTAGAATCTATCTGACAACTCAAAACCCAACTGCTATATTTTTAAACAGAATGCCAATGGAGTCAAGACCTTTGGGCAAATGTTTTCCCATTCTTTATCTGTAAAGGATACAGAAGTTTGCTTTCTTCATCCAATTGCATATGAGCTCTCACAGATAACAGGCTAATCAGTTCCCACTCCCCCAGTCCTCTGAATCAGCACTGGCATAAATGAGAGCCTCTGAAACATGGTTTTCTGGCAAGTCACTGCAGGGAAGCAGTGTTCTGCTGAAGTAATGAAAAGTGGATTCCTTGGCTTGGGCTGTGTGCAAGCTTTTACCCATCCATTCCGCAGATGAGCTTCTTTCACTGAGAGATGGGGTCACAGATCAACACTGCATACAGTGAAAGTACATCCCAGTTCTTTTACAAGCATAATGGAGAGCTGTACAAACTGGGTCTCCAGGTTCCCAGCGACTCCAGCGAGGAAACAGGTTATGTTTACTCAGACACATTTAATTTAACCTAATTAAAAAAGCTTAGGCTTTGCTGCATTTAAAACCACTCTACTCATTTAGAATAACCTTGCCTTTGTACCATGCCAGAGTCCTACACTCAGAAAAAAAAAATGTGCAATGGCCATACAAATGCTCCATCCAGTCTAAAATATGGAGGCAATACTGGTTTTAGCTTCAACACAATTGCCAACTTTAATCCAAGAAAATTAAGGTAATAACGGTCATTTTATCATCCACTGCAAAGTTTCCTAGCATTAACAAACATTCAAAGCCATTCATTTTCAGTAGCAAGTATTCGAAAATAAAACAAACTGACCACCATAGTTATTCACGATTTTCGTGTCATGCCATTCAACGTCCAGCAACTAAACTAATCCAGTCTTGCTCAGGAAATCACATGCTCTTTCAGATACATGCTGAAACACCAGTGTCCATGAAAATGTACGTATCCATCCACAACCTGCTGGATATTTTTAATTATTTATCATTTACTTCCATTATTTACTTTCAGTTTTCTTGATTTTATATACTGTGCAATGGGCCAAAACTCAGGGGGGAAAAAGAAGCAACAATATTTGAGGAAAAGTTGTGAAAATCATTTCTAACCGAAGTAAGATCTCCTGATCAAGCAAGGATTACCATGCAGCTATGATGCACAGAAAACACTGGTTGTCTGAAAATCATGACCAGGCTGTGCAGGATCAAATCACCAATGCGTATACGGTGATTGAATATCATTACATTATTTTAATTCAAACCAAATGCCAATACCAAGATTTAAGAGGCGACAGTTGGACACCCTTAAGCCAGTATTCAAAATGTCAAAAATCTAACTACAACAGCCTAATTGCTATTCGAATGTTCTAAAATGCTCATTTCCCATTTAAGTTCGCCGTTTGGAATGAGTGCACTGACGTTAATTAACTCACACAGTTTAAAAGATTTAAAATGCCCCATTCCCATTTTTGGGAATTGCGTTGCAACTACACGACTTGTCCTACAGGGTCTGATGTATACAGGAAGCTTGAAATTTGGTTTAATTTTCCTGTCTCCCAAGATCATAATCGGAGAAGTAGCCACAGTTATTTCCAGTATATAAAATTAAATTGCTGATACTTTGCTTAAAGATTATATTCGCAAATTAAAGACCAAAAGAATCATTTTAAAAACCACAGTGTACACCCTATTTTGCATGTAAGGCGAGTAACTAACTCCAAACCAAGTTCTAACTATAGACTGCAGTTTTCAGGAGAACAAAGCATTACAAAAACCGCAAACAAACACACTACGTTTTGCACACTGTAAAGAGGAAACCATTTTCCAGCGTTGCCCTTTAATACATTTACCAAAATTAGAATCGTTGGCAAAACATAAATACTCCAGCTTTGTGATCTAGTGATCTCTCTCACATGCGTGTTGTGGCTACAACAAGTTCGGATGGGAAGTTCATCAAAATATACAGATAGACTAAACTAGCGGCTTTTTCATCCCCGCAATTTACTAGGCAAATTCACACCGATTTCTCCGCAATCTGCACAGCACGGCGATACAGAGATCTGCTCCTTTCGAGCAGCATTAAGCTCGGAAGTTCTGCGGGTTTACAACCGGGTAGGCAACTATACTACAGTAGTTCCGCTAAAAACACGAACCAAGCAGTGAAACGGCGCTACTGTCCAGCAGAAGATCGGTCGCGGCATTAAGGGCCGGGCAATCTTAATAACTGCCAGTACTATGGATTCAGTTATTGATCCCAGATAATGATCGCAATCCTTTTTTCTTTTCTCCTTTACTCAAGAAAAGCGCCATGTTGAGTTACAGCCACACTCGTCCTCGGATTGCAACACTGTCTCCGTTGCTTACTTTTCAAGGAACAAGCGCGCGAATGCTTGCAAACTAAACAGACCTTACCTTGGCGATCGCTTTTTTGTATCTCATCGCCGCTTGCTCAATAAGGCTGTGGACTTTAATATTTCCATCTCCGCAGGGAACCACCACCCTCGTCCGTCCGAAACACACTGTCACTTTCATATTTTAGCTCCCGACGTGTTTCCCGGGAACCAGAAGAAAGCCCTAGGTGTGTTTCGCTTGCACGGCCTCCTCAGTCATAAATTTTGTTTGGCCTTGTAAAGCTTGTATCCAGAAAAAAAGGACAGCGGGATCCTTCACCATTACTCCATGTTCAGATGTTTCAGGACGCCTGGCATGCGACCACCTGTTTAGAAGTGCAGCGATACGGCTTGGACGTGCAGCGTACTTGGAGCCGGGAATACATTCAACAGGGCGCATGTCTCCCCGCGCTGGTCACCGCGAGTACTGACTCACACACCGAAACTTCCACACCGTATGTGTCACCCGACATCGAGTGAAATGCATTGCTGAAACGCACACCTTTTTTTTCTTTTTTTTGTTATCGCGCACGGTCTACTTTAGGTTAGCATTTGAAAGGATATCTGGACTCATGTCAATCAGATTATAAAACTGCAGAGCATATTTTACTTCTTGGTTTATACTAGCTTTTCATCCATTGTCGAATTCTCCATCAAGGCCGGGATCCTCCCTGTGGCATTTTCAGGTAGTGGCACCCGATGGCTCCATGTGGCATTCGAGCGACATTTCTTTGGCCGTTCACGATGGCGGGGGTTCCCAGAATTGTTCCTGGGACCCCTCTGTGTCTGCTGGTTTTTTTTCCAGCCATTATTGCAATCCCAGAAGTTTTACGAGTTGCTTATTTTTTCTTTACTGCGCTACCCGTACTTATATGAATTATTTACACTTTTATGCCACATTATGTCATAAATAGCTATTCGGGCCATTGCTGAAGAGCTGCGTATTAAAACTGTACGATATTACAAATTATTGCATAAAAAAGGAAAATCGTGGTTGTTGAAATACAAATCCTAATTCCAATGAAGTTTGGACGTTGTGTTAAACATGAATAAAAAGAGAATACAATGATTTGCAAATCCTTTTTGAGCTAAATTCAATTGAGTGCATGACAAAAAAATTTTAATGCTCAAATTGATAAACTTTGATGTATTTTGGAAATGTTCACTCATTTTGAATTTGATGCCTGCAACACGTTTCCAAAAAGCAGGGACTGGGGCTACAAAAGACTGGGAAAATTGAGAAATGATCAAAAAACGCCTGTTTGGAACATTCCACTGGTGAACAGGTTAATTGGAAACAGCTTGTCATGATTAGGTATAAAAGGAGCATCCCTGATCAGTCTTTCACAAGCAAGGAAGGGGCAAAAAACTGCGTGAGCAAATAGCCCAACAGAAGGGATTTGATCATCTACAGTCCATAAAATCATAAAAAGATTCCGAGAATCTGGAGAAATCTCTACACATAAGCGGCAAGGCTGAAAACTAACATTGAAAGCTCGTGACCGTCGTCCCACAGGCGGCACTGCATTAAAAACCAACATCATTCTGCAAAGGATATTACCATGTGGACTCACGAACACTTTGGAAGACCATTGGCAATTAACACAGTTTGTCGCTACACCTACAAGTGGCAATTAAAACTCTACCATGCAAAGTGAAAGCCATATATCAACAACACCCAGAATTGCCACCGGCTTCTCTGGGCCTGAGCTCGTCTGAGATAGACTGACACAAAGTTAGAAAGTGTGCTGTGGTCTGACGAGTCCACATTTCAAAATGTTTTTGGAAATCGTGGACGTTGTTTTCCTCCGGGCAGAAGAGGGAAAGGACCATCCAGATCGTAAGTGCAAAGTTCATAAGCCAGCATCTGTGATGGTATGGGGATGTGTTAATGCCCATGGCATGTATAACTTGCACATCTCTGAAGGCACCATTAATGCTGAAAGGTACATACAGGTTTTGGAGCAACATATGCTGCCATCTAAGCAACGTCTTTTTCGGGAAAGTCCCTGGTTATTTCAGCCAGACAATGCCAAGCCACATTCTGCACTTGTTACTGCAGCGTGGCTTCATAATAAAAGAGGGCAGGTAATGGACTGCCCTCCCAGCAGTCCAGACCCAGCCTGGCGCCGCCAGCCTTCGAACTTCCGCTTAATGTAATTTTGCTTCAGTACTCAGTCTGGTCACTCAGAGCTCTGCCTTGTTTACCATGACAGAAAGTATGCCAGACCAACCAGCGAACAGAGGGCGTGACCGAGAGTCATGATGTAGCAGCTGCGCCGAGTTTTAAATTGTAGTCTCCGACAGTGGCTGAGCTAGAAATAGGAATTGGGGTGGCACAGACACGTCCCTTTATGACAATTTGGAAAGTCCTGGCTAGTTCTCAATTATTTTTCTTTATTGACGCGTTATACAATTATTGTAATTGGCAACTGAAGACACTGTTTCTCTCCATATGCGATCTAACAGTGATGAAATCATGGGCTAAATTCCATAGAACTGAGAATTGGGGTGGACAAAACATCCGTTTCAAACAATTATTAGTCCTGATCTGTTCTTAGTCATTTTCATGATCAACGAAAGGTTCACTCCGAGAGCACTCCACAGTTAACAGGTGCTGCTTGTTCTCCCCGATTAGGTAAGACGACAATCATTCATCTGGACGCGTTTGCTACTCACTTAGCCAGCTTTGTGGAATACCCCCCTGGTGTGAAGGACTGTGTTGACAGCAGAAGTACTAGGCGGCTGAGCCAGTGCATAACATACGTCATCGCCAAACATTAGTGATTAGTTTACGGGTACACCAATGATTTTAAAATTCAGACCAGCGCCCACCCACCAGGAAGTAAACACTTTTCATTGACGACTGCCCAGACCCTGTGTACGAATCACAGCGAAGTAGCAGATTTTGGTTTTACCAGGCTAGTCCAGACCTGTCTCCCATTGAAAAGTGTGGGGCATTATGAAGCGCAAAATACGACAACGGAGACCCCAGACTGTTGAGCAACTGAAGTCGTACATCAAGCAAGAATGGGAAAGAATTCCACCTCCAGTGCTTCTACATTTAGTGTCCTCAGTTCCCAAATGCTTTTTGAGTGATGTTAAAAGGAGAGGTGATGTAACAAAGTGGTAAACATGCCCCTGTCCCAGCTTTTTTGGAATGTGTTGCAGGCATTCTATTCAAAATGAGCGACTATTTCGAAGAAAAAAAAAAACAATAAAGTTCATCAGTTTGAACATTAAATATCTTGTCTTTGTAGTGTACTCAATTGAATATAGGTTGGAATGGATTTGAAAATCATTGTATTCTGTTTTTGATTCACACTTTACAAAACGCCCCAACTTCAGTGGAATTGGGGTTTGGAGTAGAATCAATTGTCTTTTAATTGATGAAGATGTGGACATGTGGTCACCAAAAAAACTGACCATTTATTTGGTCATTAAGATTCCAAAGATAAAGCAAATCATGAGTCAAACCTGTTTGGTGTTCTTTTTGTGATTGGTTTTTGGAAAAACATTCAGAGATAACTTGAACTCCTGCGTTCAGAAGCCTAATTAGCCTCTTACTGATACAGTCTTGATTTTGATCATTTAAAACTTGAAACCACCTTGGCTTGGCTTCCTTACCAGGAGTGCCGCAATGCACAAAATAAACATTGGGCTTTCAAACATCATGGAATGCACAGTCATTTTTGTCAGAGCAGTTTGAGAGAGTGAAACGTCTCTCTGGCCTGAAAAGCAATTTACCAAAAAATATCAATAATAATAATAGCAGTTTGTTAATTCTGGGATTGTGCATGTGGTTGGAATGAAAACAAGTATTTGCCACTAACGTGTCTTTGTCCCCCGCCACAAGATGTGAAATCGTGTCAAAATGAGCAATCTCTCGGTGTGACCTTGAGAGTGACGCGAAGGTCACCAAAATCGACTGGCGCCGGGGTATCACCCTAATACATGTTGACATGAAATCTGAAGGAAATCCGTCAATTCGTCCTTGAGATATCTCGCTGACAAGGATTCAGGATGTACGGACGGACGGACGAACGGTCGTGAATACTATGTCCGGCCGCTTCGCGCTGCCGCGCGGCAGGGGACAACTAGCATACATAGGAGGTTCCCGCAGAACCAAGTCTGCGGATCCCCGGCCTGGACAATGGCCCCTTGTCGCAGACGAGTGGCGCTCTCTTTCAGCAGTTGTATCCTGTGTCTGTGGTTGTATGGCTTGTTGTCATTGCAGCGCATCAGCCGTAAATTTGTTTCATGGGGGTTACTGGGCAACCACGATACTTGTGGCTGAAAGGGACTTCAGTTAATTATGACGTTATTTTCTCTTTTATCTTGTTCAGGTTGAACTGAAAAGATGGATGAGCCAAATTGCTAAGTTGCGCTTGCGTTAGTTAGCGGTCTTTGATTCACTTATATAATTTGGTTGTGCATGAATTGATATGTATTTTAATAGTAAGCAATTGAATTGGCTTACTTGAAGGCCGTTGATAGGTTTTGTATTCGATGTGTACGCATTCTTGTATGTGGCGATTCACAGTTTAAGTGCTCATCGGAGAAAAGTGGCATCTGCTTGGTCCAAAGGCTGAAGTGTTGCTTTGAGGCATATAGATATATTTATGGACATCACTGAATTCCGTTGAGCTAAAAGTCGTCTTTCAAGCCAATGTTAGGTTAGAGGTTGCGGCATAAACCATCACACAGCATGAAATGTGTCACGGTAATGTACACTGTCTGTCCAAAAGAGTCATGCGCTCCAATATCTCTTTGGACCACCTTTAGTTTTGATCTTGGCGCACATTCGTCCTTGCATAGTTTCGACAATCTTTACCAATGTTATAACATTTATTTTCAATTTAAGCTGCATCAATTCTTGGCCATGATCTTGTTTCGATGGTCAAACCACTCCATTAAGCCTTCTCCAGCACTCCCCAAAGACTTTCAATTGGTTCAGGTTCGGGCTTTGTGGAGGCCAATTCATGTGTGAAAATGATTTAAGTTTGCTGAACCACTCTTTCGCAATTCAATCCTGATGAATCTTGGCATTTTTATCTTGGACTATGTCTATGTGGTCAGGGATTATTTTCTAAAATCTACTGATAGGATAACCTGGTCATTCAGTACATTTCAGTAGTCAGCTGACTTCATGTCATTGCCTCATTAGTGTTGCTGAGCCTAGACCTGACAAATTGAAGCAACCCCAGATCATAACACTGCCTCCAGAAGCTTGCGCTGTGGGTATTCTGCATGACGGGTGCATTGCTTCATGGGCATCTTTTTCTACCCTGACACACCCATCAGTCTGGAGAAGGGTAAATTTGGACTCATCAGACCACATTAACTTTTTCCATTGCGCCAACAAGTGGGTTTCTAGCAGCCACGCAGCTGTTTAGTCCCAATCCTGCAGGCTCTTCTTGCATTTTGTGCACAGAAATGCTCATACTTTCACAATTAACCGTAGCCATGAGTTCTCCTGCCCATTTTTAGGGATGAAACTTCACCAAGTGTTTTGGTCATCTCCAATCATTATCGTTCATGATTTTTTTCTGACTAATTTCTTCCACCAATTTGGCAGTTCACCACTATCCTTCCAGGTTTCAATAATAGGTTGGACAAATCTCAACAATTTTAGTGGTTTCAGCAATCTCCTTAGTTGTTTTCTTTTCTTGATGCAAACCAATAATTTAACTCCTCTGAAACGAAGTTACATCTTTTCCACGACCACAGGGTATGTCTTCCGACATGATTGTTCAAGAGATGAAAAGCTGTTACTTGCATCACTTAGAGTTAAATAATTTGTTGCCAGCTGAAACATTTTAATCACTGCAGTCATTATCCATGTGAGGTTTTACAAAATGAACCAAGTGAAAACATCAGTAAAATGCAAAAAGGAGGCTTTATTTCTGAAGGGGAAAACCCCTCAACAGAGCAGGCGACAGTACAAAGTCCGCAATCCGAAATCAGAATCCAGGGGGTGAAATCCAGAACCGTAAACAGGGCACCAATCACAAAAATCGTAGTCAGACAAAAATGGGTCAATAAACGAGAATGCGGCAAAGTACAGGGAATAGGCAAAGCTCGAAGTCTAGGACGGTCCAGTCAGAAAGATAATCACAATGATACAAGGCGAGAGAAGCGTGGCACACGTAACTAGGAAGTAACGATCTGAAAAGGAAGTGAAACAAACAGACGTCTAATATACATATCTGGGTGACTACATGACAAGGGAACACAGGTGCAATCAATGGGGAAGATAATCATGGAGATACACCTTGGGAACAAACTAATGACATGAAATTAGCCGCAGCCAAAACGCAGACAGGGATCACAAGACAAACCTATAGACCAGGGTCGTCAACCCTGGTCCTGGAGAGCCGCAGTGTCTGCTGGTTTTTGACGTCACTCTGCACTTAATTGATGAATGAAAGCAGTTCATTACACACTTAACTCATCTCACCTGGTGTCTTAGGTTTAAATAGGGTGGAGAAAACCAAACTCAGCACAAGTGTGTTAAGTGTGTAATGAACTGCTAACGTAAGTAACGTCAAAAACCAGCAGACACTGCGGCTCTCCAGGACCAGGGTTGAGGACCCCTGATCCAGATTCTATGTGAGGGTGCCCTTCGATTTAGCTGAGGAATCTCCATCAGCCTCTGAGAATTTTCTCGTCCACAAAGGAAAATGCCACATGGACTGTGACTGGCAGTGTTTGTTATTGTAAAATAAATAAATAAATAAATAAATCCATTTCAGTTGTACAGATTAATGTAGCGAAACCTCAAGGAGACATCAGGGTATATTTGAAATAGAGCTGAAACAGCTGGTGGGGAAAAGGAGGTTACAAAATGACTGTGATCCCAACATTAGATGAATGCCACTTTGCATAAGTCAGGCCTGAGCTTCAGGCATTCTGTCAATAGCAGGTTGGACTTGTTTTTTGTGATTAAAGGCAAAGAAAACATTTGTTTCAGCTCATACCGAATGAATGTACATGTTCTTCTCATCTTCTCATTCCATATATAGGGTAGAGTGGGGTAAGACGCCCCTGAGGGGAAGATGCCCTTTGCTTATAATTCAATTTCAGCTGTGACCAGTGTGTGGCTCTTGACTTAGACAAATGTACTGCCCCCTGGTGGGAAATCCTGAGCAACAGATGAGTCAATAGAGCAAGTGACATATGAGTACAAAGTATTTGTATTTTTACTCTCTTTCTTATAAAAAATGACCAAATTAATAATTCTGCCACAAGTATTTGAGTGCTTCAGTAGTCTGCAGGACATGTCAGTGTAACTCTCTGATGCCTTCTCTATGTACAACGTTGTATAAAAGGGGATCCTGTGCGGTGATAATAGGAGTAGCTGGGGTTAATGAGCCAAAATAAATATGGTGGTGCTGGGGGTAAGATGCCCTTTTTGGTTTGGGGTAAGATGCCCCTAGGGAAGGAAGGCATCTTACCCCATTTTCAGTTGTATTCATTCTGTTTTATTGTTGTTTTTTTTTTTTTTTTCAAAAAATTATGTTCTTTTAAGGGAAATATAAATCAGACATGAGGATTTTTTATTTTTTTTAATTTGGTATCTCCAATCCCACCCGAATCTGGAATGCCCAATTGGTGAACTATGTACAAGTCTTGCTCGTATGCGACCCCTTGCTGCCAACACTGGATAGTGAAGACAGTTCACGGCTCTCCTCCGAAGCACATGCCCGTCAGCCACTGCTTCTTATACACTCATTGGTCGAATCTTCGCAAGTTCAGAAAGAGGGCGGAGGATACCCGGACATGAACAGACTTAGAATCTTCCTGACGAGCGCCCGTCTGGCCAACAGGAGGCGCTTGAGCCACGAACAAAGCTGTTCATTTATTTCCCTTACAAGGCAGTCCCTTCCCAATTTGAGACCCTGTAGCGCGATGGCAAATTGTGCGCTACGCTGAAAAAGCTGCCGACCACTGCCGGCTGGTACGACCGGGGCTCGAACCCGCGTCGTAATTGTCACTTCTGCACTGCAATGCAGTGCCTTAACCGAGTGAGTGACATGATGATTTCTATTAAGAACTTGGGAATGGAAAGTTAATTGGATCCATAAATCTTTAAAGTAGGGCCATATGGAGTTACACAATAATGAGTCATATATGCATCAATACCCATAAGGGCCTAAAAAGAAATATATTGGGTGAAATGTATTATGGTCACTCTTAGTTTTACAGAGTTTTCATGGATACTCATATAGGTTTTGTACTGCTACATGGTTATCTAATGTGGTGCCTCATATTTTTTAGTTGTCCACAGGATATAACCATCTATTCCGTGATGCATTAAATGCCAACAATACCTTGCCATCACTTGTGCCTTAGTGTCTAGTCAGTTTATAAAAGGTTATGTTTAGGAGAATATACCTTTTTCTTTCCCCATTTCTTCAGCAAGGAAATTTCTCAAAAAGATGTTGATCTTTTGTATGATGTGTACCTGCCAATTAAGACAACTATAATATAATACTCGTGAAATGCAGTAAAACCAGTACGTGTTAGGCTTTACAAGTTACTCTAGATAACATGAAACCCCATCCAGAACGCCATCTTACCCCAGGGGTGGGGTAAGATGACCTTTAAAAAAAAAAAAAGTAATTAAACATTTAAAAATATTTCTATAGTGACTATGTCATAAATCTTTTGAGATGTGGTAGCCAACGTTACATACTATCCATTCAAGCAAAAAAAAAAAATGTAACTCGTTGTTTACTTTCAGTTATGAAAATTCCTGTTTAAGGGAGGCATCTTACCCCACTCTACCCTATATTTTTTATGCACTGTGTAATCAAACGTCAGACCAATGCAAATACAACTCACGAGCGCAATTTCAGAAATGCTGCAAATACCGAATATTTTAGCCAATGAAAAACTAGTTCTTGTGGCAATGTCCTGGGTGTTATGACGTGATTGGACATCAGGAAATCAGCTGTATTCAACTTTGGGTGTGTTCGAGCCAAGGATGTTTCATATTCGAGCACGTCTGCAAGTAAGCCGGCTGCGCGAGATTCCCGAAAAATTACGCGAGAATCTTGCCAAACTTAGTCTCGATTATCATAATTCGAACTGTGGCTTAACTTTGCACAGATAGATCAAGGTTCGATAATACCCATCATTATCAGAACCTTTGAGCGACAAAATTTGTCATAATGCAGCTAAATACAGCTGTTGGTTGCTCCAACAAAATGGGAAACTGACCTGTCAATGAAGAGTCACCCATTATGTTCTGTACTCTTTTTCCTCAGTGGTTTCTACTCCAATAGTATGTCTCTGCAAACGCGGAGGCTGCAGATTCAGACCTGCAGTTCTGGGACCGCATTTCTCGGACCTTAGGGTTAGGGTTAGGGTCCTAGGATTGCGGTCCTGAAAGTGCGGTCCTGAAACTGCTGCCTCTGGTTCTGCAGGGACACCCTACCTGCAAGCACGTTTACGCAATATATGGAATTGAATGACCTCGTAAATATCAGAATATTTTGAACGATGATGCCGTGCCAACGGAATTCAGTCCTCGACAGGCCCCCCAAACCCAAGCTCCTGTTAACTTTAGCTCGGCTGGAGAAATGACAGAATCAGTTATACATTTAACAGATAGGCTTTCCAAATCAATATCAACATATAATTTGTCCTAGTTGCTATCCCAATAACTGTCATATAGGGCATTCATGCCAGAATATAGAAACTAGTATTGGTACAACACTCAGCATTGGTGAAAAAAATATTTCAAAAATTGCCCAAAGTATATTTGAATAGAAGGGGCAGTGTACTTTTAGTGGGTATCCACTGTGCCAAGTGTTTCCTTTGCCTGTAAGCTATTGACTAATCAGAGATCAATGATTCTCTCTTCAGGAGTCACCAATAGCGATGGCCTTGCTCATGGCTCAGTCAGTGGTCTTCAAACTGACTTTGAAAGCAGAGGTCTGCATATAGCCTGAACAATAGAGGACTCTTTTCTGAAGACAAGGAGCCTTAAACGGGCAAGTACTCTTGTACACTGTAAGATGGTGTCGTATTAGTCCGGATGCAGAGTTCAGCTCCAAATGAGTCAAATTTCATTGTGATGCCTTGTCAATGTGAACTGTGAGAAAGTTATCTGCCTTCTATCCAAAATGTAATTTTATCATGCTGAGTATTTAATGTCACCTAGACATCTTTAGAACATTGGCCTCATATGCATTTGTCAGTCCATATTTATTTGCAGTGGACTTTATTTATCATTGTGATAACAAAAGGATATTTTTTAGATGGTCAGATTTTCCCACATGAGGCAGATTATGTAACAGATGTTCTTTACTGTGTTTTTGGACTGAAGCATAAATATTGGGGAGGCTCTCATTAAATTAGATTAAATATGCATTCTAATCTTTCTCTCGGCACTCCAATAAAGTATGACAATGAAAAAACAACTGTCAGAAAATGCTAAAAAAAAAATCCATGGAGAGGAGTATGAGTGGCAGAGAATTAGGTGACACTGAATATGTGATATTTGATCTTGGCTGCTTTTGCTGTTCAAACCGCAGACACCATTACATGACTCGTGGCTGTCCATTGGCAGGGGATGTAAAGGATTTTAAGGAAGTAAGAATAACAGCTGAATATGCCTGGGAAAGTGAAGGTGAAGTCCTGCTGGCTGTATCAAAGCAGTTTTTTGGGAACGAGTTGAGCAAATTGCAGTAAAAGATGAATATCTGACCATATTTAGATCAGACACTAAATTTTCTGATTAACACATGGTCCATCAAGTAAGGAGCAGGAAACATATTTTCTGAGACAGTTAAATCTGCTGAAGTATTTGCACTGACCAGATACAGGTGAGCAAGGGCAAGGAGACTCTCTTACTCCATCACCATGTGGACACGCATTACATTACTGTGTTTTAAATTATTGCCATGAACAAGTGAAAATTACTGTTCCACAAATTTCCTAATTTACCAGGCTCCCGGCCTTGAGTTACAAAATATAAACAACTGTAAATGCTTTTTTGATATATTCCGATATTTTTGGTTTTGTGCTTTGTGTGCCGAGATGAAGCCTAGTGTCCTGAAAAAGAATTTGTATGACAAGGGTGATTTGTTGTGGTAATTTTGTAGAAATAAGATCCAAAATAATGAAATGTTGCCAGTGATTCCTCCTCAGATAGAGTATATCAACAAATATGGAAATATTTAAGTAGCTATTTTCAGCCAATACTGGTACAACCCCAAAAACCATCCCTTCAAATGAGTACATAGAGTTGAGTGTTGGGTGCTTTTTCAGTATTAAGCAATATGATTGGTACAGTGAGATGACTGATTAAATCAGAGAGGAGGCGGGACTGAAGTTGCAAGTTATTACGAGTGGCTCCCAAACTCGTCCTGGGGAACTACTGAGCATGTTGGCTATTGTTCCAACCACAGCTGCAGTCCCTGAATTTTAACAAGGTGTTCATTTTAATCAGTTGTTTTCATGTCAGATGGTTCTTAAACCATCTTTCACCATCTTATTATTATGAAAGAAATGGCCATGCATTCCATTGTGCTGAAAAGCCTATAGATCATATTGCGTTTACTTTGCCATATGCCAAATGCACTAGAGGAAGCATTACATTTTGCAGATCAAATTCAAGACTGTTTTTAATCAAAAAGCTGTCAAGTTCTTCAGATTAGTCCTCCAAAATCCAAACACAAATATAACATCAAACAGGATTGAATCGTTATAATTTGCTTTGTCTTTGAATTCTTCATTGCCGAAGAAACGGTTAGTTTTAGTGATTGAGCTCTCATGCCATGTCATATAATGACGCTACCTGACCAAGCGTCAATATACAACGCAAGAGGAGGCTTTTGACGTCTTTATTTGATGCCAGTTTACAACAAACCCTACCCCCTTAACCTAAACCCTTAATCCAAACCCCAAACCCGAGCATCAAATAAGGATGCTAAAAGCCTCCTTTTGCTTTGGGTTTTGACACTTTGACAGGTTGCGTCACTATATGTTGAGCTGGGATGAGAATGTGTTGAGTAACCATGTGTCCACACTTTCATGAATTAGACGCCAATTTATTTTAATTTTCAAAAATCCCCCCCTCCCCCTCCCTCCCTTAAAAGGAATAAAAACAGTCTTTGGCGACACAGCATAATATGACTACTGAAGTATAATTTGCAGCCTGCATAACTTTGACTAATGTGGCCATTGCTATATGGAGAGGAATGCTTTATGAAAAAGAAAGCTGCTCTTGGAGCAGGAATTATACACTATAAGAATATCATATTACCCTGGTATCAATATTCTACATGCAGAATAATGCTTCTCTTGGGGCAGGAATGCTGTGAAACAGGTCTGTCTACTGTTTTTACGTATAATCTACCAATTAACGTGAGGAGATTTCAGCAACGCATTTCTGACCTTGAAAAAGCAGGCAAATATTAAAATGCAAGCAGAATCGACACATAGGTATTGACATCAAAGATAAATTTATTGATTTTTTTTTTTTTTTTTTTTACAACCGCAGAAAACTGTTGCCACTCCCTGAACAATAAATCATGAAACGGTAGATTGATAAGCGAATAAATGATTATGGCCGGGTGAAAATATTGCCTAAATTCACCAAACAGACACAGAAACTTTATAAGAGAATCAAGGAGAACACAACTGTAACATTGCCTTAAAAACAATTAGCTTGCTATTCATTAGTGCACTGAGCTGTAAAATTCCACTCTTGGCTAATGATTAGTGAATGGCTAAAAGTAATTCATCATACGAATACAAAATTGTATTTTTCTAATATTTACAGGCGTTTTTTGTTCAATACACTTGAATTGTTCATTCCACATTAGTTAGTCAGAGAGTGCGGCAAATTGTAAGTAAGCTCGTACACTCACCGGGAGCCATTGAGGTAAACTGAATGTGTTATGTTCATGAATCCAGTTTGAGGTTACTTTTGCTTTGGGACATGGTGCATTATAATTCAGAAAGTTTCTGTTTGAGTAAATTGTGCCCATAAACAGAGAACAAAACAAGAGAAGCTGTCGCATTCAACTAATCACTGATTGGTATGTATGGGCCTAAAGTGTACAAAAACAACAAACACCACACAATTACTTCACCACCACCAACCTAAATTGCGAACACAGACCAGGGTGGTCCATGGACTCATGCTCTTAATGGAAAATTCTGACCCTGTCATCTAAAAGTTTCTGCACATATTCACCAGACCGGGCTACATCTCTCCAACCTTAAACTGTGCAGTTTTGGTGAGCCTGTGCCCTCAGATTTCAGTTCTTGACTGACAGGGGTAGAACCTGAAGAGGTTTCTTGATGTTGTTAGTTGATCCGCCTCAAGGTTCAAAGCATTGTACATTCTGAGCTGCTTTTCTGCTCACTACAGTTCTAAGTAGTGGTTATCTGAGCTCGCCCTTCCATCAGCTCAAACCAGTACGGCCAGTCTCATCTGACCACCCTTATCAACGAGGCATTTCCATCTTTGGAACTGCAGCTCAGTGGAGTTTTTTAGATTCTAAAGACTGTTGGGCTTGAAAATCCCCAGCGATCACCACTTTAGAAATACTCAGACCAGGCCATGTAGCACCACACACAATTCCAAGGTCAAAGGTCAAAACTTAGTATTAGCTCTGACGATTGATTTGAACATCAATTGTAGCTCCTGACCAGTGTCTGCATGATCTTGCTCACTGCACTACAGCAGTATGATTGGCTAATTGGATAACTGCACGAATAAGAAAGGTACAAATATTGTTACTTAAGTGCATTGCTAGATTTCTATCTTAAAATTGAAAGGTAATTACCATGGTCCAGCCTCGACGTTGCCGATATTGGTCATCTCGCTAAACCAAATAAGAGACTTTTTGTCTCAGAAATCTAAAGATGGCAAACTCATACGGAGTTGTTCATCTGCTTAACAACTGAACAAACCCACATTAGGGTCAGGATCGATTCAAAGCTATAGCATGATCATTATCCACATTAGGAGTTTTCAGCATTTTTTTCCCCCCTCTTGTTCCAGGGAAACATCAAGTCTATGCATTTAGTTTTATCAGTTAAAACGAGTCGTATCGAAAAAGAAGTATACATTTTTTAACCAATTTTTAATAGTTTCAATCAAGTACATAAAAAAAAATTACACAAATGAAACAGACACAAACGAGACAAACACCCCAACCCCCCACCCCTTTGCTTTACAAAGCAAAATGAATAAATAAATAAATAATAAAAAATGTTAAATAAATGTAAAGATGCACAATGTATACACTCCAGTGGTATTTAAAAAAAAAAGTAAATAAATAAATATACGTATATATATATATATATATATATATATATTTTTTTTTTTTTTTTTAAGTAGGAAGGGGAATAAAAGAAGAAAAAAAAGGAGCTCCAAGATCCAGTTCATATACCCACAATGTTCTTGATTTTCTCTATTGAGGAAGTCCAGGAGATGATAGTGGCTTGCTTAGCATTGTGCATTTTTGCTACTGATAGTTCCATGTATAGTATATCTAGTAGGGAATTTAACCAATGATTCCGAGAGAGAGAGAGAGAGAGAGAGAGAGAGAGAGAGAGAGAGAGAGAGGAGGAGGCTACCAGCGAATTGCTAGCATCTTTTTAGCAGAAGTCAGACCAGAAAATAAGACAAAATGATAGTTAGGTAAAGTTAAATCAGAGGTATAATTCAATAAAAGCAGCTTAGGACGATAAGGGATTACAATATCAAGAAGTTCTGACAATGTAGTCGAAACCATTTTCCAAAAGTTTATAACTCCTAGACAATACCAATACATATGCATAAAAGATCCAATATCATGATTTAGGCAAAGCCCATAATTCGGGGAGGGTACAAGTTTCATTAAGTGAAGCTTTCTAGGTGTAAAATAAATCCAGTGTAAGAATTTGAAGTGTATTAGTTTATGATTAGGATTTTTTGAAGTATAATCAAAATTATCCCAAGCAGTTTTCCAACATATATCCTCCGCAGAGATGCCAAAATCTCTACTCCAGATTTGTATAATACTTTGTGGCTTGCAGACAGAGTTTAAAAATGCATAGATTTTAGAAGTTAAACCTCTAGTCTGACCTCTGGCATCTAGTATAGAATGAAGTGGATGAATTGCCAGATTTTCACCTCAGGGAACACAAGTACGCATCGCCAGTCTAATTTTAAGATGGAAGATGAAGGGACACTATATGAAAGACACAGATTGTCAAAAGATCTCATCCCACTTTTTCCCCCAGACATCCGCTAGAATATGAACACCCTTACTAGCCCATTGAGGACACCGGAAAGGGACTTCCCCTGTGGTAAGGCTAAAATTATAGAAAAATATTTTTGCTTAATCTGACAATGTTTCTCTACCATTTGCAATGTTGATAATAGAAAAGACATCACTGGCCCAATTTGACGTTTCGCACTCCTGAAGGGAAGAGCAGAAAAAATAAGGTCTTGTAACCTATGTGGATGGGCTAGATTTTCTTCAATTGGTTTCCAAGAGGTCCGTGCAGATGGATCAAGCCAAACTGATGCAGGGCGTATAACATAAGAGCAGAAATACAGTTAGAAATTAGGAACATTTAAACTACCATCCTTTTTGCTCCTTTGTAATGTAGACAACTTTGGACGTGAATGTTTACCATCCCACAGAAATTTAGAAATGGTCCTTTTCAAATTTTACCAATAGTTTTTGGGAGACAAAAGAGGAATCATATTAGAAATAAAATGTATTCTTGGAAGAACATGAAATACGTAATTTTGTCCATCTTTCCATATCTTTCTCGACAAGTTTAAATATATTTTGAAAATTTTTGGTAGAAATAGATACTGAAGTGGGATAGATATCAACACCTAAATATTTGAAAGAGTCAACCATTGGGATAAAAGCCGGAAGTGTTGATGGATTGAAAGAAAGATTTAAAGGCATTATCTAGGATTTAGTCCAGTTAATCTTATAATCAAAAAGGGTACCAAACTGAGCAAGTTTTCAAAATGTGAGGGATAAAGACTAAAGCATTGTTGACATATAACAGAATGTCATCAGCAAATAATGATATGTGATGGTGTTGATTGCAAAAAGTAATAGGTTCAATATATGGATTCTGTCTAATACTCTGAGCCAGGGGTTCAAGAGAAAGAGCAAAAAGGAGTGGAGAGAGAGGGCATCCCCAGCGTGTACCTCGACAAATAGGTGTAATGTGAATATAGGCCACTAGATAACAGTATTTACCTTTTTTTTTATTCAGCTCAGACTGGAGCTATGTTTAGACATGTCCTGAGCATGTCGGGGGAAAGTCCCAGAAAATAAAAAAAAGAGGTCTAAATGTGGGTGGGGTCTGCAAAAGAGTATATAATGAAAAGAATTGAGACAGTAAAGTAGTAGGAGAAATTGCTTGAAGAGAGATACATGTGACCAGACCTGTCATTTCTGTTCAAGACCTGTGAAGTTTCTTTTGTGGATTTTTGCCTGTGTTTGAGCCTTTTTCCTCACCCAGCAAATCACCAGGAAACCCACCAAAGGGACTGTAAATATTTCTGGTTTTTGTATTCAGTCTTGGTCAGTAGAGTTGTAGATAGTAGTTTAGTCTTTGTTTTTTTTCATTAAATGTGTTTAAGTTTTTAAAACTGTGTCTGTCATCCCTTGCTGTTGCTGTTGCTGTTATGTTGTAAATGTAATAACAAATTGGGGCCGTAACAAATTGGGGGCTCAAGTCCGGGACAGAACATTGTGTGAGTCATTTATTGAAAATCTAGCATTTCAAATTGTAAAATTGTTTTTTGAATTTTCCTATATAAATATATTGACAGATCAACAGCAATGGATGATTTCTTGGCATCACCAACCGTTGAGGTTTTGAAGTCTTTTAAAAAGACAGAACTGCCAGAAATTTGCAGACATTTAGAGTTGACAGAGGGGAAACCAGCCATGCGAAAAGCAAGACTGGCTCAAGAAATAGTTGAATATTACATTGATGAAAATGTGTTTGCACCTGGAGATCTGGAACAGTTTCCAGTGGAAAATCCAAATATAGAAATGGAACTTAAATTGAAAATGCTAGAGATTGAAAGGGAGGAAAAAGAAAAACAAAGAGAATTTGAGAGAGAGAAAGAGGAAAGAGCAGAAAGAGAGAGACAGAGACAGAGAGAGTTTGAATTAGAGAAATTTGATAGAGAAGAAAGACTCCAAATGGAGCAACTAAAAATAAAAATAGCAACAGAAAATAAATTTTGGGCTAGCCAGGAGGTAAAATTGGTGCCTCCATTTTCGGAAAAGGATGTTGACAACTATTTCCAGTGTTTTGAAAAGGTAGCAAAGAGTTGCCAGTGGCCAAAGGAACACTGGCCTCTGATGTTGCAAACTGTCCTCAAGGGTAAAGCTCAACAAGCCTATTCGACTTTGTCTGCAGATGATTCCTCTGATTATGAGGTTGTCAAAAAGGTTATTTTGAGAGCTTATGAGTTGGTTCCAGAGGCTTACCGACAGAAATTCAGAGGTCTGAAGAAATCTGAAAATCAGACTTATATGGAATTTGCTAATGAGAAGAAGGTTTGCTTTGAGCGCTGGTGTACTTCTATGGAGGTCAAGGATGATTTCAACTCACTAAAAGAGATGGTGTTAGTTGAAGAATTCAAGAACTGTGTTAAGGATGATATTAAGACCTACCTTAATGAGAAGCAAGCACTGAATTTGCAATCAGCTGCCAAATTTGCAGATGAACATGTTCTCACACATAAGTCCAAATTTCAGTCTAGCAGTAACAATAGATGGTCCCAATTTCAGAAAAAGGGTTACGGTGATACCCAAGATTCTTCACCCAAAGACAAAGACAAATCTGGTGATGGTGCTCAGAAATCCAGTAACAGGTCTGATCAAACAGTGAAAGCTGACAGTGACAAAAGTGGTCTAGTTTGCAGTTATTGCAAGAAATCTGGTCATGTTACAACTAACTGTTGGTTCCTAAAAGCTAAGAAAGAAAAAGAAAAGGATACCAAACCAAATGCCTTTGTGAAAACAAGGTTAGAAACCCCTGTAGTAGATCACTAATCTGCTAAATTGCCTGCTTCTTGTGGGGCTAAAAAGCCTGATACAGCTGACTTTGTGAGGGAGGAATTTCTTCCATTTGTGTCAGAGGGATTTGTGGTTCTGAATGAGCAGACTGCTCCTGTCCCCATATATATCCTAAGGGATACCGGAGCTTCTCAGTCACTTTTGTTGATGGACTCCTTGGAGTTACGTGATGAGACCGCTTCAGGGGATTTCATACTTGTACAGGGTATTGACGGGAGGACTGTATCTGTGCTCTATATTCTTGAAGTCAGATTTAGTTACAGGACAGTTAAAGGTGGGACTTATGTCAAGTCTACCTATAAAGGGTGTTTCTCTGTTGCTAGGCAATGACCTGGCTGGGGGCAAAGTAGTTCCCCCTGTACATCTTACTTCACAGCCGAGCACTGAAGATGGGGATGAGGACCCATCTCTGTATCCTTCTTGTGCAGTGACTCGTGCTATGGCCAAGAAGGCTAAAGAAGAAGATGTTGTGGTGCCGTCCAGCACATTGAATAGTCAGGACTCAGGTGGTTCGCCTCATGACTCTGATTGGCCTACTATGGTTTCTCCGTTTGAGAACTTATCAGACACTTTTATCAGTTTATTGTTCAGCCAGCCGGATGGGTTTGGTGATTCTGATGTGTCTGGAGACTTGTCTCTGTCCAGAAAGCGGTTGATTGAGGAGCAAACTAATGATCCTGAAATTTGTGTACTAAAGAAGAGAGCCCTTCCTGATAAAGAAATAGACGCAGTTCCAGTTGGGTATTATCTCAAGGATGGTGTGTTGATGCGGAGGTGGCGCCCTCCTGATATCCCTGCCAATGCAGATTGGGCAGTGGTCAGGCAAATTGTTGTTCCGAAGGTCTACAGGAATGAGATCTTAACAATGGCTCATAGTTTACCTTTAGGAGGTCATCTTGGTGTTAACAAGACTGTTGATAAGATCATGAAACACTTCTTTTGGCCTGGGCTTCGGAAAGACGTTTCCAACTTTTGCAAAACCTGTCACACTTGTCAGGTAGTTGGAAAACACCAGTTAGGCCCACCTGTAGCTCCATTGCAGCCTATCCCAGCATTTGGGGAGCCATTCTCTAAGGTCATTGTTGATTGTGTTGGTCCATTACCCAAGACTAGATCTGGAAATCAGTACTTGTTGACAATCATGTGTGCATCTACCAGATTCCCTGAAGCCATACCTCTACGTAACATCAAGGCAACTGCAATCTCGAAGGCTTTGATAAAGTTCTTCACGTTGTTTGGCCTTCCCAGGGAAATTCAGTCAGACTAAGGTAGCAATTTCACTTCTGGTTTGTTTCAGCAGGTTGTGTATGAACTAGGTGAAAAGCAGATTCTTTCTAGTGCCTATTATCCAGAAAGTCAGGGTGCCTTAGAGCCGTTTCATTCCACTCTCAAGACAATGATGAGGACTTATTGTTATGACCATGAGAAAGACTGGGATGAAGGTGTTCATTTGCTGTTGTTTGCAGCTAGAGAAGCAGTGCAGGAGTCTACTGGATTCAGTCCATTTGAGCTAGTGTTTGGTCATGAAGTGAGAGGACCTTTGCTATTATTGAGTGAACAATGGCAAGAGGAAGAGCCGCGCATCAGTCTGTTAGACTATGTTAGCAAGTTCAAGGAAAGATTGCATGCAGCTTGTGACCTAGCCAAAGAGAACTTGAAATCAAGTCAGGGAAAAATGAAAACTTGGTATGATCATAAGGCTAGAAGCTGTGAGTTTAAACCAGGAGACAAGGTCCTTGTGTTGTTTCCCTTGCAGTCCAATCCTTTGCAGGCTAGATTTCATGGTCCTTATGAAATTCTGACAAAACTCAATGATCTCAATTACATTGTGAAGACTCCAGATAGGAGAAAACCAAAACAATTGTGTCACATTAACATGCTGAAGCCTTATCATGACAGAAATGCTAGGGTTGCAGCTGTCTCTTCAGATTCTCCTATGGCCGAGATTTGTGAAGATGAGGGGGAGTTTCAAGATGATGAACCTAGAATTAAAGCTGAAGTTCTTTCATGTAAATTGTCAAATTCTGAAGTGTTGCAAAATCTTGATGTAAAACTCCAGCACTTAGAACCCTCACAGAGAGATCAGTTTGAGAGGTTAATCAAGAAATATGAAGATCTGTTTCCTGATGTTCCAAAGAGAGTTTCTATAACCTCTCATGATGTAGATGTTGGTGATGCCAAACCAATAAAACAGCATCCGTACCGGATGAATCCTGAAAAGAGAAAAATTGCTGAGAAAGAGGTTGAGTACATGTTAGAACATGATATTATCAGACCCTCCAACTCAGATTGGAGTTCACCCTGTGTGCTAGTTCCAAAACCTGATGGAAGTACTAGATTCTGTACAGATTATCGCAAAGTCAATGCTGTAACTAGAACTGATGTGTTTCCAATACCTAGGATTGATGATTGTATTGATAGAGTAGGGCAAGCAAAGTTTCTGACCAAGATTGATTTATTGAAGGGTTATTGGTGTGTGCCTTTAACTGAGAGGGCCAAGAGCATCTCTGCTTTTGCCACACCATCTGGATTGTACCAGTATGAAGTCCTACCCTTTGGCATGAAAAATGCCCCAGCCACGTTCCAAAGGATGATACAGTCTACAATCGCCGGATTGCCACACACCGGTGCGTACATCGATGACCTGATCACATGGAGTGACTCCTGGGAAGAACATCTAAAAGATGTAGAGACGTTGTTCCAGCGCCTGACCCAGGCTAACCAGACTGTTAACCTGAGCAATAGTGACTTTGGTTGTGCTACTATCACCTATCTTGGCTACGTCATAGGCCAGGGTAAGGTGGCACCCATAAATGCTAAAGTCCAAGCCATCATGGACTTTCCTGTCCCCAACAACAAAAAAGCTTTGCGCCTCTTTCTTGGAATGATCGGGTACTACCGCAAGTTCTGCAAGAACCTTGCTGAGATTGCTCTCAGTCTAACTAACCAACTGAAGAAAGGCGTAAATTTCACTTGGGATGATGCATGCCAGAGAGCCTTAGATCGCCTGAAGTCTCTGCTGTGTCACTTCCCCGTGCTCAAATCTCCTGACTTCAACAAACCGTTCTCCATCGCGGTCGATGCTAGCGACCAAGCTTGTGGATCTGTGCTCCTACAGAGAAGTGACTCTGATGACATTGAGCATCCCTAGGCATACTTCTCCAGGAAGTTCAATCGCCACCAAACGAACTATTCCTCAATAGAGAAGGAGCTGTTGGCTCTGGTCCTTTCTTTACAACACTTTGAGGTTTATGTTTGTACAGGGGAAAAGCCAATGATTGTGTACACTAACCACAATCCATTAATGTTTTTGAGTAAGATGAAAAACAAGAATCAGAGATTGTTGAATTGGAGTTAGATTTTACAGGAGTTTGACTTGGAAATTAAGCATGTAAAGGGTGCTGACAATGTGATTGCTGATTGCTTATCCCATGTTTGAATATGTATATATATGCCACGTGTTTATTTGAATATTGTATGATATGAATATATAGACAAGTGTCCACTTAACCATTTTGTATTGAAAAGAAAAATTTTGCCTTTATGAGTCAAAATTTTTCCCTTTTGGAATGGAGGTGTAATGTGAATATAGGCCACTAGATGGCAGTATTTACCTTTTTTTTATTCAGCTCAGACTGGAGCTATGTTTAGACATGTCCTGGGCATGTCCGGGGAAAGTCCCAGAAAATAAAAAAAGAGGTCTAAATGTAGGTGGGGTCTGCAAAAGAGTATATAATGAAAAGAATTGAGACAGTAAAGTAGTAGGAGAAATTGCTTGAAGAAAGATACATGTGACCAGACTTGTCATTTCTGTTCAAGACCTGTGAAGTTTCTTTTGTGGATTTTTGCCTGTGTTTGAGCCTTTTTCCTCACCCAGAAAATCACCAGGAAACCCACCAAAGGGACTGTAAATATTTCTGGTTTTTGTATTCAATCTTGGTCAGTAGAGTTGTAGATAGTAGTTTAGTCTTTGTTTTTTTTCATTAAATGTGTTTTAAGTTTTTAAAACTGTGTCTGCCATCCCTTGCTGTTGCTGTTGCTGTTATGTTGTAAATGTAATAACAAATTGGGGCCATAACATAGGGAACGGAGTGGACAAAATATTATTAACTGTAACTACAGCCATAGGGTTGAACCATTTCACTTAACCATTTCAATGAAGCCCTGCCCAAAGCCAAATCTGTCCAGGACCTCCCACGAGTATTGCCACTCAAGCCAATCAAAAGCTTTCTCGGCGTCGAGGGACAGCACTGCGCAGGGGTCCCCAATATCTTTGGAAAAATGTATCACATGTAGTAGCCTACGTATATTATCTCCTGCTAGGCGGGATTTCACAAAACCAGTCTGGTCCTGATATACCAGCTTATTTAAATTGGATTAAATTCTTAACGCTAGGACTTTGGCATACATCTTCACTTCGGGACACAAAATATTCATGGGTCTATAATTATTACAAAATAAAAGGTCTTTCTTAGGTTTAGGAAGTACAGCAAGTATAGTCATATTAACATTGCAAAGAAATTAATCTTTTATTTAACAGAAGTCAATATCATGTCTATCATATAGTGTTCAAGCTCTTCCTAAAATGTAGAGTAAAATTCTGGTGGAATACCATCCCATCCAGGTGATTTTCCTTTTTTCATGCTAAGAATGGCATTTTCAAGCTCACTGAGAGTCATAGGACTCTCCAAATGGGTTGCCTCCTCCTGAGTTAAGGGAGATTAAAATTTTCCATAAAATCATTAAATTTAGAAAATTCTAGTGTTTGTTTTGAATTATAAAGATTAAAAATTGCAAAATTCTGTGTTTATTTCTTGTGGATCTGTTAATATTCCATCTGAAGAGCTAACAGATGTTATATTCGAGAATTTTTCATTTTGTTTAATCCTGAATGAGAGCAAATGGCTGGGCCTGGGTCCATTAAAGTAGTAGTATCTCCTAGCTCTCAACATTAAAAATTCTGCTCTTTGTCTCAGTAAAGAGTGTAACAGCTCAGCGCATGTGCCATCGAGAGTCATTTTAATCTCATCAGTAGGAAAAGCTTGATGAATGTTTTCGAGATCAAATATTTTAGATCAAAACATTTATTTTCTCTAACCTTGTTTTATTCTGATGGGCTGAAAATGATATTGCAGAATTGCGTATAAATCCCTTGAAAGAACCCCAAAAAATTTATGGGCCATCAACAGAGTCCTCATTTATCATTATATATTTTTGTAGCTCATCTTGGAAAAAATTGACAAAAATTTACATTACATTCACATTGTATTTTTGGCTGTATTCTTAAGAGTAATCTTGGATAGCACAATATTATGATCAGAAAGGGAGGTGGGTAGGATGCATTCACTGTGAATTTTACCCATCAATGAAGCAGACATAAAAATACAGTACAGGCCAAAAGTTTAGACACACCTTCTCATTCAATGCGTTTCCTTTATTTTCATGACTATTTACATTGTAGATTCTCATTGAAGGCATCAAAGCTATGAATGAACACATGTGAAATTACGTATGAATCTAACAGTTGTCCAATAGGGCTGTCGGCTGTGTATCAACCTGACTTCTGCACAACACAACTGAGGGCCCCAACCCCATTGATAAGGCAAGAAATTCCACTAATTAACCCTGACAAGGCAAACCTGTGAAGTGAAAACCATTTCAGGTGATGACCTCTTGAAGCTCGTCAAGAGAATGCCAAGAGTGTGCAAAGCAGTAAGCAGAGCAAAGGGTGGCTATTTTGAAGAAACTAGAATATAAGACATGTTTTCAGTTACAGATATTTCACACTTTTTTGTTAAGTACATAATTCCATGTGTGTTCATTCATAGTTTTGACAGCTTCAGTGAGTATCTACAACATGGTCATGAAAATAAGGTTAATGCATTGAATGAGAAGGTGTGTTCAAACTTTTGGCCTGTACTATGTAATCAGTACACGAATAGGATTCATGCCGATTTGAATAAAAGCTATTTAGAGTCAATGTTGGATTAATTGCACAAACGGTGTCAATGAGGCTAAAGTCAGCCTTAAGTATAGAAAAAATATTTGAGGAAGCATTATGGGGGTGTTAAATTAAATAATTTGAACGATCAATCCTGAGATAAGTGGCGTTCATGTCAGCTTTGAGAATTAAAGAAAATTCCTGCATGTTAGATCACAGATCTATCAGATAATCAAAGAAGTCTGCTCTATAATCGTTCGGAGCATAGCTGGATTCAAATGCCTGCTATAATTATGATATATGTATATGATATATATATGATATATAAATATGATATAGGACCATCATCACTCCCATAATTTTCCAAAATAGTAAGTGAAAGGTCACGTTTTAACACGACAAAGGAGCCTCTCGCTTTAGATGAGAAAGAGCTAGAAGCCGCTACATAATAGTTTTTATTACTAAAAACGGTTAATATCCTCACTTCTCAGATGTGACTCTTGGATAAATGCCACATCTACTTGCTGCCTTCGTAGGAGATCTAGGCATGCAGTACGCTTAACAGGATTGCTTAACCCATTAGTATTAAAGCTAGCAAATTGTAATGTAGTCATGTTAAAACTAACATTTTAGGATGCAAGAAAGTGTAAAGTAAGCCTACCTCCAACCTTAACAAATCAGTCTTCAAATAGAATTTCCATAATAAAATGAAAAGTAGGCTAAATACCACATCTGTTTAAGTAGATACCCGTCCCAAGAAATTGCAAATCCAAAAACAGTTCACATCCTTGCCACCCATGCCTAACAACCACAAAAAGAGACCAAGAAAAAAAAGAAGACAAAAATGGACAAGACATAACCACTCAACTATTGAGTGGTGCAACCAAACTAAAACCTTAACTATTGGACACTTGACACTGAGAAAGTTGGCAAAGCCCAGTGGATGATGCCCGTCCCCGTCATAACCAAAAATTTTTTTTGTTTTTACAAGAAAGAAATTCCCCACCGTAGAATAGTTAGAATTGTAGATGTATCAATTTATAAAAAAGGAAAGTAACTGGGTACTAGATGACAGACGTGTGGGATACTGTTCTGAAAAAGAATTAAAAAAAAAAAAAAACAGAAGTTTGGTTGCGATTCCCACTTATTTCTTGCTCGAACGCATGCATATTCACAACAAACACAACAGGTGCACCTGATTTGATCCTAAAGAAGACTAGCCTTTCTGTAGAAGCAGATTTGGATATTTGAACTGCGTTGTTGCAGATTATCAGAATATAACAGCATTGCACATACAACTTTGATAAGCATTACCTCCTACTTTAAAATGTAACAATTATCCTTTATGTTCCATGAATGATATAATTACCATTTTCTTCTCTCACCCCTGAAAAGGGGATATAATTATCTGGTACTCATGATAACCTTTAATGTTCTCCCCTGAGAGAAGTCTAACCCTTGTTCTCAATAAAAATAATACCCAGTTTACTATACCAAAGTTTCATTTATCAGAGACAATAAATGAAACAAGAATAAAATTATTGACCATCTGACATCCTACCACCAGCTACAGCAATGCTGGTATCCTCATAATAAAGCGTTCAACAAGTGCACACTCAGACCACACCCTTTTCAGCGAGAGCACGCCTAAGTGCAGCCTTCTTTTCTATCTAAACTACTCACCTGTACCATTTTCAGACTGCATCTTAAAAGATTTCGATGCTATTATGTTAAAAAAAAGTTGTACGGGCCGACAGATCTTTTAAAAAAAAAAAAAAAAAAAAAAAAAAAAACCCTGAAAAAATACTGAATATACAGGGTGTTCCAAGAAGATGGACTAAACCCACTAAAACATTTGTAACTCTTTGTGTAACTGTCCCATGTTGCCATCAAGCAATATACTGCATTGAAATTGGGTCCATCTTTTTGAAACACCCTGTACTTTTCGTAGCAGTTGTACAGTGGTTCCAGACCAGTCTTGTTGAAGTTTGCCCTGATGACACACACACAGACCAACTGAAAACAATACTCGGCTGGTAATTAACATTATTCCCGACTCATCAGTAGGTCAGTCTGGAAATACAGCCCCCCGGTGGTGAAAATGAAGCGAAGACTCGCAAGACTTGTAATTCTGAAGTCGCCCCTCATCCCCTCATCCCCTCATCCAGTGAGAGTAATCATGTCCTGCCCAGGTATCCCCACTCAGTGAAAACAATGAAATGAAAGTGAAGCCCTTTAAATGCAAGAAATAGACAAGAAGGAAAGAAAGAACGACAAATAGATGATCTTCCCCGTCACTCAGACCCATTCATTTTCAATCTGAATAATAAACTGATAATATAGATCGCAGCAACAGTTTTGCATTTCAATACATAAGAACATATTTTAAGTCTTTTTTTATATTTTGAGAAAAGCACAAAATCCTTAATCACAGTTTTCTACCAATATTTAATTAACACTGCCAGGAAATTTTCCACATGAAATGAAAATGTCTAAAATTTGTCACTCAAGCTGCATTAAAGCCAGTGTATTTAGACTGTTAGATTCTTTCTGGACCAAAACGTTTACAAGGCGTTTCCGTTTTGGACGCTTTATTGCATTTGGAGGTCCCAAGA
Source organism: Gymnothorax reevesii (assembly GCA_029721435.1). NCBI lineage: Eukaryota > Metazoa > Chordata > Actinopteri > Anguilliformes > Muraenidae > Gymnothorax > Gymnothorax reevesii. Next base: position 126,015,646 of record CM056575.1, on the reverse strand, counting down.
GACCATTCATCTTTCCTAAGCCAATTCCTAAGGCAATGAGTCTCGCAACAAGGACCTGGTTTCCTGCACAACCTACTCCTGTTTCCTCCTTTCGTCCAAAGATATGTAGACTAGCTCAAAAGCAGTACAGCACCAAGTTAAAACTACATGCGGAATAGGAGTGCAGACCCTGTGATGCACAGATGATCCATCTGTATTCCTGTCAATAACCCAATGCATTTTAGCACAGGCTCTCACCCATCTTGGGATAAATGGTGCATAGATAAGTCAATTTAAGATTGAACATTACCAAAACGGCCACTTTGACATGCATATTCCTCTATAAATTACCTACATAAATAACATCTCGTGTCTTTATTTTTTATTATCATTTATTTATTTGACAAGCAGCAGGACCTTGTTTGTCACCTCAATTTCTTTACATTTGAAAGTAGATACAATTGCCAGTATACCGGTTTTATTACAATTTTTTTTTTGTTCTAACTTTGATACATTTAAAAAACACAACAACTGCAAACGTGAGAAAAGAAAAGCATGGATTCCATCTAATGTCCATCGCGTTTATAACGTCGCAAGCTCATCTGATTCTCAGGTTTCCCGTTAAATAGACTAAAAATGCAATATCTGCGATCGAGTAGCTATAGGCATTTTTCATTGACGCACACGGCGTGGCACTGGTGATGTTGTAAACAGCGTAAAAACATTGGGGGTTGGGGGGGGGCCAGAAAGGGGCTGCCTAGCGACTCCGTGAACATTCCCAAAATGGAGGCACAGTTCTGCTTCATCCGACAGGAACAACCTAGAGCCAGCCCAAATAAATGCTCTGTGTTCTCCAGTGGGGCCAAAGGGCCGATCTCCACATCACGCCACGTAGCTGTACTCGTCCGCCGAGCTCTGGCTCCGCTCAATGTACTGCTTGTCGATCAGCACCTCGATGCACTTCTTAATCATGCTGATGCTCGGGCTGAACCGGGCTTTGGACTGGTTGATCACCTGCAGAAGGCAAGGGGAAATACTCAGAACGGTGCATTATGTCAGGCTCTCTTCAAAAATGCCGCAAAGACGTGAAAGGAGCGTCGCCTTGTCTAACATCACTTGGCCTTCAGTGTGGTCTTGTGGTGAGAATGCTGAGCAAACAATGTTCAGAATGGCACAAATATGACACATCTACCTCAAGCTGCATTCACAGTTTGAGCAATCCGATCGCCCTGTTGCCCATTCTGCATGACTCGGCAAATATTAAAGTTGCCAATCAATGTTTCCGTCAGTTGAGTTTTTCCGAGGCATTGACTCGTCAACAGCCAGTGAGTGTTTCAAGCTTCCAATTTTGCCAATTGACTGCAATTGTGAACAATTGTTCCTTCAGTTTTTAGCACTGACAATAGTTAAGATTTGTATTTGCAATTAAGTCCTGTATTGTCAGTTAAAAAGACTTTCGGAGCAAGCCAATAAAATGATCACAAATGTGACTGGAAGCAAGTTTTATTCAGCGCGCATTTGTAATGTTCGCCTGCTTGCTACTGAGTAGCTAATTACCATACAGCACTGTGCCAAGGTCTTGGGCACATTTCACAGGGTAAATATTCTTGTAAAATTAATGAAATTAAAAGTTTCTAATAGATGAGAAATATATTATACAGAGCTGTGAGCCGCTAAAAACTAAATCAAACCAATATTTGGTGTGACCATTCTTCGCCTGAAAATTTGTCTAACTGTCCTCTTGTGCTCTAGTTTCATAAGACGATCGTCTTTTTGCTTGTTCCGAGCAGAATGGAAAACTTGGCCCTGTTCCTCGCAGTTGCACACAAACTGTCTCACTTGCGTCTGTACCTCCCCGTAGCTGCACACGGCCATTATGATGTTGATATCAGGACTCTGTCAAGACTATATTATTTGTATCAACTGTTTTTAATGAAGTAAAGACATTTATTTGAACAACATTTTTGTAATTAGCATTTGGAATTTCAAAAATACTTCTCATCTTCATCAACACCACCAAAGGAACTTCAGAACCCCAAACACACTACTGCTAATGAAGGCCGTTCGCGGTCCGCATGCTTGTGAGGTTTAGGCTGTGACAGTAACAGGGAGGAACACTGCACATCAGGAATGCAGCGCTAACAATGAGACGCGCAGCAGTGAAGTGGGGACAGTACAAAAGGGTTCACGGTTTACTTGGGTTCAAACAGTGGCTTCATACGTCAAATATGAGAGCAATGAAATGAACTGCAATTTAAGGTAACAAGAAATCCCCCCAAACACAGCAGAGTGGTGTAATGGGTACTGCTTGAAAGCAGAAAAACAGAGGATAGAGAAGGAAAGAAAGAAGAAACGATTAACTATAAGAACACAATGACAAAGCATTAGGAAGAAGAATCTGCTGAAAGGGTTTCCGTGTGTAATTATTTAGAGCACATTACCTCAAAAGGGAACTTAGAAACATGGAAAGAAGGGCGCTTTTCAACAGGCAAAGGTCGAAAACCGTGTATTTAGCGCAACAAACCCGATTATGCTGCGTGCATTACTGCAGACTCACCTCCTGTATTAGCGCGTTGTGTCTCAATACTTTGCGCGCTTTCATGATTCGTACAATAGCAGCTTGTAAATACATTTTCCGATCCTCGTCCACGGCGCTCCTCGTCTGTTCAATTTCCTGTGAAGCGGTCACATAGGAGTGACAGTGGATCACAAGAGGTTCAGACAAACAAAACGTACATGACAAACTGGAGAGGCCACGACCTACCCTTCTGAGTCTTAATCAAATGAAAAGTAATGCATCATCTCCCACTGAATACCTGTGGTGTGTCCTTCTGCATCGACGTAGTGATCTTAAACTTCGTTCTTTTACTGGTGAAGGTCATATTTAGAGAAAATGTAGACTCTGCCTCAATCTCCTCCTGTATGTGAATAAGAGGAAAAATAACTACTAAGAAACTGAGTTTACAGATTTATTCAGAAGAAGATACTATGTTCAAATCAAAAAACACAGACGATCTGTTTGGTTTATGCAATTCATATTGAAAATGAGTAATTATAGAAAAAAATATATATATACTCATCATCGGGCGACATCAATGCGTAACAAATTTCAAGTAATTCCAAAAAACTAGAAAACTATGTAGGTGGCCACAGGGACAGTCGTGTATCTCCCCGATCCCCATGAGACCACTTGCAAATTTTTACAACCGCTATGTAACTGTTTTTACTCTTTCTATGACATTAATATGCATTCCTGTACATGTATATATATGTAAATGTGGTTCAAAAAATGAGCAGAAAATCTGCAAAAACTTTTTTTCGACAAAATGGCCACCGGCTGCCATATTGGATGTCGGAAATTGCCAAGAATTGATCTTGAGCATTGCCAAATAAACATCTTTGACTAAGGAAATTTGGAGAAAAATCCCATAGACTTTTAGGCCTCTAGAGCCTGGAACAGAAAATCTCTGCAGCAGTGGAGGCGGCAGCGGCCCCGGAACTAAACCATAGTATCTCCCGACTACCGTCCTCGGGGAGATACAATTACAAGCAATATGAATGAAAACGCCCTCAAATCAAAGCTGACAGACCACACTTCAACCCCACTGTCATCAAGCCCTTTAAAACTCAAACTGCTAAAGAACCGAACCAAAATATTAAAGAAATGTGTCACTGTACGATGAATTATGGTGCTCACTGTAGATAAGATCTTAACTTCACAACATGGCATGGGACACTGTGTTAGGCAAATCAGTTAAAGAATGGACTCAAGCGCATACCACCTCTCAGGAACAATGACCTGTGACTCCACACGTACAAATGTCCAGAGAGCAAAAAGCTAACCGGGATCAAAGCAATACACAAAGAGCCACTGTGATTCAAAATAATTTCCCTGATGTTCAGTAAATCTATTGGCTCCATAACCTGCACGGAAAGACACCACACCTTCTCTGAGTCGTGGTTGACCATCTTGACGTCCAGCAGGGACTTGATGGTCTTGAGCAGCTCCTTCTCGTTCATCTGGGTACTGTCCTGGAGCTCCTTGTAGCTGACCGTCTCGCCGTTGTTGAAAGCCAAAAGCACGGCCATCTGGTAAGTGGTGACCATGGCAACATAGGGCTTGGAGAGATAGTTCATCTTCACCTCCCCTGAGACAGAAAAATGAGTGTCACCGAAATCAAACGCTATAGGAGAAAGCAGTCATGTTAAGGAGTTTGTGAATACAAGTAAAAATGCAAAACATAAGCTTATCCAACATCATGACCTTCAGCTACGCCAAAAGTATGCACCAATGTAAACACTTGAACGCGAGCAGATCTGCTGACGATTCTATAGATTCCTGCCTGGCCGTTCACATCAAAGCCTCCAATTATGGATCATGTTAACGGAGAAGAATTTTTCTGATGTGTAGCACAATTACTCTGGCCCTTCAGGGTAAGCAGATAAACTTAATCCTATTTGTTTTTGGTTCAAGAGCTTGAATTTAGACTTTGTCATACAGCTTTGGTCACCTTTGCTGATCACAATGCAAGCCAAAAATGGTCAAAGATAACTCACTCTCAGAAAATTAAGGACAATGAGTGAAAATGGGAGAATTTTCACTCTGTGTAACACAATTTTACAATGAAAAAGTTCAACATGCATTTTTATTTAAAAAAAGGTTTGCAAGATAAACAGATTACACCTTGTGAAAACACACAAATAACACTATATTTGAGCAAAAATGATGCATTTTTAGTTGACTGAAACTCATCAGAAGGATCAATCACTTGGCAGTATCCTTCCTGGAACACTGCTTTTTAGAAAATATTCAGAGAATTGTTGGCCAATGCAAGCAGAACTTCAAACATATGAACATATAAAACATATCATAACTTGGCAAACAATTGATCGAAAGCACTGATGACATTGGACACCACCTGTTCTCAATAACCTGGGTTTCCCATCAGCCAGTGAGCTCAACAAAAATAGGATCAATGGCCCAAAAGCCCACAGGACTATCACAATGTCACAGCGCACTGAGCAGCCCCTCGAGGGCATAGTTGCGTTACTTTTTGCCATAATTTAAGGGGTCAAGACTTGGTTCAGACTTGGAAAAAACATTTTTTTTTTCCCCCCCCCATTTTGTGAAAAATCTTTCAAAACATTCATAAAGGTGATTTTAAGACCAAAAAACTATCTTTTAAATGAATTTTTATCATGTGAACACCTCCAGTGCATGCGTTTCGCGACAAAAACGCGATTTTCTTGCGTCATAAAATTTCATAGTTTATCAGGCCTGTGCAGAGCATAAAATCCACGTTTTCCAAGGTATTGCTCTGATATTTTCACCATCAGCATTGTTATATTCTATACAATGACAGCCATTTTTGGGTAGGTAGATACATGGTGTATTTATGATCCATCTGCCGGGCAGGTTCTGCCACCCATTTCTAAAATTCTATGACCAAATCATTTTTCAAAATATTTTCCCATGAAAATACCCAGAATGAGTATGTCATTGTACAGCTGGTGATATTAGCTTCAAAACAAAAAAAGAATTACAGGAAAATATTGTATAGTTTCTGAGATATTGTTGCCACGAGATGTCACATTTTTCACCAATAATATACGGTTTTCACAGTAACAAACGTATTAAATTTGATTAAAATCAAATTCCATTCTGAGATTTTTTTCAGTTGACACAATTTTTATGTGTTTTTAGTGTTTAGAAGTACTTAAATTGAATGAACCCACGCTTGACCCCTTAACTCGGTCATATTTTGCTATTGGGGAAATTTTAAATAAAAAAAATGTTAAAATCCAAAAATGAAAAATTTTTATAACTGCAAACAAACCTAAAAGAAATGGTGCCAGGGAAGCTCTACATGAAATATGAGTAGAATCTAGTCGGCAGTTTCAGAGGAGAGGAATGTGATATATTTTTCGGAAAAAACACAAACTTGACTATGACGCTGGCGTCCACCTGATCCCAATAGCTCAGCCTGCCTATTGGCCAGTGGAATAAAAATGGCACCAAAATGTGTCCAGTGAAAACGTTTTAACTTTTCTCAGGTGAAGATTCACACCAGTAAGTGTAAAAGCCTATTTAAAACTCAGGATACAAGTCTGTTCACACAGAGGCTACTAGCAGCAAGGGATTCACACTTTAAAGGTGGGGCCCAGTGCCACTAGCCATGGAAAAGAAAGTCAAATCTTGTCAGTGAACACAATTTGGAAATATTGGAAACATGCATGATGGAGCAGGAGGTAAACATGAGGTAGCATTAAAATTGCAAAACAGAGAGGCTAAGTGACCTTTTAGTCGAGCCGCTCACCTGTGCAGAGATAGTGCAGCCAGGTCAACTTCCTCCCACTGAAGTGCTGATTGTAAAATAATTCAAACTAGAGGAAGAACAAGTTTACCGTCAATGTACATAGATTAGACTAAGCCTGTGCAGTGGGAGTTTCACAGGTAAAAATAAATATATCAGACAAATGTAAGAATTACATCATTTTAAAGTTGCAACATTTGAGGATTTTGCACTTAATCCAGACAGTCCCAAACCGAAAAATTCTGGGAGACGGATGAAGTGCAACACAAACCCTGCTAAATACATGACTTGCTGAGTATAAAATACAAGTATCTCTCTTTTTGAATGCTTTACAATAACCTTTGACAGCTAATTTGTTGGACATTTGGAACTGTTTTCGAGTGTCAGGAGCCAGTCACATAATACCAGGAGACTTCAGAACCCTCTGGGAGAAGTGGGACGCCTGACATCAAGTAATTAAGCCAGTAATGAAAACATCTGTGAAAGTAATTGCCTAATTACTGAGCTGAATGAATTCTAGCGGAGGGGCTGACTCATACCCCATAACCTTTGGCGACTCACCATGTGAACACTCTTCTCCAGCTCCTGAGGGATGGCGAAAGTTGAGGAGGGGACGTGTGTGAGAGGCCAAGCACCAGCCTGTAATCAAACCGAAATGGCGTCAAAAACCGAATATTGCCATGTGCAAACCCATGCTCAGGAGTCACAACTGATATAGTGCTGCTCAAAGGTTTGAATCACGGATTTTACAGTCATTGATGACATTTTCATTCATCAAGGTAGGACAGCGCAAATTATCAAATAAATCATAAAGGCTGTTACTGTTGCAAATTTTCATTATTTCATTTGAGACATTATTTCATGAGGCTGCCAACGATATCCCAGTCTTCAGTCTGAAAAAGTGAATTCCTCAGCATGTAACTATCAATCAACCCATCGGGCAAGATTTAAGTACAGCCCATTACATTGTGAATTAGGCTTTAATCCAGGAAGTATCAAATGTAGATCAAGATGTTCAGTTATGCAACTCAATCCCACAGGTTAATAGGCTGGTATAAAATGACACTGTCCCTGGTGACTCAACTGAAATTATGTACTTAAAAACTATAGAAATCGAGGTACAACAACAACTCTCTTCTGTAACTTGAACGCAATCTTTATCAGTCAAACAAAACCAGTCTCACCTGTAGTACGTAGATTTGGAAGCTGATTCCCAGGTCGACGACTGAGTCTTGCGTTTTGATGAAGTTGTTGAATTTGTTGTTGAGGTCAGCGCTGACGCTCATGTCTGTGTACATGCGATGCAGTTTGCTTGTGAACTCGTACCCGCATGCTTGCTGAAAAGGAGGAGGCAATATATGTGATGAGACGCTGCCTGTTATCCACCTGCAGAGATGCCAGTGATGGCCGGGCAGTGGGACACATGCAGAAGGCCACTCTGTAAAAGTGCACAAGTGTAGTAAACCTCTCCAGCAGCTCAGTGCAGTGAATCACACTGCACATTTTCAGTGGTGAAGAGGCAGTGAAGTATCAGAGGTGAGTAGAGAAACTAAACCCATTGAACCACCAAGGTTATGAGGCAAATAACTCCAACAAAAACCTCTGCATCAGGGATCATCAAATCACACTCCTAAAAGTCTAAAAACAGCAAGTTTTTACATTTTCCCTTGACCATGGAGAGGGTGGACAGACAGTCCAGGTAACCACAAGCAGTTCATTTCCAAGGAGAAAAGAAAACCAGAGCTGGATTTGGATTTAAGGCCCAGATTTGGTGATCTCTGCTCTGGAACAGTATCTTGAACAGCTAACACCACAGCATGGACACTTTCTACAACCGTATACATGATGACTTCGAACTGCAGAATAAACAGCCACTGCAGATCATGCGGATACAAATACAGCTACTACCAGCACTCCTACAACTTCTGCTTCAACTACTCATCGTGACAATGAGGACAACATAAATAGTAAGTTTTATATTAAAAAAAAACAAAAAAACAACAACATTAGAGGCAGCCGTGACTCATTATCAGCAGAGCAATTAACTGGCTTAATTATTAATTATTATTAATATTTGCAATTGCTCAAAACGTACCACTTCCACAAATGGCCGAGATCCCTTACCAGGGTGTGTCCACCTTTAACTTAAGGCCTGTAAATTATAGTCGAGTAGCTCCAGTTTACATAACATGCAGTGTAAACACGAGAATAGAGCTGCATCCAAGACTCTTGAACACTGTTTGCAATTAAAAAAAAAGTTCTATAAGCACACTATATTGTACCTTTAGTTTGTTGATCATGGCTTCCTCTGAGTCCATGGAAAGTGACAGGCCGTGGATTAATCTCTTTGCCAGCATTCTTGCATAAAACTGAAACACAAAACAAAACAAGCTTTAGAGACGTAAATGCAAGCAACACAGTGCGTACACACGCAGACGCAGCTACATGAGGTGTAGTTACAATATCAACTTAGAACTCAATGAACCCTTTCGAACAGGTTCATGACTCGACAACTACAAGCTCTCTTTGATTCAATTTGGAAGAGAGGACTGCCATAACAAAGCAAATGGCAAATCATGAACTTGTCAGCTCAATCAGTATGTGGGTTAAACATTCAACAATAAGGTTTGACATTAAACAAATTGGTATAAGAAAGCAAATCTGAGCGACAGTTCAATTCATTGGTAGCAGAGAAAGCAGGCATTGACTGGTAGCATGGACAGAGAAATAATAATACACTTCAACTCACTTGAAAGCCAGCGGCAATAACCCATGTCGAATACACTACTTCTGCCAGCAGTCGTCAATAACCAACTACTCCAATCCAGTGATTTGAAATAAGAGTTTATTCAGACCGATATCAGCTGTGAGAGATTCATTTGCCAGGAGTCGTCTCACCTTCTGAAACACATCCTTGTCGTCGATGTACTTGAACACTGTGATGAAGCTGGTCAGCTTATCTTCGACCTCATTCTCTGTCATTCCCTTTGCGGACTTCTTGAGCAGATTGTCACAGTACTTGGCGAGCTTTGGAAAAGGATCGGAACAATAATTACACCATAACTGTTTAACAACAATGACCTCTAGTGGGCATGGTACAGTTCTTGCAGAGGCTAGTCAATCAGCAAATGAGCGCGAGAGATATTCTGCTTCCGCCAGTTGCATTCAAAAGCAAATGTACATGCAAATAAAAGAAAGGTAATCTCAATGTGCATCTCTTCTGCCATCTTAATGAAGCACATCCAGTAAAAGTGTTTCATTGCGACGGACCAAAGTGAACGCAGCAAGTATATATTTCGAGGGCTTACTGCAATAAACAGTTATGTCCAATATATAACATCTGGACATAACTGTTTATTGCAGTCAGCCCTCGATTTGAGAGTACGGGATTAGTTACTTACCAATTCAGGGGCTTTGCTTAAGGATTTTGGCTCTCTGTAATTTACCACTGAAGTCAATGCCTGGAACAAAGTTAAACATAATTGTAGCATTATTATGTAACAGTTAAAAATACTCATTTAATAATTTAAAAAAAAATGTATGAACTGTATCAATACACTACTATTTTATCAATAAGTTCTTACCATGGCTATTCCATGTCAATTCAACCATTTAAAAAAATTTCCTGACCTCACATTTTTTTAAATTTTCCAATCCTTTTTATGGTTGAAAACTAGGCCTACACTGTCGGCGGCCAACAGCAAGGGGTATATCCCCGAAATTCCCCAATCCTCGAAGTCCCCGTTAGATTCCCCTTTACTAGACGGACAACATGAGGCAAATTTGAGGTCCGTGGAAGTAATTATTCCAGAGATATGGTTAAAAAACTGATTTTTTTCAAAATATAGCGCCACCTGGTGGCAAACCTAGGAGTGCATACTTTCCCAAAATCTAATCAGTTCATCCTCTCTACCCTATCGACCTATATGCTAAAAATGAGAAGCCAGTGTAAACCATTTTGTGAGTTATCGTGCTGAGAGCTAAAATCTGCGGACGCGGCGGCGGCAGGTGGGGCAAAACCATAATATCCCCGAAACTCGTATTTTGGGGATATAATTAATGAATAAGATGGACAGTCAGAGGGAGCGGAGTCATTCACAATCTCCGCCTTAATTACAGAGCAAGTTAAGGAGTTTCACAATGCCACTGAGAGATGTTGTGTAACCATCATTTTGCTCATGGGGACAGATGTGTACTTGGTCCACATGGTTCTGGTCAGGTTGGCACAATGCATATGGATGTGTTTCAGATACAACTCCTCAAACACTGAAAAAGACAGCCACACAAAGTGGTAATAACCCTGCATGGCAGCCTTTTTAATGAAATGTTGTTTGACTAAAAATCTTCCAATCATCAAAATGAATTGGGATCCTCTTCATATCCTCAGTGACCCACAATACGAAAATGAAAAGAATCCAAAAAAAAAAAAAAAAAGAATCACAGTCTGTTGAGTGTGAATAATAAATTGTTGGTGGACAGACAGACAGATGGACTGGGGCAATCACAACATACAAGTATATGTAGAGTCAAGGAGCAGACCTTTGACGCCAATGTGCAGGGTGTGCCTAACAAAGTGGTTGGTAAGTTTGTACTTCAATAAGCAACTTATGCTTTGACAATTGATTACAAATGGCAGGTTGAACAATAACTAAGTATCAAACTGCCAGCTTGATTGAAACTACTTGATTGGTACTGCAGTCTAGCACTGTATGCAACAAATATAAATCAAAATGTTCTAGCCATCACATAACCGCAGTAAGAGCCCTGATGCATCAATTAACAATACAGGCTGCACCACTAAAATACATGCAAATTCTACAGGCTGGTTATGACATTATTTTTAGGTCCATGAATCTTTGGACAGAGCAGCCATTTTCATTGTTTTAGTTTTGCACCCCATCAAGATCGATTTGAAAAGAAGCCATCAAGATGTGCTTGATTTTGAACTTCAATTCAAGAGTTTTTTTTTTCCCAAAAATATTGCCAAAACAATTTATGAATAACACCCATTTTATGGACAGCCCCACAGTTTCAGGGGCTCAAAAGTAATTGGAAAAACTGACACAATCAATAATTACACTGTCATTTTTAATAATCGGTGGCAAACCCAACTGGAAAACTGGAACCCACTGCCATCATACACTGGATTTCTTCTCTAATGATGCTCCGCCTGGCTTTAACTGCAGCTTTCTTTAGATCCTGCCCTGTTGTTGGGCGTTTTGTCTTCAGCAACAGAAATTCGTGCTCACTTGGATTAAGGTCATATGACTGACTGGTTTTGTGGTATGCTCGCAAGTCACATCTGCACATCCATCCATCTGCACTGTAAAGCGTTTTCCAAGTTTTCCCAAGTTTAGTTCCGACGCATTTGGCTGAATCTAAACATGCAATATAGCCGTATACAATTCAGAATTCAACCTCCAGCTGCTTATCAGTCTCAACGCCAGTCAATACTACACATCTACACAGCTACTCTTCACAGATGAGGTGTATGCCTCAGATCATGAGCAGTTCCTTCCTTTCTCCATATCCTTCCTTTCCTATCTTTCTGCTATAAGTTGATCTTTGTCTCCTTGTTCAATAAGATGTTGTTCCAGAACTTTTCATGCGTTTTTAGATTTTTTGGCAATTTTCCTGTTTTTCAGCCTTGCCAACAGTTAACGTGAAAATAAACCCTCTGTATTTACTCTTGTGATGTCTTGTTTTGATGGCTGACTTTGGCACTGATACGCCCACTTTCTACAGAATGTTCTTGACTGGCCAACTGTTGTGAAGCGGTTCTTCTGAAACAGGGAAAGAATTCCTCTGTTATCCACAAGTTTTCATCTGTGGTTTTCCTGGCCTTTTTCTATTCCTGAGCTAATCAGTGCTTTCTTTCTCTTTGAGAATATGCCAGAAAGTCCAGTTGGCCATACCTAATGGTTTGGCTTTCTCTCTGTTGCATCTGTTTTGATTTTTCAACCAAATGATAGTCTGCTTTGCAGGCACGAACAGCTTTTTGGATTATGTACTGAGAGTCAACACCAACAGACTCCAAATGAAAAAGTCATTTTTGAAATCAACTGTCTGCAGACCTTTAACGCATTCACTTTTAAATAAAATTCTTCAGCAATAAAACACACCTGGCCATGAAACAGCTGAGGATCCAATAGTCTGAACACTTTTAGCCCCAAAAAAAGGGGAGGACCTCTTAAAAAAAAATTTTTAACCCCTACACACAGTCTGCCCCATTTCTGATGTGTTCAACCTCAAACTGCATCAGTGTCCTCCCTTTGAACTCCAATTTATTATTTAATTTCAACTGCAATATTCTATGGTCGAAAGTTAAGATAATAATAACATTGCCGATGTCCAAGTATTTATGAACCTAACTATATGGGCTAACGGCTCATCATACAACCATTTAGGCAGGTCGAATGCATCAATGCTGTCTGACATTGAGTACGGGCCGAAACGCTCTTACCTTATCAAGTGCGCTCATAAAGTGCTGATCCCCATTCAGGACGGTGTTAATGAGCTGAACAAATTTACTGTGAACCTCTAACACAGACTCCACAAACTGGGTTGGCATCTAGGAAGACCAGAAACAACACAAATACTATTACAAAGATAAACTAGGTTTTTCAAATGCTTAGGACATTTAGGCTTCCCTGACTGAGGCTAGCGAACACTCTAAGTTGTCCTGAGTGAAGTTGATGAACACTCAGAGGTGTTAAGTGAACACTTTGCGGTTACCTAACTGAGGCTCGTGAACACCCAAGTGTCGTGAGAGAAGCTTGTGAATACTCAGAAGTTTTCTATGAGAACAAGTGAACATTCAGGGTTTCCTGAGAGGGGCAAATGAACACTCAAGGGTGTCCTGAGTGAGGCCAGAGAACACCTTGGGTTTTTTCTGAAAGAGCTAGTGAACAATGAAGTTTTCCTGAGAAAATATGAAGGACATAAGTCAACACAAAAAAAAAAGTGACAGCCCCTAAATTATAATTTTCTGAAAAATGTATAAAGTATAACTCCAGCTAAAATCTGCGACTGGAAGTTCCGCAAGTAGCGTTACCCAGCCGGCAGACAACGGGCGCTCCCAAAAATGAATGAAGGTCAAAGGAGTTAAAGCATGATGTTAACAATTCATTAATCCGTAAAGTCGCAGTCCTACAAAGATGAAACAGAAAATAGTTCCCTTTCCCCCAGATCATACATGCTTAAATTGTCAGGACCCAGTACAACTGAATGCACACTCCAGTGATTTTGAAAATGCTAAAAAAAAAAATCTTCAACAACTATTCTCAGTATGACCAACGCAAGTAAAATACGCCACTGGAAATAGAGTAGTGTCGCTAATGCTAGCAGCGATGACAGCATTGGACAGTAGCCCCATATCAGTAAGTTAAGCAAAAATGGGAAGCAGGTCACCTTCGTTTTGCTAGGTGGTTATAACTGATGTTACTGTCAGCCAATGTTTACGATTTCTTGACTTGTCGCTGCTGTCAGTGACCGCTGCACATGACGCTAACTTTCCATCGAGTGGACATGAAGACGAATGGGGAAAACCGCCAGTTCACAATCTTTCTAATGAAGCACTGTTACTACAACCACTACGAGTGAAGGCTGCAGACACTCACACTTTCCTGAGAGAGGTTACTGGTGGCTCGGAGGCCCTCGTCGTGAATGTGTATCTGGAGCTCCTGTATCATGTGAGGTAGCCCGCTGGAGACGGCGCGCAGGAGAGTGTACATGTTGGCCATGTCTGCAGGGGGAACACACACCTTCACACTACACCAACACTATCAGCCACTTTTCCAGGCAAACACAGTACAATCTAAATTCATCCAAGTGATCCTGATGAAAACCAAATTCAGCTACTTGCCGACCATTCTTGGTCTCATATTCACTTCATCTACCATCAATGATAACAGGCCTCTGCTTTCAGAGGAAATTTCACTAAAAGGTTGCTTCTTGATGTTTTGAGAGTATCACTGTAGCTCGTTCTCAATTTGGAAGGATGTAGTCAGATTTCTGAATTTATGAAATCAATTCTTTAAAAATCAGCTTTCGGCTTGTGACAGTACCATACAAACTTGCATCGGTAATTCAGAAACAGGAAGTCTGGAACCTATTTTTTTTATTCTTATAAATGTGGCACCAGGACTTCAACAACATAGCCCGTACTTGAGCAATACATCAATAGAAGAAAGTCTAATTATCTACTACATCGACTGTGTCTGAACAAAACTGACCATCGAGGAGAGTGCAGACTTATATGACTCTCCTCCAAAACACACTTTATTGCCAGAAACTTCTTTCCAAACCACCGACTATAGCCAAGTTTGTACAGATTGGAGTCAGTGGAAGATCTGCCATCAGTAGATTTGGCAAGTGCACCATGAGGCAAGTACACGACTGACTCGTAGGGCCACGAGGTAGCCAAGATATGTGAACACCTAACCTGGGCAACCCAACTGCCAATGAGCATCACCCAGAGCAGCAACGTGCCTCTGTTTTCAGATGCACTGATCCACGACTAAGGGGCTCACTCACAAAGCAAGGTGCCTTCAGCAAAAGAAGTAAAATAGAAGGACCGTCATATATTCCCATCTTATTAAGAATTATACCACATCAGCTTCCATATTTGGGGGCCTTCACAGGCCGGAGTGAGTACATTTACAATCTATGACACGCTTCCTGTGATTAGAAATCCAGTCTTTGTCCATGAACGCTTGTGGTGTCGAATGTAAGTCAATATAATGCATCGTGGCGCCAGTGCTGCCATTTGCAGAACATCTGCTGAAAATGTCTGCTTACCATAAGAACAATTTAAGAGCAAATCCACTGACATGGAAGCATTGCAGCTCTCCTTCGCTTTTCCACAGAGGCACATGTGCTCCACTGAGAAAATGTATGAAAGAAACCCTGTGTGTCAATAGTGATGAGGGTTGCCAGACTAACCATCTCTCCTCTCCTGCCGGGTGATGTTCTGGCACTCTCCATGCAGGAACTGCAAGTGGTCAGCCACCATCCTTTGCTGGCATTCATGGATCACTTTGGCATAAGAGCTGGGGTGCAGGTATTTCCGACATCGCACTTCTTCGTCTTTCAACCGCCCTAAAACCTGGTGTGGGTGGAGAGGTCATGAGCAATCTGATCAAGAGCAATCACACTCATCCAGTTCAGTCAAACTAACCCCATCACAAGTTGCATAATCTGCTCCAAAAATGAACTATCAAAAGAGTGGCCGAGAGCAAAAGTCTACTAACTGACTTTTCCAAGTTAGGACAAAATAGTTTTCTTTGAACAGAAAAATCACTTTGCACAAACAAAATATGCATATAATCATAACGAACTCCAGAAAAGTGTAAAATGTGATTTTTATAAAGTGATTTTTCTGTTCAAACAGATCTTCAAGTCGTATTTTCTCAGAACTTGGAAAAAGTCAGATCGACTTTTGCTCTCAGCCACTCAAATGATGCAGGGAGGTCAGTAAGTGGACATCATCATGAAGATCAACAATCCGTACATGATTAAGGACACATGGATGTACACAGCCACAAACTGAAGCTGTCCGATCTTTGAGGGGGTTTACACAAATAAGGAACTCAGGAACTGTGTTGGAAATACAACCCTTGACTAAGCTCACTGTGCCTGATAGATTTGGGGCTCAGGGCTTCAGTCCACAGCCACACCAGACGGACACACAGATTGTTTGCTCAGCAGCACTTGCATGAGGACGAGCCAGTGCCAGGAGAACGGAACGTCTCCTAACAAGAATATGTCAGGGACAAGGGTCCGTGAGCAAGAGCACCACCTGTTCCCCACGACTATGAGAGTCGGCAAGCCTTCCTCAGACCCTCTGGGGGCAGTGGGGGAGCTTTTCCTAGCGCTCGTTTCCAAGGTCATCCCCAAGCCCAGGCTACACCTGGTTGCCCAGCGGTAGGCGACACAGAGATGACTCATGAGCAGCATCTTCAACGGGCCGTTGTAATCTTCATACTAAGGCACAGGCCGCACCCCCACAGCCGATTCCGCACGAATCGGAAATGCAGACTGCTCCCTGGCTCCCAAAGGCCTGTTACCCTGCCTTGCCTCAGCAGTTGCTCATTTGTAACGGAGAATGTGTTCCCTCCACGACAATGAAGAAGCAACTCTCTTGTTATAGAGCAGGTCATGTGAAATACGTAATACACAGTATGGTCTGAAAGTTGTAGTATAATGACAATTTTAAAAGGCAGCAATAACGACAATGTGTACAGTATGGATATTACTAGTATATACATTAACCACCATTAAAAGGACCAGTGTACAGGATTGAGGGCCATCTAGCGGTGAAATTGTAGATTGCAACCACTCAATAACTGCACCCCTCACCCCTTCAAAGTGTGTTGGAGAACCTACAGTCACTTCGAAACTTCGAAACCAGCATTCATCTGGTTGATTCTGGGCTCCTGTGAAAACATGGTGTAGCAGCCTGCTCCCTCCATTGATATAACTATCCCATTCTTAGGTAAAGAAAACACAAAAATCCCTTTTTTTCAGCTGATTAAACACTAACAAAATCAAACTTCCAAATAATATATTTAATTAATGCACATACTGTATATCCCTCCAAGTCTAACACACTGGTCCTTTCAATTAAACAGCAGACAGGCTCACGATTAAGTGCAAACAATGAACAATGTACAAATTAAAGCCCTTTAAAATAGTGCCACTGTCCAAAACAATACCAGACATGACTCTAGAAGTAGCTTGAGAAGGAATGCTTGTTCAGCACATCTACACGATAAAATTTTGAACTGGTTAAATTTATAATTAAAATTTATGTTGCTTGGAACCTCACGCCACTCCTGCCAAACTGACAATAGATGAGGTTGCAGGATTGACCAGACACAGATGACTCAAGCGCAGAGGCGACAGGCCTCTTGAAACTTGTGTGAATCATCATCAGCAAAATGCGCTTATCTCTTGCATAGCCAGGGAGGTCAAATCCCTACCCTGGCGACACTGTTGAGCAACTCCCATTCCAAAATTACGGCGGTCCGCTCTGAGACATCATGAGATGTCAGAGTGACCTCAGTGCAGATCGCGGTCTTCCGCCCCCTGACCTGCCCGTTTCTACCCTGCAGCAGAAACAGCGTTAGCATCGGTAACCACACGACTTTCTGCGTCCTACCTTTTCCATATACTGTGAGCAGTTCGACTCTTGTAGTAAATTGGAAGCTTCTTGTTTGTAGTATTCTCCCGTTTTCGTCAGGAACGGCGCCTCGAAGATTTCCTGATAAAACTTCAAAACAAAAAAAGCAAAAGACAGGAACATTAGGCATCAAAGTTCCAATCATGGTGCACAAAAATAAGACTTTACTTATAATTCCCCTGCGCGCTCAAAGTTACCACATAAGACAAACATTAAAAGGTCCCATATGGTACAAAACCATCTAATTCCCAAACTTTGAATGAAGGGAGATCCATTTTTGTAATAAAAATATCATCACCTCCTCAAGCTCCCAAACCCGCCTCCATGAAAGCAACCACTGCTACAGCTCATTCTCGAAGGCCTGATTTGTTCCATCAGCAAGATACAGTCATGAGCATCGCCCTGCATGCACCAAGCAATTTGTTCATCACGCCCATTGAAGGCAAGTTAAAATCACAAATTTAGCAGAAGGAGGACAATCAGACTCACAAAGGCACTAAACAGGAACAAACAAACATTTAGTTTGCTTTCCCATTGTAATAGCACAGTCCTGCATTCCCCCCCTCTCCTGTTATGCGAACTCCGGTCCAGGTAAGTTACATGTCCGCCTCACACTATGCCAAAGCTGCAAGAAGGCGCGATATGAGCGGTGATCCGTCAAAAGAGGCTGGTGCAGCTCAATATCAAGGCAACAACGGCCATGTTCAAAAATCGTATGGCCTACTACGTTATCTGTTGCGCAAATATAAGCCGGATCATTCATGCCACTCTCCATATCAGCCAGTAAATAACAATAACTACGTTTTGTACCGCAGTCACATGACCACCAAGTAATCACAATCACCTGGAGGCCAGTGGGCTGACACTGCATTTTCTATACGGTGAAAAAAAATTCCATTACAACATCAGATATGCTTGTTGTTCATGAAGAGGGCCAAAAGAAACATCCATTTCAATCCTCCCAACAATGATTCCTGACACGTAAACCTGACTTGCTTCAATACTGAAAAATTTGAACGGGGTAAACTTCTGGCTTCAGTGAAAGTACTAAATAATCTGCTAAATTATCAGGACTATGGCACGTAAAACAATAAACTCAACTTGTCATTAAAGAGAATAAAAGAAGAAATACTGATGGAGAGAATTCATTTACTGTGAACAAAATCAGCTTTTCGGTGAAACTGTGCGAAACTATGATGCATCCATGTAATTATTTTTAGGTTCTGGAAAGTGCTGCTTCCTGTATGAGCTGAAGCAGATAAGGTGTGTCGGACTTGTAAGGGCTCGGAGAAAATCGCCATGTTACTTTTGTCCCGTACTTCATTCAGACCAGTTAGCCCCCATATGCCATTTATTATTTTGCTTTCTATGTACACAACGCCATCAGCAGATTCGAAATAATGTAATATTTTTAGCCAAAATAAGTTCCATTTTTTATAAATGAATATGTGCACAGTACCAAGTGGACACTTGACTTCACTGGCACCCCACAAAACATCAGTTTACATTTGTGAGGCAAAGTTCACAAAGGCTAACAAAGAAACGTAAGGACATCTTTTATTCCAATTAAATGTTTCTATTCCAAGATGATTGATTACTTGTTTGAGGAAACTGTGATTATACAGTTATTGACTGAATTTCAGGTGTAGTTGAACTATAAAGGTGCCTGCATGTCACACTTTGCAGTGAAGGAAACTGCCAACCGGATCATTGCGGAGCAAGCAGACATTACCTTTTCATACCAATTCTGTCATTTGCTGGCTGGCTCCAAAATCATTGCCAGCGTGTTTACAGACTGCTGTGAGAAGCCTAGAAATTTCTGCCATAGTCACCAGCCATTGGTGCATGGTGTAAGGGGCCAGTGGCGCCATTCACAGGCCAATCAGAGCAGAGCTCATTTCAGAGAGGGCGTGGCCAATCAGTGCAGCCTGTTTTGAGAGGGCTTGAATGACAAACCAAATGGCCCAGAAATCATGGATTTTTATCTTTTTTTTTTGTTGCTGAAAAGTTTTGAAACTTCCCCTAAAAGCATCAGAGAATATTAAAACTTTAAAATGGTATTTAAAATGGTATAATGGTATTATAAGGGATCTTAAATTTCAAATATCACAAACTTTAATAGCAACAGATTTTAAATACACACAATTCTACCAACCCAAAGCCAGTCGAAAATGATGAGGTGAACTTGCAGCGCTCCCACTAACCTTGAGAGGAAACTTTTTCTTGTACTGTTCAACATGAACAAAAGAGTTGATAACCCCGTGGATTACCTTCTGATTCGGATCTTCACCACAGCGGTCACTAGAGTCAAAACACAGCAAGTATCTTCAGTAATATGAAAGATGACATGAAGGGCATCTCTTTGCTATTGCATTATCACCCACAAGCCTGGACTCGCGACGGTCTACACATTGCTTTTTTATTCTTAATCTGGAAAATTATCCTCTGCGTGCGTTTGTGGCTCGCGGGTTAAGGTCTAATAGGAAGTTTTAGACTTGTCATTGATAATACAACATGCTTCACTCTGATGCTTCCAGCTCAAGACTCATAATGAATAGCTTCTATGATTACACACTGCCTGCACTTTTAAGTCACTTCAAAAAGAATTTTCATCCAATTCGACCAAGTCCATTTAATGTCCAATTTTCAACTTGTCAAACAAAATAATAGAGTATGCACACCGTCAGACTGGCTCCCTAAAGGTTTATCATCCAAATCAACATTTCGATCATAGGAGATCTTGCCTCCATCTTGAAAGTCACAATAAGTCGATTGACAAGCATGAACGAATAGATTGCAATCTGTTCCCTTATCCTTCCTATTCATTCGTGCTTGTCAATTGACTTATTGTGACTTTCAAGATGGAGGCGACTGGAAACTACATTGAGGTACTGTTTGCATAAATAGTCTTTTTTAATAAACTACCGGCGCATTTTCAAAGTTCTCAGTGCCTCGTTTTAAATGTCAGGGCCCTCGGAATTCTACTGATGAAGTGTGGAGCTACTATAAGCCTTGTTAATGATGAAAAAAAATTGCGATTTCTTTGCATGGCAATGCGATGCCCGATCT
The DNA here is from genome assembly GCA_029721435.1 of Gymnothorax reevesii. Lineage (NCBI taxonomy): Eukaryota > Metazoa > Chordata > Actinopteri > Anguilliformes > Muraenidae > Gymnothorax > Gymnothorax reevesii. The sequence continues at coordinate 125,995,102 of CM056575.1, read as the reverse complement.
ACAACCATTGTAAGCCTGTTGGGAGCTTCGGCTAAAAATCCATTTATTTTGAAAAGTTGCGTGCGTACTGAGGTGGGGTATTCGAAAAAAGTTAGTACTCATTATCATGTTTCAATAGACCCCAAGTCAATTTCAAACCGAAATTCTCCTTCATGTTAATGCAAGTAGGGCTTAGGAATATAATAGAAAGCTCTCAATGTTGTGTACATGTGATTCAGCCAGAGATTTTGAATGAAATAAAATTATGACTGTTCTTCAAAAAAATAACGCAAAAAAAAAAAAAAACCCCAACTAGATGTTAAAACAGAAATACAACCAAAACAAGACAAGGTTTACATATTTCGGTTCATACAATCAATATACACTGCCCATTCAAAAAACGCCACACTCTATAACATTTCATTGGGCCTCCTTTAGCTTTGATCGCAGAGCAGATTCTGCACCAAATTAAAACACCAAACACCAAATTAAAAGCTTGTTAAAATTCTACGATAACAATTGAGGTTGGAACGAAAACTAGCATACAGAGAGGGACCAAAGGAGCGAGTTTGGGAACCACCATTTTTTTATTTTTGCACCCCAGCCAAGCAAAATAAATGCGCAACGCAGAAAAAAAAAAAAAAAAACTGCTGCAGAAAAGCTCCAAACTTCCAAACTGAGATGACGTGAGGGGAGCAGAGGTAACAGCCATGAGCAAAGACTGAGAGCCAGCGGTCTTGGCAACAAAAGGACCTTGGAGAGCGACACATAACATGAGCAGCGATCCTGGCCCCAAATCCCCTCGACGAAGCGAGTTCCAAGCTTACTTTTTTATCTCGTTCAGCAACATCCTGATCAGGACACCCTGGAGTGGCTCGATCATCAACTTCCTCCACATGTCGAGCGCTAGCTGTAGAAAGACAAACAGAACACGCCGTAAGCTCAGGCCAGGCTGGGCAGTCCCAGACCGTTTCACTGACCTCAGACACACAAGATCTTGCAGAGAACTTCCCACATTCTGAAACTGACACATACAAACTTCACAACACCCTTCACAATAGAGGATAACAGTTGCCAACTCCACTGACAATTTTGAGTTTAATGCTGTCATTTTGTCAGCAACAGCTCAAAGCAACCTTGAGACGTCTGGTGAAGCGTCATGGCGTTTTAGGAGAAAGGACATGGTGAACACCTTTCAAAGAAACATCTGAGTCTTTCAGTAGTCTATCCAGCTCATTTGTTGATCTTGAAGAATAGGACAACGTTCTGTATTCCAAAGCTTTGTCCAGCAAATCCATGTCACAGAACACCGAAGCAAACCTACTCATTTAACCCCGAAAATAATTATTTTCCATTGAATTTCCCCCAAAGTATGCTTAAAGTTCGAAATTTTTTCTCTGTGTCATCACATAACATACAGGTATATGTAGCGACTTAAGAGATAAGGCAAACTATATATTTTGAGTGATGCAGTATACTGTTCAACAAGATTAGAACATTTACTCATTCTCACCCCCCACCAAATTGCTGACATTTTGAAGGTGGTTACCCAAGCCAAACCTAATTTGCGTCCTTCAGCCAACCCAAAACCACTTTCAAAGCTTAGTCATAATGAAACTGTCGTGGAACCTCAACATTGTTCCTCTCCCATTATATGGAATGAAATCTTCAAACCTAGGACGCCATGATTTGTGGCCACAGCAAAACAGAAAATGCGTGATAACTTGTCTCTTCAGCATCATTTTATACACATTTGCAGTATGCATTCTGCATTTTTATTCACAGCAGTACATATTTGGGATCCTTGGAAACCTTAGGACCTCCGCAAGAATTTAAAATAAGCCTGAAGTTCCACAGGTTTGAATAAAGCAGCTGCATTTGACAAACGCATAAATGAATCAGTAAGTTTTACGGAATTTAATTCGTCCATAATTACATGAACTTTTCAGATGGGAAATGTGATTAAGAATACACCACTTTAAATCAAGCATTTCAAGAAGCTAAAATTCTCAGTGCATTCAAGAATCAATCATGGCAATGTTTTAAAAAAATATTGTACAAAGCAATATCTCCCAAGTGACTCAAGATGCTTAAAACCTGTATTTTGAGTGTTTTCTGATAAGGAAAGCAAGTCTGGCGAAGGCATACCTCTCCAATCTCCATCAGAGGCTCATTCATGTCCACCCCTCCATACCCGTACTGCAGGTCCGCCTCAGTCAGTTTGTTTTTCTTAATGAACTGTGTGTTGAGGTACCTGTGTTGAGAGGATAGAATAATGTAGTTTGCTTATGTGACACAGCTCACCTACGCCAATGACTGCGACTTTGCTGCGGTATACTGTTCTCGCAGTCAGACTGCACCTTAAAACAATATGTCTTCAATTTTCAGGCGTGTTCTCTGAAAAATAAGAGAGCAGGAGCGGATAAAAAAGATGAGACAATGTGAGAAGCCATTAACCCCTTGCACAGATTAGACGCCGGCATCAGAAAATTCTGAAATTTAATTGCTAAATAATTCAATAATTTAATTTCCAAACATCTTGCTTCATTAGAATAATTTTCCAGAATTTCTGTGATACAAATACTGAGTTATAAAGCCCTAAATAGGCTCAAGCACAACAGGAAAAATTGGCAATATTAGTATTCTGCGTAAAGGGGTTAATATTCAGACTGACATCACTGCAAAGGCTCCATTCAAAATGCTTCTTGAGACTTAATTTTATTTCCTTATTTTTCAAATTTGTATGGACCCTCGTTATTCTTCTTTTTATATATTACAGACAGGCAGAGAACAGAGTTGGTCACATGCAAACTGGGGATCTATGCTTTGCGCTCTATTGGAGGAACAAACAACCACTACAATAATAGTGTCCTACTGGGAGAGAACTTGAGTTGGTCATGCAAAGGACATCTACTTGACATGTTTACTATGTGTTCATACAAATATAATGCTGACTCAAACTACATGGCTGTTGAAGCTGTCACATCAGCTCCCGTTCTTTAAAAGCACTGTGCTACCTGCAATTCAATACACCATGACTTTACCACAATATTGTAAATCTATGAAGGGCTACATTTCCTGAAGAAGAATTGCACTTGCTTCAGCTTGTAAAGTTGAAAAGGTTGAATTTCAAACTGCTCCGAATGTTTAAGTACAGAGCCCTCCTTTCATACTGGTATGTTTGGTCAATATTAGCTAAACAGGTAATGAAATAAATGTAGTAACTGTTAATACACCCCCCCCCCGCCAATTTTCATTCAAAATATTAAGAAAAACCTAACAATGAATTTGAAGAAATGACTGAGGGAAAAAAATATTCCCATCTAAAAATAAAAATCCCCCCCTCCTCCCACCCCCCCAACTAAGACATGAGCCACAATCATAGGTGCCCCTGGATAACCTTGGAAGAAAAATCTAATTTAAGCATATTCCCCTTCAAATTTTACAGGAAAGTATGCCATATTGATTCAGAAAGTATTCAACCATGGCCTCCAGTTTCAGTGGGATATAAATATGAGATGACAAGCATGTTAGCTTCCCCAAGTCATCCATCATCATGGTAAAGACAAAAGAATTTCATGCCTGAAATGTCTTTATTTCAGGCATAACATTCTTTTTTGAAATGTTGCACATGGAAAAATTTGCCTCGAAGGGTATCTGTACCAATTTTGAATGCCCACAAAGTCAGGAGGATAGGTCTAATGTTCAAGGAAACTCCAAAGATCACATTTGGAGCACTGCAGACATTCATAAAAACTGGGGTCGACAAGTCTCCAAAACTGATAAGACACCATCTATGCAACAACAAGATTTTTGGGACGGTTGCCAGCTATAGTTTCTTTTGTCGAGTTTTCAAAATGGCGCTGGGACTGAGAATGGGACCAAGGTCTTTTGGTCGTAGGAGACAAAAATAGAGCTCTTTTGGAAAAAACTCATAGTGACACTATAGTTGACTCCTCAATAAAGCAGTTCGTGAATCTTACCGCCCGTGGTTGTGCCAACGGCAAATTGATTGATTGATTAGTGAGTGATGCTCGAGTCTCATCGCAACACTCCTTCCTAAGCTTCGCTTATCCAGGAGTAAAAATGGAGAAGTATAGCAGTGGATTTTTGATCAAGGGCTTTTCTTATTCTGAAGGCCCACGATAATTTGTAAGGATTCATTAATGAAATCATGGATTCTATCAGGTACAGGTACCAGCAGTTATTAAATGAAAATGGGGCCTAAGAAATGTTTAGATTTTTTTCCAGATTCAGTTTATTTTCTTCCCAAATTCTGTGATTTCCATCTAAATTTTTCTAAATATTGAGTTTCATGATTAAAATCTTTGCAGCTTTTCCTCTTTGCCCAAGGGTGGGGTGATGGGAAGGTTTGGTTACTTTAGTAACCACGATGCAACAGAGGGTTCGGCACAATTTATCACCAGACAGAGCGTCTAACAAAGTGGTGGATGAATACAATTACAACAATTAGAAAAGAAAACACTCAAAATTTAACAAACATCAATTAATTTGATGCAACGCAAGATTGCACTATTTTTTAATTAAAGAAAGTACACCACTGCAGTTAGCCCATAAAACCAAAACATTCCACCTTTTTTTTTTTTTTTAAATCAAGTCACTGCTCATACTGCACGAATAAACAGCCTATAGTAATGATTGATTCATTCTTTATTTTTTAAGGACGTTTTCAGCAATAGTTCAGCTCTCTCATGTCAACAACCAATTCATTCATGCAATTTAGAGTCTCTTATTAGCCAGGCAAGCATTTTTTAGGAAACCATAGCGTGACAATGCACAGGACTGCAGCATTCGTGTGAGGCATCTCAAGAGACCGCTTTCGTCCAGCCATGTTGACTGCTGCGAAGGTTCCCGGGAGACGCAGTGACCATCGGCTCCCATACGGTGCAAAGACTGCACCGGAGTGAGGGCATCAGTTAATATAGAGTGCTTATTAGGATGGTACTGAAGGATCACAAATGTGCCACTTGACCTCCGTGGGGACAGGCACATTTCAACAAAAACTGGCCAAATCACATTATTTTTTGCGGTGGATCGCGCGACTTGCTCGATGTGCCTGTCCCCACAGAGAAGCAGGAGCACATCTGCGATTCATCAGGACCATTCCAACATGTGCTCTAAATCAGTGGTCTTTAATGTCTTTCCTGGGGACCCACTGTGTACGCTGGTTTCTGTTCCAACCACAATTGTAATCGCAGGATTTTAACAAGCTGATAATTTGTCTTAAGTGCACTTAATGTTTAGAGCAGTGATCTGCCCTCTAGACTCACAAGTTAACAGAAATATCTGTTTGCCATCAAGAATTTAAAATTACCATATCCAGATTGTACTGTATTGGAAATTACAGAATAAAATGAAAGAAAACAACGTAACTAATCAAATTAAAGATGAAGTCAGCTCCTACTTGGTGAAAATTAATTGGCATGTGATGACAAATTTTTTCAACAAGCAAATGGTAGAGTCAAACCAGTTTTGCAGTATGTTAATCAAATTCACCTGAAGTTTTTAGAAAGAACTTGAAACCAGCAGCCTAATCTGGGGTAAACTGATTTCCTTAGTGTCTAATTTGACTGTTTGAACCGTTATATTACTTGATGTTTCTTGCAGTAAAGAAATAAACACACTATCTTTTGGGTATTTTATTCTTCATAGATAGTATGGATCTTTCTATGTAACAACAGGCTGAGGAGAGTAATTAACAACTCTACACATGAAAAACACTTAATTAAGAAATTAACAGCTTGTTAAAATCCTGCGATTACACTTGTAGTTGGAACAAAAACCAGCATACACGGTGGGTCCCCAGGAGTGACTTTGAAGACGACTGCCCTCCATGATCAGACGCCTTCGTCCCGGAGCAATCTACACATCACAGGGGAGCCGGTATGGTCACGGCGTTTTACAAAAACCTTGGCAGCAGTCAACATTGCTGGACAAATGCGCTCCTTGAGATGCATCACATAAATTCTATAGTCCCGCGCATGCATGATCACTCGCGGTTACCCAGGCCGCAGTCAATCTCAGTCACTTCCGTCTGCCTACATCGTATTTGCAGACGTAAAACAGCAGCAAAATGCGCCGCAAAGTGTGCTGCATCTCCACCTGCGCTCATTCCAGGAATCAGCATTCCAATCGCCTGATCCCGGTTTTGTAGCGTCAGTCGTGGCATCGTGCCTCTTCACAAACATACAGTTTTTAAGCCAGAGTTACTATGACCAATGCTTACAACATCTCTTTACTCACTCTCCTTTTAGTGGATCATTTGGTGATAATCTATGGATAAGACTACTGTTGTCAGCATGTGATGTGCAAAATTAGACATTTGTTAGAATTCACCATTTGTGAGCAAATACTCTACATTAAATAGCCTTATATTCTTTTTTTCCCAATTACATTATTTGCACATAATTTTGCACATAGTTGTGTTTTGCATTCTTAATGCCTCTTGGTACATCAATTAACATAATTCAGAAAAACTAATAAAATTGAATATTTACAGTTATTTATTTTAACTGTAAAACTAAAATGTGTAAGCACCCTCACATTACACTAACACCAGGGCTTAACTCGTGCCAGATCCTGACAGAACAGGATCTAGGACCAACAGTAGGCTCTCCAAAATAACGGACTTCTACAGTGAGAAAACACCTGACCCAAAGAGCACTGTGGGAAAACTAACAATTACAATTCACCATCACGGGCAGGACTAATGCTGTTATGAAGCAGTTGCCAAGCACTCTCAAACAGAGCACTAATCATGGATCAAGACAATGCCAAATAAAAAATTCAAGTTAGCATTTGCTGAATTCAAAGGCCAAAACATTAAGTTTGCAGCAATGCACGTTCCCCTACTTGAGAATCTCCCACTTCAAACTAAACCAGTAGAACAAATGAAAACCATCCAGTGACAAATGATAGCTAAATTATATGACAAAACTGTCAAGCGTAAGATAGCTAGCTAAATTTTTCTAGCTTGCCATTTTGGAGCAAAGTTCAACACAAGTTCGCTCCAAATAGCAAGAATAATGTGATGTTCCATTTCATTCAGTCATACACATACATACCGTACAACGAAATACATGGCTACCTAAAATTTACAAACAGAATACATAGCCATTTCAAATGATCTAGAAACGTTTGTGTTGTGGACCTCATTTCCCTTATAACAGACAGAATAGCCCATTTGTTAATCTCCATTTCCATCATCAGTCTCTGATGATTGGTTCTGGAAAATCACACCCCCTTCCACCAATGAAATCCATTTAATTGGAAGCAAGGTCAGACTGAACGCCCTGACCATTCTGCCTGATGTCAGGCAACTGCTTTGCGGAAGCTGGAACAAAAACACAATGATAAATATGCATTTATGCTCGTTTCGTGTCCGGCTTCGCTGTGGCAAGTGCACAATTACAAAACGACAACCTCACTCCCTGGATGTCACCGCATGACCACATTGGTTCGATTCCAACAGATGAATAGAAGGTGATTACATTGCTCTCACTCCAGTGAACTGCATTTTTATTCCTTGTGTCAACCCAATGAGGGCATGACAGCAGGCATGCACTCCAAGAACCATGTATTCAGACACCACAGTGTGCACTGACTGGACCATGTAATCACAGCCAGTGCAGAGCCGTTACAGCTGTCCTGGTCTACTGCAGGGCTAAGGGTCAGGTTCAGTCCCCGAGTGAATGGAGTTGTACCACAACAAGTGTGAAATCAGTCGAAAAATTGCTGCAGAGGTTGGCTTGTTCTTTGCATCTCCACACCAGGGGGGCTACAGTACTCCAAGGGTCCTACAAACCAGACAAGAATGAGGCCACATGTAAAAATAGACCGCAAGCCTCCCGAAGCGATATCAATTTCCAAAAAACAACCAGCATGGCCTCCTCTTATAGCTCATAAAGTGGAACCTCCAGCAGCAGAGGACCACAGAAAGCGCTACAGAGGGCTGGAAAGGCATCTCCACTAGATTAAGGAATACAACTTCTATTTGAGAACCTCCATGGATTGACTAAGAAGTTTTGCATATTCATTAGCCCCATCAATTTGTGATACGACGCCAGTCAATTCGCCAGCCTTCAGCAACATCAAAATATAAACATGAACAACAAAGCTAAAATTTAAATTGCAGATAAATTAGCTTAATTTAACAAACCTGCAACAAACACTACCCATTCACTAGCGATAACAGGTAAACTGGGACTGAACAGGGCAGGGAAGAAAATTGTGATTGCAGGTTTCTCTGGTGGATTCATGAACCCAATGGGGAGGTTAATTAATGCTGAAAATTATTTTGAATTTGGTGGTTTGGGCCAGAAAACACCCTTCATGGGACTCCACCTTTCATAAAATTCTGGCCATAGGGGACACTACAATTATCTGTAATTAACATTAGTTGGCCTGCTCAGTCTTGCATTGTTTCACTCAGTTGATGTTTGGAGGTGTAAGCAAAGTTGTCCAATTGCTAGTTTCTTTTTTTTTTTTTTTGAAAGATGTTCAGACATGGCCGTTTGTCCTGTTCGTCCTACTTCCTTCCCCAGAGTTTCCGCACGAGTTTAGACGCGTAAGGAAAACTAATTTGACTGGGCATTATCAAGCGGGCGGGACATTCAATGTTTGGGGCGGGACAGTGTCTCACAATAGACTGCTCGGTGAGAAATCTTCACATCGACCCGTTTCAAATCTGACAACGTACGCTTGACTATGAAACCTCAAACATCCGCAGACAATGCACGCTGAGCATAGACTGTATATAAAAGAGGCGCAGAGTCCGTGCGGCGCGCAGTACGCCCAAGTCTGTGGGGGCCTTACTCTGGATGACCTGTTAAAAAAAAAAAGACTGGGGGAACGCTGAACCCCGGTATCCAACAACGACAAAACCACTGGTTATGAATCATGAAATCTGCAGTAACAAGACAGTTGTTTGCCGGGAGTAACGTTTCGCTAGCTACGTTGGTAAAACTAGCAGTAGCTAACTTACAACTTAAAATGTGTAAGATACTGGTTTATAAAAGAGCAAATGTTGCTGCCGGATAGCTCACTCAGTAAAGCATTGCAAAGCAGAAGTGACTATCACGTCACGGGTTCGAGCCCCGCTTTGTACCAGCCGGCAGTGGTCGGCAGCTTTTTCAGAGTAGTAGCGCACTATTGGGTATAACGCTACAGGGTTGCAAATTGGGAAGGGACTGTCGGGAAGGGAATATAATAGTTGCCTTGTTCGTTGGTCAAGCACCTCCTGTTGGCCAGACGGGTGCTCGTCAGGAAGATTCTTAGTCTATTCATGTCCGCGTATCCTCCGCCCTCGTTCTGAACTTGCGAAGATTCAACCAATGAGTGTATAAGAAGCGGTGGCTGACAGGCGCGTGCTTTGGAGGAGAGCCAAAAACTGTCCACACTCTAATGAGTTGGCAGCAAGGGGTTGCATACGAGCAAGACTTGTACATATTTCACCAATTGGGCATTCCAGATTCGGGTGGGATTGGAGATGCCAAATTTATTTAAAAAAAAAAAAAAGAGCAAATGTCAACGTTAGTAGCCTAGCTAGAAACTCACTGGTACTTTCGAAGAAGATGCCCCAGCAGTGTAAACTGTCGGGACCGCTGTATCCGTCAGGATTAGATCCTTCTCCAGCCCAGTCGATTATTGCCCGTAGTTTGAGAAGCAGGACTATGTGAAGTGCCTTACACACACCCTGGATCTCACTAACAGCCTGCTCTCGTCAAAGTGCAGGAATTCAAGCCAGCCGGCTCGTATCCCTGCATCCGAAGGGTGGACGGACACCCAAGCAAACACCTCCTTAGTCCTCCTCCAGCCATGCTTGCTCATGTATGCTTGGCTACCTAGCTACCGCTACTAACACCACTAACACTCATACAAATGCCAACTCATAATATCACCACACACTCACCGAAATGTGTCCCTCACTCACCCTCTTGCAACTGCACACTAGATACTAACTCTCTTTCACCCACGAAACCGCTCACTAAAACTCAAAACCACTTACTCCTGCAAAAACCACTACTCGCTATCAAAGCTTCCTGGTTTTTCAAAGACATTCATATCGCAACAACGGTAGCCATTTGATTGACGTACGACGGATCCTGATATCATTGGCTGATGAATCGTGAACAACGTGACACATAATTTGCGCGGCTGCATCATCCAATGCGGAAAAAAAACTACCCCACTTTCACTCCGGATTTACTCGAAAAAAGAATTTTGCGCGAAGTGTGGGCTACACTGTCTGATAGATGAGTGATTACACTAGTTTTAAGATCCATAGTGGGATCAAATTCATGTTTCTTTTCTGAACACCTTTAATAACATAATCCTCGTCAGCTCATTTGACAGATTTCAACGCTAGCTTAACCACTGTCCGACACTGGTACTGGTTTTACTTGCTCGTGTCGGTTCTTGTCCATGTAGTGATGTCGGCTAACTTCTCACCAGAGTTAACTTCACTTTATGCTGAGGAAATCCTAGTTTTCTAAGTTTAATTTAGCTGAAACTGTTCTGTATCAATTATCAAACTCCCAGCAATTCTATATGTTATACCCTTGCGTTAGCAGCAATGCTATCTGTCTCACAGCTAACTGGAAAACAAAAACAATCCAAGAATATACATTAGAGGTATAACGATACACTCACCCCGCAATTCAATACAAATCCCAGTCATTCAGGATGTGATTTTCTCATGATTTTGAAGAAAATAGGCTAGAAGTGAAAATGTGAATGAATAGATCTCAGACGAGAAAAGTTGCAAAAAACATTGCTTCTTAATAAAAAAAAATCTTTTTTGTGAATGGTGGGGGAGGGAAGCAGCTCATTTTCACTTTCATTATGTTGTAGGGGAAGCTGTACATTTTCACTTTCATTTTGTTGTAAAAAATCTAACTGAAAATATCTTAAAACAAGACTGTCCTTAAAAACAGCTTTAAAACACAAAAGAATCAGATTTGAAAAAATGTCCCAAATCAAATTAATTAATATTATAAAATAAAAATCCCTTTGAATAAAGAAAGTAGCAGCTTGTGTTCTAGACTTCACATTTATACGTCTTCATGGTAAGTATTAGAGAAAATAAGGTGAAGTAAAAAGCAGGGCCAACTGATCATCATTTTCCAACCTTAGAAAGTGTTAGGAATCCCTAATACATTGTTTTTGTCCTCCTTGTTCATTTCTTAAATAAACAACGCATTTGGTAATGATGTCACATCAACCACAGCAGGGCCGTTCAACTTTATCCTGCAAGAGCCAGTGTGGGTACAGGCTTTCATTCCAACCAAGCACTTAAGCACCCGATAGCACTAATCAAGCTCTTTAGCAAAGACTGGGGTTGATTAGTGGAGTCAGGTGTGTAAGTGTTCGGGTGGAATGAAAGCCTGCACCCACACCGGCCCTTTCTGAATAACACTGAACAGCCCTGAACTTCCGTATCTGAAAATGCAGATCATTCAGATCTAATTTACCCGATGTTATCTCATGCAGACCTGTCTGCATCTGCTGCGCCACGTCTGTAATCCTCTCAGCAGCAACTGGTGCAAGAGAAGTAATGACATCGAACAAGTAAACTCAAAAGCCAATCGCACTTGCTGCTGCTGACGCAAAAAAAAAAAAGTAATAGTCACAAACGTGACTGCGTTCCACCCTCCGCCTGTACATGTGGGTGCTAAATATAAGCAAAATTGGTCAACCAGTTCTGGAGATGCATTGAATAAACAAGGTTTACAAAGGCTTAATCTAGGTAATCGCCCTGTGACTTTGAAAATGACCTAAAGGTCACCTAAATCAAAACTGGTGTCGCGTGGACCAGTTTCCACAAAGGGTGGGGAGTGGAGGACTCGTCATTATGACAGTGGCGTTGCGCTTAGAAACTGTATGGTGCGCTGCATCATAAAAGTATCAATTCCAATATAATGTGGCTTCAACATAAATGTTCATAAATCACAATAGCCTTAAGCAACTGTAATCAAACTCTACGAGCATACTCAGAACTTTGTGCACGTTAGGATGGGATGTCCTGGCTCCGCCACGCAGCATCGGGACAATATGCTTCCAGGGGGCCCAGCAAACGAGGAAGGTTTATATCATGAAATAGGCTGTGTGGATTTGTAAAAAAATTTGCTCTGCATGAACTAAGGTCAGGATTTGATTGATTGATGGACGTGTGGCTTTTAACACAAAATATTTTTTTTTTGCGCATTCAGGGCCTGATTTACTAAGACCTTTAGCACATGCAAAATCTTTTTGCCTGAGCAAAACCAGAAACCTTGCCACTGATTGGTGCAAGGAAAGTCCCCTGGCCAATCACGGGCAATATAATTGGTTTTGCACAGGTGGTAAAGGTCTCAGTAAATCAGGCCCTTAATGTATTCCTCTTCATCAAAGGAATCAAATCCCTCTGGCTCTGAACCCGTGTAATCTTTATCACAACTAGTGACTTCTGTCGCGGCCCTGGGTCGCAGTTTTGACTTACATTGCCTCAAAGGGCCATCGGATGTGAACTGCGAGGGCAGCTTGGACCTTGTAAATACCTGCTTGCAGTTCCAGTATTTATTTATTTATTTTTTTATTTGCACTGCCAACACAAACTCCACAATGACGTATGCCTGTGTCTATGCTCAGCAGTAAAACATAATTTCTGCGAGTCACACATCATATCTGCAACGAATGGAGTCGTTGCAAATACCGGTATTTTAAAGATGGTGCTTGCCGATACTCACATCTCCCTGTTTGACCAGTCATAGAATACTCATGTCACCCACCATTCCTCTTGAGCAGAGAGAGTACAAGTTGATGCCAAAAATGTTCAAAAAACACCACCTATTCCCAGTTCCCAGTTGCAGAGGTACAGATACGACAAAAAAGCGGTAGTTCTTCCAACTGCTCTTGGAACTCTGCGCAAGTTTCTGCTGTCAGGAATTACCTTATATTGTGTTAATTCCATTGTTCCAATATGACTTAACCAAAGATTACGTGGCAGCACGCATTCTTCGGTTAACCTTGACCCAATGGAATCAAGTCAAACAGAACACAATGTAACGATGAAGCCATGAACAAAGATCACCTGTACAAACAATCCATGTAGTCAGCTCCTTTGCTGTACTCCTCCCAGTATCTATGGTACATCCCAAGGACCTTCTCCTCAGACTCCAGCACTTTCTGAAAGGGATAAATTTTAAATGCCAATATAACATCTTTGAATTCTCAGAAAGGCATTCGGATTGATTTCTCTGAGAAAAGTCACATCAAACCCCATTACAGGAGGGCAACTTAGTGGCAAGCTTTCACTTTAAACAATTACCCCAGCTGATCAAGTTGAAGATGATTTCAAAAGGCAATTCCATTAAAAGCCTGGTATTTTCAAAAACTGCAGCAGTGAGGTATTCCATGAGAGCAATTTGAAACTTCAGATTTGAATCAGCAATCGCCAAGCAGGAACAAAATATTCACTTAAAAGAAAATGTTCATTGATTAAATAATCATGCAAAATTCCAGAAATTCGCTAAATCCATGCATAACCATGACCTGGAAGAACTATATGACAAAGCACAAAGAAATCCATGCAGCAGGATCTGAAACGCTCCCTTTGAGATAAAATTGTGCATACCTTGTACAATTGCCGAACATGGTTTTCCAGAAATATTTTTGTCTCTGTGTATAATTTTTCCCCCAGTGGCTCAGGGTAAGCTACACACAATGCATAAATGTCACTGATGCACGTTAAGGACATTACAAGTCGCACTACACATGCCGACAAAACATCATCAACCAGAAATGTTCTCCATTTATTTGGAAGTCTCAATAAACACTATTCGATGTTACTAAACACACACATCCCATAAAACAATGCGTATCAACAGGATGTTCATTGTCAAATCTTATTTTAACAATTTTTTTTGGTTTGTTTTTTTCATATAACAAGGCGGTACTCATATTTTCAAGATCCAACAGGAATTCTAACTAATTTTTCAGTGCTCTCAGTGACACCTAAGGACAGATAATATTAAGGAACTTGTATTAATACCATGTAGGCCTACTTTATTCTTTTATGATACATTTATGAATGTTTTAATGCAAAAATTCAAAGCACATTGAAACCCCAGAAAATGCATTTCAGAAGACAGGGGAACCAACGCATCTATGTTCAACAAGTTACGATGCATATTTTACATTTTCTTATGAATGAAATGTGCTACAAGTTCTAAAAATTATTTTCATTGGACTTTCAAGCTGTACTTCAGCATTAACACATTTGTGTAGTTACACTGAAAGTCAAAGGATACGAGAAACGGTCGTTCCAGGTGGTCCTTTCCACATAATCAAGCATCACCACTGCTTTGATTGTCGTCAGGAGCTTGTTCCACGTCTCATCAAAATCCACCACCCGCGGCTTTAGGGACATTGTATCAACTTCAACTTCTCTCTGCGAACAGAAAGATGACCAAATACTACTATTCCTGCTTTAGTCTTGGCAGGTCAGAGTACCTGAAAATACACTACTGGCACTCATTCGCAGACCTAGCAAGATAAACTAGAACTGCGTTTCGTCAGGACGAACCTTGAGTGTGCTGGCCAAAATGTCTGTCTCTTTCTCTCGCACTCTCGGTCACACACACACACACACACACACACACACACACAGAGTCTATATACTGGTTGTGGTGTTGAGGCTGCCCTCAGAGCCTAGAGTGCGCCAGCGTTCTGTGATGTCATCATGGCAGAACTCCACCATGTATTTTTAATGGAGATGAAAAAGGGATGAAAAACAGATATTGCGAGAGAATGAAAAGGGTCTAGGCAACCTTTTGTACAAGGCCCAGAGAAAATTTCAGGCCAGATGCTGCGGCGTTTGAAATGCCTCTCTATCGCGAACAGTCAGGCACTTGACACGGGACAAAAATTGTGTGGAAATGAAAAAAGAAAAAATAAATAGACTGAAGCACACAAAAACATATTAGAGCAAGACGTAATGTTGATAATAAATACTGAAACTCTGGTGTTGACCTTAAGGAACCCAAAACTTGCACAAACACGAGTTTGATCGCCACTACAAAAATATGTAGCTAGGTTGCCAAAAATGGCAGAGTTGACCTTACTAGATTTCTCTAAGCTGGTGTTAATATAAAATTGACACAATCGCCGATGCTCTAAAAAACCTTCACATGTTATTCAATGTCGTGATATGTTTTTAAAACTTAAAGGGCATCTAAAGTGGATTCCCATTGGCGATAAACATGAACAATCAGTGAGCCACACCTGCGCGAATGAACCGAAATAGAAGGATTATCTTCGCATGTTCACAAAACATTGGTTTAACTGAATGAAATTGGTCACGTGACGATACAATTTGTCAACAAAAGCAAGTGATGTGTTTGTAAACATTGGACGTTCAACGTCCCGTCTGAGAATCGACTTTAAACAAAGTGAACAAGCTAGTCGAGCAAAGTCAGCCATCACAAGCAAGTTAAGATGTCGAACTGATAACTTAATTGGAAAAGTAATTCCGGTGTAGCTGTTAACAGCAAAACAATTATCGCAAGCATGCCATCTTGGTTGGAATAGCCCCATGTGGAAAAACCATTTGATTTGAACAGTTATTAACTTAGCCTGCAACGCAATTTTACTAGTCAACGAAATATTCGCATTTTCCCTCGATCATCTAGATAGCGAGCTAAGTTAACCATTCGCTGCCAAGGAAACATAATTCAACTCTAAAAGTAAGGCATTTGCATAGCCGTGAACATTAGATCAAGGATCAGCATCCTTTCCCGGAGAATGACAGCAAATAGGCCAATTACGTTAAATGCACCAAGAATTCACTCAATCCGCTAATTGCCTATCTACCTAGCACAACCGATAAATATTACCCAAGCGTACACCAATGGCGAAAAGGCAAGCTTAAACTCGCCAACTAGCCACCAAACGTTAGCTAGTTATCACTGGTTCAGCAAGCATCGTATGACAGGAACAGCTAACTTAGCCAGTGAACGCGGAACTCGGAAATGTCCGGTCAATGTGCCGAGCCCACTGCTCGCTAGCCAACATGCAGTGGTTGATCAGTCCATAAAAGGACATTACGGCTGGCTAACCAGCGAGATAACTCGGGTAAGAATAAAGTTCAGGAGGTTGACAGACAGAGACCAGTCGTAGATCTTGAACAGCTAACTCAGAGATAGCGAGCTAATCTTCGCCAGCCAGAATGTCAATTAGTGCTTTCGGTAACTTGCTAGCCACAGCTGAATAGCTAGCGCTCGACAGTTAGTTGTGCTGCTAGCATGAAACAACAGTAAGTTAAACGGCAGATCAGGGTCAGGAAATTTCCTCTCAAACGCGTTCGCATGACTCCCTGGCGATGAAACTCGTTAAAAATGAACCTGATTCAGTCAGATCCCCAACTGTCCTGCAAGGCTGCGATGACAGCAGATCACAGAGAATTAAAGCTGCTTTCACACCGGACGCGAAACGAATTTTTCGCAAGACAGTTTACATTCAAAGTTCGTTTCGCGTCCGGTGTGAAAGCAGCTTTACTCGACCGCTTGCTAGCCATCCTGCCAGCTACAACTATGTATCGGCAAAACACAGCTGGAGCGTTAGCTAGCTGGCCAGATTCACCGATAAAACAGGGCAGTTAGCGAACTTGCTCGTTAGCTGTAGTTCCGCAGTACCTGGAACTGACAGAGAGCACGTTCTGGTAAAAATCACTCGGCCACTGAAAATAAACACACTAACACAAGCTTATGAATTGATCAGAGTAGTAATTACCGGTGGGAACGTTTGTAACTGTTAAGTCTTAAAAAAAACTTAGCCAGGTAGTTGTCTTCTTCTGCTGTCACAGGCTTGCTCTTTCGCTTCACCTCTTCCATTAGCTTACCTCATGGAACTTCCCATTACATCAGCTGGAGGGGTACACGAAATCAAATGAATCATGGTTATTCAGTACAGTGCACCCTTAATTGAAAAAAAAAATCATACTATGTCACACAACATATATATTCATAAAAAATTATGGTTAAATAAAAATATTATTGATCGCCGTATGAACAATCCTCCGAAACGTTAATGTCATACCCCTATTTTTGGATTTTCTTCATCACCGCAAACTATGGGTGCCCATTTAGCTCGAACGTTGTACACTGAAGCAACTCATTCGCTTTGCGTTGTGGTTTTGACATCAGAAAGAAACTGAGCTGAAGATAAGAAAGTGAAAATATATGAAATGCACCCCACTATTAAAGGAGGAGACAACAAAGTTTGAACATGGATGCTGAATAATAGGTCAACCAGTCCAGTATTAGAAAAAAATATGCATCAAAATATCAGACGTTGAAACCGGACCTTGAATTTTAGCACTAGTATGTTTATGGCAGCCGACAGGACTGGCACGCTACTAAGTTACGTACCTGATGAACAACCGCTCCCTCAGCATCTTGAACATGAATAATTTTATTAAACTAGTGAAATAGCTTATATAAAAAAAAGTACCAATACGTTGTAATTACACTCCGGCCTTTTGCCTTTTAAGTGAAATTTGTTTAATCTTTTAATTTGTCAAAACTGATTCAACGTTTCAAAACTTTAAAGAGTGCCTTTTCTAAGATTAGCCCAAGGGTGTCAAATCACCATCTCCATATCTCCTCATACTTAATAATTAGTAAGTTTGGGGTTGGGGTAGAGAAATCAGTCATGACCTTGGTAATTCACCCCACCCCTGCTGAGAAGCCACGCCCACTTGTCTGTGCCTTTTTGAGCGGTAACAAATTCGACTGCTCCAAATTTCAACCAACACGGAGGTCCCAAGTTTTTATCAATTATTCTTGTAACTATAGTTGGTGGATTGCAACTTGAAGTGAAAAAAATCCTGGGACCTCCTTGTAGGTTGACGCTAGCGCCACCTGAAGTCATAAGCGATGCTATTTCCGACCCATGAAAATTGGGTCCAAGTTCCATCCTACATAAAGGTTCCAAACCAATTACAACTGTTTTCCAATCTTTGCATGACAAACATCAATAATTGGCAATAAAAGTTTTGAGACCTTTGTGCAGGGGGGACATGTCCCCTCCAATATTGGAGACTGTAATTAAAGTCCTTGTGAGTGGAATTTTCAGTTTCACTTGCGTTACAGTGGATTTCACCATGAGTAACATGGAAGCAATTGTGACTCCAAACGTTGTGCACTTTTGCTCCCTCGGGTTGGACGCAATGAGTGTGTTTCATGATCACTTAAATTGTTTAAACAAAATAAGACCATTTGAAACGTCTTTTTGCAATTCCATTGCTTCCAACCCCCGTGGGAAGACAAACGCGAGAATTCCAGAGTCATAATTGATTTCCATGTCTCTAGTGGTGAAATGCACGTGAAACGGGTTAACTTCCATGCTCAACGACACAATTCTGTGTGAGAATCTCTTAAATACGCCTTAATTACGCCTGACTGTGGCATGGGAATGTGAATGCCTCTAAGAGGCGTGAGACTCACGGTGAATGCGTGAGAGTTGGCAGCTCTGTGAATTTCAGTGGTGAAATCCCATGAACGTGCCATTATTAATTAATTATTTTATATACAGGAACCACAGCAGCAAGCTAGAGAAACAGAGCAAGCTGTTGGGGATACAGGTGTATCAGGGCTTCAGGTGAGGTCATAATTATGACTTGTTCTGTGGAATTATAGGGAAAGCGTTAAAGTTAGTCTCATGATGTTCAGGAAGTATAACCTTTGAAAGTCAAAATGTCCGAACCAACTTTGGCTCAGTGGGATAAATGAAAGAAACACGTAATCATAAATTTAACATGATCCAGTCCAATTAACGCTCGGTTTGCGGCTTGTCCGATTCATGGTAGGTGGTCCATTTTGAGGTGTTTATCCCGGCTGCAATTGCTTCCCCGCTAATTAAGATGCTTAATAGAGAGGATAGCGAGCTGCCTTGCTAATGTAGTTATATATCCACTTACTTGGTATCAATGTCCAGGTTACTAGGGGAGACCAGGGCTTGTGGTCACACGGGTAAGTTGTCACACTGCAATTATCTTCTCCACTAGAGGGCGCAACTAAAAAGTGGAAAACTAGTTTTCTTCCTTTACATGGTCAGGTCTCATGCCCTGTGTGAGAAGAGAACAACACATTCTAAGTTGAGATGAGCACCAGTAAACCATTTCCTCAACCCAAAGTAATAAATATTAACTTTATATATTTTAAAACAAGCTTCTTTCAGATTAAAATCCAAGCAGTGATACATGTGAACTTGTTAGAGAATATATTAAGGCATCTTGTCATACCTCAGTCATTGTTCTGTTTAAAGCTAACTTTAAGCTAGGGCTAGCATTAGCAAACATAGTAGTTTGGGGCAACTTGTCTCAGTCATTTGGGAGTTATCTGTCGCATGTGAAGAAAATAAGTTGACCAGCAGAGAAAGAAGAGAAAAACTGCTATTCTTACTGACACACCTGTGAAGGAGGCACTTGAAGCTGAAAGGCAGACACAAGGGGAAAAAAGGCTATTCAAAAAGAAAGGCAAGGCAACCAAACAGAGGGCAGGTACAAGAAGAAAAACTCCAGATGACTTCCTCATCGGAAGAAGATGAGTCCCTGTGCCTGGTCTGTGTAGAGCCATGTGGAAACAGCCGCCCAGGAGAAACCTGGGTGCAGTGCATAATATGCAAAGGATGGGCCCATGAAGAATGCACCCCTGGCAAATCAATCTATGTATTCTAGAACTGCGACTCAGATGAGGACTCTGACTAGTGAGGTCAAGTTTTGTTTGAGATTTTCTGACTGGATGTTCCAGGACTGACTTGTGAGGTCAGGTTTTGTTTGAGTTTTTTTAAAAGATCTTCCAGGACTAGAGAAAGTTTCATAAGTTTCATAACTTATTCAATTTCAAGTCTCTCTTGAGGCTGCAAAAATTCAAAATACATTGTTGACATGTGTTTTGAAATGCCAATCTCTTGAAACTGCTGTTCTCATTAGTCTTCAAAAGATGGCCCTCAATAATGATTTTTTTTGTGGTGTAGCAAGAATTGTTTAGGCATTCATCTGTCTTGTGCAGATTTGACCTACAGTTCCTGTTTAAAAACTTGTAAAGAAGTCTACACAAGGACTTCTATCCAAGGCCTCACTCGAAGTGACACCCTTTCACAAGTTGTTGATGAATTTCTCAGAAGACACTGACAGTTCAAATTCTTTGTTGACCTGAGCCAGTATTCACAAAGCATCTTATCTTACCGACAGGAGTACTCCTAAGTCACACTAAAACATTTTATGTTGGAGTAAAATCTTAAAAGTTATTCACAAAGCTGCTGAGAGCAACTTTTAGTGAAGAGAAAAAACTGGTAACTCCTAGACTTGGAGTAGCTCTGAGATAGGTGGGAGAAAATCTCTGTTGCTATGGATGACGTGAATTCTCATGCACTAGTCTTGGGACAATGAGCATGGTGATTGGTTGTTTGGTGGCAGGGCAGCCATTTGAAAAAAATATCCCACATACAACCCATGGAGTTAAAAATGAGGAAATAGTCCAAGCGGCTGGTTTGTCCCATAAAATAATGGCAGTTGCTACGGGTACGGCAGTTTTCCAATGCATTTCGATGGAGAGAGGTCCGGCAGTCCCAATTTTAAACACTGCCCTAACCCTAACCCTAACCTTAACCTGAACACTGACTGGTTAAATAACTCCTCCCCTGCTCATACCTGGACATCCTGTCCTAATCCCTTCAAATATCTTGTCGCACCAACTATAGCTACCGATTTTCTAGATCCTGCATAAAATAATAACATGTTGAGCACTTCTGAAAATGCACAATGCGCGGTCACCATATATCACGCTCTAGGCAAATAAACGCACATAGGAAAAAGATAATTGTAGTTTTTACAAACCAGCCGCTTGGACTATTTCCTCATTTTTAACTCCATGGGTTGTATGTGGGATATTTTTTTCAAATGGCTGCCCTGCCACCAAACAACCAATCACCATGCTCATTGTCCCAAGACTAGTGCATGAGAATTCACATCATCCATAGCAACAGAGATTTTCTCCCACCTATCTCAGAGCTACTCCTAGTCTAGGAGTTACCAGTTTTCTTAACTAAAAGTTGCTGTCAGCGGCTTTGTGAATAACTTTTAACATTTTACTCCTAAATAAAATGAATTAGTGTGACTTAGGAGTACTCCTGTCGGTAAGATAAGATGCTTTGTGAATACAGGCTCAGGTCAACAAAGAATTTGAACTGTCAGTGTCTTTTGAGAAATTCATCAACAACTTGTGAAAGGGTGTCACTTAGAGTGAGGCCTTGGATAGAAATCCTTGTGTATCCTTGTGTTAATAGCATAAAACAAGTTAATAATGAATCGTGTCATTTGCCCTAATAATTAGCAACTTGTTACCCAATCAGAATGAGAATATGTTGCGATCATTTAAATGTTGAGCCGGTCAAGTTTGTTAGCCCTAAACTGTCATGGATGGAAGTTCAAAAAGGACGTGAAAGCCCAACTGGAGCTCTGACCAGTTACTGCTGCTGGCCCAATTGGTGCTGGAGCGAAAGCAGGTGATCAAAGGGAAATCTGGCTCGGGGGTGAACAGCAAATCCAAGCGGGATGCGTGGGATAATATCAGCCTACAGATCAATGCTGCATTCAGACGACTGCGAGAAGCAGAGGTATGGGCTGCAATGGCAGGGGAGGTCTGAGATTGCAGCCTATAAACGGGCTATCATGCAAACAGGAAAGCAAACTAAGCTTGTTTATAATTTATAGCCTACAATTTAATAATGTATACAAAATATGACATAGGCTGGTATTATTATAATGATCTATAAATGTAACCCTCGCTCAATAGCCTAATAAAATAATTCATGCATAGCTGGAGGAGGTACAGCACCAAATCCACTGTCCCTGAGCAAGTGGTATCCCAAAGTCACATAATAGGCCTGTTTCCACCGCAGGAACTTCGGGGTAATTTTACGGGGCCAGGGCTGTTGTTGCGTGTCGCCACACCCGGAACCACCCCCGAAGGACAGAGTTCCAGAACATTTACAGGGGCTAAAAAAGTTCCTGCCTCAGAGTAGGTACTCTGATTAGCCCCGAAAAACTCCTGGGTGAGGCTTGGGGTTTACTTGGCGCTCATTGGATTTACTCAGGGCGGGATGTGACGTCAACAGAAAGCGTCAAAATAACATCACTTTTAAAACTCAGCAGATGACGAGCAGTCACATTTTTAAAAGGACGTCACACAACTTTACAGGAACCTTCCTCCTACTTCGCCCTCTCGGTGGAGACACGGCAGTTGAGAGGGCCGAGTGAGAGGACATTCCTGTAGTAGTCCTTGCCCCCCAAAAACTACCAGGAACTTCTTCGGTGGAAACGGGCCTATTGCCTGTCAAATAATTGGCATAAACTGCTTTCCATTAAAATGCGAGTCGTGCATCGGTCCTGGCCATTCCGCAACAATGTCCAAAATATTGTATTCAGCATCAAATAGGCCTACTATCTGGGTGTTGATGGAATTAACTTTTTTCTGTTTCCAAGTACCTCTTCATCTTAGCTCAGAGAAACAATTCAAATATGAGTCCTGTCAATAGCACCAATGATGCCAGACATACCTGAGATGTGCTTGAATTCAAGTTTGATTCTGTTTCGTTAGCAAATGTCCATTCGAAACCAGATAAACTGTCAGATGATATGGGATTCACAGAGTGTGTTGATTGTTTGTTGAATTGAGTGACTGATGATTGTGAAATCCCCAAATTGTCCACGTTGCAAAGTTGCATTTTTCCGATGGCCAAGTAACGAAGTGTGAAACATTTTATTTCGGGGCTTATTGGGTTGTTTCTCATGGTTGGAGATGTAATGCTCTCCCTCACCAAGTCAACAACAAATAAAATCGCTTCACGGTCGATCTGGTATTTTTTCAACAACTGTGCATCATTCAGAATTTCCAACTCATTCCGTCTTTCAACAGCAGCAGCCATTTTCCGATTCATTGTGAATGGGTTTTAGCGAGTTAGGAGTCCTCTTGACTACTTTTTAGCTCTCTCAGACTGATAAGCTACTTTTAGGCCTAAAATGCTTTGTGAATAACACTTAGTGAAAATAATTAGGAGTCCTAAATTTACGACTGACACGCTCATTTTTTTGAGGAGTTTCTCCTAAATCCAGCAGTTAGGACCTACTTTTTGTGCTAAAATGCTTTGTGAGTACGGGCTCTGAACTTTTGCACTTGATTTCAGGGAGCGCTTTGGAAGACCGGGTCTAGTTGTTACACATCCATGTTGTAACATTCTGAATAGTTACAATTATAAAACACAGACGGAGCTCTAATTTTTCCTGCTGCTCCACGAAGGTGACCCGTGGCTTTACGTGACAGAAGGACGTATGTTGAAAGTTGCTGGTTAGTGTTTCAGAAAAATGCTCGAAAAAGAAACTTTCTTGGCGTTTGGGAGATTTTGATTCACATCAAGTGTAATTGATACATGCCCAAGATTTTCTGGATTATGAGGGAGGAAGACATTAGCCACTGTGTGATGACACACCCACGTAAAGACTGCACTGGAACATTTCAAAATGTCGGGACAATTGCAAAGGGTTGCATGGTGGACAAGTGGATACAGTAAGAACCCAAAAACCTGTAACAACTTGGGCAAGATCAAATTACCTCATTGAATGACTTTCTACCTTTTCATATTTCAGAAAGATGCCTTGACATAATGAATAATGTAACGTGGTAATGCCATTAGAGAATCAAGAGGTTCCTTCCTGTGGCTTCTTGAGTAATAGTAGGAAGGCAACCCCCTTAACTTGCCTACTTAAGTGGGAAACACGTCCCACTTAAGCAAATTCTTAGTGTAACAAAATGCCCCACATCCTGCAACAAACTACCCCTCCTGTAAGAACCCTCACCAGAATTACGCATGTGCAGAATATAGGGGTTTCTGCAGTTCAGTCATGTAGTCCAATAAACTTTATCTTTACAGTGCATATTGATAAAAAACCTGATGTCAATTCTACAGCCATTAAAAGTACTAGACCTGGTCTCCCAAATGTATTGGGGCCTGTAAAGGGTTAAAATGTTTGTAAATATGACAAATAGTCAAAATTAGGAAGCTTGAATGGAACTCCCAGAAATATCTACAAACTCATCCTGGCAAAAAAAAAAATTTGTGAACCAAACTTGTATTGAAATAGACAGGATTGTATTTTCTATGTACACAATCTGTATGTACACAGATACTGAAGAAATACTCAAATATGACAGAAGGGTTAATATCTGCATGGGATGAAAAGGTACAGCTTTTTATTGGCAACATTGAAAGTTCATGTGTGGATGAAGCAGATGCTGGTGATGGTCCACCTGGGGTCATGTAGGTTTTAGTGGGTGTGGCTCAGATGCACGTGTCACCCAACTTTATCCCACTTTTGGTCCCTTATTCTCCTTCCTGCACAAAAGGTCCCAAAACTTTTTATTGCTGTTTGGAATGCAAAGATTGCTAAACAGTTGTAATTTGTTTGGGACATTAATGTAGGTTGGAACTAGGGCCCTGTAATGATACAGCCCAGGAACCAGAAGCAAGCAAGCAGCGAAAGTCAAAATCCTTTATTCATTCCGAGTTCAAGCCGAGTTCAAGAGATCACAGAAGCACAGTGCCACAAAACAAAATCCAATGATCAGGGTCTTGGGACAGGCAGAGTTTGGTAACAGTGGATCTGTATGGCAACAGTACATAAACGGTAGGCAAAAATCAGAGTTGAGAAAAGAGATCCAAAATTCCAGGGCAGAAAAAACAGGAATCGTAGTGAGGCAGGCAGGGTCAAAACTAGAACAACAAACAGAAGGGCACAGGTAGAAATCGGTAGTCAGGCAGAGGGTGTCTCAAATCTCTCACAGCTTACTGGCGTACGGGTCTCTCGGCACAGAGGAAAAGATCAACATTCTGACAGGGAAGGAACAGAAATGCAGGGCTTAGATGCACCAAACAGAAGTCACATGCTACGGGGTAACAGGTGGTGGGAATGACAGATAATGAGCAATGCAAGTGAGCACATGAGGAAGCCCTCATACAATAATTGGCAAAAGCCAAGACGCAGACTGGGAACACATAGACAACCTATGACAGATAAAAGGCTCCGGTTAAGGAGTTTTACGTGCTCCGATAAAAGAGGCAATAAAGCACGTGCCAAAGATTTTGCCGAAACACTGGCAAGAACAGGGAAAGTAAAGCAAGGGGCGGAGATTAGAACAGGGCGAGTGCTGAGATTTTGTTAGTAGTAATTAGTAGTGGTGCAACTTCACAAATTAACCCAAGTGCTCATTAGTTAATTAGTAATATGTACACAGGATGGTTAGGTTAGTGACTATAATACAAAATATAAATGTTAGTATTGTAAGTAATCAGAGAAAGCAAAGCGAAGGAAGTAAACAAAATTTGAAGTAATTAAGTGAAATACCAGAAACCACTGAATCGCCTGAAGCATGCAGGCACGCAGATCGGGTAGACGGAACTTACCACACTGATCACAAGACGAGGTAGACACTGGTGGACAAAACAGAAAATAAACAAATGGCAAAACAGAAACTGGGAAGCACACTAATAAATAAAAGATGCATGACGATGAAAAATAACAAAAACAGACAACTGGCAGAGCAGAATCATACCAGACCCAATTTCCATGTGTCGTAAATGGCATCGCTAATGACTTCAGGTGGCGCTAGCATCAATCTACATGGAGGTCCCAGGGTTTTTTTCAGTTTAAGTTGCAGTACAACTCTAGTTTCAAGAATAACTGGGTCATTCCATGTCAAATCATCAGATTTCCAAAACATTTGTCACCATGTAGTCAAAGATTGCTTCCACATTTTCACACTAGATAAATATGCATTAGTGATGGACAAATCCGAAATTTCAGCTCATTAAGACCAAAAATTAATTTTTGGTGAAGTTATTTCTATGGGTCCTGTCCGTCAGTTTTTTGTTAATTGACATTTTCCTTGTATTTAACAGGGCATAACTTTTTTATTATTGCACCTATAGCTTTGAAAATTTGCATCGAAGCTAATGTTATACTGCTTAATGCAGTCCATTTTACTTCATCTTTCTTGGTTGTGGAGCTATGACAACACCAAAAGAGCCTTTTGTTCAGGCAGTTTCAGTTTAGATCCCCAAAGCACCCCCAATATAAACCCTAGCATAGGCTCTTTGGCATTTTTTCCATTCATTTTTGTCTGCAAAATATAAATCAGGCTGAATTCGTCATAAATTCATCACCAACTGCAGTCAGTACCTTGTCAAATGTGGAAAAAAAAGCCACCTGTTCAAACCCCATTATCTCCAGGGGCACACCTTGGAATTTCTTCTGTTTTTTAACTGATTCCTCTATTATAGTAGAAAGAACACCAAAACTTGTTGATGTGTTTGACCAGTATAAATTTTGCAGGTGTCTGAACAGGGGTGGGGTAATTGCAAGAATCACTTAGTAGCCTGAGTTGATGTACCATTTTTGTCTTGCTGCTGATTGGGAAAGTGTGGGTGAAAGTAGGTTTTTGTACTTGGTTTGGCTAGCAGAGGGCTTTTGACTGACACTGGACCTTCCCATGACTCTCTGTCACGCAGGTGGTGCTATCTTCTTGCGTCTGAATCCAGGACAATGCCTCTTAGTCTGCAGGTTAAGAGGATGAGACTGATTTGACTGGGTCTTCAGGCCATGGTGCCCTCAACAATTCTGAATGCATGTGCCCCATCTACCCCCAGG
The DNA here is from genome assembly GCA_029721435.1 of Gymnothorax reevesii. Lineage (NCBI taxonomy): Eukaryota > Metazoa > Chordata > Actinopteri > Anguilliformes > Muraenidae > Gymnothorax > Gymnothorax reevesii. The sequence continues at coordinate 125,968,362 of CM056575.1, read as the reverse complement.
GCCTTCTTGGTTTGCAGACAGATCTTTTTGGAGAGGTCTAAGGCCAGGAGTCTTGTTCTGCAGTTGTGCCCATTACAGGGCATTGCAGATTTACTGCTGGGCTAATTCAATAGTAATCATTCTGTATCCACTTTGGGGATGTTCCCAGCAGAAATTATGACAGGCCGGATAGTTTAGACTACTTGACAGCCACGAGTCGATTGATGAGCACGAACAAATAGGTCGGATAGGGGAACAGATTGCAATCTATTCATTCGTGCTCGTCAATCGACAAATCGTGACTTTCAAGATGGAGGTGACTGGAAACTACCTCAAGGTACTGTCTGCATAAACAGTCTTTTTTAATAAACTACCTGTGCATTTTCAAAGTTCTCAGTGTCTCGTTTTAAATGTCAGGCCCCTTGGAATTCTATTAATGAAGTGTAGAGCTACTTTGAGCCTTGTTGATGATGAAAAAATAGCGATTTCTTTGCATGGCAACACTATGCCCCAATCACTACTGTTATGGCCACAATTTGCTGCGGCCCCAATTAGTTATGGCCCCAATTTATGACATATCGGACAGCAAGGGATGACAGACAAAATTTTAAAACGTAAACAGATTTAAACAAAGACTGACCAAAATTGATAATAAAAATGAGATAGTTACAGTCCCTTGCTAATGGAAATGGGGTTGCTATCTCGCAATGTGCTGGGACAGGAAAATGCTCCAACACAGGCAAAAATCCACAAAAAGAGCTTCACAGGTCTTGAAAAGAGTGACAGGTCTGGTCAAATGTATCCTTCCACTATTTCTCCTTGCAATTTCTCCTACTACTTTACTCTCTCAATTTTTCTCCTCATATACTCTTTTCCAGCCCCCTCCCACCTTCCAGACTTTTTTTCCAATTCTCTGGGACTTTCCCCTCTGAGGCATGCCCAGGACATGCCCAAAAACCTAGCTCCAAACTTGATATGGAATCAGTTGACACCAGATGCGGGAAAAGGGAATGAGGATTTTATTTTAAACAAAACAAAACAGGCACGAGGGCCAACAAAAAACTTGGCCCAAAGGGTTGCAAAAAACAAACTAAAGTAAGCTACACAGAGCTATAAACAACGAATGCAAAATGGCAAAAAACAAAAGGCACTGGAAACTCCAGGCAAGATGCTCAAGAAAAATAAATAACAAGACTATATATATATTCACAAGACAAGAGGCTAGGACAAGACTTGAAACTAGATATGCAAGGGAACTTGACAACAAGAACTTGGCGAAACTTGAACATGCAACGAGACACTGTCTGCCAGCCAACTTCCACCGCATCCAGATAAAGGCTTGATAATCAAGGACACATGAGGGGCAACACCTGGAGAAGCAGAAACAGGAGGCATGGCAAGATCAAGACATGGACAGAGATTGGATGACATGACCTGCTCATTAAGAGAATGAGCGTGCTCAGCTTAAGTACCAATTAAGTATGCAGTTTGGAAGCAAGCATGAATGTAAAGAACAGAAAAGCACAGCAAGATCTTGAAATAGCAAAGCAGGAATCATGACAATAAACTCCCTGTCTAAATTAGTAATATTAGTAATGTGCCTATCTAAGAATTACACCAACCCAGTGAGTGTTAGTAAATGTTAGTAACTTAAAAACAGTTAATTGCCAATTAAGCTTAGAGAGCCCCGAATCAGCACAGCACAGAAGGAAGAGGGAAATACCAAAGCCAACCAGAGCTCTGAAATGTGCAACAACGAAGGCACGGGGCGGAACGCAGACAAGCGGTGGAGTGGCATGGCAGACCTGGCGAAAACAAAAACATGGAAAAGTAAAAACATGGACATGGAATGAAAAACATGAAATGCAAAAACCTGATACAAGAAACTGTTAAAACTATGACATGAACTATGAAATCTTGAACATGAAACTGTTAAAACCATAAATGCTGTCCTGGCCAAAGGCCAGAACACAACAAAACTGGGCTTAACAAAAAATGTCAATACTGCCATCTAGTGGTGTAGATGGCAATAGAGTGCACCATTGTACAATTCAGAATTACCATAGATGTACCATGTGTACCAAGATTTTACCATGGCATTTGCATGGTACATTTTTATAAGAGGGCTTTCATAATCTCCAACCAAAACTGCTCTCTCTTTTCATTTTTTTATGAAACTTTTTACAGGCAGAAATCAAAAATTACGTTTTCAAGGGCCCCTTATGAGGCCAGGATCTATAACAGAGGCTATATTGTACTGGATACCTTTTATTTGAGGACAGGTCTGTCTGTACAAGGAAGATTGACTGCATATAAGGCATAATAGTGGAGTTAGGAGACCTTGAACAGGGTCCCAGCTGAAAAAGTCACTCCTTTTGCCAGTTTTGTATTGGCAGTTATTTGGTGATGACACTTGTTCAGCAGAAATGTATATATCTTTGCTTTATTTGTTCAAAACTACAACTTCTCATCTCTTTCACTATTTAATCATTTTTGCAGGTGTTCTTTATGAATAAAAATAAATAGATTTGAGCCAAATCTGATTCGGTGACTAGGGGACAAGGCACAAGTATGTCAGAGAAGCAAAAGCCAAAATCCAGTGGGCGTAAACAGAGTCAAATACCAGGGCAGCAATCACAAAACTCGTAGTCGGGCAAAAAGGATTCGTAAACAGATGCAGACAATAGTACCACAGAGCAGAGCCAAAAATCATAAGTCGGACGGTCCAGTCAGAAGAGTAACACTATGAGTACAAGGCGAAGACAATAGCAGCACAGGTAAACAAGAGAAACATTTTAACAAGGAAGTGCTGTGAAAAGACTCCTAATAAACACTCACGGGAAGTCACATGCTAAACACAACACAGGTGGAGGAGGTCAGACTGATTACAAAGGAGGGAACATGAGGGAGAACCTAATCACATGAAATAGGCAGCAGCCAAAACGCGGACAGGGATCACGAGACAATCCTATAGACAGACATACGGCTCCGGTCAAGGAGTTCTAAAGTGCTTAGATAATAAGATAAAGGACAGCATGAGTAGGTGTGCAGAATCAACAGAAACGCTGCAGAGAAGATGAGGGAGAGACAAGAGGCAGAGATTAGAACAGGGCGAGTGCTGAGAGCTTGTTAATCAATTAGTAAGTGCAGCTATACAATCCCTTAGTGCTCGTTAGTATAATATACAATGTTAGTTTGTGTTAGTAACTCTAGCAAAAATAACAAACTGTTAGTATGGGTAATACAGAAAAAGCAAGGCGAAGGAAGTAAACAAGATTGGAAGGAATGGTTGAAATCCAGAAACCTTTAAATCACCCGTAAGAGTGGCTTGCAATACTGGGGCTGTGAGCAATGACAAGACAAGAGACCAGACAGGGGGAGACAAAGTGCAATGCATGGCAGAAATGAAAACATGGACTGGAATAAAACTATGGTAAAATACAAAACATGGCAAAGACTAAACAAGACAAAACATGAACATAAACCAGAACCAAATCATAATACATAATTCATGGTTAAAAAATACAGAGAACAGACAGAACATCAAAAATATGGCAAACAGAGCAGAATCATAACAGTAACAAAAGAGGTTTTTAATGTATATTTGTGAGGCTGTGCACTTGGATACATCTCACCGCATTTTAATAGGTTACAGGACTCTATGTCCCTGGATTTTTTGTCCCTAAACTCTTCATCCCCGTACTTTTCATCCCCTAGGAATTTTCGTCCCTGGAGTTTTCATCTCAATTAACTTTTTGTCCCCGGTCTCCTTGTCCCCGGACTCTTCTTCCTCTAGGAATTTTTATCCCGAGGACTATTATAAGGGTTATGGTTTGGGTGAGGGATAGTGATATAATACAGGGCAAAGATTAATTGGGGATGAACCATTCAGGGATGAAGAACCTGGGAACTAAAAGTTCATTGGAAGAAAAGTCTGGGGACGAAAATTCCTAGGGGACAAAAAGTCCAAGGATGAAGAGTCTGGGGATGAAATATTCGGGTACAAAAAGTCTGGGGACAAAAAGTCCAAGAGCCACTTCAATCAGGTTGAACAACACATTTAGATGTACCTGGGAGCCTAGCTTTTAAAGGCTGCATTAGTAATATCTTTTGTAGTAACCTGGTTGCTCCCAAATCTTTTGGGATCTCTTTCTTTCCTCCGAGTGCCCGTTTTGCTGATCTCTGTAATTAATGATCTTGTGTTGTGAAATCGATAAGAATGCCATTTGAATTGGTACCATGGTAGAAGGCTACTGAATCTTGTGTCTTCCACATTAGAGGTAACTGGAAGCCAAAGTCAAGATGGTTCGTAATGAAATGTGCAAGGTGGCAAATGAGCGCCAGCAGTTTCTTAAAGAAGAGGTGAACAAATTTACCCACTGCTAATAACAATGCAATACCACTACCATGAGACCCGTGTTGCATATTTCCACGGTTAAGTGATTGTTGCTGGTTTGCTTTCCCGAAACATTTAGAAAATGCTTTGACATCAATCAGTGACTAAAAGAACATGTTTCTAGAACACAATTCTGTCATTTTCACACCCAAAGTCACAGGTATAAGTAAATTGAGCTCTGTGTAACTAAATTAATATGCATGGTTTCCCTTCTGCTCAGCCAGTCAGGCCCAATGATTCTATCCCTGTTCTCCCAATTTTTTTTTTTAATCTCATCTTAAGCATATTGACACTTCAACTTCGCACATTCTGTCTTTGTCTTGTCTCCTCTCTCATTTTTATCTGCAGGCAAAACATCATCGGTGAAACGCTGAAGAGCATTTGGTAAGCACACTCAGATTTTAGCTGTCAGAGCAGCTTCATCAGTGATTGAAATATGCTGCGCCTTGGCTAGCATTCCAACGAGATTTAAAAACAAGTAAATATTGTAACACAGTGCTATCATGAATGTTTTTACCCAATTTACACTCTAGACTTACAGTTATTTTTGAAACTCAGGGGAGAGTGGTTGGAGCTGGATCTGAAGCTCAGGGGCGTAGCTAGAACCGGGAATTGGGGTGGCACAGACACGTCCCTTTATGACAATTAGGATAGTCCTGGCTAGTTCTCAATTATTTTTCTTTATTGACACGTTTTCCAATCATCTTAATAGGCAATTGAAGACACGGTTTCTCATGCGATCTAACAGCAATGAAGTCTTGGGGTAAATTCCGTAAAACTGAGAATTGGGGTGGACGTAACATCTGTTTTAAAGAATTATTAGTCCTGACCTGTTCGCAGTCATTTTCATGATTAACAAAATGTTCACTCAGAGAGCGCTCCGCACTTAACAGGTGCTGCTTGTTCTCCCCGATTAGGTAAGACGACAATCATTCATCTGGACGCGTTTGCATAATTTGCAAGTACGAAATAGAACTAATAGTTACCCTGGATGTAACTCCAGTTCTATGAGTACGTGCATAGCCCTCTAGCGGGCTTCGCTATTGGTTACTGTGTCTGAGAAAGAAAATTGAACTCACCTGCTCCGTAAGAGTGGGTTGCATACTCACCCTCTATAAAGCCTCAGTGCTGCCAATGCTCATCTCCCTTTGAAACTCAGCATCTCACACTCGGGGCCACCTGGGCAGGTTGTAAGAGGGCTACGCACGTACTCATAGAACTGGAGTTACGTCCAGGTTAACTATTAGTTCTATTTCGTACTTGCTCCACCCTCTTACGGGCTTCGCTATTGGTTACACCTAAGGCGAAGGCCTTTAGGGATGGATGTTCTACCAGGTGGACCCTGACCACACAGATCCATTAAAAACCAAGAGACACCCGTCCACACACTGGGGCGGACACCGCCAGACTGGCATAGCACAAAGAAGCAACACCAAACCCAAGTTGGTGTCAAATGGGGACCCCACCATTAGAGCCCCTTTCCAGACTGAATGGGAGGGATTGCTAGCCTCCCTCTTCCAATGAGAAATCCCCACACCTCCGAGCACCGCATCACCTCAGGTCGTAGCACAACACAGAAACAGAAAACAAATCGATGTTGTTCACCACAGGCGAGCATCGCCTCGAGTCGTGGCACCAACATCAACAGACGACGAGTCGCTGTTGGAAAGGAACCCCTCCCCTGAAGGGTTCCCCTCCCAGACGACTGGGAGAGCACGCCAACTGTCATTTCCCCATGATAAACACCTACACTTGTAGGCTTGGCGCCCTTGGAGCGCCTCCCCTCAGGTTGTGGCCATGATCCACTACTAGTTAGTGTTGGAAAGGGACCCTTCCAGCAGAATGAATGGGAGGGCTTGCTTGCTGTCATCTCCCAATGAGAAACACCCACACCGACAGGCGAGCACCGCCAGAGTACATCGCCCCAGGCAGTGGCATGCCACAAGAATAGAAGACCAGTCGATGTTGGAAGGGAACCCCCCTCCAATAGGGTCCCTTCCCCAGACTGAATGGGAGGGCTTGTTAGCTGTCATCTCCTGATGACAAGCCCCCACACCTGCAGGCGGGGCGCCCCCAGAGCACATCGCCTCAGGGTGTGGTAATACACTAGTCAGTGTTGGAGGGGAACCCCGCTGGCAGGGTTCCCAGGACTGAATGTGCGACCATGCTGGCTGGCATATCCCTGAGATATGAAGGCCCGAAGGTCGATGCAGAAGACTAAGAGGCTGCCCTGCAAATCTCTTTTACGGATACGCCCTTCAAAAGTGCTGTAGAGGATGCAATGCCACGGGTAGAATGTGCAGTCAATCCTGCTGGGGCACTGAGACCCACGGCCGACCAGGCTCTGCAGATTGCATCACAGATCCAGTGGGAGAGGCGCTGTGCTGACAGAGGGGCCCCCTGTGCCTGTCCAGCATAACAAACAAACAGCTGATCAACCCTCCTAAGATTTGCAGTGTGTTTATGTAAAGATAGAGCGCACGCACTGGGCTCAGCTTATGCATCAGTTCCTGCTTGCTGGTGGCATGAGGAGGTGGACAGAAGGCCTGCAGTAAAATGATGACTTGAATGGATGGGTTAGGACAAAGCTCCACTGAACCCTGGTCCTCTCTTAGGTTCAAACATGATGGATGCGCAGAGAGGGCGCCCAGCTTGCTCACCCTCCTAGCTGAGGCCTAGGCCAAAAGGAGAGCAGTTTTGATAGATAAAATATGCAGGTCCCCTGGTCCAGAGGTTCGAATGGTGGCCCTGCCAGGAAACCCAGCACAGTCTACAGATCTCATTGCGGGATTACACGCTGCGTTGGCGGTGTTATCCTGCGGACTCCTCTTATAAAGCGCTTCACCAGGGGGTGACTTCTGGCTGAGAAGTGGTCAAACCCATCATGTCCAGCTGCGATAGCGGCAGCAAGCATCACCAGAGTGGATGCTGCGCGGCCCCCTTTGAAGAGTCCTTGAAGGAATCCCACACCCCTTGAAGGGGCATGAGCACGGGTTCAGACCTCCCGCCTGTCACCAGCGAACAAAAATCCCCCAACGAGCCGCATAAGCCTTGGATGTGGCTGAGGCACGTGCACACTGAATTGTGGCATTCACTGTTCCCGGGACAATATAGGCACTGCCATCTCTGTTTAAACTGGAGTCGGTCGCACCAGCTCTGACTTCATCCGCGACAACTTCTGTTTTAGGTTTTGGGAGCCCAGAGAGTGGGGGTCGCCCGTCCCGCCAGCTGAAGCCAGCCGAAGAAGCAAATGCACTCACTGTCACGGATATGTGCCCTGCCCTCCTCCAGCTGTGCCTGTTGTTCCCTCCTCAGGTCGCTAAACGTCCACTCGGCCGCCTCAGCTCCTCCATGCCTGCTTCGCGGCCGCTGTCCGGTTGGATTAGCACTAGCAAACATCCTCTTCTCGTTGAAAATCTGCTAACTAACTGAGGTAATGTAAACTACGGTAATGAAGACACGTTCGTTCAATTTTCGCTTCTGACACCAATGTAACTTTGTGGAATAACCGGCATCAGTCTAGAAGTTTATCTTGCTTTATTTTTAGCTACTCATAGAACTTAGCATGGCAGTACACAGCTGGCTTGCATGTGGCCAGAACAGACACGCACAAAAAAAAAAACGCAAAAACTCTCTAACATTTTCCTTACATTCCCCAAGGGCACGCCCCCACTCCACTAAGACCACCAACCACCAGCGTACCCGGAGGCACAGAGATCGCGGACACACTCTGATTAGCAGTGCCAGAGGAGACTTCCGTCTGGGTCGTTACAGTATGTATTTTGAGTCCTCCAAGTAACGGGACTTCACTCTTCCCGAAGAAAAAAAATGGCTCCTGGCTAAGTGGCTACATTGGACATTTAGGCGAAAAACACAGCGAAAATGACTTATTTTCGAGTCTAATCATAATGTCAGGGCTTGCAGATGCTTCAAAAATGTAACACGAGCAGTAAGGAGGAATTTTATGAGGGGAACTCTTTGAAGTCGGAAACCTTGAGTTTTCAATTGGGAAAGATCCCTGTTCCGACTTGTCTCGAACGCAGCATTAGTTAGCATAGACTGTATAAAAAGATGGACGAAGTTACCGTGACGTCAACCATTGGTTACAGCATACCATAAACAAGAGTTGTCAGAAAGACAACAAAGCTCGCCGGGACAAGGTTAAAGTTTTTCTGCACGCGGACGGACGCGGACGCCGGGGGTACGACAATAGCTCTCCGGACATTCGTCCCGGTGAGCTAATGAAACCTCGATTTTGGCCATTTGAATTGTGCCATTTTGTCATTTTGAAACCGGATGTGATGTCTATTTGACGAGAGCGTGTAATGAAGACCGTGTATTGGGACCGTGGCTCTGGATCTGACCGTATCGGATGAGGACCAGAGGATAGCACACCCTGAAAGCATATTCTGGCTTCATCCTTTATTCTAGTCTATATCGGACTATAATTTACAGAAATTAACATCATGATATATCGAAGGAAACTTGAAACTTGCTATTGCTACAATAAAATAAGGTGAAAAATTATTTAAATGAAAAATCAGGTGGGAAGGTAGAGTCATTTTCTCATAGACTTCTATAACATTGAACTTTTTTCTGTAATCACCAACGTTGCCATCTGCTGGCCATTAAATAGAATGCCATTTTACGGTACTTCGGCATGGGCTTCAGTTTTCAAACCAGGGTGCTGCGTCCATCTTTTTATACAGTCTATGAGCATTAGCATCGCAGCATAGGTCTGGGCTCATGGGGGCGGAGGGGGCAGGCGGGCGGCGGGGCTGTGAAGCTATGAGAGTTGTGACCAGAGTCATCTCTGGCAGTGACTGCCTGAAATGGGTGATTTTGACTATTTCTGGATTAAAAACTGTCACTTTTGCCGGGAAAAACCATTGGGGCTAGGTTTAAAAAGCCCCGGAAGCCCAGGGCTAAAGGCGCCACTGGTAATTACCCTATCAGAGAACGCATTCACTCAGAGTTTAGTGAGACCCAGAATTTAAGCACAGGTGGAAGCAATGAATGAAAGATTACAGTCGAAACCGAAAGGAAACCGAGGTAACGGAATTGGGTGGCGCAGGCAACTGAGGGCTGTCACACAATATCACTGGAGATTTGCAGAGAGGGAATCGATCCTCAGACGGCAGAATGAAAGCTGAAAAATAAAACGAAAGTCAAGCGCAAATCAGCACACAGACAACGCATATAAGGCAGAACCATAACAGATCTAAGCAAAATGTTTCTCAAAATAGACAATACAGAATTATTAAAGCAAGCAGCCAAATCCATTTTCCCCCAGTGAGGCACTAAGAAGCTTTTTTTTTTTTTTTTGCGATAAAATAAAATTTGGAGGAAAATTATTTTTCCTAATCGACGCAAAAAAAAGCTCTAATTAGCCAAGTTTGAGTATTATATGTCATTTTGAAGTACAACCCCAATTCCGAAATAGTTGGGACAAAGTGTAAATTGTGAGTAAAATCAAAACGCAATGAGTTTCAAATCGCACCAGCCAGTATTTTATTCACAATAGAACAGAGATGACATAGCAAATGTTGAACCTGAGAAATTTTACAATTTTATCCACAAAATGAACTCATTTCAAATTTGATGGCTGCTACAGGTCTCAAAAAAGTTGGGACAAGGGCCTGTTTACTGTGTTGCATTTCCTTCATCTTTTTAACACAAAGTAGAGGCGTCTGAGCATTGAGGAGACAAGTTTCTAGAGTCCAGCCATTGGAATTTGATCCCACTCTTGTTTAATACAGGCTTACAACTGCCTGAGAGTTTTGGGTCTCCTTTGACGGACTTTTCATTTAAATATGCGCCTAATGTTCTCAATCGGTGAAAGATCAGTACTGCAGGCAGGCCAGTTCAGCACACGGTCTCTTCTACTACGAGGCCATGCTGCTGTAATACCTGCAGGTTGTGGTTTTGCATTGTCCTGCTGAAATAGACAAGGCCTTCCCTGGAACAGATGTCGTCTGGAGGGGAGCATATGTTGCTCTAAAACCTTTATATACCTTTCAGCATCCATGGTGCTTTTTAAAACATGCAAGGGTCCCACACCATATGCACTAATGCATCCCCATACCATCAGAGATGCTGGCTTTTGAACTGAACGCTGATTACAGGAGGGATGGTCTTTCTCCTCTTTAGCTCCGAGGACACGACGCCCATAATTTCCAACAAGAATGTCAAATTTGGACTCGTCTGACCACAAGACACTTTGCCACTTTGCTACAGTCCATTTTAAATGAGCCTTGGCCCACAGAACACGGCGGTGCTTCTGGGTCATGCTCAACAATGGCTTCCTTTTTGCATGATAGAGTTTTAGGTGGCATCTGTGGATGGCATGGCAGACTGTGTTTACAGGCAGTGGTTTCTTGAAGTATTCCTGGGCCCATGTCGTAATTGTAATATTTATCGATCCCTATGACTGGGGAAAGATAAAATACAGCACCTAAAATAGGCTACATGTAGAATAAAATTGACAACAGATTTCATATTTAGTATCAGAATTGAACTGTCAGCAGCTGGCACGCCATCAGGTGTGGGACAGACTCAGGGGCTAGGTAGTCCTCACGATGGAGCGGGCTAAAGAGTGAGTCAAACACTCCATCCTCGCCATCGTGCCAGCCACCCAGCCGCACCCGGGGCGCCCCACCCAAAGCAATGCCAGCGGCTGAGAGATCATACCCAAGGACAGGATTGAGAATAGTGCCCTTAATTCTTCAAGCAGAAGACAAATACTTAGATAGGGCAGCGATGTTAAACTGGCGAGCCAGAGAATCATTTTTAAATATTCTAGCATACAGAGACACAGTGTCTCTCCTCATTATGTGATGGATGGCTTTTCCAAAACGCCAAATGCTGTGGCCGGAATGAAAGGAAGTACAGCAAAATAAGAGACAAACACAGACAATATAAGAGAGGGAGACTCATGCTTCCGAAGGACATAGATCCAGTCCGGGTAACAATAAGGAAGCAAACGCGAGCTTGACTGAATGAAATAAAAGAGAAAAATCTCGGGAACCGTGAGAAAAAGATTTAGCACCAGACGGTGCCCAGAAAGAGGAAGAAAACAGAGAAAGATTCCCTTGCTAACTAGCACTTTCCTCTTTGCAGCTAATTCCTCAACAACTGTCAAACTAGAGACCTTACCGGCTATAGTGCAAACAGAACACTGAGACTCTAGCAAAGGTGGCAAGGTGAAACGTGGGCTTAAATAGAGTCCGAATGTTGCCTACAATTAATACCAGCTGGCCCAAGAATCCAATATTGGCAAAACGATATTGTCTCGGATGAGAGTAACAAAGAAAAATCCCAAACAAACGCCAACCTCCAAAACCATGAAATAACCATGCTCCCCCCCCCCAAGGGAAAGCTCCAGAAGTCCCCAGGGATCCCCATGCATGGAACTCAGAAATGAGCATGGGATCTAGGATATCTCAGGAAGTGACCCAGCTGTGCTCCTCAGGGTCATATCCCTCCCAGTCCACGAGAAACTGGGCCCCACAACCAACACGCCTCTTGGCCATAAAGCACCACACTGTGTAAACCGGCCCCCTCTCCACCATTTGCGGTGGTGGCGGGGGTATGTCGGCAGGTGCCAGGACGCTAGTGCGAACCGGCTTTATACAAGAGACATGGAATGACAAGTGGATGCGCAAAGATCTAGGGAGCTTTAACTGTACCGTGACTGGATTGATCTTCCGCTCAATCTTGAATGGGCTAATATAGAGGGGAGCCAGTTTCCATGATTCTACCTTCAAGGGGAGATCCCAGGTAGACAGCCAAACTCTCTGACCCACCCGATAAGATCGAGCCAAACGACGCCTTTTATCAGTGGCGGATTTCTGTTTGAGCCCCGAGTGCAACAGAGACGAAAGGACCCTGATCCAAACAGACCGACAGCGATGAATGAAATGGTTGACCGAGGGAACCTTGGAATCATTCTCAGTCTCATGAAATAGTGAGGGTTGATAACCCACCTGAGCTTCAAACGGGGAAAAGCCTGTGGAAGAATTACTCAGAGATTTATGGGAATACTCGGCCCATGCTAAAAATGGACTCCATGAAGATGGATTATCCGCTGCTAAACAACGAAGTGTGTTCTCCAATGACTGATTTGTACGCTTAGTTTGCCCGTTAGTCTCTGGGTGGAACCCAGAGGAGAGACTCACCATAGCCCCCAACTGCCTACAAAACACCTGCCAGAATTTGGCCGTAAACTGAGGACCCCGGTCAGGAAAAACACCTTGCGGAAGCCCATGCAGCTGGAACACATGGTTAACCACAAGAAGGGCCATCTCCCGTGCAGAAGGCAGCTTGGGTAGCGCAACAAAATGAGCGGCCTTGTAAAAATGGTCAACCTCGACTGAGTTGACCGTGTTACCCTCAGACATATGCAGTCCCCTAATAAAATCCAAAGGATTATGCATCCAAGGACGCCTGGGGATGGGCAATGATCGCAGCAGACCAGGGGGAGGGAGATGGGAAGTTTTGTTCCTGGAGCAGATGCCACAGGCAGCAACAAATTCCTGAATGTCCTTCATCATACCAGGCCACCAAAATCGTTGGGCCAGGAACTGCTTGGTTCGATGGGCCCCCGGGTGCCCCGCCAAGCAGGAAGAGTGTCCCCACTGGCGTACCTGTGGCCTAACTCTCGGCGGGACAAACAAACAGCCAGGAGGCTCCCCCCAGGACCGGAATCAGTCTTCAAATCTTCCTGAACCACCACCTCAACCTCCCATTGAATGGGCACCACAATCTGAGCAGCTAGAATAACTGGCTCTGGGGTAGGATCATGATCAGAGCGGTCATAAATCCGTGACAAGGCGTCAGGCTTAATGCTCTTTGAGCCAGGGTGGTAGGTTAGCGTAAAATTGAAATGACCGGTAAAAGAACAATGACCACCACGCCTGCTGGGAATTACGTTGCTTGGTCTGCTGAATATACTGGAGATTTTTATGATCTGTCCATACCACAAAAGGGTGTTCAGCCCCCTCCAACCAGTAGCGCCGCTCTTCAAGGGCCAACTTGTCCACCAATAACTCCTGGTCACCAATGCTGTAATTCCGTTCTGTGGCGGACAAAGACCAGGAGATGTATGTGCATGGGTGTAGCTTATTGTCCCCATTTTCCTCTTTGCAGCTAATTCCTCAACAACTCTCTAACTAGAGACCTTACCGGCTATAGTGCAAACAAAACATTGACACTCTAGCAAAGGTGGCGAGGTGAAACCTGGGCTTAGATAGAGTCCGGGTGCCGCCCACAATTAATACCAGCTGGCCCAAGAATCCGATATGGGAAAAACGATATCGTCCTGGACGAGAGTAACGAAGAAAGCTCCCAAATCAACGGCAACCTACAAAACCATGACACATAATGCCCGTTATTTTGGGGATATCCAGGGCAAGTAGGAGTTTAGAAAACTGGGAGCGCCCTCCAATGCCGTTCATAATTTTCACAAGAGATCCCTGAGTGGATTCCAGTCTACTCAGATCATTATCAGTGATGCCCTGACATTCAAGTCCAAACACGAGAGTCGAGACCCCAACTGCCTTCCACAGGAGCGTTTTTGCTTTAGTGGAGAATGGGCCAGGGCATTTCATCCCACAGGAAGGGAGTCCAAATATAAAATGACGGCATTGGGAGACTCTCTCGTTTACATGCATTGTACTCTTTAGGTCACTAGACAGAACGCTACCAAGGATGGTCAGACTTTCAGTACTCTGGATGGGGGCTCTATCTCGGTTCCACACAGGGGAACACTTGAACAAGTTTTCCCCTACACACATACAAAAAGTTTTCTTTATTCCGAAAGTAAATCTCCAAGCTTTAGAGCAGCAGACACGAACATCAATCAACTTTTGTAGACCTGACACTGTAGCACATAATAAGGTAACATCATCTGCGTAGGCAAATGAATTAAAGAGAGATTCCCCAAACTGCAATCCATCGTAAATAACATATTAGCTCATGATCTGAAAGTCATTGCATTTTGGTTTTATTCACAATTTACACTTCATCCCAACTATTTTGGAATTGGTGTTGTAATTTTGAAGTGGTAGTGAAATTCAATCTCATGAAAGAAAGCCATAAAAATCTGCCAAATCCTAAATTTGACGTTCAGATAAGATATATCAGCACTCAAGCACAAAAGGCAGAGTCTAAAATATGGTACTGAGGGGTAAATGATATTTCATTCCCAAACAGGTCTAGATTTTTACCCTCGGCCTCACATAGCCAAAATGGTGGGTGAAAATTTTGCTAATGTTCTGTGTGAAATTAAATTTGAGGAATTTCTGTTCCTAATCCTGCATATGAAATGAAATTCTGAGAAAATAATTAAATTGTTTAAAAGTTCCTGACATTGCCACCAAGTGGCGCCACAATGATGTTGGGGCATAGATATGGCTTTAATTTTGTAATAATCACCAAAAATTCTCAAAATAAGCAAATTAAAGAATTAATTTATTCAGTAATCATTTTTGCAGCACCTTGAAACCTGAAAAAAACATTTGGAATTCATTAATATTCATTAACATTCACCTACCTAACATATGATGGGCTTCTCCTCTGTAGCCAGATTCATCCTAAGATTTCTTCCCCTTTTAGAGTTTTTCCACACAATTATTTCAGGATTATTTTTTTCCAAGCTGAAAGTTTTCAGCTCATGAGCTACATTGGGCATCTACCCTGCTACTATTCAGTAAAGTGTCTTTGTGACACTTCTTTTACAGATAAACTATTATCCAAATGAAAGTCCACTTTTTTTACTTCAAGAGAAATCCACTGGGTTGTCACTACACAGAACACTTCTGATTACATATATATCTTTTACTGGCTTCAAAAAATGGTATCCAGCCACAGGACCATCACTACACAAAGTAGCCATGTATAAAAGAAAACATATATCAATGACATCAGAAATGACATTGATAAGTCAGAAACACCATGAAAAGGAAAAGCTGGGGTGGAGGTTGGTCGCAAAATGGCTTGTCGAAGAAGCAGTACGAGTAGACAGGCAGTGGGCAGCCAAATTTTGTTCATATAAAATCTGGAGTTGTTAACCACTTAAGCCCTGAGCTTCTGGCTCGAAAGTGACATGGCCAAAATGTAAAATGATCATATCTCTGCAACTACTTGGTCTATTTGAATAATCTTGGTATCATAATAAAGGTAACACCATGGGGATTTTTGCCATGGTGTCCCTGAGTCAGAGTAAATGAAGACAGAACACAGCATAAGTGAAAGATCTCATTTGCACTGAACAAACTTTTACTTTTATGATATGAGATCAGTAAGACACCAGATGCGGGGAGATGGGAATGAGGATTTATTTCAAACAAAAATAAACAGGCACGAGGGCCAACAAAAAACTTGGCCCAAAGGGTTGCAAAAAACAAACTAAAGTAAGCTACACAGAGCTATAAACAATAAATGCAAAAGGCAAAAAACAAAAGGCACTGGAAACTCCAGGCAAGAAGATCAAGAAAAATAAATAACCAGACTAAATATATATACACAAGACGAGAAGCTAGGACAAGACTTGAAACTAGAAATGCTAGGGAACTTGACAACAAGAACTTGGCTAAACTTGAACATGCAACAAGACGCGAGACACTGTCTGCCAGCCAACTTCCACCGCATCCAGATAAAGGCTCAGAAATCATGACATGAGGGGTAACACCTGGAGAGAGAGAAACAAGAGGCATGGCAAGATCAAGACATGGACAGAGATTGGATGACATGACCTGCTCATTAAGAGAATGAGCGTGCTCAGCTTAAGTACCAATTAAGTATGCAGTTTGAAAGCAGCATGAATGTTCAGAACAGAAAAGCACAGCAAGATCTTGAAAAAGCAAAGCAGGAATCATGACAATAAACTCCCTGTCTAAATTAGTAGTATTAGTAATGTGCCTATCTAAGAATTACACCAACCCAGGGAGTGTTAGTAAATGTTAGTAACTTAAAAACAGTTAATTGTCAATTAAGCTTAGAGAGGCCCGAATCCAGCACAGCATGGAAGGAAGGGGAAATACCAAAGCCAACCATAGCTCAGAAATGTGCAACAACGAAGGCACGGGGCGGAACGCAGACAAGCGGTGGAGTGGCATGGCAGACCTGGCAAAAACAAAAACATGGAAAAGTAAAAACATGGACATGGAACATGAATTATGAAATGTAAAATCCTAATACAAGAAACTGTTAAACTATAACATGAACATGAAACTATGAACTATGAAATCTAGAACATGAAACTGTTAAAACCATAAATGCTGTCCTGGCCAAAGGCCAGAACCCCGGAACACAACACTTTTATCCCTCTTGAAATGATTCAGTGGCTGTCTGAAACCTCTAAAAAATTACAGCACAGAATATCACTAATATCTCTGCCAATATTTATCCTAATCAAGTAAATCAGAGCAAAATTAGTGAGATTTTAGTTTGGGAATGTCTAGGTGGCCTCTCCAAATTGGCACGGTGTGCCATTTCAGATTTATCAGGCACCAAACTATTAAGAGCCAGATTCTGTAAGATTCACCCAAATATAGAAGGGGGTGATACATCACCATTCAGTTTGACAATGAAACTTTTTTGTGGGTAGATATATCCTACAAACTGACAAAAATTACGTTTTTTAATCCGAAAGACCCCTCCGGTTGAAAAATCCAGCCCTTTTTAGGGTAGGGGCGCTTTTTGCAGCATGGAACACCATTTAGGACAATGCTCGTCGGGCCATACCTCGGTGCGCCCTCTATGGAATTTTTTGGAACTTGTTTTATTATGTCCCACTATATCTCTATTATTCATGATGTAAACATCTACAAGGGTTTTTTGCCTCAGTAACCCTATATGGGCAGACACATGCAACCAGATCATGACTCAATGAGAGACGAAGATGGCTTCTTGTACACACCAATAGGTGGCAACAACCAGGAGCAAAAAACATCATAACAATAACTGAACCAAAACAATTTATTGCAAATAAAATGGGAGAGACTTCTGGACTGTGAGTCCGTAAATGAGATGTGGGAAAGATTTAAGGGGGTTTTACTTGAATCACAATGCAGGTTCATTCAAAAGGTGTCCAAAAGTAAGCTGAAAAAGCAGAATCCTCAGTGGATGACCAAAAGTATTCGTAGGATTTTGAGGGAAAAGAGGAATCTTTATAACATAACATAACATGACATAACATAACATAACATGAATGGCAAGAACAGGCCTTTCAGCCCAACTAAGCTCACCAGTTTATTTATACTATTGTGAATATATCCCTTCAGATACTAAATGACTCAATGGTATCTGGCTTCAGGTCAAGCCTGCTCTTGAAAACCCCCAAGGTCTCTGCCACAACAATATGGTCAGGTAAGCTATTCCACATTGAAATTACTCTTTGGGTGAAGAAATATTTCCGAATATCAGTGCTAAATTTTCCTTTGGTCAACTTCCATTTGTGACCCCGAGTTCTACTCACAACACTTCGTCGAAGGAATCCTACATGATTCACTTTGTTAATCCCTTCAACATATTTAAAGACCTCAATCAAATCACCCCTGAGTCTTCTTTTCCTAAGACTAAAGAGATTAAGGATCTTCAGCCTCTTCTCGTGGCTTTCATCTTTTATATCTGGAATAAACTTAGTGGCTCTTCTCTGAACTTTCTCTACAGCCTCTATATCTTGCTTAAAGTATGGTTCCCAGAACTGTACACAATACTCCAGATGAGGTCTCACGAACATGTTGTACAAAAGAAGCATCACCTCCTTAGATTTGTACTCAATACTTTTGGCAATGTATCCTAGCATCCGATTAGCTTTTTTAACTGCTATGGCACAATGGCTAGAACCTGTGAGGGTTTGGTTAACAATCACTCCTAGATCTTTCTCTTGTGCAGTACATTCCAGTTTTAAACCTCCCATGGAGTAATCCCGTCTAATGTTTTTATTACCTACATGTACAACTTTAAATTTTGCTAGATTAAATTTCATTTGCCACATTTCTGCCCAATTTTGGATTCTATTCAAATCGTCCTGAATCACTTTAGTGGACCCAAGACTATTTGCTAAACCCCCCAATTTAGTATCATCTGCAAATTTAACCAATCTGCTCTCAATATTCCTATCAAGGTAATTAATGTAAATGAGGAACAGCAGGGGTCCCAACACCAATCCCTGGGGTACGCCACTCCCCACCACACCCAGCTCAGATGAGATAGCACTGACCACTACTCTTTGTGTTCTGTCCTGTAACCAGTTTTGAATCCACTTCAGAATACCTCCTGTAACTCCAATGGAGCTCATTTTAAAAATTAGTCTCTTATGCGGTACTGTATCGAATGCTTTCTGAAAATCCAAGTATATGATGTCATAAGTCCTGCTCTGGTTGTAAGTCCTGGTGGCCTCTTCAAAAAATTCCAGAAGGTTTGTTAGGCATGACCTTCCCTTCCGAAAACAATGTTGGCTATTCCTGAAGATACTGTTACGTTCAAGACTTAAGTCCAGCTCATCTTTTATGATAGATTCCAATGTTTTGCACGAAATGCAAGTTAAACTCACTGGCCTGCAGTTTCCTGGCTCGGTATGGTCCCCTTTCTTATATATTGGTATTATATTGCCCTGTTTCCAATCATTTTATATTTCTCCAGTTTCTAAAGACTGTCTGAAGATGGCGGATTGTGGCTTAAAGATGAACTCACCAGCTTCTCTGAGCACTCTAGGATATAAACCATGAGGACCCGCCGCCTTATCTGCTTTTAGTTTATGCAACTTGACTAAGACTTCGTTATCCAGAACCTCAATTTCCGCTATATAATCTTGAGCATTTGACATGCCCTCTGGTCAAATAAAGACCCCCTGTGAGGTAAAATTCTCAACAAAGTAACTGTTTAAGGCATCCGCAATATGCTTGTTATCAAATAGCAGCGATTCATTTTTATTCTTTATGCACTTAACCTGCTCTTTAACTTTCCTTTTTCTGCTAAAATACTGAAAGAAGCGCTTAGGGCTAGTTTTTGCCCCCTCTGCAATTTGTCTTTCATACAGTCTTCTGGCATTCCTCAGCTCTTTTTTGACCACAGCCCGCATTTTACAGTATTCAGCCTTCGTGTTCTCATTGTTATCCTTCATGTACATCATAAAGATTCCGCTTTTTCCTCAAAATCCTACGAATACTTTTGGTCATCCACTGAGGATTCTGCTTTTTCAGCTTACTTTTGGACACAATTGGAATGAATCTGCATTGTGATTCAAATAAAACCCCCTTAAATCTTTCCCACATCTCATTTACGGACTTACAGTCCAGGAGTGTATCCCATTTTATTTCAGCTAGATATGAGCGCATCCTGTCAAAGTTTGCTCGCCTAAAATTGAACATTTTTGTTTTAGAATACACCTTTTTAACTTCCTATGAAACATCAAAATTAACAGCAGAGTCAGGGCCGGCGCCAGACGGCTAAATTTGGGTTAAAATATCCTACCCTTTATTGACTACAATTAGTCCTGGCTAATTCTAGATGGTTTTCCTTATAAACACGTTTTCCAATTCAAGATTAACTAAGTGGCAATTGAAGACACGGCTTCTCTCCCCCATGCGTTCTAACAGCGACAAAATAATGGGCTACAGTCAGTACAGAAAAATAATTTAATTATAAATAAGTCTATGCACTGGCACAGAGCAACGGTAATTTTTTCCCAGCGAGAGCAGCATTTCAGAACTCCCTTGCGAAAGAAGGTAATTTTGGCGACAAGTGCGCACACCTGTTTTTGCTGCACAGTCACGCAACTTGCTGTCAAAAATAGACAGCTGTCCGATTGGAAAATGTAAACGGACGAAACCACGGACTTGTCACCAGAATTACCTGAAGATTTCTGAAATGCCGCTCTCGCAGGAAAAAAAAATTACGTCGCTGAGTGCCAGTGCATAGACCAAATTATAATTATTTTTCTGAACTGAATGTAACCCATTTGTCGCTGTTAGATCGCATAGGGGGAGAGAAGCCGTGTCTTCAATTGCCACTTGATTATTCTTAAATTGGAAAGCGTGTTAATAAAGGAGAACTATTAAGAACAAGCCAGGACTAATTGTTGCCAATAAAGGGATGGATTTTTGCCTAGGCAATCGTATAGGCAAGGGCCGGCCCTGAGCAGAGTGATCACTTGTCCCAAGTGGCTCCAGTGCCTCAACATTGCTAATTCTATCTATTCTATCTATGCTAATTATAAGATGTACATGAAGGATAACAATGAGAACACCAAGGCTGAATACTGTAAAATGCGGGCTGTGGTCAAAAAAGAGCTGAGGAATGCTAGAAGACTCTATGAAAGAAAAATTGCTGAGGGGGCAAAAACTAACCCAAAGCGCTTCTTTCAGTACTGTAGCAGAAAAAGGAAAGTTAAAGAGCTGGTTAACTGCATAAAGAATAAAAATGGATCACTGCTATGTGATAACAAAGATATTGCGGATGCCTTAAACAGTTACTTTGTTGAGAATTTTACCTTTGAGGGGGTCTTTACATAGCCAGAGGGCATGTTAAATGCTCAAGATTATTTAGCAGAAATTGAGGTTCGGGATAACGAAGTATTAGACAAGTTGCATAAACTAAAGGCAGATAAGGCGACGGGTCCTGATGGCTTATATCCTAGAGTGCTCAGGGAAGTTGGTGAGATCATCTTTAAGCCGCTATCCGCCATCTTCAGACGGTCTTTAGAAACTGGAGAAATACCAAATGATTAAAAACAGGGCAATATAATACCAATATATAAGAAAGGAGACCGTACAGAGCCAGGAAACTACAGGCCAGTCAGTTTAACTTGCATTGCGTGCAAAATATTGGAATTTATCATGAGATAGAAAAAAGATAGATAAATAAAAGATGAGCTGGACTTATTTCTTGAACGTAACAGTATCTTGAGGAATAGCCAACATGGTTTTCGGAAGGGAAGGTCATGCCTAACAAACCTTCTGAAATTTTTTGAAAAGGTCACCAGGACTTATGACCAGGGCAGGGCTTATGACATCATATATTTGGATTTTCAGAAAGCATTCGATACAGTACCGCAAAAGAGACTAATTTTTTAAATGAGCTCCATTGGAGTTACAGGAGGTATTCTTCAGTGGATTCAAAACTGGTTACAGGACAGAACACAAAGAGTCGTGGTCAGTAGTATCTCATCTGAGCTAGGTATGGTGGAGAGTGGCGTCCCCCAGGGATCGGTTTTGGGACCCATGCTGTTCCTCATCTACATTAATGACCTTGATAGGAATATTGAGAGCAGATTGGTTAAATTTGCAGATGATACTAATTTGGGGGGTTTGGCAAATAGTTTAGAGTCCACTAAAGTGATTAAGGATGATTTGGATAGAATCCAGAATTGGGCAGAAATGTGGCAAATGAAATTTAATCTAGCAAAATGTAAAGTTGTACATGTAGGTAATAAAAACATTAGACGGGATTACTTAATGGGAGGTTTAAAACTGGATTGTGCTGCACACGAGAAAGATCTGGGAGTGATTGTTGGCCAAACCCTCACAGGTTCTAGCCATTGTGCAGTAGCAGTTAAAAAAGCTAATCGAATGCTGGGATACATTGCCAAAAGTATTGAGTACAAATCTAAGGAGGTGATGCTTCTTTTGTACAACATGTTCGTGAGACCTCATCTGGAGTATTGTGTACAGTTCTGGGAACCATACTTTAAGCAAGATATAGAGGCTCTAGAGAAAGTTCAGAGAAGAGCCACTAAGTTTATTCCAGATATAAAAGATGAAAGCTACGAGAAGAGGCTGAAGATCCTTAATCTCTTTAGCCTTAGGAAAAAGAGACACAGGGGTGATTTGATTGAGGTCTTTAAATATGTTAAAGGGATTAAAAAAGTGAATTATGTAGGATTCCTTCAACCAAGTGTTAAGAGTAGAACTCGGGGTCACAAATGGAAGTTGATCAAAGGTAAATTTAGCACTGATATTCGGAAATATTTCTTCACTCAAAGAGTAATTTCAAAGTGGAATAGCTTGCCTGACCATATTGTGGATGCAGAGACCTTGGGGGTTTTCAAGAGCAGGCTTGACTTAAAGCTAGATACCATTGAGTCATTTAGTATCTGAAGGGATATATTCACAATAGTATAAAGAAACTGGCAAGCTTAGTTGGGCTGAAAGGCCTGTTCTTGCCATTCATGTTATGTTATGTTATGTTATGTTATTTTATAAAAGTATCCAAACTTGAACAAAAACAAAACAATGAACAATGCACCCTGACCCTGGAGGTGCTAAAAAGATTCCTTGTTCGGATCGCAACTACATGCACAAAAGTATAAGTGATGGACGGGCATGCCCAGAGTGAACATGGTGGTCAAAGGTTTTGTCACTATGACTTCATGTGTAGTTCCATAATAGCTCCATGGTAGTTCATTCACCAACCAAAAATAAGAACAGGATAAATTCATAAAACCACACAATTAGAATGAGCAGGATGAATTCAGAAAACAAGAGTCCAAAAGCAACTGAAGGGCATACTTGCCCAAAGGTTCAAACACAACAAAAGGATTATTTGGCAATTTGCGACTTAGGAAAATCTCATTTTCCAAAAAAATTGATTGACATACTTGTCCAAATGAAATAGATAGTGCTTTGCAACTTCCGAAAATATGGCAACACAGTCAGAAAATAACTGAAAAGTTATAAAATAAAGTGGCGATTGGGCGTGCATATTTTTGCCCATATAGGGTTAATGAGGCAAAAAACCTCTTAGATATTTATATCATAGACAATAGGGATATAGTGGAATATAATAAAACAAATTTCATAAAATTCCATAGAGGGCGCACCGAGGTATGGCCCGACGAACATTGCCTTAAATGGTGTTCCATGCTGCAAAAAGCACCCTCTATACACAAGCGCCCTCATTAACCCTCGTTGTTAACATTATTTTTATAACTAGAAGTCCCCTATATGTCTAAGTAAATATAAACCAGCAAGGTTTTTTAAGGCGCAGGAACTGGGAGGGACTCAAACATGGTCTAAAATGCCAAAAATTGGGATTTGACCTCAGCCTCAAAAATTCTAAGGTCATTTGGAACTACTCTGCCCTTATATCAAAATACCATAAGATGAAGGAAGCTTTTTGAGAGCGCACGAAGATATTCAGAGGACAAAGTCCGATTTTTGACTTTGGCCCCATTTAGGCCCTTCGGACCTTTACCCTAAACCGGGCCGGATTTTTCAACCGGAGTGGTCTTACGGATAAAAAACATGATTTTTGTCGGTTTGTAGGATATATCTACCCACAAAAAAGTTTCATTGTAAAACTGAATGGTGATGTATCACCCCCTGGGTGAATCTTACAGAATCTGGCTCTTAAACTAATTTAATTTAACTCATATGTCACAACAGGCATACATTCCATCAAATGACGAAAATTTTATTCATTAATTTTTTTTAAAGCAACAATAAGGAACTTTCCTTTTTGGTTGAGTTTGGCGGCGCCTGTGGTCCAAAGCGGTCATGTTTTGCCTAAAAGAAGACCACGTTTTCCATGAGCACCAGCGTGTTGCTTCGAGGTAATGAGGTAATGTGTCTAATTGTGGCTAAACAATATCATATGATAGGACTATGAAAAGTCATAACTCAATACACACGGGTTTTGTTTTACTGATTATTTAGAGCAAGCAACAAGGTTTGACACGCCAACGCATTTGATAGACTTCTTTGCAATCACTGTACTCAACTCAACAAAAAAAACAGGACAAGAATCCCGTTTGTCTCTGAAACTATTACATAACAATCATCAGAAACTACTTGGTCAAGTACATAGCCTACATATAATCTCACAGTGATTCAGTATGACTGAACTACCATCTTTGGTACTTTCCATGGGAGGAAGCTACATATTTTACTTAAACATGAATATTTGTGGTTTGCAGTCATCCCTTGCGATGTTCAAATAACAATGATAATTCTCATGTTAGCTCTCGGAAATTCGCGGTAGCAATAAATAGCCACCAGCTTGATTGTTTGCAGCACCACAGTGACACGACCAGCCACACAACAAACTCAAAAGTACTGTAACGTTATAAAGAGAAAACAATATGTAATGTTTCTTACTAGTCCAGCAGTAACGGGGCCAAGGCAGCATTGGTCAGACATCCCTCCTCGTCTTTGAGCTCATGCCAGCGAGTAAAAGCCTGGCCAATATTGATCCTCTTGTTACTCTCTCTCTCTTTTGTTTTTTAGTCTGCTCAGACAAAACTTTTACTTTCTTTGGTTTTCTTGCTGGTTCTGCCATGATAGCGGTAATCCCACAATGGTGTCCACATTGACTTCCTTCTTTTTAATGACTGAGGAAAGGGGGACGTGACGTGTGCCGTAAAGCAGTCAGTACATTTGTAGTTTTTGATGTGGAGGGTTTCCTACCGTCCACTTCAAAACTGCATAGAGCCAGTGAAAGTGATGCAGACGCCCTCAGGCCCTGACAGAGGTGTCATTCAATCTGCTGTAAGTCGATGTCCCATCACAAAAGTTCTGAAAATATGATATGAAGGTTGAAAAGTGACTTAGTGGTGCTTTAAATTTTTTTTTTATTGGAACCAGTTCTGTATGCATTTTCCCATTCAAAGAAAACACATTCAAAGGAAATGAAGTTTGACTCCACTGGAGCAGATTTATTTTCAATAAAACAAGCAAATAAACCAAATAATTAATACAAAGATGAGGTAAAAAGTAAAAACAACAAACACCCAGCAATTATTTATACAAGAACTATGCCCCTTCTGCCCAAAAACCGTCTCCTACCCCACCCGAAATTCAAACCTCGTACTTTCCACATTTTAATGCAATGCCTTAACCACTAAGCTAGCTGAATAGTCAGTCCTCCCTCAGCCTACTCCAGAGAGTCTCTCAAAGCCTACAAAAGGCTGGAGGGATACAATGGATGCAATCTGGCTTCATGATGAATAGCGCCTGTATCCACCGGAAAGGGTTTTTAAATTTCTTTTCCCGCTGGCAGCATCAATTTTTAATGCGAATACTATGAAGTTCTGCACTGACCACGCTTAACATCCTCAGCGCACAAAGTGCCCTTAGCTCACAGTTTCTTCCCATGGCACTCTTGGCCGTAAATAGTTCAACTTTTGGAACACCGCCGGGCTCATCAATGTCACTTCTCTCTCCCCAATAAATCAAAATTGAAAATTTGGAGGGACTTACAATATCAACAGCAATCAGAGAAATTTTCCCCGCAGTCACAGTCATGTTTCTCATCAGTTAGCTAGCTACAGTTTAGGTTTTCTTACTGTTCCCCATTTAGGGACACTCGGTTTGCTGACAAGTTAGTCAATAATGTTTACTACAACTGTAGAGCGCAACAGCTGTTGCTAGCTAGGTACTCTGTAATTGTTTAGGTTCCCATTTATTTTAATCTGGATAGCTACGTTTCCCAAAGCATGGTTGTGAGCTGCATTAGCTACTTGGCAACATAGTTCGAACCATTGCCTTTATTGGATTCCAATTTTCCAATTTTGCAAATAGCAAATTTTGACATTTTCTACGATGCATAGCGGAAATACTGAGACGGTTTCTGTAACTTTTTGCAGAAATCTGCGTAAGAGGGAACACTCTGTATCTGTGATCGTCGGTGCTGCCAGCTCTGCAAGTGCAGGCTGTGGACATAGGTCTTAAGTGTCTCTTCAACTGACGTTAGTGTTAGCATTAGCAACAGGATAA
Organism: Gymnothorax reevesii; assembly: GCA_029721435.1. NCBI lineage: Eukaryota > Metazoa > Chordata > Actinopteri > Anguilliformes > Muraenidae > Gymnothorax > Gymnothorax reevesii. The sequence continues at coordinate 125,942,271 of CM056575.1, read as the reverse complement.
AATACTGTGACTAGCTATTGCTGTGCTTAACTTGTATAGATAGATATACTTTATTCAACCCCGTGGGATCATTTTTCCTCTGCATTTACCCATCCTATAGTTAGGACCAATGGGTGGCGCCTGGGGACCAACTCCAGTTCTAAAGCCAGTGCCTTGGTCAGGGGTACTGGTAGGAGTGTTCCTATGATGCATGTTTTGGTGGGTGAAGGAAACCAGAGCACCCGGAGGAAACCCACACGAACACAGGGAAAACATGCAAACTCTGCACAGAGAGGCCCCAAGCCAGGATCGAACCCACAACCTTCTTGCTGTGAGTGACAGTGCTAACCGCTGCACCTCCGTGCCGCCCATGTATGTTGCCTCGCTTGTGTCACCAAGTGATCACAGTTTGAATGAATGTCGAAAGGCATCACCTCATTCGTAAAATTATTCACTTTAATGAATTTAACAGGCAAAGATCGCAGCTGGCCTTATGCCTGCCACTGTCTTAAGTTGTGCACTTTCCTGCCAAATTGGTGGTTTTTGATTGTGTGAAGTCTACTATCGGAGCTCAATGGACAACTATTTTTCCAGTATTTAACAGTGCATCAGCATTTCATTGCTATTTTATTCTGTATTCAACCCAATTTTGAAAGTTGACACGATCAAAAATGCAAATAAAATTTAAAAAGATTGTTTCTGAAAAGTTCATTCACCCTTTACTATATTGAAAATACTCAAAACACATTATGTGATGATGTTAAATAGTTACATTTAAATAGTTAAATTTCAATATTTCAATTTAATAGTTTCTTGAAAAGATGTGCCTATTTCAAAACTAATGACTAAGCCCTAAACAGCTGATTTAGAATATTCTTGTGGCATCAAATGAGGGCAATTCAACCATTTAGCAGTGGTTAGCTTGAAAAAATAAACTACCATTTTAGTACTCCCGTGACGTCGGGTGAGACTTATTAAGAAGGCGGGACTTATTTGACACGACAGCTCCCTTGAGTGGACTGAAGCGCTGGCCATGCTGTCTCCAGGGTGCAAAACAAAAGCAGGCGATATAAGTTCAGGGGGAGGGCATCGGCACCAGACGCTGCTTTTGACTGGAAGCCAATGATGTCATAGTGATGTCAATACGCTTAATTATAATTGCACACGTATTTGGTGATGGGTGAGGATTTCATGTGGATGGCAGAGAGACGGAGTGTTTCTCTTGGATTATTCTGAACAGAGATGGCTGTTACAGGAGATGAGACTGAATCAGGTAGGGCAGTTTTTGCTCTATTAAACTGCTTTCACACCGTTCGGGAAACGAATTTTTCGCACGACAGATTACATTCAAAGTCAATGCAAAGACGCGAATACACGTGAACCTACTCGCGTCTTTGCATTGACTGAATGTAACCTGTCGTGCGAAAAATTCGTTTCCCGTCCGGTGTGAAAGCAGCTTTAAGCTCTTTAAAATAATCGAATGTCTCATAATTGAATGAGAAGTTCTTTCAAATTGTGACGCACATGGACAACTGTAATGCTTAAGTGTGGCTCCAAAGTTAGTTTTGTTCACTCTTTAGTTGTCAGTATTCCTTTTCTGTTTTAATCAAAATTGGTGTGCGGGAATATAGTTGTAGTAAGTAAAAAAGAAGAACTTACCTAGATGTTTAGAGTTAGTTGAAAAGAAACTTATAAGAATGTCCACACATAGTAGTTAGGTGAATATCTGTGTTTGGGAGTCTTTTTCATATAGCAGGAGTGGGTAGAGCATAAGCCATGAAAGCACGTTCAATTTTCTTCTCTTCTGATGGCTGAAACAGCCACATATTTAATGGAAGCAAAATGCCTGGATCCCCTTCAAAATGATCTTTACCTCTAACATAACCACTTTAGACTGGATTATTTTATTTACTGTACTACCATTTGCAGATCGTTTTTCCTTTTACTTCTCTCTCTTTCTCCCTCATCTGCGCTCTCTCTCTCTCTCTCTCTCTCTCGTTTTGAAATGCTTGAATGCTCTGTCCATTCAGAGTGCAGCGGCTGACGTCATGGCATTTCCTGGAATGGAACACCAGCAGGGAAATGTAAATGTGAATGCGAAACGAGATGCACATTGACGTCAGTCCGCAGTCATGCTGTGATAACAGGCAGTTCCTTTTGCAGGAGAGAGTCGCTGCCAGCTTAATCTTTTGCGAGATCACATGCAGTCGCTATCTCTAGCCAGAGCTTGAAGACACAGGGATAGAACAGGGATAGAATCTGGTTTGTGGCATTGACAAGCGTGTCATCTGAATTCTTTTTTATTTTGGTACTGCTCTTGACTGATTTGGCCATGAAAATGGCGAGGGGGGTGGGTTGTATATGCGTCACATATTGCAGGATTATTGTGTCCTTTTGTCTGCTTGTGTATTGTGGTCATTGGTGGTTTATCATGTTTATATGACTTGTATTCATGTCATTCACAGATAAACAATGAATGGGGATTTTACCATTGAGTAAACATTATCACTTATCAGCTGCAGATTAATAGGAGGGCTGAGGCATTGTTTGCTGTGACAGGAAAGGCGTCATGCTTACATCCCTCGGCGGAAAAGCCAAATAGATGATTTCCCTGTTCATTCCAGTGCAGTCATCAGTGCATTATACAGTGCGTACGTGCAATAATGAGAGCTTAGAGGCAACATAATATTCTTAGTGCTCTACTTTCAGTGAATTCTTACCGATTCCAGTTTTCATGGTGTATCGGTTCGTGTTTCCTAGTAACGGGCACATCTTGTACTTGCCTTTGATTTCATATCAATATGATCAATACAGTTCTCTGAGATGTCCATACATATTAGACAGGGGTACAGTATACAATCATTTTTTGTCTGGATGCTCAGTAACTAAATAGCACTTTCTTTGCCTTTGTATTGCCTTAGTTTGCCTCAACTAGGCTTTCATCTCTGTGTAGGCTATTAAAATTGCTGTTCGTCAGCAGCTGCGCTCAACCCAGTCTCTCTGTAGCGTCATGGCTCAGCGCAGCCCTTAAAACGGCAGGCAAACTTTTCATGCCTGAACTGGGAGTTCATCACTCTCATAGCAGTGCCTTCAAAATCCATGCCTGCGGACCCCCACGCACGTAATTCAGATGAATGACGTATTCATAACCTAATTCAAATGAATGACGAATTCAGAAAGAATATTTTTGTTGAAGAATATCGATCAAATCAGACTCAAAGGCAAATTTGATGTTTTCAAATCATTGCTCTCCCATTGTACCTTATCACCTTTTCCACTGCTTTGACACCCTATTTTGATTACATGGCCACAGCTTTATGGTCTATGATTACAGGCGCAAAAAAACTACTTTGTATGCATTGTTTATTGTGCTCATCACTTTGTACTACAGTCATTGTTACCTGCTGATGTAACCGTTGCTAACTGTGTTTATGCGCATTTTTATTGGTAGCAGCCACCGGGGACATGTCGGCATACCAGATCTGCAGCCCCATGTCCAGCCTGCCTCAGGGTGTGGTGATGGCGGTTTCCCCGGCCTCAATTCACAGTCCGCAGCAGCTGGCGGAGGAGGCCACGAGGAAAAGGGAGCTCAGGCTCTTAAAAAACAGGTGTCTGCCCTGCACCATGCTAAAGGCTAAAGTATTCTTCACTTGCAGAGCGGTTTGCTTATGTTTGCAAACAAATGACTGTTTTCTGATGTTTTTGGTCTGCTTTTGTGTCTCCTGGTGTATCTCTTCATCCACATCGCTAAAATGCTTCACAGTTGTGAACAAGCCTAGGTGAAGATCATCAATGGTTCTTCAAGACTACGGTTTATATTGTGGTGTTCAATGTATACAATCACAATTAAGCACTGGGCAATTCCAGCATTACTCGCGTTAAATTTAAAGCACGGGACTCCTGAATAAAGGTGTCTCCCTATTTTGTGAATAGACTTAACATTCTTATTTTTTCACCAAGAAAACCAAAGGCCACTCTCAAAGTCTGCACATGACAACATCAGAAAAATTCTGCTTAATGGTTCTTCCCGGCTGACTTTTGTCAGCATTACTCATGTTTCGAAAAAAAATCTTTTTTGCGTAACGTGAGTACGCAAAAGTCTGCAGGCAGGCCATTTCAGCACCTGGGCTCTTCCACTGGGAGGCCATGCTGTTTTGATGGATTTAGTGTGTGGTTTAGCATTGTTTTGCTGAAATATGAAAGGCCTTTCCGGAAAGAGACGTTGTCTGGATGGGAGCATAAGTTGTTTTAAAACCTCTTTATACTTTTCAGCATTAATAAAGCCTTTCTAGATGTGTAAGCTCCCTACGCCATTGGCAGTAATACAACCCCATACCATCAGAGATGGAGGCTTTTGAACTGTGAACTGATAACAAGCTGGATGGTCCCCCTCCTCGATAGTCCGCATGACAGGGCGTCCGTGGTTTCCGAAGAGAATGTCAAATTTTGATTAATCTGACCACAGAACACTTTTATATTTTGCCTCGGTCCATTTTAAATGAGCTCTGGCTCAGAGAAGACTGTGGCGTTTCTGAATTGTGTTCACATATGGCTTCATCTTTGCACAATACAGATTTAACTTGTATTTGTAAATTGTATGTGAACACAGTTTGCAGTGCAATGATTTCTGGAAGTGTTCCTGAGCCCATGCAGTGAATTACAGTGCATAATCATGCCTGTTTTTAATGCACTGCTGCCTGAAGGGCCAAAGATCACGAGAATCCAATATTGACCTTCGGCCTTGTCACCGACATTCAAAGTTTTTTTTTTTTTTTTTTTTTTTTTTTTTTTGCCCCGTCCCAACTTTTGAGATGTGTTGCTGCCATAACATTGAAAATGAGCTCATATTGTTCATGAAATGGTAAAATGTCTCTTTTTTCACATCTGATATGTTGTCTACGCTCTGTTGTGAATAAAATATGGGTTTATGAGATTTGCAAATCATTGCATTCTGTTTTAATCACATTTTACACAGCTACCCGACTTTTTTGGAATTGGGGTTGTACATACTGTAACCCTAAATGGCAAAGCAAAAAGACTTTTTCTAAAATTTTTTGTGAGGGACTCCAAAGGTAATTGATTTTGATTTGGCAAGCCTGGAGTCAAAGAGTAAATGCTGAAAGCTCTCTTAAATCTGCAAACAATGGATCAAACTGTGAACTTCTACAGAACCATCTGACCCAGAAATTAAATTAATTCACCCAAAAATAAAAAATCACTCATCTACTCGCCCGAAGGCGACTTGAAGGGGCGGTGAATTTCTTTCTTTCGTCCCCAAAACACTTTTGGAGTTTCAAAGAAGAACAGCTTTGAAGACAAATGCAAATCAGCTGAGTTCAGTGGTGGTCACTCTTCCAAGTGTAAAGAACAACATTTAAAAAAACACAAAATGCCTCCAAACTGCTCGTGTGGTGTAATCCAAGTGTCCGTGAGCCCCGCCATTCAAATATGACCCGAAAAGACGTCTTCACCGTGTTTTTAGCCTTAATGTCCAATGTAGTCACTTAGCTAAGGGCCTCCTTCATCTTCGTGGAAGACGTCTAAGATTCAACATCTACCTACGGTGGCCGACGAGGGCAAATGCAACAAAACTGCAGCGCATTTCTCCAACTGGAAATGTTTTTGGTTGTTGGAGCGCGTTTTCCCTTGTAGGCCACCGTAGATGTTTTGAGGATGAAAGACATTCACAGACCCTTCAATTAGCCTTGGGGTGAGTAGGTGATGAGTGAATTTTCATTTTTGGGTGAACTGTCCCTTTTTGTTCCCTTGAAATGGAGAGACTGCATGAAAAGTCATTTCTACATGCTGAATTCAAAATGTACTGTAAGGATACAATTTTATAAAAGCTAAGAATGCTCTCTTTAAGCAAATGCAAATCTGGAATTCTCTGTGTCCCAAGTATTATTAAGCTCACAATATAGTTGTGCTTTCCATTTTTTTCCTGTGACCAGCCAATCGTTTCAAGTTCTCTCCTTCGTTGTTTTCAGGGAGGCTGCCAGGGAGTGCCGCAGGAAGAAGAAAGAATACGTCAAATGTCTTGAAAACCGAGTAGCTGTGCTCGAGAACCAAAACAAAACTCTCATTGAGGAGCTTAAAGCACTTAAAGACCTCTACTGCCACAAAACTGAATAAGCCTCGGCTTTGTCTGAGAGCCAAACCGACTGACGAAGGCGTAAAAGAGTTTGGGGCAAAAACAGCTTGTTTTCTTGTGTAGTGTCCCTGCTTGTGGCCTGAGTGAAATGTTGCAAACCTAGGGTCCAAGTTTTGGAGTGCCGTAGCTTTCGTGTCTGTGACAGTCACGCTGCAACTTCTCCTGCCCACTTGCGTGTCCACATGAAAACTGCATAGTTGTCCCAGCTGTCCAATCGCAGGGCCCCTGAGAGCAGTCCTGAGAAGAGTGATAACGGTACACCATCTACAGTTTCACCTCAACGCACTGGAGTTCCACAGCAATGCCTTCCGAGATGAGGTTCTGGGGGGTCTGGGGAATGTATGGGACACAAAATCACAATCGTTTACTCTGGTGGTAACCAACCCTATTCTTGGTTCCCATTTCATCATGAAACAGTTTTCAGGTTCTCTTCATTTGGCACGCCTGACTCAACTTATTCCCTGCCGACAAATTCTCCAGCTGTTGACTGAGGTATGCTTTTTTAGCGTGTCAGTAAAAACCTACGGGGTGGTAGATCTTCGGGGAGAAGGTTGGTTCTTGCTGGGTTAATCCAGTTGGCGGAGTAGTCAGGTACCCCTCTCCTTCCAGCATAATGACTTCCTTTTCATCTATCATTCCTCTCATTGTAACATTTCTAAACCTCTTTCAATGAATGCAACACAATGTCCCCCCTGTAATTAAAGACGACATTTTCTGAAAGATGCCTTTTATATGCATAGTTTTAGAACCAGAATGCACATGTAACAGTCTTTGCTTGTTTAAAAACGCAGTAATTTGAGAAAAAAATAATTCAAGATTATTGATTTTGTTAAAGGGGTGCCTCCACTCTATTACAAACCGCAATTCCAATGAAGTTGGGATGTTGTGTAAAACGTGAATAAATCAGAATGCAATGATTTGCCTATCTCTTTAACCCACATTTTATTTGCAATAGATGGACAACATATCAGATGTTGGAAGTTACCATTTCATGCAGAACATTAGCTCATTTTGAATTTGATGGCAGCAATGCACCTCAAAAAAGTTGGGACAGGGTTACAAAAGGCTGGAAAAGTGAAATGTACTGATTAAAAAATATCTGGAATTGGGGTTTGTAGTCGTTTCAGAGTGAGCATGCTAAGTGAGACTCTGAGAATTTAGTTTGAGGAATCCCACCAAATTTGGCATGGCATCCGTCTGTTTCATGGGGAAACAAAGGCACATTATACCTCTGAGAGGAATTTTCTATTCAAAGCTATTTTAACAGATATTTAACATGTATTTATTTGGTTATCTTGATTAATAGAATAGTGGCCCTGCTTATACTGTATATACTGTATGTCTTAAGTGGCTTAATATTCAGCTGTAAAGATCAATATCAAAGTTTACTCTGATATCCTTGTCAAGTTTAAGTGCATTTAATTTGTTGAGTGCTCTTCACCCTGCTTTGCTTTCCAAAAAAGCAAGTCTGTTCAGGAAAATTTTGAAAAATGCATCACTTTGTGCCTGTGCAGTCAGGTAAAATGCTTTGTTGCATTGTGACGTGAAAATCGCATGATTTTGTGTTTTTTATTTCCAATTTAAGGATTTAAAATACTTGTTCCTGAACAGTTTTGACATTGATTTATCTCAACTTGAAGCCATTGACAGAGGTGATTGTTTTGCCTGTTTTAACTGTTTGCCAAAGCAAGCCTTTCAACTCGCTACATGCATAATTTTCTTCTTTTTGTGTACACAGTCTTCTACTTCTGAGTGCAGATGCGTTTTTACTCTTATTTCTCCAGTTCTATGTGTTATTCTGTGCTTTCTAAAAATGCAACTCTTAACCCACATTGGATGGAATGGAGACTTCAGCAAATCAGCAGAATCGGCATGTCTTACGGGGTTTTTCACATAATTTCTCCTGGAACTGAAGGGAGTACCATATCCACAGCTCTCCCTTGTACCTTTTAGTGCCAAACATGCTGTCTGCTCAGGTCTAGACCATTACTTTTTATCAAGCCACTGTCTATGTATTTGGACAACTCTTCAAGCAATGCATGCAGTATGCTCCGCTATATAGCATTTCTGCCACTTTCCACAGTTGTATATGATGTCAGATGAGAAAAATGCATTGATTAAATGGCTATTCTTTCTCCAAATACACTTGTGGTTGCTGAGCTTTTTAAATGTGATTGCATTTGTCTTGTAGTGTGTAATTGTCCAGTGTAGTGTGTATGCAGGATACAGTGCAGGTTAAAAAAAAAACTTGTCCACATTCAAAAACTCTTCCAGATTCAAAATAACTCTTACAGAGTACATTTGAGCTGATTTTTGCTCGAATGAGATTAAACAGACTCTGAAAGAGTTGATGTAACATTTCATCGAGTATCCAAGACAAATAAAACTAAGCAACTAAGATGCATCACACTATGCTGAGCTGCCACCCAAAACAGTTTGAAATAACCTGTTGGGCATGAAACTTGCCAGTTTATGGTAATCCATATCTGTTTTCAGAAATTGGGCATTAATTGATTGACAGATCATGTACATCTTTTTATGGCAATTAAAAAAGTTAAATTACAAATTGGCCACTTTCACTCTGTCAATAAAATTTTGAGTCAACAAGTGGTGGCAGACACAACATACCCCACCTGAGGGAGATGTTATAAATGGTTTCAGGTTTTTTGGTGACCTTGACCCAATTAGGTCCAAAATTTAATTAGGAGGTCTTTGGACCGTTGCTCAACCGTTCCTGAAAATTATCTGTTATTTTATCAAACTAATTTTACGCTATACTACTGATAGACACACATAAAAACGAATGCCTCTGAAAAAAATCCCCCTATGGATGAAGTGATGACTACAACTCCCACCTTCATGCCCCCATCTTAAATCTGAATGCTGAAATCAGTCATGAAAATGGTTTCAATATATGCATGATTTCCTCAAAGCTCAGAGCTTGCTAACACAGCAGCATGCAGCAATTGGAATTGATGGGTTTGGAGTGAGATGTCGTCGGAGGTGTGTCTTATCCTTGGCGTCGCTGCTGCTAGCGGGCTACTTTCCACAGATGTCCCTCAGGCTACGACTTCTCTGGGGTACATTTCCCAAAAGCTTAGTTGCTAACTGAGCTCGCAACTTATTTATAAGGCAGATCCACTTAGGTAACGCAGGTAAGTTAAGACAATGCTTCACATAGACTTACGACTGAAATGTGCTCTTGCGGAAGCTAACTACAAACCAATCAGTCAGCTTTTATGGAATGCTGCAGAAATCTGCGGAAGCTAGCATCAGATTTAGGGTCTTAATTAAACTTGCGAATGGAACTGGGCACGCAAAATGTTCTCTACCAAGTTTTAAAAAAGTCAACCATGCAACATGGAAAATCTTTACATTAGAATTGGCAACCTGCAGTCATCTGCAGCCAATAAGTCCGAATATATTTGCAATACATTAACAGATTCACCTTCCGCTAGATAGTTCAATATTAGACTATTTATTTTTTGCATTTTGGGGAAAAAAAAAGTCCTCCATTGTGGAATGTATTGGGTCCTGTAAGTTCATGTGACCACAGATTCATTGCCAGGTAAATTTGTGGATCTTCAACTTGTAAAGTGCGATATATTCGACTGCTGTACATAGGTTTACATGAATTTACACACAGCAATTTCCTCCTGCTGTGCACGTATGAGTGGAGGGCCATGCAATAACGCAGTGCGAACTTAGAATTGCTCTCCTTGAAAAAGTGCAGCTTATCCGAATCTTCCAGTCTTTAAAAAACACTTCCCTCTTGAAATGCTCAGGATATCAATTTGTATATCAAGGACAAAGGGGGGAAAAAAGATGGACAAAAAAGTGGCAGGCTTTATCCCTGTTCAATAAGAGTGCTCGTTAGTCAGCACATTTATAAAACCTCAAAAAAAAAATGAGCATATATTATGGTATTGCTAGGTAGTTCTTTTCGTTCTGTCCAGAAAAGATGTAAATGTGGTGGAAATGATATAAATGAGTATTTTTTGATATTTGATTTGCTGAACAGCTGCAACTACGTATATCTGGCTCTAAACACACCTGAAGTAAAATTCTCCATTTTGCTCTTTTGCGCCCTCCAGTGGCGCGCTGCCTTTTATTTCCCTGAAGCTTGCCTCAGTGATTTGTCCTTGTATCTGTTACACTTATACTCAGTAGACATTGCATGTTAAAGCTTTTCAAGTACTGTGTTATTGTTTTCTGTTTATTATGAGCATTACATGTCAGTTATGCTCAATTCATCAGAGGTCAATGCATTTTGCGTCATCTGAAATCCAAATTTTTATATGCTTTCTACAAGAAAACATGGTTAAATGCTGAATACTGATAAAATATTAAGAAGAGTCCATATACTGTATAAGTTTTATTTTAAAAATTCTTATTCAAGTGAATTTTTGTCTAAACTGAGGTGAAGTATTTTTACCCCTCGGCCGACTTTGGCCGGAGTGGTATTGTCGTCATCCGCGTGTCTGTCTGTCGTCCGTATGTCATCCATCCATGACTTTGTCCGGGCCAGTAGTCAGCAATTAATGATCGCAGCTTCACCAAATTTGGTAAGGTAACTCACTATGACCGATAGACGTGCAATGACAGGTTTTTTTGCTGGATTTGCCCTTTGACCTTTGCGCTGTGACCTTGACCCTGGAAATCTTGTCCGGGTCAGTACTCGGCAACTAATTATCGCAGCTTCACCAAATTTGGTATGGTAACTCACTATGACCCATAGAGGTGCGATGTCACATTTTTTGCTGGATTTCACCTTTCACCTTAGCGCTGTGACCTTGAGGCAGGAAATCTTGTATGGGCCGAGTGGTAATCAGCAATGCATTACGTTTTTAATATGAAGCAGAGGTTAAAATATCTTTGCAAATTGTACATTAATTACCGTGGCAAAGCACTGACTGCTTTTATGGTTTATGGTTGCACTGTCACAACCCTCATGTCTGCCTGATTGGCTCTGGCAGACTGCGTAAGTTTTGCAGTTGCTTAGTGCGATCATCTGTAGCCACAGATTGTCCAGTGAATATACAGTACATTGCTGGTTTCGTCTCAGCTGGGGCTGAATTGTCTTGCTGGAAGGAGTTACTTTGGCCTCTTACTCTAATTTCTAGGTTTCATTGCAAGTGTCTCTTCTCGGGAGCAAAATATTAGTTAGAAAATTCCAACTTGCAGCAGGTTCTTCAAGCCTTCCTCCATTTCCCCTTATCCTGCTCATTATACACATGTCCACGTGCCCCAACTTCAATCCTGCTATTGGCTCCCCCCTCTGCCCACTTTGAAACATGTACAGTTTGGGTCTCAAAATGTATTTGTCGAAGCAGAATTATTATTACTGACACTAATTATGGATGAAAATTGTGTCTCAAAATGCCTGACATGCACTGATGAAGTTAATGCATGAAAATAGGTGAAAGAACTGCTCACAGGCCACTGCATTCACAAAGTGCAGATAGTTTACGGAATCCTTAGGTATGTTGTTGAAACACAAAAACATTTATCAAAAACTAATCCGCGCAAAAGGGGCATCCAGTAGCCTTCTATCTTATGAATATGGAACGCAGCCTTTGTAAATATGGTGGCAGTGAGGTACAACACAAGTAATGTTTTTGAACCGAATGATGTTCTCAATTGTGTAATGGCTGCACCTGCTATGCCAGGCCAAACAGAGAAAACGACTGTGGACTGCAGTGCAGTTATTCATGATGTAGCATTTGAAAAGAACTGCATCATGTGGTAGAAACCTTTCCCTGCTAGATTAAAAGGTGCAGAAGCAAACAGGTATTCACTTGGAATTTTGGCCCAACCACCTGATGCTGTTGACCGGTGAAATGACATCAGCCAATTTGGGAACTGTAGTCCATGATGGTGTGACCCTCATTTACCAATGCAAGCATCAGTATGTGCTTTTGTACAAAGTTCATCTCCAAAAATGAAGCAGCATAGAGACAAAAACGGGGCTGTCTAATCCTATTCTCAGAGATCTACCTCTCAGAGGATTTCATTTCAGAGCTAAAGTTGCACACATCCCACCTAATTTCACACATAAGAGGCTCAACAAGATATCAAGCTGTGAAATGGGAAGTGCTCCCACAGAGCTGAGGTGGACATTGATTGATTCTTCGGGAGTAGGGTTGAACAGCTCATCACAAATTCTGTTTACAATCCTTAAGGGAGTATTCATTAAAATGAATATGGTAACAGAAAAGGGCAAGGATGTGGCAGAATTGTTGAGGTATAGTCCAGCAAAATTGGTTATGACTAGAGACCCCATGAACGTACCCGTGCCCAAGCCAGTGACCGTCAGGGGGCAGAGACCAGCTGGTGAATCCTCCCTTTAGAAGCAGGACTGCTTGACAGTAGAAAGAGTTTAGCAGGGACACAGTCCTAATCCTGGAGATCCATGAAGGCTGAGGAGATGTTAATCATACACAGACTCCGAGGACCAGGCAGTTGCAATTCATTAAAAAGAAAGCGGCCTGAATCCTGGAGACCAATATTAAGGCTTGGGAGCTTGTTCCCATTAATAGGGATTCATCATTAATCTACCAAAAACACAAAGAAGAAGAGCTAAGCTCAATATTAGAAGACAATTGAAAGGTTTATTTGGGGATGATACATGACAATCCAGCAACCGCATTGATATCACAATGAATTTATATAGAAAGGACATTCACAAAAAGGGCAGGGCAAACAAATGAAACTTCCTTGGAGCAAAGAGGGAGACGAGACAAATCAATGGAGACAAACCGCAAAAACACGCAGACTGATGGAACAGGGAAGGAACCAATGACAGATGAGGGTTGTGACAGAAAACCCCCCCCCCTGAGGGGCACCACCTGGCAGACCGAGAGGTCACGGACCAGGGAGGGGTTGGGGTTGTGATGCTTTTGTACCCGCGAACGTTCCTCGGGCCCGTTCCTCACCAAGTCCACTAAGCAGCCAAAAGTCCAGGATATGCATAGTGTTGGTGGGGTTGCCATCCATGAGTCTGGCAGCGGGCAGCAGGGCTGTAATTAGAAAGCGACACAGCTATAATTCAAGACACTTGATACACTTGGTGAACTCAACGAAGTGGCGGGTGGGAGGAAGAGCCTACCAGCAGATGATGATCATTCTCGGGCAATAGTGAATAGGCCGATGAACTGGAGACCGAGCCTCTTCGACGTTTCCTAGAGTGGGATGTCCTCCATAGCCAGCCACACTTTCTGTCCCATTTTGTAACCAGGAGCTGTACAGCAACGGTGGTTGCCCTGCTTCTGTCCCTTTATGACAGTGGCTACGCCACTGATTTGAATGCGATAAATAATTACAGCAGCCACTATTTAATGTAACTATCTGAATCAGGACATAAATTATAGTATCTCTATCGATTGTCCTGATGTCAGATTAAAGGCGGTTGGCACGCGTAATGGAAACTCAACCTGGGTTAATCAACGCAGCTGAATCTATGATGCAAACTAACGACTTCACATCTTTCTCAGCCAACCACAAACTGCCTATATATATATATATATATATATATATATATACTGTACTGGCCAAACGTTTGGACACACCTTCTCATTCAATGCATTTCCTTTATTTTCACTACTATTTACATAGTAGATTCTCACTGTAGGCATCAAAACTATAAATGAACACGTGGAATTATGTACGTATCTAACAGTTGTCCAATAGGGCAGTCGGCTGTGTATCAACCTGACTTCTGCATAACACAACTGATGGTCCCAACCCCATTGATATGGCAAGAAATTCCACTAATTACCCCTGACAAGGCACACCTGTGAAGTGAAAACCATTTCAGGTGACGACCTCTTGAAGCTCATCAAGAGAATGCCAAGAGTGTGCAAAGCAGTAATCAGAGCAAAGGGTGGCTATTTTGAAAAAACTAGAATATAAGACATGTTTTCACTTTTTTGTTAAGTACATAATTCCACATGTCTTCATTCATGGTTTTGATGCCTTCAGTGAGAATCTACAATGTAAATAGTCATGAAAATAAAGGAAACGCATTAAATGAGAATGTACTGTAGTTATATTGAAGTTATATTGAAACCATCCGACTGTCTGACACAGAGATATATGAAAACCCCATCAGACTTTCGGACATGTAGACACTGCATTCAACGCAATCTGTCTTGCAAAAAATTCGTTTCGCGTCCAATGTGCAAGTGGCTTAATACTAGGCTACTATTATTGTCACTTGGGTTTTATCGTTTTTCGTGGGGGAAAGGAATACAGCCTGATTGCTATGATCTCGTACTGAGTTAAGATCACATATTGAAAATAAATGTGTAACGTATCTTGTTATCCATGCATGTTAATCCCAAAATTCCTAGCAGCAACACGGTGTAATAATAGGAACACACTATCCATTGTTTCTCTTCCCAATGATGCAGGCAGAAGAAATAAATGAGCAACCGTCGTATTTCATACCAACTTCATAAGTTTGAATGATCTGATGCAGTTTCGCTTTGAAATTCCATTCAACTTTGCTAATGGTAATAATTTGCAAATGCCCCAGCTAGCCAGCTTACTCATATTCGTAATGCTTTATATAGACGTAAGCGGTGCAGAAAACATGCCTGAAGCAGTAAAGTAAAATGCAACATTAATGCATCATGCAGATATCGGACAGAGGCTTCTATATTCCAACACATTAAAGGTGAGAAGAGGAGCTTGTTTGATTGGTGAAGATTTGACTCGGATGTGTTATACCCAAACATGCCCTCTCTCCTTCCTCTTCACCGCTTGCGCCGACAGGAGGGACCGAGGCGGGACAGAGGAGTACTTGTGCCAGGCTACGCCCTGCTCGAAATTGCAACATACGCCTGGACACACCCCGTTGACGCGGCGCACCCCTTATTCGCCGCGCCTGCACCTGGTCTGCGAATTTAGAGCCCAATATGTTAAAATAACATGGAATGCACTGTGGACCATAGCTGTCACTGCCCTCTAATGACCACTTTTCTTTCACAACAGAAAATTATGGTGACCACAATGGAGAAATGATCAGACTCACATTTTCACGTTGTGGAGAAATGATGACTGAAACATTCAAAACGATCTTAGAAACAAAGCACTGAAAAAAATATACAAAAAATATAAAAAATATAGAATATAGTAATAATATTTAAAACACCTTGGGCCGCATCTACTAAGATCCCAATTTGCGCGTACTAATTTGCGCGTGCAATCTAGAATTTTGCATGTGAGGCTGAACTGCGGTTTGCAGGTGATTTACTAAGAGTGATTGCGCAAATGGCAACAGGTGCAAACGTGTTGGACACACCCTATTTAAATGAGGGCTTTGCGTGTTTCATGGTTTGCAGCATGGAGAGTTTGGAGAGAAAAAAGCGCAAAATGGAATTCGACCCTATGGAATTAGAGGTGTTGGTAGATGAAGCCAATAAACACATGAATAAGCTACAGCAAAGAAATCTGACTGTCGCACAAAGGAACGTCATATGGGCGGAAATCTGTAAAAAAGTAAATGCTGTGGCCTGTGGGTAAAACGATGCGAACAGTGAATGAAGTGAAAAGACGATATCAAGATATCCGAAGACGAACAAAAGAAAAATTGGCGTATAATAAAACATCTGCAAAGAAAACAGATGGGGGCACAGTGGATGAGATGCCTCTGACCAGCATTGAGGAACAGGTGCAGTTAACGTTCTGCGAGATGCAAGTCACTGGAATTGCCAGGTATGACACTGGACCAAACAGCAGAACAAGGTAGGCGCACAATAATACTGTATAAAAACACTTTTTCTGAAAAGATATTTATTTAGTAAGTGAAAAATGAATGTACCTCCTGTGGTTACATTTTGCTGTCCTTTAACTCAAATCCCAAACAAAAAACATTTATTTTTTACATGTAGAATCTTCAGCAGAAGTCCAGCCATCCACCTCAAATCCCCCCAGAGCAGCCGCCACCCCTGCAGAGCCTCGAAAGGGTCCCGAGGACATTGATCTGGAGTTGCTGGAGGAACAGAAGAAACAGTCTGCAGCCATTCAGACAATTGCACGGGAGATGCGAGCGGCGTCATCGTTGGCAAGGGCGGCAAGGTGCAATACTCAGGCCATTGCCACGCACTGCAGACAGATGGTCAGCGCAATATCTGCCCTGACGATGGCCGTCAATTCTGTGGCAAGAGGGCTACGGGAAGGGATGCAGGCAATGACTGCCCTCAATCCAGGTGGAGAAGCGGGCCTAGGAAATCCAGCTACTGCAAAAAAACCTTGTTTGGTCTCATTCAATAAGTGCCGAGTGCCTGGAAACCTAATGAACTTGGCCATCCAGCGCGACATGGCATTTAGGACTTCAGGCAGCACATCTGAAAAACGGGATTGGGAGATCCCAGCTGTAATAGCTACCGTACGCTGGAATGACCCAGATGCAAAAAAATGCAAACTTGCAAGGAGTTTTGTCATTGCAGGTATTGCGTGACTCCCTCTCGTGGCTGGCTCCAAATCCTCTCTGAGTTCCTCCAACAGCTCCAAAATAGCAGTGCTGGATAGGCGATATGTTTTAATGATTTTTTCCTCATTCATTCCAAAAACGTTCACACGAGGGTGAAAAATGCGTTCTCTGCGTCTCCTTTCATGATTTCGATGTCTCCTTCTTGCGACAATAACTGTAGCCATGTGTGCGCAATTATGCATACAAACCGTTTGCACCTCTTTTTGACACGTGTTAAAATATAGACGCAGATTTTATTAGCAAAATTTCTTTCAGGTTTGATAAATCAATTTGCGCGTGCTAAATTAATATATTTACATTTTCTCCTCCCAACACACGCACAATTGCGTGTAAACGCCCCATATTGCATATTCATTGTGGCAGACGTACTAACTGGATGCAGGCGTGCTATTTTGCACCTTTGAAAGAGGCAACCCTTACTGTGCACTGTTTGTAAATCAGTTTGTACATTTTTTTGCGTGTGCAATGAGTTTGCACACGTTTTCATACACGCAAACTTTTGTAGATCCGGCCCCTTGTTTACGAAAATGCAAAATTTGGACTCTGATCGTTTTTCCTTAGTGGTCTTCATATGCAAATAGCAGTGTCAAAAATGTAAGGAAAATTAAGTTTCTCTCAAACAGAATAAACATTATAAGAGGAGTTCAAAAAAGGAAATGCACTCTCTTTGTGCGTCAGTTGCCTTTCGCTGTTTGACCTCCGCAAGCCCAACTACTTAGGGGATCCGCCTGCTTCCTTTTCAGCAGGTGATTGACGCTCATATGTTTCTGTGTGTGATGACCATATAGCTTGGAAATTCAGAACTCTTTTCATAACTTTTCAATAAAAAGTGTTCAATTGGCATAAGAAAGCAAATTTGGCTCAAATAGGCCAAATGGCATATGAGGGGATTGGAAGAACTGGTTATTCCCCTTCACTCAATATGGCAGACATGAAATATGGCTGACTTGATAAACTAGTGGGAAAGTCATTTAGCCATGGTTAGAGATAACACTGAGAGTTAATTTCAGTCAAACAGTGGTGGTGTTATACACAAGTAAACGTTGCTTTGTTCGCAAGTTTATTTTAGTCCCCTGCAATGGTAAATTGGAAAGATGTTTGACAAAAGCATTATGGACCTCATGGACTCAGCAAGTTTCATTTCAGTCTAATCAATTTAACCCCATTTCCAGGCTCCTGAAATTTGATAGGACCATTCCTGGCTAGTGGGGGCCATTTTGTTTGGACAATCAACTTCATAAGAATTGAACCTTTTGTGCATGGAGTTGCAAGTATCACAAAGTTGTTTGTTTTAAAATCTGATACATGATCTTGAAGGAGAGACTATTAAAATGTATATTCTAGCATAGTGCCACCTTGAAGTGCACTGGCCTAATCAAGTGGGAGTGGTCTAAGAGTCAAGTAATGACACAATCGAACACAAGACATTTTATGCAAATGACATGCATTGTGAATACACAGAAGAAGTTACCATATACACTACCGGTCAAAAGTTTTTGAACACCCCAATTTTTCCAGTTTTTGATTGAAAATTATGCAGTTTAATGTCTCATTGTACTCTGGAATAAAAGCATAGACGTGAGAGAACAAATAAACAATTGAAGTTAAAAAAAAGAAATCATGGAATCAATTTATATAGTAAAATTTATTATGAACTTTTGACCCAAAGTAGCCACCTTCGCAGGTATAACAGCTTAACACACTCGTGGCATTCCTTTTACAATGGGGATAAAATATTCTTCAGAAAGGTCTTCTCAACTCTTGTGGCAGAAGTTCCTATAAATGTGTGGCACTTGTTGGTTGCTTTGCTTTCACTCTTCTGTCCAGTTCATCCCAAATCGTCTTGATGGGGTTGAAGTCTGGAGACTGTGCTGGCCACTTCATGTTTTCAAGCCTACCATCTATATTAGCTCCTTTTGTTACTCTCGTCCGGGACGACATCGTTTTGCTCACCATCGGATTCCTGGGCCAGCTGGCATTAATTGGGGGCGTTACCCGGACTCTATTTAAGCTCCTGTTCTACCTCGTCCGGGATGCTAGAGTATCATTTTCCCCTTGGTGCTTTAGCCGGTAAGGTCTTTTGAGAAGAGAAAGTTTTGTCAGGATCTTAGCTGCATAACAGGAAAAGTGTTGGTGAGTAAGGGATTCATTTGGTTTATTTCCCTTTTTATCCCACTGGTATGTAATACCGTGGGATATAGTCATCACCCTGTCCGTCTGTCCATCCGTCCGTACGTCCGTCATCATTCTCATTTCTGGAGCAGAACTCAAAAACTATGCCACTTACAAACTTCAAATTTGCTATGGAACTTACTCTTATGGTGTAGTTGTGCCTTTAGGGGGTTTCAGTTCCATTCTGGCCAAAATTTTTGATTTCTTTACCAAAAACAGCCCAAAAATTGGACTTTGTCCCTTTTCTAGAGCAGAATTCAAAAACTCTGCCACTTACAAACTTCATATTTTGTACGCATGTTATTCTAGTGATCCCATTGTGCCTTTTGGGCATTTTGAAATCATGGTGCCCAAAATTTATCCGTCCGTCCGTCTGTAATCATTTTCATTTCCGGAGCAGAACTCAAAAACTATACCACTTACAAACTTCATATTTGCTATGGAACTTACTCTTATTGTGTAGTTGTGCCTTTTGGGGGTTTCAGCTCCATGCTGCCCATAATTCTTGAAATTTTCAGCCCTAAAATTGGACTTTGTCTTGTTTCCGGGACAGAACTCAAAAACTATGCCACTTAGAAACTTCAAAAACTCCAAAAGTCTCGGCTCACACAGACCAAGTGAAATAGAGCGAAATGTCCTTGTTTTATCTCACATCCGAGCCATGGAATGAGGAACACACAGAACTGTCAATGACCTAGGACTCAGTAGCACACCAGCTTTCGCTATTGAAAGAGTATGGGTTACAGAACACTGTCAAGTTTGTGGTAGACAAGATATCACTATGGAAGTTACATCATTGATTATTTATAAAGGTAAGTATATGTTAACATATACGGAAATACATTTCATACAGTGGTAATAGCAAATCTCACATTATTGTATTCCCCACACTTCATGACACAAGATCCTAGTTCTGAATCAATACATTCATCATTACATGCTTGCCTTGATAACAAACGAATCAATCCATCTGTTTTATGAGAATAGAATTATTACAGTGATGATATTAAGAGGTTACAATTCTCCTGCAATGAGTAAATCACGAATTATGTGGAACCGGTGAGATATGTCATCTTCTGATGACTCTTGTCTTTTGTCGAGCTCGCCTGTTTGCTAACAAGGACGGCGTCAGGTCCGTTGGTAGCGCGAGTCTCGTGATTTCTATTTGTTTTAGTCTCTCAGCACGCTGCTGGTTTTGTCCTTTTTATTTCTGACCACTGCTCTTGGCGTCCTACCGCCAACGCCATCACAGTACACTCCAGCCACAATGGAGACGTCAGCGGTGGCCGAAATTAAGAGGGCTGTTGCCAGCCAACAAGAGATGTTAGCTGGGTTTGCAGAATCAATTTCAGCTTTTTGTAATCAGCGTGCAGAACTCGCTGAGAGGTTACAGCTGCATTAGACTGCTCTCCAGAACCAGCAGAGCGTCCTGTTAGATTTGTCTGAGAGTATTAAATCTCTAACGTTACAGACTCCACAAAGAGTTGCAGAAGCACCATCCATACATTTTCCCCGAGAACCTAAGTGACAACTGCCCCAATGATACAGTGGCGAGGCCAAAAAGTGTAAAGATTTTATTGCCCAGTCTAAAATATTTTTTTAGGCTCATCCATCTCGTTTTGTGAATGAGGATTCTCGGGTTGCGTTTATATTATCCCTGTTGGCTGGCACAGCGCTCAATTGGGTTGGCCCACTAATTAGATCTATCTCACCGGTTGTAAATTCGGTAGAGGCCCTTGTTAGGGAGATGGTTTCTGTTTTCAATCAGGACATTTGTGGATAAGACGCAGCTACGCGTTTAATGCACTTAAGACAGGGCAAAGAAAACGCAGCTGAGTTTTCTATTGCTTTTCGTCCTCTGGCCACAGAGACAGGCTGGCCAGAGGCTCCTCTGATGACAGTATTTAGCCATGCCCTTATGGAGGAGATTAAGGACGTGCTGGCTACGTTAGAACCCTGTTTGACTTAGACTCCTTAGTTCGTACTGCTGTGTGAATTGACAATCGCATGCACGAACGCAGCCGGGAGAGACTAAATAAATCTCCGCTGGCTGACAATGGGGATAAAATTGCTTGTGGCGAATGTGCATCTCCTATTCCACCCATAAGAGATTCTACTCCCGTGGAGCCCATGCAAGTGGATGGTTTGTTTGACCTTCAGCCTAAGAGACTCATTAGCAGAAGAATAATCTGCTTTAATCGTAATAAACCGGGTCATATCCGTCCACATTGTCCTAAGCTTCGGGGAAACAGAAAGACCCCTCTAGCTATTCAGGGGGCGCTAGAAGGGCAGACCCAGTTTCCTTTCCGAACATTAATCTCCGTGGAACTTACTGTTGGGAGTAAAAGATTTGCTATTGAAGCGTGCATAGACTCGGGCCCAGTTGACTGTTTCATGGATTTTAAGTGGGCCAGGAGGCACTCCGTCCCTATTGTTGCACTTTCACAATCACGATCTGTCAGAACTTTGGACGGTCGCCCGCTGGGAACGGGAGTTGGCGAGAGCCAGAGGATGATTACTTTCTGGAGGACTTCAGCGATTCGGAATCAGTCACGGATTCATTAGATTCTCATAAGGGTAAAGAATTTGTGGCTACCCTGAACTTTGACTAGACTCTGAATGTTCCCAGGGATTACTTTGATCTGGCTGAGGTGTTCAGTAAGCAACGGGCCTCCACATTACCCCCGCATCGTCCGTACGACTGCGAGATTAATCTTTATCCTGGGACAACTCCGCCTAGGGGTTCGCTATATTTGCTGTCAGGACCTGAGCGTAGGGTTATGCGAGAGTATATTCAGGAGATTCTCACCAATGGTTTTATTCGGCCATCCACGTCCCCTGCTGGAGTGGGATTCTTTTTCCTAGGGAAAAAGGGTGGCGGTCTAAGACCCTGCATTGATTACAGGGGTTTGAATAAAATCACCATTAAAAACCAATACCCCCTTCCGTTAATGAATTCCGCGTTTGAACGTCTGCAGGAGGCATCATTTTTTACGAAGCTAGATCTTCGTAATGCTTATAATTTGATTCGCAATCGGGAGGGGGACGAATGGAAAACGACTTTTAACACGCATGACGGGCGCTACGAATTTCGGGTTTTACCTTTCGGGCTGGTTAACGCCCCCTCAGTGTTTCAGGCATTCGTAAATTACGTGCTCCGAGAGATGTTGGAGAAATTCGTCATAGTCTATCTTGACGACATTTTGATTTTTTCTTCAACGTTGTTGGAGCACTAACAACACGTCAGACGTGTACTGGAAGCTCTGCTCAATGTCAAACTTTTTGTTAAAGCAGAGAAATGTATTTTCCATGCCCAAACTGTCTCATTCTTGGGCTTCATTGTGTCTAAGGGGTCGGTGCGGATGGACCCGCACAAAGTGGCTGCGGTCAGGAATTGGTCGGCACCGCAGAGTGTTAAAGAGGTCCAACGCTTTCTGGGCTTTGCAAACTTTTATAGGAGGTTTATTCGTTATTTTAGTATGGTTGCCGCCCCCATTATTGCGCTCACTAAAAATAATACCTCCTCAGCGTTTTTTTGGTCTCCTGCAGCTGATGCTGCCTTTCAGGAATTGAAGAAACGTTTTAGCTCGGAGCCTATTTTGGTTTTGCCCGACCCCTCCCTCCCATTTGTCGTGGAGGTAGATGCTTTGGCGGTGGGCATGGGTGCTATTCTGTCCCAGCACCCTCATTGGGATAATAAGCTTCACCCATGTGCGTACTTCTCCCTGTCTTTGTCTGCTGCCAAACGCAATTATAGTATTGGTGACCGGGAGTTATTAGCGGTCAAGCTGGTTCTCGGGGAATGGCGCCACTGGTTGGAGGGAGCTGAGCACCATTTCGTG
Source organism: Gymnothorax reevesii (assembly GCA_029721435.1). Classification (NCBI taxonomy): domain Eukaryota; kingdom Metazoa; phylum Chordata; class Actinopteri; order Anguilliformes; family Muraenidae; genus Gymnothorax; species Gymnothorax reevesii. Next base: position 125,919,632 of record CM056575.1, on the reverse strand, counting down.
GTTTGGACCGACCACAAAAACCTCCAATATATTCAGCAGACCAAACGGGGTAATTTCCGGCAGGCGCGATGGTCATTGTTTTTTAACCGCTTTGATTTTATGCTCACGTACCGACCGGGCTCTTAAAATATTAAGCCTGACGCCCTGTCACGTATGTACGATCGCACGGATAGTAATCCTACCCCAGAGCCTGTTATTCCTTCTACCCATCGTGGCACCTATTCAATGGGAGGTTGAGGCATTGGTTCAGGAGGCATTGAGATCCGGTCCTAGGGGGGAGCCTCCTGGCTGCTTATTTGTGCCGCTTTGGGTTAGGTTTAGGGTCCTTCAGTGGGGACACTCTTCCCGCTTGGCTGGACACTCGGGGGCCCATCGGACTAAGCAGTTCCTTGCCCAACGGTTTTGGTGGCCAGATATGATGAAGGACATTCGGGAGTTTGTTGCGGCATGTAGCTTATGTTCCAGAAATAAAACTTCCCACCTCCCTCCCTCTGGCCTGCTGCGACCTTCGCCTGTTCCCAGGCACTCTTCGTCACATATCACGCTCGATTTTATTATGGGGCTGCCTGTATCTGACGGCAACACCGTCATTTTTGTAGTGGTTGACCGGTTTTATAAAGCAGCTCATTTTGTAGCGCTACCTAAGCTGCCTTTGGCGGGGGAGACAGCGCATCTTGTTGTTAAAAACGTGTTCCGTTAACATGGGCTCCCGCAGGATGTCGTCTCTGACCGAGGTCCTCAATTCATGGCCAGATTCTGGCAGGCTTTTTGTAAGCAGTTGGGGCCCACAGTGCGTCTCTCCTCTGGGTTTCACTCGGAGACCAACGAGTAAACAGAACGGACGAATCAATCTCTTGAAAACACTCTTCGATGTTTGGCGGCAGATAATTCCTCATCGTAGAGTCAATTTTTAGCATGGGCCGAATATGCCCATAACTCTTTGTGTAATTCTGCCACGGGGCTTTCCCCGTTTGAGGCCCAAGTGGGTTACCAACCCACATTATTTCCAGAGACTGTGAACGATGCCGAAATTCCCCGTCAACCAGTTCATTCGGCACTGTCAGTCGGTTTGGACTAAGGTCCCTTCTTCGCTGTTGTGTTCGGGGCGCAAATAAAAATCCTTTGCTGCTAGAAGGCGTCGTTTTGCCCCGTCTTATCGGGCTGGGCAGAGAGTTTGGCTGTCTACCCGAGACCTCCCGTTGAAGGTGAAGGTAGAATCCCGAAAACTGGAGCCCCGCTATATTGGCCCGTTCAAAATAGTGCGGAAGATCAATCCAGTCACAGTCCAGCTGAAACTCCCGAGATCTTTACGCATACATCCATCATTCCACGTCTCTTGGATTAAGCCAGTTAGCACCAGTGTCCTGGCACCTGCCGACACACCTCCGCCGCCGCCGCAAATGGTGGAGGGGGGGCCGGTTTATACCGTGCACTGCATTCTGGCCGAGAGGCGTGTAGGCCGTGGGGTCCAGTTCCTTGTAGACTGGGAGGGATATGGTCCAGAGGAGCGGTGCTGGGTCCCTTCGCGTGATATTTTGGACCCCTCAGTAATGTCTGAGTTTCATACGCGGGGTTCCTTGGGGACTTCTGGAGCTGTCCCTTAGAGGGGGTCCTGTCATGGTTTTGGAGCTTTGTTAGCTCCTTTTGTTACTCTCGTCCGGTACGACATCGTCTTGCTCAACATCGGATTCCTGGGCCAGCTGACATTAACTGGGGGGCGTTACCCGGACTCTATTTAGTATCAACACCCCGCCCACTTACCACAGGTGTCCCCCAAGGCTCAGTTCTTGGTCCACTCCTCTTTTCTCTTTATCTCCAGTCTCTCGGTCCTGTCATTTCTGCTCATGGTTTATCATGTCACTTTTCTGCTGATGACACTCAACTTTTTCTCTCTTTTCCCCCTGATACCCAGGTCTCTGCCCGTATCTCCGCCTGCCTATATGACATCCAGAGCTGGATGGACAACTATCACCTGAAGCTCAACCCAACCAAGACGGAGATGATCTACATCCCTGCTCCATCCTCCCCTCTCCTGGACCTGACCATCAACCTGGGGGATACCACCATCTCCCCCTCGCGGAGTGTGAAGAACCTTGGGGTTCTGTTTGACGACAGGCTCTCCTCTGCTGTGAACATCGCTGCAGTGACTTGGACCTGCAGGTTCTTCCTCTACAACATCTATAGAATCCAGCCCTTCCTCACCAGCTACTCAACGCAGCTCTTAGTCCAAGCGCTGATCCTCTCCCGCCTGGACTACTGCAACGCCCTCCTCGCCGGCCTCCCAGCATCCGCCATCAGACCCCTGCAGCTCATCCAGAACGCTGCAGCTCGCCTGGTCCACAACCTCCCAAGACACTCCCACGTCACCCTCCTGCTCACAAAGCTCCACTGGCTCCCTGTTGTTGCCCGCATCAAGTTCAAGACTTTAGTGCTAGCCTATCAGGGAGTCAACAAAACAGCTCCAGCCTACATCCAGAGACTGTTCAGACCTTACACCCCTTCCAGAGCACTCCGCTCTGCTACTTCTGGTCGCCTGGCTCCTCCCCCTCTCCACTCCTCCCCTTCCCGCTCAAGGCTGCTGTCTGTCCTGGTACCTCGTTGGTGGAATGATCTACCTATCGAGGTCTGAACAGCAGAATCCCTGAGCATCTTCAAGCGCTGCCTGAAAACCCACTTCTTCAGGCTCCACCTTTCCCCTGCTCGACTGCCCTGAATCCTGTCCCTACATCCCTTGATTTGTTGCACTTAATTCTGTTAACCTTACTTACTGATTGTTACCGCTTGATTTGGTTTCCCTTCTTTTTTTTTTCTTTGCACCCTATTTTGTCTGTTTACTTGATTTTCCTGCCCCTTTGTTACACTTAACCTGTTGCCCGTTTATTGCACTTATTTTATTTTATTGCCCTTTTATTGCACTTGACTCTGCCCCTTTGTTGCACTGTAACAATCGAACGTGTTCTGTCACTGACTGTTAGCACTTGCACTTGTCTCCTAGGAGGTCTGCACTTTTGTACTGTTCTTGTGCACTTTTGTACGTCGCTCAGGATAAGAGTGTCTGCTAAGAACCGGTAATGTAATGTAATATTTAAGCTCTTGTTCTACCGCGTTCGAGTTGCTAGAGTGTCTTTTTCCCCTTGGCGCTTTAGCCAGTAAGGTCTTTTGAGAAGAGAGAGTATTGTCAGGATCTTAGCTGCATAACAGGAAAAGTGTTAATGTGTAAGGGATTCATTTGTTTTATTTCCCTTTTCTTTTGTCTTAAGTCGAGCTCGCCTGTTTGCTACCACGGACGGTGTCAGGTCCGTTGGTAGCGCGAGTCTCGTGATTTCTATTTGTTTTAGTCTCTCAGCACGCTGCTGGTTTTGTCCTTTTTATTTCTGGCCACTGCTCTTGGCGTCCTACCACCAACGCCATCACAATATTGTTCTTTTTATTATAATTATACGTATTATGTCATCACCCCCGTCCGTCCGTCTGTCTGTCCGTCCGTCCGTCCGTCCGTTAGCAATTTCTTGTCCGGGGCATAACTCCTGAGCCGCTTGAGCTACATTTGTGATACTTCACATACACGTGCACCATCACTAGGCGCTGTGTCGCGCACCATGATTTCGTTCACCCGGTCAAGGTCAAGGTCACTGCCAAAGGTCAAAGGTCACATGGGGCCCAGATGGGGCTTGTCCGGAGCATAACTTCTCAACCGCTTCAGATACATCCATGATATTTCACACACATGTGTACCATCACTGAGCGGAGTGTCGCGTACCATGTTTAGGGCCCTCCCTCCAAGGTCAAGGTCACGGACAAAGGTCAAAGCTCACATGGGGCTGTTGTCTGTCGGATATTGGTATCATGTTGTCTGTCCACTTCCTGATCCATGTTCATGACGGGCGTATTATGCACCGTTGGCGGTGCTCTTCTTGTTTCTAAGGTAGTTCTGCTCGAGCTTGGACTTGTGTTTTGGGTCATTATCTTGCTGTAGGATGCACCCCTGATCAACTTGGTACATAGCGGAGGGGACTGCATGGCGCTACAGAATGCTGTGGTAGCCATTTTGGATCAGGGTGCCTTTCACTCTGCACTAGTCACCGACCCTTGATACAGCAAAACAGTCCAAGACCATCACGCTTCCTCTTTCATGTTTGACAGTTGATGTCACACACTGAGGAACCATCCTTTCATCTACTGGATGGCGTACAGGTAACCTTACCTTTTGTTGATACCTGCTGGCAGTTCACCACTCACCTTTGTACGATTTCAAGCTATTCTTTGGACTGGAACTGCACAATTTTCGATATCAAACTGGAAAAATTGTGGTGTTCTAAAACTTTTGAACGGTTGCGTAGCTAGGCAGGTGCTTTGATTATTCAAAAGGTAGCGAACCAACTTGGCTCGGTAGTGGTTTCATTGTTCAACAGCTGCAAGTCCTAATTCTGCCCCAGGGCTCAAAAAGCCTTCACTTAAACTAATTTACATGAACTCACACTACGCTAAATTCTTCTCAGCAATAACTTAATGCAATATAACAAGGAGCTCTCTCATTTTGACTTGATGAAGTTTCCTCAGCCTCATGTTTTGTACAGATCATAGCAGTATTCGAGTTCCTTACAGGGATGCGAAAATAGCCTATGGTGTCCCGTGTTCAAAGAGAGTGACTGACATCCTTATTGTGGACCAGCCTTAATGAGAGGACTGATCGATTGAATTGTCATTTGAATTTAGAGACCAAAAGAGCATGATGACAAATAAGTGCAAATGCAAAAGACTGGGGGTGCTGTTTCACTGGCACATTGAGTAGCCAATTGAAAAATGCTCTGCCATTTGAATAAAGAGAACAAAAAATCATAGCAATAAGAAATGCAACTGAACAAGCATTCATGATCATTTTTAATATAAATTGTTCAAAGTGAATTGAGCATCGCATTACCACTTTGAATGTTGAATTACCAATTGCAAATGAATATTTAAACTGCATGTCAAAAGTGGACATTGAATCGCCAGTTGAAAAATTCATTACCATTTGGATAAAGAGACCAAAAAACAATAGCAATACAAACTGCAATTGAATGACCTTTCATTCAAATTTTTAGTCAGAATAGTTGAAAGTTAAGAATTGCATTGCACTTAGCATATTGAACCACCAATTGCAAAATGCATATTTAAATGACGTGAAAAAATTGCACATTGAATTGCCAACTGAAAAATGCACGTTCATTTGAACAAGAGACCAAAAAAACCCAAAATAATAAAAAATTAAATTGATGGGGCTCTCATTTTCATTTTACACAAACTAACTCAAACTGAATTGAGGATTGAATTGCGACATTGAATATATAATTGCCAATTGCAGTTTGGATACATTTCAAAATTGGATGACTAACTTGCATATTGAATTGGCAAATGGTGAAGACCTAGCCGATGTTGGGGGGACAAGTTACGCCTTTTTTGCAATAACTTTTGAAAGAATAATGCTAGAGATTTTTATAATATATCAAAATTTCAGTATTGAAGAATACTAAATTTAATCTAATTTAACCCAATCTCTAAAATTATTATTTGTGTAATTATTGTCCAAAAACTAGTTATGTCGGGGGACAGACAAAGCTCATCAGAGCTTACATCAAATTCTCAACAGCTAAACCTGCTGTTCTGTACTGTATTCATTCATTCATTCATTCATCTTCGATACCCGCTTATTCCTCACCAGGGTCACGGGGCGAGCTGGACCCTATCCCAGCTGGCTACGGGCAAAGGCAGGAAGTTGCCAATCCATCGCAGTTGCCAATCCATGGCGCACACAGCATTCACAGTCCATTCACTCTCACACTCATACCTACGGGCAATTTAGTGTCTCCAATTACCCTGATATGCATGTCTTTGGACTGTGGGAGGAAACCGGAGTACCCGGAGAAAACCCATGCAAACACGGTGAGAACATGCAAACTCCACACAGAAAGGCCCCGGTTCGGATTTGAACCCATGACCTTCTTGCTGTGAAGCAGCAATGCTAACCATTGTGCCACTGTGCAAAATTTTTTATAAGGATCTTATGGTAAGAAATGTAAGCAAAGAATTTATGTCAGAGGACATGATGTTTATATAGCATTTGACGGGTATAACAACAAAAGAAATGCATTTTTAACTGAATATTTTTTAAATTCATGATAGATAACCAATAGCAATTGTAAAATTATAACATAATGTAGATCTTTACATAATCACAATGTTTGTCTCGCAAGTATAGAGTTCTTGACTCCAGTATAACACAGGTATAGAGTTGCCTCCCAGCCTGATAGGACTTACACCTAGAAGCATTATTAGTAACCATAGCTGACTGTAGTAGTGCAGTGTTTGAGAAACAACTGGTGAATGATCTGAGACCTGAGCAGGACCAGTATGTATACCCACCCCGAGGGAAGATCAAAGTGACACCTGCCTCAGAGCGTGAAAATCTGTTCCTTAAGGGGTGGCTTCCAGAAAAACTTCTTTATTTTCCCTAAATTGAACTGTGAAGTTAATCTTCCTGATGCAAGAAATAGTCCTTTAGGGGGTGATTCACACCAGCCTGTTTGATGTGCCTTTTGATGGGTGGCTTCATTAATCTGAAGCTCAAAATAATCATTTTTAGTCATGTTCCTTATCACAATATTCAATCAGTGATATATTCATTATATTCTATGTTATAATTAATTAAAAACACTGGATTAATATCAGGATACATAGTACACATCCATGTATACTGGAACTGACTGAATCCAAGATGGCTGAAATTATTGTTGGGGGGACAAACTTTTAGCCAATATTACTTTAAAACTATTAACTTAAATTAAACTATTAACTTAACTAAATTACAAAGTTATTTTATATATCCTTAAATGCTTAATTTTATGAAGTTTCATTTTAATAAATTAATTTTAACTATTATAAAACAAAAAAAACATTTATGTCAGGGGACACCAGCATCTTCAAGAATTAAGCAATATTCATATTGCATTTAAGGTTCTTAAATATTAATTTTAATAAAAAATGTAACAAGGTATTGAAAGTAGAGGTATTACTAAAGTATAATCGGTCAAAATTTTTTTAGTTTTCTAAAGGAACACCAAATCGCAGAGAATTGAAAATCTGGGTCTGAAATGAGCAAAATTATTCTGAGCCGAGTTTTGGCAATACCTTGAAGTCAAATGCTCATAAAATCCTTAATTCTCAATATATTTTCAAAATTTCAACTGTTTTACGAACTTCAAGTAATATCCTCTCCAATGAGGTAACCACTTAATCAATTAGATGACTTTAAAAAATGTTCAATTTGGCTTGATCCGAACCAAATGCAAATGCTATTTGAAAAAAGAGACCAAATAATTTCCAAACAAGGCATCCTTCAAAAAAACCCACTTTATTTGTGCGTGACGAGTTGGTTACCACCCACTTGAACCGGAACCTTTTCAATGAAACAACTCGCACAGCAAAGCTTGCTACTGTGACACAAGCGACGCTGCTAATAGTGGTTCGTCTTAGCATCGCGTCGGTCCCGTGTAGATGGGCCAAAATGAGAGGGATACAACTGCAGATTTCCGCCGCTTTCATTTTCTGAGAAAGAACGACAGCCACTTCACTGCGTCGGTTGAGCACAGTTCATTTCCTTTCCAAAAGCCTGGGAGAGGCGGGGGGGGAGAAGGAGAAAGAGAAAACCCCTTCTGATTTGTTTCTTTTTTCAGTTTGTAAATGGCTTTGCATTACTACCGCTGCAAGCTCGGACCGGACGAGGGTGCTTTACCGATCGGATACTCCGCGTAGCAGTTCCACCCTGAAGTGTTCGCACAGCTTCGTTCAGCCCGAATCGGACATTTCTCCGTCAGTAAGCTAAAGGAGGGGTGGATACATTGTTGGTTGAATCTATGATAAACTGAAATATGGGGAACACGACATCCTGCTGTGTATCCTCCAGCCCCAAGCTTCGGAGGAACGCGCACTCCAGGCTGGAACCATACCGCCCTGAGCCGGAGCTGAGCAGGGAGGATACGGGCTGCAATCTACAGCACATCAGCGACAGGGAGAATATTGATGGTAAGATCGCTGATGTTCCTCAGCGTTACCATGTAAAACACGAAGTAACCGGTGCAGTTGAAGGAAACACTTGACGAACATCGCTAGATCCTACCGATATAGCCGACTGTCAGCAACATTTTCAAGCCGCTTTCACACTGGACGCTAAACGAATTTTTCGCACAACGGATGACATTCGCGTTTCGCGTCGTTGCATTTACTTTGAATGTCATCTGTCGTGCGAAAAATTCATTTCGCGTCCGATGTGAAAGCAGCTTTATTCTCATGCCGGGCGAGTGTTGAGATGGAAATAACGAAGCCTGTCAGGAGACTTAACGTGGAAAAAAATTATCCCAAAACATTTTTTGTAGCAATTTTGCATCTGAATGCACAATTAAATTGTTTGCGATGTTGTCGTCGCTTATGCTACTCGATTTATAAATTGACATTTCGATAACGACTATCATTTTAAATTTCAGCTTGTCAGTAAAATCTGTGTACGACGTAACTGGAATGGGGAAGTGCCTTCAAAATGTGCAGCTGAGCATTGCGTAGCAGTAGCCACCAGCGAGCTTGTAAATTTTAGGGAGGTCAGTCATCTATCGTTCGTAGTATTATTGCCACTCATTTCCACTAATGCTCTCACGGCTTTATCCAGAGCATGTCGTGCTGATTCCTTGATGTTTTAATGAAACCTAAGTTGTTATGCTACTGACGAGAGGCAGAATAAATGAGAGTACCCTGGCAAGTAGTCAGGTGTTTTTGAAATGTTTAAATCAGGGGTGGGCAATAACGGTCCTGAAGGGCCGGTGTGCAATGCAGGATTTTATTTTTATCAATTACCCTGACTAATTGACTTAATTACTCAAATTTTGATTTGTCCAGTGATTAGATCAAAGAAAAATGTTTTATAAAGGGAGGCAAGAACAGTCTTTGGTGGTCAACTGGTCATTCGCGACAATTTAAAGAAATGCACGTAAAATGTCAGATTTCATTAATGGTTTGGCTAATTCAAACAATCAACTAATTAAAAGTCAAGTTTGTGTGAAAACCAGGGACAGATACGGCCCTCTTTGCCCTCCTCTGGTTTAAATCATCTCCGTTACCTTCCCCGATCAACACACGGGCCCCACGAGGAGCGAGGAGTCCGTGGGCGTGTCCGACAGCTGTGTGTGGGAAAGATGACCGAGCTGCAATTATTCTTGATCCTGTTATTTAGCCGCGATGTGCTGTGGTCAGCGGCCATCCAAATACTAGGCGTGTACGTGGGATGCTTTGGGTGTGATCAAGTACCTGGAAAATCTCTGGTGCTGCGTTTAGCGCTCGTGAGCTCTTCCTGAAGTAGCGAAATCGGTGTTTTTACGGGGAAAGCCAACAGATGTAAACACTCTTTTTGTACCCGCAGCCATTCTACTTCTTTTTTCTATGAAGAACCGTAGATTAGCCCCCCTCCCCCCAGCTCCCATTTTAGTCATCGTATGCTGAGCCTCGGCCCTTTCTTATTGACTTTGTTATTTATTGATTGTTGTTTATTGTTATTGTTTTTAAACTATGACATGAAGGTGGACAGTCTTTATTGTGTGTGAGACTGTGTATGTTTGTACCATACTATCTGCTGTACAGCAAATTGCTTCATTGGGATTGGGGACAAAAAAGTAAGTTGAACTTGATGATAAGTGAGAACATCGGTACTTAACTGTATTTGCCAATGTATGGCTCCATAAAGAGCCGTTTTAAACGGATGAAGCAAGAAGATGACGTGCTAACTCGCTGTTCAGTCCACTGGTGCTGTGGTGCGCTTTGATTTTGGTCAATCTAGAAAACTCCATCGCTGCTTAGCCAAACTCATGTATTGAATAAATATTGCGATAGACTTGCTAGCAGAGGTTAGGGTTGCAATCCAAGAAACTTGGTCGAGCTGTTGGATGATTTAGTGAAACCTCCAGAATAGAATCCACTTTTAGTTACTGTGCCAAGGCTGTCATGTCGTTTTCTCAAGATATAAAGAGAGCCGCAAACTTGCTTAAGGTGTGGAAAAGTTGTAAAAGGGGAAAGAGTCAACAAATACTTGAAGAATCTGTTCTTCATCTTTGCTTATTTGAATGGGGCACAATCATTGCCTAGCATACCTAGTGGATGGTCACAGGTTATAAGAGAGTTTGTTCAACCAGAGAATTTGACAACGCCAAACTCCCACTCTGAGGCCTTCCTGTTTTATGTTGGGAACTTGTGAGATAGTCGTGGCTTTAGACATTGGATCAGTGTTTATACGCGCAATGTTTAGAAATGCTTCACATTGCTTGTGGCAGGGTTGCTACAGCCGAGATGATGAGGTGCTTTGAAAGTTTGACAAACTAATATCCCTGACAGATACACTATAGACCCAAAAGCATGTGGACATTTTACTGAAACATCATTGACATACATCGAAGATGGATGTTTTGAAATTCTAAATATCTGACTTATCTTGAATTTGGAATGAATTGGTCAGTTAGGTCAGATGGGCTGACCGTCAGATTTCATTTGAGGGTATTTCCGTACAATTATGCTCCTTGGTTTGGAAATTGTTTTGCTTTCTGTCTGCCGCCCCCCCCCCAATTAATCCAAATCAGTGGAACTGTCATTAAGGGAGAGGTGAAGAGGGATAAAATGTGCAACAAAATCCTAATGGGAAAAACGCATTTGAATAGGAATATCCTCGAATAGAAACTTAATGTCTGTCCTTTCAGGACACACTGACTAATTAATTCCAAATTCAATTAAAATGGCAGATACTGCGCTATGAAAAGAATTCGCCCCATTTCTGATATTTTTCTGTTTTTGCATAATAGTCACACAAATATTTCCCATCATCAAGCTAAATTCAAAATGACAAATATAACCCAAAGAAACTCAAAGGGCTGTTTTTGAATGTTAACATTTGTTGAAGGGAAAAAGTTCTTCAACCCAACCTGACCTGTTGTGAAAAAGTGACTGTCCTTTTAGTTGTTACATCAACCATCTCAACAAATTCAATTTGTCAATTAATTTGATCATTGGGTTCTATTTCTTAAGACTCACCCAGGCATCTTTACTTCCAGCTCTGTTAAATCTAAACATCACATAAATAAAACACGTCTGGCAATGTTAAGCAGGCAAAGAGCAGCATATGATGCAGTGATCAAAAGAGATTCAAGAACAGATGAGAAACAAAGCCATTGACATGCGTCGGTCTGGAAAGGGTTACACAGCCAAAAAAAAAACCGTGGATGACCCCCAAAACTTTTGAGTAATATTCTTTGAACTGATGAGTCAAAAGTGGAACTTTTTGGAAGGCATAGATCCCGTTGCATCTGGCCTAAAGCTAATGCAGCATTCCATATAAAGGGGTCTTCAGGGTAAAGTGTAGAAATAACCATAATAATGTAAAAATTTGGACATAAACATACTTAACATGATTTTTAACTCATAAAATGTATTATTTTGATTAAAATTTACATGGTTGCCATGGAAAAGGCACTTAAATGACAAAATTTGAATATATTTTGTGGCGCTGATATTTCAATAACCCATGGTCAGATTTTACTCGAATTAGTCTTATATGAAAGGTTTAAGATAGTTCTCTGAAATTACGAGGATTATTTTGTTTGGAACATTTATAAATATTTAATGAGCCCTGTTATGTAATCATAATGAAAAACGCAATCATCAACCTGCTTCATCTTCAAAATTAACCCCCTACGGATGCGCCTATCTAGAAAATCCTTTGTCATTTCGTAGATCTTCAACAGATATAACTTCAGTCCAAATTTCAAGTCAATCAGGTGAATATTAATGATTTAATGAATGCCTCAATGTTGAAAACCAGTCAAAATTTTGATTTTCGGTAATTTGCATTTAAAATGACAAGTAACAGTTGAGGCAGAGGAAAAACATTGATTCTTGGTGTTTACTGGCATCTCACTTTATTCCTTTATTTATTTTGTGAAAATCAAAAATATTGAAATTTTCAACAAAAAAAAAAAAAATTTTACCCTGAAGATCCCTAAAGAAAATCATACCAAGTGTATTACAGTAAGTGGTAGTATGATGATGATGATCTGGGGCTGCTTTGCTGCCTCAGGACCTGGGCGACTTGCCATTGATGGAACCATGAATTCTGCTCTCTGTCAGAAAATTCAGAAGTAGAATATCCAGCCACCACTTTGTGACCTAATGCTCAAGCTTTGCTGGATTATGCAGAAGGGCAATGATCCAAAGTGCACAAAGTCAACTTTTGAATTGCTCATTAGAAACAAAATTAAGCTTTGGAGTGGCCCAATCAATGTCCTGACTTGAATCCAGTTGAGATGCTGTGGCTTGACTTAAATGGGCAGTTAATGCACAAAACCCCTCCACTACTTCAGAAAAAATTCCTCCACTGTGATGTAAAAGACTCATTGCTAGCTATTGCGAATGTTCGATTGCAGTTTATGCCACAAAGGGTGGCACAACCTATTATAAGGTATAAGGGGGGGCAGTTTTTTTTTTTTTTCTTGACACATGCAAAGTCATACTTTCAGTGGATGAAATGATCTTTTAAAAGCTCTATTTTGTGTTGACTCAACTTGTCTTTGTCATGTGTTAAAATTAGTTGGATGACCAGAAACTTTTGAATGTGACAAATATGCAATAATTGAAGAAATGGAGAAGGGTGCAACTAATTTTTCCCTGCACCGTTTTTGAATTTAATAATGTCCAGGGCGGCACGGTGGCACAGTGGTTAGCATTGCTGCCTCACAGCATGAAGGTTGTGGGTTCGAATCCGGCCTGGGGCCTTTCTGTGTGGAGTTTGCATGTTCTCCCCGTGTTGCGTGGGTTTTCGCCGGGTACTCCGGTTTCCTCCCACAGTCCAAAGACATGCATATCAGGCTAATTGGAGACACCAAATTGCCCATATATGAGTGTGAGAGTGAAAGGTGTGTGAATGGTGTATGCGCCCTGCGATGGATTGGCAAGCTGTTCAGGGTGGGTCCCTGTCCCTCCTGCTCGCCCCGTGACCCTAGTGAGGAATAAGCGGGTATAGAAAATGGATGGATGGATAATGTCTATGTATGCCAATGAGGTTTCAGTGATGTCTTCACATGGTTTTGGCTGTGTCTCGCATTGAATCTATCTTGATTGATTTTAGCATCAACAACTGCAGCTGGCTTTTGCATATTCTCGAGAAGGGGGAATGGAACAAAGGAGTAATATTAGTAATAGTAATATTTCAGAAACTTTATCAGAGTCTGAAACCTGGCATTCCTTTTTTTATTTCTACCTCTTGAAGTCCGGGTTTGAACGGTGTTATTTTTTGGTGCGTGCTTGTGAAAGCAAAAGGCTGTACTGTGCCAAGCAGAGCTGTAACTCCTCTTTGTGTGACTGAGGAGTGAAGAATCAAGGTTCCTTAGAGGAGCACTGTGTGAGAATGAGTATGTGGCCGCTGTTATGAAATGTGCAGCTCTGTTATAGATGTGCTGCATGTCCCGGTTTTCAGTGTCCGTTTAGGAACCTGAGGAAGTGAGGTGTTAGTTTTTCATTTCGGATAACTTGCGCACTGTGCAACGTATGGTAATGGATGACAAATTTGAGATTTCTAGTTTATCATCCCTGTAGTGCTGACATAAAATTGTCTCAGTCCCGTACTGAGTATCTGACTGACCTCATTGAAATATTTCAATGATGATATAGTAGATAATCAAACCATGTTGGTGAAATGTGGGAAAAAAAGATGTTTTATACAGTTGGGTCTACAGATTTTTGAACAGAGGCACAATTTTCACTGTTTCAGTTCGGTGCGCTGCCACAATGGATTTGAAAAGAAAAAATTGAGATGTGCTTGAAGTGCAGGATTTCAACTTCATTTTAAGACATTTTTCAAAACTGTTGTTCGAACCATGTATGAATTACACCCTTGATACAAACAGCTCGCTCACTTTTAGGGGCTCAAAAGTAACTGGACAAAGTGACATAATCATTTTTACTTCTCTGTTGCAGACCCTTTTGCAATCAATGACTGTGAAATCTGGAACTCGTAAGCATCATCAGACAGTGGGTTTCTTCCCTAGTGATGCTGTGCAAGACCTTTACTGCAGCTGACTTTCCTTCAGGTGTTATGTCGTGAGCAAGTGAAATGCAAGCTCAGTTGGATTCTGGTCATATGATCTGGGTATATCCATGGTAGAACTTTCCACTTCTTTGCCTTAAAAAATTTTGGATTGCATTTGCTTTGTGCTCCCAAGTCACCCTGCATCTTATACATTATATAATGAGCTGAGATCCGTATAATGCTTGTTAATGTTTTTCATTTTCTAAGCATAATTTTTCATATGGTCATGTGCAGTGATGGTTGTCCACTTTACAAAATGAAGATAAATCAGAAACCCAATACCATTCATGTATTCATTTCATGCAATATTGAATCATAGATGAAAATAAGCAAACAGATTATATTTACTCAAAAGCAAAAATAATCATGACTGAGAGAAAAAGTCAATATCTAGTTTGGCCACTCTTTGCTTTGAATACAGCATTTAATCTTCCAGGCATAGTTTTTTTTTAAATAATTTCTTCACTCGCTAAACCATTCCATATGGTTTGAAGGTCATTCAAAAGAGATTCTTTCGATGTTACAACAGAGTTGCTCAATCTGATTTAGGTCCGGACTTTGCCTGCTCAAAGTCAGGACTTTTATGTCACCAGATGTTTCATTCTGACTGAGATGATTCTTGCGCAACTGGGAAGTGTATTTTGGGTTATTTTCTTGTTGAAAATAAATCCCCAACCAATAAGTCTCTTTCCGAATGGCAATGTGCTCCTCTCATGGATGCTGTGATGCTTCTTTTGATCCATGATTCTCTTGATTTTCATGAGATCACCAGCTCCTTTCGAGCAGACTGAACCTCAAACCATAGTATTACCACCTCCATGTTTTACTGAAGAGGTTAAATGGTCATTTCTGAAATATTCTCTGACTCTACGGCATACAGAAGTTCTGCATTTGGGTGAGAGAATTTTGATTTATCTGTCCAAAGGACTTGTTCCTAGTCCATTGGTATCCTTGAATTTCTCGGTAAAGTCAAGTGGTTTTTTTTTTTTTTAATGTTGCCTAAACTTGCCAGCTCTTGGCAGCAACATGACCAATCAGACCATTTTCACACAGGCGTCTGGAAATAGAAGATCTTGATACTTTCTTCTCTTTACTTCTGGTACTATTAATATAATCAAAGTTGTTGTGCTGTTTACTGCTGTTTTTTTTTTTTTTTTTTTTTTTTTAATACTCTGCATACACCGATAAGAAACATCAGAGCCACTAAACTTCCATTTTACACCTCTGATAATTTACAAAATGTGATTCATTCACATTTTACTGGGTTAACCCCTTTGCACAGAAGCCAAATTTGGCTGTTTATGGGTTACCCAATTTAATGCTAATTCAAGATTTAAGCTGCATAAAGAGGAAAAGTGTGGCTTAACTCAGAATAGACACTTACAGCATTTCAAATTACAACTTATTTCAGTTTATTTTTATGATTTTGGTAGAGAAAATGGGGCTGCAAACAGAAAAAAAATCTTGATGAGAATTCACCATTGAAATTGCAAAAAATACTGAGAATTGAAAAACTGCTGGGGCTTAAATCTATACATTTTTGGGAACATAAACTCCTTGACCACAAGTAGAATTCATCTTCAACATTACATTCTATATTACCTACATGCTATTAGCCAAATTATACTGCTATCCAAGTGGTTCTCCAAAGTCTGAAATCCCTCAAAGTGTTGCACTGTCAAATCATAAAATAATCATGTATTTAACACAAAGTTTTGAGGCATGAAATTTCATTCGAACTAATGATTTTCTGGTTGAGTTTTGCATGAATTTATCAATATCAGTGCTGTTGAACATCAGTGGTCACCAGTACCCTCTCCAAACTCAAAACATGCCTTTTCTCCAGAATAAAGTTGAGAGTTTTGTCCATTTTTCTTCAAAGTCCCCCAAGCCAGCACGCATACTCATTAAATAAACTGCTGATTAAACGATCAGAACATTCACCCTGCAATGAAAGCTACCAGTTCCCACTTGTGAGCTCACAAACTCATTTCAACACTTGCAAGGAACAAGTAGGAGGAAAAAAAAAAAAAAAAAGGGAACAAGTACCACTCACTAACTCGGTAATCTGAGTTAAAATCTGAATTCTGATGTATACTTTCACAGAACCGACATTCCAATTTCAGGGAAGATGAATCTATACATGCCTCCCTAGATTCAACAGAACTGTGCAATGAACGTACCAGGGGGTCCATCCAAATGCATGAGCAGTTCACGTTTTAAACAGGAAAAAAACCTTGCCATTCGACTTTGAATACGGTATACATTCCAAAACAAAAAACAAAAGTAGCAGCCTAACCTATTTCATGAGACCAATGTGTCCAGTAGAAGGAACCCTCCGGTCCGGTTTCATTCAAAATAATTCCCTTTAACCATGTCCTTGTTTCATTTAAATCCTGTAAATGTAATGGAACACTTCAAGATCAGTTTTGCGAGTCTTTTTGATAAATCACGTCTATTCCAGCCGCGCAATGTGTGCAACGTAGAAAGGATACAACTGAGTTTGCTGATACGCATAGGCTTGTATGCACTTATGTTTGTCCAGTCAATGCGTTTCATTTACTGTGGAACGTTTAAACACTCGGGAACTGGATAAAAAAAAGAGCCAATCAATACATTGTTACCAGGGAAGTTTCACGAGGGCATGAACGATAACTGTGCAGTTACGCAGAAGAGCCTTAGTTTATAATTGAGTGATTGGCTATCAACACCAGTACTTGGGTGGATATAAGGAAGCGCTGAATTTGTCATTGAAGGAATCTACACGTTAGGGGTTAAGGATTTGTGCCGAGCGGATGTGTAATGCAAATGTGATTCTGTTAGCCTGTACCAGTCTGGAAGGAAGTGTGTTCAGGCTGAGCTAGCAGAGGCAGACAGGGCTTGATCATGTGCTGAGTCACCCTTGGGAATTAACACACTCATTGTGAGCGCAACGGAGAGTCCCAATAACAGGAGCCATTGTCTGGAAAGAAAGACTCCATTAAACTTCTCCTCTCAAGGTTTCAGTGATGTAGCATCTGCTTGCCATGAGACCCAGGCCTTCTGGAGTACAAATACAGGAATGTATTCAAACCAGTCATTGGATCATTTTGGGGGGGAGGGGGAGAAGTGTTCTGGGTTCTGGAAAGTAATGTTACATGTACTTCAAGGGCAATGTGATTTTCTGCTTGAATTTTTTTCTTCTCCTCCCCGGTACAATAAATATTAAGTGCTCATAGTAAACTTTAGTTCTGCTTTTTATTCTTTTTAAAGTAAAAATGTATTTTAAAATCTGGTTATGGCTTCATTTATTGTATTTACTTTGATGTTAGTAATGTCTGACTACACTGTGTATTGGCTGGTAAAACTGTTGCTCATTACATTAACTGTACAGGCACACTCAGTTGAATGAGAGGCATGATTTAGCAACAGTGTCACCGCATCGGTCTTGTAATTATAGCATTGGAGGGAAATCTCATAGCAGGATATACCCTACATTCCTGTTGCTTGCGTGAGCACTGATTGATAGGCTCAGCACTGCTTTTTAGACCGCTCTGCATTAATCTTTTTGCTCGGGAGAAATCGTTGTCCACGCGGCGTATACAAGGTGATTTCTGCGCCCCTTGTGGTTTGAATCCTGTTCCTCTGAAATAACAGTTTAATTGAGCCTCATCGATCGGCTGTGAGAGTTGTTGTGTACGGTGACCCTGTAATTGAAAGCTCCAGTTTCTCTGTATTGTGGCTGAATACTGTCTGGGTGCAGGGCCCTTTGTGGTTTGGGGTGCAGGCCCAGGGGACCCTGAGTTGTTTAGATGATATGTGGGTGAAAGAGCATCCAGTAATGTGTGGTGCACGAATGCAGTAGAGCCCATCAATTTTGTTTTGTTACGTCTGCTGTTGGATCTGGTTTGAGGTTTGGTGATAAAACACTTCAGTGCCACAGAGGGCTCACTTAATTTTTAATTTTGCATCTTTCCTTCCTTCCTTCCTTCCTTCCTTCCTTCCTTTCCTCCTTTTCTGGTGGCTGGCCTAGAATTTGATCAAGTTTTCCCTTCATTTAAGGAGATTTAATCGGATCTGGATTACGATGCTGGAAATCAGTTATTGTAAGAAAGCTTGGGCCGGTAAACCTGAGGGTGTCTCTTGTGGCAGTATTTTTCTGAAATTCATGACTCAAATCTGTCGATCTTTATCTCCCTCCCGGCACCTCCTGTAAATCGCGTTGCTTGGGACGGAACTGAAATTTTAACAAGTGAATCCATTCTAAATCACTCATTCACAAAAATTCAATTAGCCAGTTTTCACACTGTTTTCTTTATTGCGTGTCCAACCCGAGGCATTTTTTTTTCTAGTTAATCTGTGCTTTACGTCATCTGTCACAAATCTTCCCCCAACTGAAGAAGCGGAGGAGTTTTCACCAAATCTGACAAGCAACTCCCCACTGAGAGTGGGTGACTTGATAAGGTTTTGGAGGCTATTGGGTCAAAGGTCAAGGTCACATAAGGTTAGTTGTATATGGGGTCCAAAGATCAACTTAATGGGCATAAAGAGCCATTACAGGCAAAGGCATAGCAATCAATGCTCCTGTTGATTTGTACCTTGTTACCAAATGGGCGTAATAAAGACATGGAAAGGATGGAGTGATGTGGAAAATTATTGATTGGAATTAACTCAGAGACTCGATTGGCGGCTACATACTCATTACTGATTGGTTTGTGGTTTCATGCCCTCCAAAATGGGTGGAGGAGCTACGACACATTTCATTTCGCCGACTGTGGACATGAAAATATAAGTACCCTGATCCTCTGCACAGCATTGGATTTTGAGTCTGTCAGTTGACTGGATATAGTTGGTTATGATTGTTTTATGAAGCCTCATGCTGTTGTTATACCATTGTGACCAGTATAGGGCTCTGCAGTGATTCAGCCTTTTCTCCTGGAAGTTGAAATATGCTAGCTGGAAGAGAATTAAAGGAGCACGTCTCGTCGGTCTCAGTGGAATGTGTCATTCCATTCCTAAATCTTTCAGCTTTGATGCACATATGTTCCATGGGGGGAAAATGTAAGCACTAAGCCCTGTGTTCTGCACTTGGGAGTGATGCCCGGAGAAATGGACCTCTTCATGGCACTTCGCTCGCTAATGCCCAGTGTGTTGTTTGATGTGCCTCAATAATTGTTACAATCGGCCATTGCTGGCCAGCCAGATAACATACGAGGCTAACGCATTGGGATGAAATTCCTGCGTTTGTCTTTAGCATTTGCTACAGCAGTATTTGGTCTTTTAGCGATTATACTGGCACTCCAGATTGAATTTGTGCAACCACAGTAAGTAAAGTTAGTCAAGTTTATTTATATAGCACTTGTCACAGTCAGGGTCACAAAGTGCTTCAGTCATTTACATGGAGGAAAAGAAAAAAACACAAAAATACAATAAAAATAGGGATGGAAGAACACGGATTCAAATGCCAGTAAGTCAAGTCAGGTTCATGAGTAGAATGAAAGGGCTGCACCCTGCCTAATCCTTTTCCCCACAGACATGGACATCAGTGATATCTTCCTACTTTCAGATGAATCCAATGAGGTTGATCGGTGTTCAGGAGCCTCAGTGTCTCCCATTTGCTATCAAAGTGGCGCAAAGGTGTGTTGAAATAACCTAAATTGTTTAGTCACTGAGGCCGTGTCACTGGCTACACTAATACTCTGTATCTGCGGTCTGTTGTTATGATCAGCACATTTACTTTGGGCTCATCTGTGGGTGGCTTTGACACTTGACACTTTGAAACCTGAGGATGTGCTGCTGATAAACATAGTATGGTAAATTTTCTCATGGATTTCACTGGCATTACCTTGGAATGAAATCGGTGAGAGAGTTTATCCCATCATTCTTGGAAGTGTCATCTAGCAAAATATAGGCCTTTAGTTTGAAAATGACAAAACTCAGCTGAAGGGTCAGTGCATGCCAGTCCAAGTTTTTGTACTGTCAGACCAGATCTAAAAAATCTAAAGGTGGTGATCTATAGGTAACATTGCTTTGGGATGATTGGTTTATATATTTTGGAATGCTGGAACTTCTGTTGCATTAGGAGGTGGCGTGCTGTCCTGCCATAAAGTCTGCTCTGGCCACAGTTTACTATGAGTTCATCTGCTGGTTTTGAATCCAACCCTGGCCTGTCTTGCGTCCCCTTATGATGAACCTCGCAGTGCGGTTATTTGAGCCGTTGGGTAGCTACAAGCCTAAGTATGAAGAAAAGCAATAAGGTTTCAGATGAAAAGTACTGACTCCGCTCAGAATGAACAGTCAGCGGCTTGTTAAACAGTCTGATGAATAACTGGCAAAATGCTTTAGGCACTGATTGGGGGGGGTTTATCTGATATTGTATGGTAAAGAACAGATTAATGGTCACTGAGGAACTGGCCTTTTGCCATACTAGAGCTTTGCATGTTGCGCTGCATGAATAGCTTCTCAAGTTAATTTCTGCAGATCTGAAAGAAAGCCATCCTTCGTCCACATTTCTGCTCAGGGTACTTGCATGTTGACCTGGTAGCGTTGGAATTTGAATACTATCTAACTTGGATTATTCCTACGGCTACTGTTGCCATTTCTTCTGGACTGTTGTATTATTACTTGTATTATTAGTTGCTATAAAAGCTATACAGTCTCTCTCAAAGCTTTATGTTTTGTTATTCAAGGTTCAAATTGAGCCGTACTTTACTTGAGATTGATAAATTATAATTGAGAAAAATGTGTCTGGTTTTTTTTTTTTTAAACTTCAAACACATTTTTCTATATAGTACATTGAAGATTAACATGGACATATAAACGATCTGACGGAAATCTTGTAAATACGGGGAAAGCAGGGTTTCCTCCAGGATTTTATGAAACTGTGGCGGAGGGCTATGGTGTCGGGTCAAAACTCAGCATTATCAGGTGTAGCCAGTTTTCATTAATCAGCACGTAGGTAATAATTGAAGTCTATGAGCACGGAGGTTTATCAGCTTCACATGCGTCACGGTGGATTTCACATAGACTATAATATGAAAACCAATTATGACTCCGTACTCGGAATTGGAATTAAATCCTTATGAAGATACAATTAGGTAGAGCAGGATGTGCTCACAGAAAACAGAAGAGAAGAGATAAAACAACTATAAAAAAAGCTATTAAGACCTAAATTGAGCTTGAGTGCATGAGAAGTACAGGCGGAGGATTCAGGCTACTTTTGAGGTATTGGGTGGAGATGTTTGAGGGGTACGATTGTGTTCGAAATGGCATCGACCTCGTCACTCCATATGTCAGTCAATCACTGTTATGAGAGTCCACTCGATCGTGTTCATAAAATAGTATCTTTTTTGTAACCCTGAGCATTGGCTTATCCAGCCTTCCTCGGGAATGGTAGCATGACTCCAGTAAAAACATAATGTTCTTTCTAAACTGGACAATGTGTACGTGTATAACATATGGCCAGCACGGTGACCAGACTTTTTGCTGCACAGAACGAACCAAAATAAGCAGCAAAACTAATATGCATCGATGAAAGAAATAGCCTGTATGCGACATTAGCATGAAAATAAATAAATAATTAAAGATTTAAACATATATGAACTACTGGGAGATCTGGAAGAAATCTATTCGGAGTTCTGACTCGTCAGGCTTTAAAAACAAAATTTAAAACTGTTTTCACGGTGTTGTCTGTATTACAACTGTGGAACATCTGAGTACTTTCAGAGTACAAAACCCGTATGTGACGTCACCGAAAATGAGACTGTCGGCGGACTGGTTATGGCGGAAAAGGAGCAACATTTGGAAAGCGAAAATCAAGTAGTATGAACATTTTTTTTTTTCTCTTGTTATATGAGTGAATACCTTCAACATATCATGAAATTGCCATAACGAACCAATTTTATGGGTACTTATTTACTTCGAATCCCTACTTAAAACTAAAAACACTAGTTTTCACTTTGCTTTATCTTGAGTTTTGGTTGGTTTTCAGGAAATGGAGGCATGGCAATTGTATGAAATCTTTCTGACTGTGAGCGCGATGTTTGTGCTGTCAAATAAATGAGCTGCTTTAACTCTGTTCATGGCTTTAATGTGTGGCTTCTCCTGGAGGCCACTGCACCAAGACAAAGCTTGTATATCTGATGTATATCTGATGGCCGCATTGGCAGTGTTGTATGCTCATGATGAACGATTACCGAGAAACATGGGCTTTCCATTTTTGTATATCATTACACAAACTTGTATCATTTTAGCAGCATCTTGGACCATCACATTATGTTTCATCTTTTAAATGTCGTTCTTGTCACACATCCGCTTTAAGCAGTGTTGTCTGCTGCATTAGTTTGGTTGCCACACTTGTAATTAAATCTCAGGTTTCAGACGTACATATATAGCAGTCAAACCTGCTTCTTTCTGTTAAGGGAAAAGGCCCTTTGCTGTTCTCCCCCCTCTGCTGGACATTATATAAAGGGGACATCAAACCACAGTCTGCAGTGGGAGGGACAGCCCTGGGATTCCCCCTAGAGATTTTTATTCAGATTTTGAATGATGAAGGCGTGATTTGTACATCTAACAGATTGAGATCTGCGGGAGACTGTTCATTTATTCACGACTCCTTCCCGCTCGCGGAGTGTGAATTGGAGGTCGGGGCTCGATCGAATTCTTTGAGTAGGTCTGCCTGCAACCCACAGACATTCATATTGGCTACAGCTGGTATAGATGTTGGGTTTTAGTTAATAAGACATGTAATGAGCCCCTTGCGTGTCATTGTGGGAGAAAATTGGGCCAGTTTGGCTCCAGACTGAGGTAGTGGTGGGTTTTAAGGCCAAATTTGCTCTCCGTTCTGTTCGTGAGAATTCGTCAACTTCCGTCCTCGAACACTGGTTTAGTTTGAACTTGTGTGTATGTTTTTAGTGACAGTATATATTTCTGAATACTACAGTGTACATCTGTTGTTGTAGTGCTGCCTTGATTATATGCAAAGTTTTGCACAGATTGCAGTGATATGTATGATTCTTGTTCTGATTTAAATCAATGAAAAATGAAGGAGAGAAGTTTTGGAAACATTGAAGGGTACTTTGTTTGAGCTTCGTCTCTTTTTGAAATGCCAACTGCTGAGTCACTGACGTGCTCCTTCGCCAGTGTAAATGTTTAATTCCAGCTGAATGAATCAAATGGGTTATTCCATGTCGGATCATCAAATGGGTCTCACCACCACCTTCTCAATTTTGCGAATGTCTTGTATGCAGCTGTATAAATACTGTATATATCACTGACAAATCCAAAATTTCAGCTCATTCCGACCAAAATGAATTTTTGGTGAAGTATTTTCTAAGGGTCCTGTCTGTCAGTTTTTTTTTTTTTTTTTTGTCAACTGGCATTTTTCTTGTATTTAACATGGCATAACTTCTATATTTCACCTATGGCTTTGAAACTTTGCTTCTAAGCTAATATTATACTGCTTAATTAAAACATGCAGTCCATTTTACTTTATCTTTCTTGGTTGTGGGGCTATAAGGACACCAGAGGTGCCTCTTGTTCAGGCAGTTCCATTTTTATGTCCTCAAAGCACCCCCAATAAAAGCACCCATTGAGCATGTGTTGGATGAACTGGGGAACGAGTTGGATCGCGTTGCGTCACTCCAGTTAAGCTCTGGTAACTGGCTCAGCGATTAGTCGCAGCAAGCAATCAATCAGTTATATCTAGCCCCTGGTCAACACCATTCGCCAACGTTATCCAGAACGTGTGAATGCTAACAGTTGTTGCACCAGTTACGGAAGCCTCTGCGTCTTGCGTGAACATCATTTTGAGGGGTTAAGTGCCTGACTTTTTTTCATCAGGGTAGTAAACTACTGTCTAATCAAAGTTTTTTGCTTTGTGTTAACTGTTCTTGAGCAATCAAATAATTACTTTCTCATGAGTCGTCACCTTTTCAGCTTATATTCATATGCACAACTATTTTTGTCCCCTAAAATCTTTTAGGTTGCATGCATTCTAAGTATTGTATAGAATACTTTTTAGTACCACTGACCTATTTCACGTTCGTATGCAGATCAGTCAACTGCTCTGGCCTCTGGACGGGGCTCGGTAGGGCTTAGAATTTCAATACGCATCATGATATTCGTGTAGTTGTGTTATTTTGGGTGGAGGGGTGTGGGTGTGGGTGTGGATGTGACAGAGGCACAGAGCCCTTTGTGTAGTGTGCCATGTGACTGGCATCACTGGCTATGTGCTGTGCAATCTGCATCATGGCTGTATGTATAATGATGTGGCGCATGGATTGGCGACACAACTTTCTGCTCTCTAGATTCTGAGATCAACAAAAAGCCACTGTGCCGCGTGTTAATTGTGCTGTGAAAATGTAGCGAAACTAATCAAACCATAAATGAACGGTAGCTCAAAGTCTTCTCTCGAGCATCAGCCGAACCACCAGCAAAGTTTTTGTACTGTTTTGTTCAATAGAGAAATGTTGGGTTCGGGATTTAAATGTTGTTTTTTGGTGATTCGGGAAAAACACTAGACTTAAGTCATTGGATTATTTCTCCTTGAAAGAAGTTCGGGGGAAGTTTTGAAGTCATACACATTATCCCATGCACCCGTAAGAATTTTAACGGTCATATCTGATTGGGCACATGATAGGATTACATGGTGTAACATGGTGTCCTCCAGCTGAAATGGAACAGGGCAGAGTGATCTGATTGAACTGTCTGTGAGCACTCTGTCACAGAATTGCATTCTAATTTAATTTGATTCATGTCTCATGTCAGGATCAGGTTGAATATCTGCCTTCTGGAGGCTTTCTGCTCAAATTACAGTTAAGCTAAGGCCCCCCTGCACAATGATTATTCAGTATATGTGCAAGAGGTTTATTGGCATATTCCTGGATTATACTATAGGTGAATGGCTGCAAACTAGTAATTTTATAATGGAAATTTAACACTGCTTAGCAAAAAAAGTCACAATCTGATATTTTGTTGAACCGCCTTCAGCTTTGATCACGACACACATTCATTGTGGCGTTATATTGACCACTTCGTGCAATGTTGAAACCTTTATTTCTGAGTTGCATGAAGTTTTCCCCGAGATCTTGTATCGATGAGGACACCACTTTGTGAAGTCTTCTCCAGTAAATCTCATTTTCAATCGGATAAGGTCAGGACTCTGTGTTGGCCAATTCATGTGGGGTGGAAAAGCATTCCTTAGGCTTGGAGAACCACTCTTTCACAATATGAGTCAGGTAAATCTTGGCATTGTCATCCTACAATATGCCTGTGCCTTCAGGGATTCAAAAATGTATTCGTGGGATAACCTTGTCATTCAGTACATTCAAATTGTCGACTGATCAACATCGCTGAGATAAGACCTGACCAACTGAAGCAACACCAGGTCTTAAGAATGCCTTCAGAGACGGTGGGCACTATGCAAGACTGGTGCAATGCTTATTGGCTTCCTTTATGACTGAGATGCACCCATCGCTCTGTAAATCTGGGCTCATCAGATCTCATTACCCTTACTATTGCTCCACAGTCCAATCTCAATGCTCCCGAGCAAAGTGAAGTTTATTTCACAAATCGCCTCACGAACAAGGTGATTTCCTGTGGCCACACAGCTGTTTAGTGCCAATCTTGCAGCAAGTTCTTGTTGCATTGTTCTTGTGGAAATGCTCTTTATCAGTTAAACACAGCCATTAGTCTTCTCATAGATTTTTTTATTTATTTTTTTTGATGGCTATTTTTTTTTCTGGCCAGTTGGGGAAGACAACTCATTCCAGTGAGCGGACGCCCATTTTGAACGGCTTGTTTTTTGGGGGGTTAGGAATGACGGGAATCAAATTGCCTTGTATTTTTGCCAAAATGTTCATAATCTTTCCTTGTGGGCATCCAAGAAGACTATAACTTTGGGGGGGGGGGGAGAATCGCGTAAGAGGTCCCCTTTAAAGATACCAAGTTGGTATTTGGTATATTTGTCAAAGAAAAGATACTCTTTCAGATGGTATTGGTTATTTTCTGGGGTGTCATACCTCGGCAATGTGCATGTGAAATTGTTTATTCAACATGTAATGACCGTCCTGCCTTTTTTTTGGCTACTTCCTGCAAAAACGCCCTGTAATATGTGCTTGAATGTAACATCAGAGACTGGAATCTTAAAATTGCCATGGCTTTATTTTCAATCATCGTGTCTTGCTGATGTACACCATCTTTCTATTACACTGAACATAATGACTTGACGACGACAACAACAGAATAACAAAGCTAGTGAAATGCATTGAAAGCTGGTGGTTCAGGTACAAAATTGCTCTCTTCATTATTTCCAAAATTATGTTGATAATTGCCATTGAAGTAAAGTCATAAACGTATCTCTGGTCTTTTCAAATGGGATGACTTTATGGACCTCATGCCGATTCTGGCCTGAAAATGAATGGAGTTTATTAAGCTCATGAGTAGCGACATATTAATCTGTGCTGTTTTTGCTTTGTGACTTTCATACCCCACCCTTGCATCTCCTTTTAATCACCTTCATCCATTTCTGAATTCAAATGTTAATGTCAGTTCACCAACCCTTACTTGGTTACACCTCTCCTGCTCTCTCATAACCACTTTTTCTTGTGTCCTTAACCCCATCATCCTGGCTGTAGTTAAACATCTGTAAATCTGGGATGTTGAGAGGTTTGTAGTTCAGGGGAGTGCACATTTTCCAGCCACTATGGGGCCAAATATGAAGTAATGTGAAGTATGAAGTGTGGTTTACCGAAGGTTAATGCCTGCAGAACTAAACTGGAAAGTTTCACGACTGTAATTCCTCCTTATAGTGAAGATACAGTTGAATTACCAGGACTGAAATCTCCTTGCTGGGGATAAGGGAGACCTTTTGAGGTCGTTAAAGTAGAATTTTACGAACAAATGAATGAAATTTAATGTTTCTTTTGAAGTACAATTACAGTAATTGATGTAAAATTTGTTCAGCAGGGGGCCGCCAAGCTGTCACGGAATTACAGTCCCATTACATTTTGGGTTGTAACTCTACAACTAAATAAGATAAAATCAAGTATGATGTGTCATACTGAAGGTATTAATTTGTTCTTTAATATTATTAAGTGAAAATATATTTTTTGAGAAATTTTCATAGAAGAAACAAGCAAAAACAACTCCGTCACGGAATTACACAAAATTGATGTGGTTTTTTTAATGTTGTGTTTAACTATCCAGAAAGTGATGTTCCTATCATAGTTATGAAACTTCAATATGTTCATATTTAAGGTGTTATTTGTTAATACTGTAGGTTATAGAAACAAATATAGACTTTAACCCTGCTTTATGGGCAAGAAATTTCAAATGGTCAATGTCACGGAATTACAAGAGCCAAATTGTCACGGAATGACAACAACAGTATTAATTAGTTTCAATGTATTTATTTCAATATATTATACATATATACGTAATTATTTACATTTTTACAGTTTAGCAATATATTACAGTGAGTTTTCCACTTATAATGACCAATCATAATGCATACATCAATTTTTTTTAAAATCTCCATGTCAACATTGGCTTGGCGGCCCCTCGCAATCTTGACGCACAAGAAAGACACTAACTTATAGTTAATGTATGCAGTTTTAGAACTAAGGTGCATTGTGTTTACCAAGCAACAGTGTCTTGCTGTCCATGGCATGGTTTCCTGCAGGTTCTTCAGCAGTTAAAATGCTACAAAGTGTGACATATAAAAGTGATGCACGCTGTGTGTCATTTCTGACCTCTGAAAATACATAGTCAGTGCAGTATTGACTCATTTCGGGAAATAATCTTAACTATAGGCCAACCTTAAATAGTAATATTCCATATGAAGTTGTCCCGCATCACTGGTGTCTCTGGGATGCAAGTTTTGTGACTAACAAAAATGTAACGCTCTCTAACACCAGAACCTGGTCTAATTCTTAATCTACAACAGTGCAGGATTAACATACTGAGAACATACTGAAGTGAACAATCACTTCAGTCTTTTTATGTTCTTTGCAACGCTGAAAAAAAAAACTGAACTTAAAAAAAAAAGTACCCCACTTTTTGGCAAAATCTAAATATTTTATACTCTCAAACATTCTGCCGCTGTGATGGAGTACTTTTTGAAGAAGACAACCAGAATGGTTATCTCTGCCACCACGTGGACATTTCAAAAGCAACAAAGAATTTCCTAGGATGAAGATTGGCTTTGCTATTGGTACTTATGTCTTAAGTGATTAAATATTTTTCATTTTTGCCACAATGACAAAATACGCAACTGGAAGGTTTTCGCATCAAGAAGGTGCAGCTGTTTTATTGTTGTGTCCATCTGACAGAAAGACTCATATTGCGGTGGCACTAGATAATTTTTGAAGTCACCGACAGTCCAACAGAATATTTTCACTCACTTATCTAAACTCCTTTCCCATTGTTCAAAAATCTTTCCATAAATTGCAAAATGTTAGGTATTTTTCAATGGTACATCTCTGTGTAGTGTCCCGTTCTTCTTTGCGACTCATCTCAAACCACATCAGATTGATCATTTGAAACCCCAGCTTTCTTCTTATAAGTGCTGTCAGCCTAAAAACTGAATATTGATATACATTTAGGCCTGATGAGAAACAACTAAGGGGATGAAGACGCTACCATGCAACAGCCTTGCATTTTCTTCTTTCTTTCAGTGTAACGTTGTATTTCATCACGGCTGCTGTTCCCTCCCCTCCATTCTACAAGGCCCTGCTTATTTGGCAGAGGCCTCCATTAGTGGTTTAATTGTTATCAATCTCATACATACCTAATCTACAAAGGGGAGGAAGAGCTGAATATGAATAATTGCTGTGCTTGTTGAGTTCTCGAGTGAGAGTGAGGGAGATGCAGAACACACGAACACTCACCCCTCGGAGGATGTAAAATATCAATCGGCCCTGTGTTGAATTAGAAAGGACAACCTGTGGCAACTTGAGGTGTTTAGTTTCTACAGCCTAGAGCTGACAACTGCATGCAATCTAGTGCGAAATTGAGTATATCCAGTGAGCCACCTTGCTATAACATCACTATGTAGATCTGTGGCTAAATTTGCCAGAAACTGCCTTGGGCGTATGTATCCCTATGTAATGAAATGGTATCATTTTAACACGAGCTCTGCAAATGAAAGCAATTGCCTGTAAACTGTTCCTGCATGAGTATTTAACACTGTTATTCTGATGGCCCCCAAGGGGGCAGAGAGAAATGGTCTGTGTGATTTGTAGTTGTCAAGAAAAACCAGAAAACGTTTGCAGGAAGTAGCCAGACTCTTGCCTCACCAACCACTGGCTTTTGTGTGCCTGGGTTTTTCCTCACTGATTATTCCATGGCGGCCTTCTTGATCATTTTAGTTGGTGCTTGGCAATAATAAAGCCCCTTTTAGAAGTGCTGTACACCATGGAATAACAACGATTTGAACATAGGGCTTCTGTGTGCAATAAACTCAGAACTGCGTAAGATCTTCAAACAGATCATTTTGAGAAAGCATACACAAGTATACCAATCAGAAATACTGCATATAAGTTAAACCGGAACATTTTTAATTAGCACGGCGACACGCGAACCAACATGCATTAGCTGGTAACTGAGCATTAATAACAACCACAGAGACGAACCCTTGCAATACAGGTCTAACGGACAGCAAGTTTCGTTCCCATGGACAGTTGTACGAAGCATTCAAATTACAAACAAGTTTAAAACGTTGGCTTCAAATGAGGTTTAGGTTAGCACACCTTCTGTTGAATTTCCTCCGACATTACTCTTGCATATTTAGGGCACAAACATGAGCAACAATAACTTAGCTACGTTAGCCGCAGTGTTACAGCCACAATCAACTGGGAATCCCTTTTGGTAGGCTTATGCAGTAAAGCAACTTACAGCTTCTGCGTCTGTGAGTCACGGACAGTCACGACTGATCCAGGATTTTTCTTCAGATATTTTACAAAGCCTGCATTTGAAGCCAGTTGTTAGTGCTAACTATTGTTAGCGGTCCCGCTAGCCACCCGTAACACGGTAGCTTCACATACATTATTTGCCGTTATATCGTTACTTACAGCTTGTGACTCCGAGCACTTGATTGATGCAACTACTTTAGATTTGAGAAGCAGCTGAAATGCCTATCCTATGTCGAATTATCCTTTATTGCCAAAGCTGTCTTTGGTGAATTGCTGGGCATAAACACCTAACGTTCCCTTTGGCCGTGGCTGTTTGCTGCCAGCAAACGATAAAAGCTACCCACTGATTTCTGGTGACATCGTCTTTTGAAAGCAAAATTGATGCTTTTCTTCTCGTCCAAAAGTAAACGGACAAACAGCATTGGGAGAGATGCTGACACAACTGCACCTCAAATGATCTGCTGCTGTTCTTTTGTATTTCCAAAAGTGTAGACACTGCTAAGGTATAGTATGATCCACTGTTGATTGTGCCTGCTATAATAGTTTCCGGTGTGGGCTGGTCTAGTGGCGTGATTGGCTCCGGCTAGGTCTGTATTAATTGGACGGCACAACCTGATGTCAGGTTTTGCCCAGATCTTGTGAAGATATCGGGCCGAGCTGTTCAGAGAGGAAATCACTTTCATGAAATCACGTTCTTGGATTACAGCAAAACCCCTGTATCTTATGTTTAGAACCTTTTCAGAGGTTGAGTATGGACATCCAACATCATAACGTTACTAATATGTATTAAAAGTAAGATCAGCATAATGAGTCCCCTTTTACGTGACCTGGGAGTGCAATGGGGGCCACAGCTCAGGGGTAAAACTGTTCGTTCGTCCATTTGTTTTAGATTTTATAGTCCTGAAGCATTTGCCAGACAACAGAGTTTCAAGCAGTGAGTGTCCGGGTGAGTGGTCTCCATGCAGACCTTGGTGGCCTTCTTCTTGAGAAGCATGGCATCGATGGTGTCCAGGTTCAGGAGCTCTATTCCCACAACATCTTGGTCCGCTTTCTCCTCTCGGCCACTGTGCAGCTAGTGTACCACACAGTAGGGCAGGATATTTTCGATTTATTGTCCTGACGAAGTTGAGCAGTGACCTCTGTGGGAGCTGGATGTGTTTCATCTTCCTCAGAAAGAGGAAGCTTTTTGACCAGGTGTGAGGTGTTGGCGGTTCATGTCAGGTGTTTTGACATGGAGTTCAAGGAACCTCAGGCTGTCTACAATTTTCACTGCTTCACCCTGTATGTGCAGGAGGACATGGGTAGTCTGCTTTGTTTTCCTGAAGTCTATGGTCACTGTCCTGTGTTTTGGATGGATGAAGGTTGTTGTGCACCATCCTGCCAGATGTTTGACCTCCCTCCTGTAGGAAGTTTCATCATTATTTGTGATCAGTCCAATTAATGTGGTGTCGTCTACAATTTCAACTAGGCTTATGCCGTCGGAGGCAACGGCTTGGGGTATATCCCCGAACGCTCCAAATCCTCCTATTCCCCAATCCTCAAATAGACCCAATACAATATAAAGCCCCTCAGGTCATGACCTTTCATTTGAACTTAATTTCAGGTCAATCGGGTAAATGGTTCTGAAGGTATGGTCAAAATGGTAATTTTACATCACAAAGCTCCACCTGGTGGCAAAATATTGAACCATACTGGTATGATGTCATCATGTGACACATTGAGGTCATGACCTTGCAGTTGCACATAGTTTCATGTCAAGTGGACAAATGGTTCCAAAGATATGGGAAAAATGGTGAATTTTATGTGACAAAGCTCCACATTGTGTCAAAATTTTGAACCAAACAGGTATAATGTCATCGTGGGACACATTCTCAGGTCATGACTTTTAATTTGCACTTGATTTCAGGTCAAATATTTCCAGAGATATGATAAAAACAGTGATTTTTCAGTTTTTGACCCCTGGTGGCCAATCTAGAAATTGTAAATTGTCCAAAATCGAATCAGTTCTTCCCTCTTTATGATACTTACTTAAATGCAAAACATGAAATTTCTAATTGAAATATTACTGAAGTTATCATGTTAACACGTAGGGTGGCGCAGCGGCAGCGGCAGCGGTCGGACCAAAAACATAATATCCCCAAATCGGTGCTCGGGGATATAATGATGGCATTTGAAGTGTAAAAGGGGATGGAGTGGCTGATGAAGAGTATAAAGAGCATGGTACTCAACACAGCCTTGTGGGGTTCCGGTGTTTAGAATCAGGATGGAGGTGTGTTTGCCGATTCTAACTTGCTGTGGATGGTCTGAGAGAAATTCTAGCGCCCACGAGCAAAGTCATGAACTAAGACCCAGTCCTATTTTAAATTCTGTTGGAGATCGAAAGGTTTCCAATTATCCCAAATATGTCCTGTTGAATTATTGTGAAATTGTATTAAATGATGTTGATAGTTCCATTCGCTGTGGCCACAAGAAGACATTGTGTCCGAGGTTTGAAAATTTCCCAAGTAGGGGTGTGATGTAGCTTCACTGAAGCACTACAACCAGCAGATAAAGAATATGTAAGTGACATTGTTCTATTGTACAAAAAAAATGATTTAAGTTGGTATGTTTGCATGTTTGTTAGTTTGTTTTTGAGTTTATTAGTTCGTCCACACTTCACATCTTGGGAATCGTGACATCGATACTCGCCATATTACATGACTGGAAACCATTTACGATACAGAATATTTTGACTTCACATGAAGATCATGGGTTAAAGTGCAAGGTCTAATATGGAAATTTCAGAAACGGTGTCCCCCCCCCCCCCCCCCATTTGGTTGAAGCCACTCACTGGGGCTCCTTGACATGAGAATCAAAACTGAACCTCAAGATTCAAACGCATCTTCCTTATGATTGGTCCATTTCTCCTTGGACTGTAGAGAGAATGTGGTGGAGTTCTTGTTTGTTCCTCATGTTGAGGATGGGAGAAAATATTTGCTGAACGCTCAAGCTTGTTTAAAAGCAGGTCATGGCTGCAGCTGTAGTCTTCCCATGAGCTTTGAGTGGAGAGATATTGGGATCGCCTGTCGTGAAGGGGTGAAGAAACCTGGCTGGGAACTTATCCCTGGGAGTAACTGAATCAGTGCTGAGCCTCTCTAAAAATCAGGTCATTTTATTATGCATACATATACATTAGCTCAGTTAGTAGCAGCCCTGACATGCAAACCTTGCGAATGTTTACCTAGGCCGCTGAGCTTAAGTACTTTGCTAAAGGGAGCAGTGGCCACCTCAGTATTTGAGCAAACATACCTTTAATCCTTGGGAAGCCTTAGCTGTACTATTCTGCCTGCTGCATGCTGGGCAATCAGGAATGCAGCTGCATCTTGTATTTTTCAAGATCTGCACTGCTATATTCGGGTTCATCATATGAAGCTGCTTTATTCAGTCCTGTAGAACTTTGGGCCTGATAAATCTTTCTGGATATTTCAAGATTTCCAAAGATCCTTCACATGTTGTATTTAATCTCAAAAAATATGAAATGAGGCTGAAGATATTGATATTTTCCATCAGATGTAATTTAAAAAAAGGCTTATCTTCATTGATAAGCAGCGAACGGCCTTGTGCCATTTTTTTTTAAAATAAATATATGAAGCAAGAACTGAGCCAAGAAGTAGGATTGAGTACAGATCTTGTACCGTCGTTTGCTTTTCTTTGATGAAGCGTGATCCATTCCAGCCATAACTGACACTTCCTGCTGTGCTCATCTTGCTCACTCCCAAGTTGTAGTTCTGTCTTTTTTTGAATACCCTGTGGTCCAATCCATTTTTAATTAATCACAGTTCTCCTTTTCTGTGAGTAATTTAATTGGGCCTCAGTTTAATTTGGTCCTGTAAATACACATCTTGCTGCTGTGTTAGTCAGAGGTTAAATAAAAAAGTCTCACTTCATTCCCTTGTGGTTTTCCTCACTGTGCTAGTTAAAGCCCTTAAGGTTGAGCATTCTCTTTTTAGTCCAATTATGTCACTTTCTTACACAGGATTCTTAACCTTTCCATAGTAACCTCTTTAAATTATTGCAGACAGTGCTAGTTTTTCCCCCAACATTTTACCAAGACCATGCTATGCATGACCAGCGTTTTTTTAGATGTTTCTGGCGAAATTAATCCCTTCTGGACACAATGGGGCAGAAATGAATTTAATGGAAGTGCTGATGCGGAGAATGTGTTAAATATGAGCCCTACTCTGTGACGTTCTTTAACCTTTCAGGGTTATGGTTTTTGTGTGAAAGTTAAATGCTTGTCAGTGCGCTGGGCCAGGCAGCAAAAAAACACCAAGCTTGTATAGTGGGGCTGCTACTGTAACTGCGGGTTGGAGGCATCTCTGTTCTCCATGCTGGTGCTCTGTGTCGGTTGTCCACTGAAATCGGTTTGGGGCGTGCACTGTGTGAACAATGGGAATGCACAATCTTTACAGTTTTGAAACCCTTAAGCGGTTTATAGAAGCCCTCGCGGTTTACACTTAATGCAGTCCTGACAACCGCGCTCGATTTATTCAGCAGATCACGAATAATGCCTGATCTTTGAGATGAAACGCAGCAAATGACAACCCAGGCATCAAAAGCTCTGCCATGATCCTTTCCAGGCCATTGTTGCTGAGGAGTTGGGGCTGGAGGAGTGTTGGGTGGAGGCTTTTTATGTGGCAAAGAATAAAGCACTTCCTGTGTTACCTCAAAGGCTGACGAAAGCGATCTCGCTCGCGCTCTCTCTGTTGGTCTCTCTCTCTCTCTCTCTCTCTCTCTCTCTCTCTCTCTCTCTCCATCCTTGTATGTTATTCAGCTCAATTAGCTGTATTTGTGTTGAAGTGCATGTGGTAATTTTTACCTGAGCACAACAAAGAAGCTTCTTTAATACTCTTACCTACTCACTCATATTTTCTTGCTCTCTCAACACTCCCTGCTTTCAATGAGCTGGTCACCACAAATAAACACTTTCCCTATAAATGACCCGCATTCTTCTGATTGAATCCTTGTCAGTGAATGGAGGGTGTAAACAGGAAGAGTAAGTGCTCGTTTTTCAATAAGTGATTTTTTTCCTTTGATTTTATTCCACAGTTTCTCTGCTTTCTTGTATTCCTAACGTCTCGTCTCCCTGCGATGTATCAAGTCAGACCTTGATGGGAGGAGTGGATTCAGGGTGCATTAAATGACACAATGGTGTCTTATGGTCAGTGGATCAGAAAAATATAAACCTCTGCATGCATCTGAAGAGCTGAAGTTGCATTTGTTTGAAGGCCCCCTATAATGCCTCCAGGTGCACAGCTAATTAGCTATGATGAGCCTGTTCAAAATCTCCCCTTCCTGACATCACAAGGGGGAGTGACTACCCAGGGGAGCAAGTTAGCAATGGTCTTTTGGGGTTAACCATGGTTACTGGGAAATTCGACAGGAGAGCCAACATTACTTTCAAGGTGGCAGAACCATTGGACAGCCAGGACTTTATGCACGAGAACAGCGCGTGCTCAGCGTTTAAGCCAATGATCTCAGGGCGATCGCAGCCTCGATCTTGCCCAGTGGTTAAAGTGGTATTTGACAAGTGGGGGAAGCCTAAAATTTGATGTCGCGGCACAGTGGGGAAAATGACAAAAATTATTTGTAAATGTATTCACTTTATTTTTGGCCCATTGGGACTATGACATTGAATTTTCATATTCACATAATCAGGAAGTGAGCATAACAAGAGAAAAGCAGTGCTGGATTTGGCTGAAAACTTGCAGAATATTGGGAAGTATGACAATGAAGATATTCTACTGTTACAGTATTTTTCATTTCCTAAAACCGTAAATCAAAACTATTACATAACAAAATGAACAAGTAACAGAAATCTATGAATCTCTTTGTGATTTCAAGACACTGTCCTTACCCTGCACACATGAACCGCATTCTACTTCCAAAATTTCTGATTTCCTATGCAGAATTATGGCAAGATGTTTCAACTGATTTCAGTAAGCTGTATGTTAGCCTTGTGTGTTCTGGTTTATCAATACTCTTCAGCAGCAATTTAAATCGTCTGCAAATCACACTCTGACAAAAGTTCTCTGGAAAAAAAAAAAAAAAAAATGAAATCGCAGCATCACCGCTGAGCCAGAAACCCAAACCAACATTGCTTGCATAACTATCGGTGCATTTGAGTCTTTGTCAGACTTAATCCCTAATAATTTTATTAATGCACTAGCTCGCTGGTAAGCAGCCTGGTCAGCATTTTTCACATAGCCTAAACAAGTTAAAGTTTGCTCTTTTTAAATTTAAATTCTTCTAGTTGGCCAGTTTGAATTTTTAAATATTACAAACCCAACACCAGTGAAGTTGGCACGTTATGCAAATTGTAGATAAAAACGGAATACAATGATTTGCAAATCCTTTTCAACTTATATTCAATTGAATACACTGCAAAGACAAGATGTTTAATGTTCAAACTGAGAAACTTTATTTTTTTTATTACAAATAATCATTAACTTAGAATTTAAAGGCAGCAACACATTGCAAAAAAGTTGGCACAGGGGCCTTTTTACCACTGTGTTACATCACCTTTCCTTTTAACGACACTCGGTAAACATTTGGGAACTGAGGAGACCAATTTTTGAAGCTTTTCAGGTGGAACTCTTTCCCATTCTTGCTTGAAGTACAGCTTAAGTTGCTCAACAGTCCGGGGTCTCTGTCGTATTTTATGCTTCATAATGCGCCACACATTTTCAGTGGGAGACAGGTCTGGATTACAGGCAGGCCAGTCTTGTACCCGCACTCTTTTACTACGGAGCCATGCTGTTGTAACACGTGCAGAATGTGGCTTGGCATTGTCTTGCTGAAATAAGCAGGGGCGTCCATGAAAAAGACATTGCTTGGATGGCAACATATGTTGCTCCAAAACCTGTATGTACCTTTCAGCATTAATGGTGCCTTCACATATGTGTAAGTTGCCCATGCCTTGGGCACTAATACACCCCCATACCATCACAGATGCTGGCTTTTGAACTTTGCACCTATAACAGTCCGGATGGTTCTTTTCCTCTTTGGTCGGGATGACACGACGTCCACAGTTTCCAAAAACAATTTCAAATGTGGACTCGTCAGACCACAGAACACTTTTCCACTTTGCATCAGTCCATCTTAGATGAGCTTGGGCCCAGCGAAGCCGGCGGCGTTTCTGGGCGCTGTTGATAAATGGCTTTCCCTTTGCATTGTAGAGTTTTAACTTGCACTTGCAGATGTAGCGACGAACTGATGTCGGTTTTTGATGCAGTACCGCCTGAGGGATCGAAGGTCACGGGCATTCAATGTTGGTTTTCGGCCTTGTCGCTTACTTGCAGTGATTTCTCCAGATTCTCTGAACCTTTTGACGATATTACGGACCGTAGATGATGAAATCCCTAAATTTCTTGCTGAAGCTCGTTGAGGAATGTTGTTTTTAAACCGTTCGAGAATCAGCTCACGCATTTGTTCACTAAGTGGTGACCCTCGGCCCATCCTTGTTTGTGAATGACTGAGAATTTCAGGGAAGCTGCTTTTATACCCAATCATGGCACCCACCTGTTCCCAATTAGCCCGTTCACCTGTGGGATGTTCCAAATAAGTGTTTGATGAGCATTCCTCAACTCTCTCAGTCTTTTTTGCCACTTGTGCCAGCTTTTTTGAAACATGTTGCAGGCATCAAATTCCAAATGAGCTAATATTTGCAAAAAAGTACAAAGTTTACCCGTTGGAACATTAAGTAACTTGTCTTTGCAGTGTATTCAATTGAATATAAGTTGAAAAGGATTTGCAAATCATTGTATTCTGTTTTGGTTTACGATTTTCACAACGTGCCAACTTCACTGGTTTTGGGTTTTGTACAAAACCTCACCATTGACTCAAGTTAATCCTCTTCCTTTGGCTAAAAACACTGTTTCAAACATTGACAATTCCTCGCAGGCTGGTACACGGCCGATGCACTCACTCAAATGAAATACAGTGATGACCCTCCTGCTTCGAAGCTTGTGTCAAAGTATGAACCAGTTCAAGGCGAAGCAAATGCATCGGTGCTTGGTTTGTTTGCTGCTGATCACGCTTCTTTTCAGCTCACTTTCAAGTGACCGCTTCGATTTGATTCAAAGGTGCGCGAAACAGGCCGCGCGCTTGTGGGTTTCAAGTAGTCGAAAGCGGTGTTGCGAGCTCGGAGAGTTCATAGCGAGTTATTAGTAGCAAAGAGCAAATTAAAATGGAACCTTTAGCAAAGAGACGTCGCTCTGAGATGTGGGAGCACTTCAATTTGATTTCCCCCAACAAGGTTGGCAATAAACAGGCTATAATTTTTATTACGCAAATATGGATACAATTCAAACAGGAAAAACAACAGTTTTATTCATATAGGAATCCGTGTATTTATTTTCATAACCAAGTTCAACCCACAGAGACAGGGCCAAAATAGGCCTATACCGGTAGGCTATTTCATACCTACTGCACTACAAGTTTTGAACATCAGAGGTCATCAGAGTTTGAGGCATTGAATGAATGAATCTTTTTCCGATACAATTGGCTGGAAAGCTTCACTGGCTCAGAAAGCTTCACTTTGCCATCACTAGGGGCTTGCAGAGACTGATATTGCGCTCTGATTTGTTGAGCATCTTGGTGCTTTTGAGAGAGTGCCTGGCAGACTGTAATTGAAAGCAGCGTGCGAAAATGATCTGGAGTCCGCGGCGCTACTGTTAGTCAAATAAATATTTCAATTCAAACTAAGGTGTCAATGCAGTTCTGGACTGTTCCGGCCCACTATAACTCCTGATCTCCCCCAGTCCGACCCTGATGCCAGTCTGTATGTTCATTTGACGTATGTCCGTTCGTTTGTTTGAAAATTCATGCTACATCAGTCTCGGACCTGTGCGAGAATGTTTCATGGAATCGCAGACCCCAAGTGACAAAAAAATATCGGGTTTGTAAGGCGGAATTTCTGGCTGAATAGTTCATGTGATATGGGATTATTAACATGCTATTTTTTGTGACCAATATTGATTTTGGGCGCGTTTCCCATAATTTTGGCATGTTTTTTTTTTTTTGCCAATTCTTATTTTGGGCGTAGGCCAAATTCCCTGCGACGTCTACTTCGTCGCGGCGATGCAGTTGAGTCCTGCCTGGTAATATGGGACCTTAAAGCTGAGCATCAAATGGTCCATCTGGTATACTGAGTCTTTGGATGGAAACAAATTCACTTCGAGGTGGGGCAGTGGGAGTCATTGGGTGCATAATGGTAATTTATTACATTACTGCGGTACTTTTCCCATAGCCCAGTCGATGACATATTTTCGATATAACCCTGGGGTAATATCATTTGCGAGAAATTCATTGGCTGAGGGCGGGTGGGAAATCGCTCCGCTTTACGTCATGCTGTCAATATCAGCCAAATTTTTTTCCCGGCGTAACGGTGGTTAATACGGTATGGCTCAGCGCTTTTGCAAGCTCTCGAGTTTCCGCTCGCATAACTAACGTCACATTATTTAGCTTGCTAACATGAATGCAGCGTGTTTTCATAACCATTAGGCCTATTACTGGAGTTATCGGATTATGCAAGTGGTCATGTAAACGGCAAAGTCTGATAATCATTATCAGATAAAGGCCATTGTCGGTTTATGAGAAATTTAGCAAACGCACCAAGATTTTTGCCCAACAATCTGTTTATTCTGTGCATGGATGCAACAAAAGCTGATTTCTTTTGTTTTTTTAAGAACTGCTCATGTGCGCCTTGAGAGGGGCAAGCAGCAGCAGCAGATGAAAACGATAATATAAACCAGGATTTTCCAGATTTCGGTTTAATAAAGGGCAGGTAAACGCCTAAAATCAGATTATTACCAATTACCGGATTATGATGTGCATGTAAACGTGCTCAATGTGTCATCAGGGTGCCCCGACTAACTTCAAAATTTAAGAAAATTAGAATAGATGCATTTGCTTGATTATGGGTTATCCCTGTTTAGGGCTGTTGGGAAGTTTCCTGATCCCTAAAAGGCCTGACATCGCGTCTTTATATCAGAAAGTGGGGGGTTTATGCCCACATATTTCCGGGTTATGGGTCTGTGGAGACCCCTGTACTATTGAGTTGGTGGCAGAATTTAAACACCTTATCAAAACTTTGTCAACCCAAATTTCAATTCTTCAATTAATAAACCTCAGCGGATTAGTCAAGGCCTCCATACTACCAAACGTCTCCTGCAGACTCTGCAACTCAACCCAACAATTTCCCTTAGATTTTCAGTAAATAAATATACCTTAAGCAGGATACAATACATGCAAGTATTGTAATGTACTGCTCAGATTGTAACCCTTCCCTGGGATATATTTTCTTCTCTTCATTGTTTATGCATAGTAAGCTGTGTAGTCTATAGAACTTCCTTGAATCCTGCTAACAAGATAATGTAACTACAATAATGGCATAGCGGCTAAGAGTACTATTGTGGCCAATATTGTCACTGTAAGACTTTTATTAACTGAGTATGTTCCTCCCCTGTCGTTAGTAGTCACGGGAAATGTTTGATGTTTATTTTTTTCCCCTACTAGCATCCTTTACATCCAGCTACTAGCTGCACCCAAGAGAGCATTCCCATGACATCATGCCTGCAGCAGCTGCTGTTGGCACACAGTTGTGCTGTACCACATAATCTAACAGCATACATCAGTGCAAGCCACGAGACTGGCGCAATCGCGCCGGCGCCCGTAAACACCCTTCGAGTTGTCCTCACGGGCGCGATTTAACACACCCGTCAGTCACTTCACGGGCGCGCCGCTATTTAATCCAAGCGTTAGCCCATTTGACCTACCCCAGTAGACCATGATGATGTCGACAATGTCATTATCAAAACTAGCAATCGCAACATTCTCTCAGATCAAGGCAACCAGTGCCAGCTGCAAGAAAATGTACTCATATTCAGTTTGGCATACCTTACTCATCATCATAGCCCTCACTAGCAATCTCGGACCTCGGTAAAAAAAAAATTGAGAGGAAAAAAAATTCAGCGTCTTTATCATTCAGGTTTTTTTCTAGGTATCTTAAGTGTAACCCATGTCAACATGTGATGTTACATTTCAACAAAAATAAATTTAATGTTTGCACTTTATTATTCTTTTCCTCTTGTCAATGCATGTATTGTTTTGGGGAGTTTTCTTCAATTCAGTAGAATTTTTATATCATTGCAGTTTGATCTTTGACATTTTGGGGACATAACTTCCTCCAAATTCGTGGTATTCTCCTCAGTACTCAGCTCTGCAGTGGGGAGGCAAGATGAGAAGTGCTCTTCAGTGGTTTTATAAAATGCAGTAAAATGCTGAACGGAGGCAAAGATGCTTCTTTGTAGAGGTCAAAGATTTTGTTCATCATTGCTTGGAGTTTATACGTTTTTATTTTATCATGTACGGCACTTTTTTTGAAACATGCTAATTTACCTATCGTCCAGGTCCAGGCTAATGGAGCATTAGGTGTTTTCTCGTGCAGTTTGCCATTTCTTCCATCTCTAGTGGTGTGCTTGTTGAAACGTGACATACAAAGTTGCTGTACTGACATTAATGCGTTGCACGTAGGTACGTGAGCTCCCAGTTTCAAATTTACCTCTGCCATCTAAGGTCAAAGGAGGTTGTTTTCAGTCCTGTTAACTGGAAAATGTTATGATATGCTGTCTTAGTTGGTATTAAGCTCTGCTGTGGATAAATCTCGATGTAGAAATGAGACATGAGAAGTTGCTCTTCTGATATGAATGCGTTCCACACAGAATAAAAATCTGTTGGCTGGAAAGAGAGGAGTGATCTTCGCCTTATTATTCATTACACGCAACACAACGCTGAACTATAAGACCGGCTACATAAGGATATCAAATCGTGTATCTCTTATAAAGAATGACATTACTTTTCAAATTTACTATGTTATTAATGTGATTTTTGGTACATACAAAGTTTTATTACCATTAAAAAAAATTCAGAGGTCTCTTTTCCTGTCATCTCAATATATCTGATCAAAATGGTTTCCTAGAGTCCTCTCTTAACATTATGATTATTTTAAACTTACTACATTTTGGGACTGCATGAGGATGGATGGATATTGGCTTGGAATCAGTAGTTAAAGTAAATCTGCCTTTTTTAGCTTGGTACTTGTACTGGTAACCATGGTAACTGATACAGTTGTGAGGTTATCAAAATAAAATACTTGTATGGATAGTAGGCTATTCTCTTCGCAACATGCTAAAGGCAGTCTACAAGCCAAGGACTGGATGGGACACCAGGGCATTAGAAGAGTGTTGTAGGTGGCTTAGTGGTAGAAGATACCAGTGTTTCCCACACATTGACCAAAAGAAAAAACCGATAAAATTAAAAGTACAGGAAGATTTGCCATAATAGGGCCATGCCCCCCGCTCAACAAAATGGAAAGCATCCACCTCATGACCTGGTCCTACAGTAACCAACAACCCCACAAAGTTCCTACAGCAACCATCACCATGAAAATAGTGCCCGCCGGAGAATTGGCGGGAGTGATTGATGGTGCCCGGCCGGCACAGTTTTCTCCTGGCATGCACTGATGCATCCTACTCGCGGTAAGAGCTGGGCTTAAAGCTATTCTTACCTTTCTGCCATGCGGCACAGCATTTAGTAGAAATTTGAACATGAACAACTCCGCCTCCCTCAAGTCCCACCCTCCTCCACTTGCCTGACCTCTGAGGCTCCCCTCCTCCCCTGATGCTTGCGGGAGAAAGTGAGCAGCACAAATTAAGCTATGTTTCTATTTATGCGGCTGAAGTCGGGCGCCAGTGCAGACACGGGTACGTCAAAAATCACATATCATTGTCTTTATATGAAGTGTTTCTATCCACGCAATCTTCACCTTGCTCCTGGAGCGGAGCTGCATGCGTGTTTTTCTGATTGGACCAGGGAGCGATTCCAGCTCCAACGCTGACGAATCGCACAAGGATTTCCCTATAGTTCAAAGGGGTTTCCCCACTTTATTTTGTTAACAAATGAGTACCTTTGAAGCAATATATTGTGTATTTATTGCCCTGTTCAGAGCAGAGCCGAGGTTTCTGCAGCAACATGCATGTATTTACCATTCTCAGTGAATCAAAAGCACACTGCCGCTTCAAATTATGATCTGAGCCTTGTAGTGCCACGATACCTTTGTGATTTGTGTATATCAGAAGTGTTCCTGTGTATCACACGCTTAAATTTGTTAAAAGATGATAACAGAGTAGTGGTTTTCATGCGACATTTGTACGGAGTTTCGACTCAATTCCATAATAATAGCGGATGAATAGCGTTGTTCAGCCGTTTTTTTGCAAACACCGAGGACGCATGCAGTGTCCCGTGTCCGCCCCGGCAACTGGAAGGGGCACAGCAGCTGATGACAGACAGGAAGCTTGGCAAATGATTTTATTCGGACCGAAGAAAATGATTGGTCAGGCTTTTATCAAAAATATATCAGAATTGAATATCGATGAGTTTCAACACCTGGTGGATTTCTTTTACATTTTAGTGTGCCATACGCTTATTAGGAGCATTTTAAGATTACAAAAGAAAAGTGTAAAAATTCCAGAAAGGCAAGAATAGCTTTAAGCACTCACTGTAATATGCCAAGTTAATGGATAACGAGGGGAAAAAAATGATGGAAAATTTAGGAAAGTTAACAAGCATTTTTGGTGTGTTATATTTCATAAAATCCTTTTTTTTTTTTTTTTTTTTTTTTTTTTTTGGGTCTGTATGTAGAAATGTTTTTTGGATGGTGTTTCATCGCTGTGAATTAATTGCTTGCATGAAATTATAGGCTACAAGTGGGGGGTAACTCGTGTACAGATATCCCGAATGGCACATTAAATTGTAACTGC
Source organism: Gymnothorax reevesii (assembly GCA_029721435.1). Lineage (NCBI taxonomy): Eukaryota > Metazoa > Chordata > Actinopteri > Anguilliformes > Muraenidae > Gymnothorax > Gymnothorax reevesii. The sequence goes on along the minus strand of CM056575.1, from coordinate 125,875,734 downwards.
TCATGCATAAGTAATAAAGTGAGGTTTTGAATGGGTATCAGTGGAATTCTAAAGACCAAACCAGTTGATTGAGGAGCATCTGAACTCTTCTTGCATGGTGATTCTTGGTAATTAGATTCAGGCATGGTTATGCAACTCCAGACCATTTGAAAAGCTGTGTGGTAATTAAAATAAAAGTGCGGGTTTTTCCTTCAAAAACCCTCCTTTACCATAACAGAGCATTGATTCAAAATGGAAGCATAGTAGACCTGTTTTTAACCTTTGACACATTTGTTTGATCTTTATGAAATAATTAAGTCTGTGTTCCACTTCTTTTGTAAAGTATAATTGGACTTTATGGCTATTGGTCCCAACTGTGAATGATTTCCAAGCCTGCTGTGATTGAGAATGTACTTTTGTACATTTTTTTTTTTATTAGTTTCTCCATTAACACATTGCATGCACACGGCAAACAACAGTCCTTGATAAGGGGCAAAACATCGAGGCATTCCGTGTGAAGTTACCTGAAGGAACAAGTTTTCAATGCCCACTGTCTTGGATGTTGCTTTAGCTTTATTTGATTATGTATACTGATGAAAGTAATTGAGAATTGAGAAAGTTATTGAGCAGTCAAAATGGCTGACTTGGCCCATTAAAAATAACATTCATAAACACGGGCAGCAGACAAAATGTTAAAGGAATGCTTTTTTCACACCATTTCAGCATCATTTGAGATGATCGGTGTCAGGCCTAAGTGAATTGACATATAATTATCACACCATTGAAGTCCTTAATTTGGTTTGTCTGTGCTCTACTGCACTGCTCCTGTGCTGTACTGGGCAATAAAAGTAGACCTCCCGTCAAAACCAAATTATCAAATTTTCATGCCGCCAAAGGATTTTGATAGGTTTCGGTCATCAGGATAGTGTAGCACGTAAGCAACGGTTTGCTTGTGCAGCCAATGACATCATTCACAAACCGTCATTCCGTCTGCTGCGCTATTAGACTCTGAGTAGTGCGTGTTTGTGTGTGTTTGGGTTCATGAGTACATGTGTGTGTGTGTGTGTGTGTGTGTGTGTGTGTGTGTGTGTGTGTGTGTGTGTGTGTGTGTGTGTGTGTGTGTGTGTGTGTGTGTGTGTGTGTGTGTGTGTGTGTGTGTGTGTGTGTGTGTGTGTGCTCTTGCATGGGTTGTTCTGTGGAGAAATGTCACACAGTCAGTGATAGAACTGCCACAGATGGCTGCTCTGCTGTACCAGGTCATCTCCGCTGAGTGAGACTACGGCAGTCTGTTTCTGGGATGCTGTGGTGGTAATGAGTACCCTCACAGCCAAGGGCAGGGCCTGGGGTCCCTCATTTCCCCTCTCATTTACACAGATACGTAAGCGTTACACCCCTCTGTGCAGAATAGACGTTGGTGATCATAAAATGCCTGCTAAATAATTGCATGATTGTGTGTCTTGCTTCATTTTAATAATTTTCCCAGTCTCTTTGGCACAAAGCCTGAGTAATAAAACCCTAAAAAATGGTAATTCACAACACGCAAGGATTGGCTTGATTTTGCATATGCATAGAGGGGATAAAGACATGCTAAATAAGTAGTACATTTTTATTGAAAATTATTTAAATCTCCCTTATAATTACACAGCTGATAACATTTAAGCAATCACGTATAGTTGCAATAGCTAGTTTGGAGGCATTGTGTGTAGAAATCCCAATCCTAATGAAGGACCCAAGTAATGATGGACTCTCCTTCATTTGAATTTTTAGGACAAATTGGCGCAGTGAATACTTGAAGCCTCTCTGCACGATGCAGTAAGATGGGAAGGAAATGGCGAGAACTGAAAGTGCCTTAATGTCAGTGCTTAGGCCTGACCTCATTCTTGAATCTGTTCGCAGATTCGTATGGTCTATTCCAGTGGTCATAATCACCAACCTCATAAAAACACATCAGATTCCTGTGTAACACAGTTAATTTTGCTGTCATTTCCAACTGCTTAACTGATTCTACTAGCATGAAGGCTGTTTGAAATTGAATTTATTGCCATGTTTGTGATCGTCAGTGGTTTTTTGGCCTCGTTAAATAGGTGCTTTGTCTGTGTCTCCTTGTTTGATCCCACTGAATGCCAGCATTATTTACACTTTCATCACTTTTAAACTGATCCAGGGCCCCAGCTTGCTGCTTCCTTATGAGTTTCCTGGAATAATATCAGCATATCAATATTGTACACTATATTCTGAAAAGGTATTTATAGTCGCAAGTGTGGCTTTTATGGCAGAATTGAAAATTAGGCTGTAGTATGCTTTCCTACATTGATGAACAGTTCATAAAAAATGCAGCAGATTTTGGTTTAATACTGGCCAGTTAAACTGCTACAAATTCACAGATTATTTTGAATTTGGGTCATGGTATTGCACTGAATCAGGAGTACCCACAGGGTGGAAAGAGAAATTTTCTGGTTTTCCACTCAAGTTTTTATTTGGCTCTCGGAACCCAGTAAAATTGATGCCTTGTAAGACAAATTTTTTTAGTTTGTAAATATTGCAGGCTCTCAGAAAACAACTTGAAGGGGAGCTGTTGTAGTCAAGTGGTCACCAGTCTTCAAAAAGAGATTCAAGGCTATTGCTAATATTTATTGCCTTTTTTCTCAGAAAAAAATATGCAAACATGGCAGGTATTTTGCTTTTGAATGGCAAGATTTTACAATCAAGGATATTTGTGGTGGTGGCTCCGGACATGATGTCAGATTGTTGATAGTGCCAAGCATAATTCCACAGGAACGCATGAAGGCCCAATTCAGAGGGATTGGACTATCAATCGTGCATGGTTTTGTTTACCTTTATCTAATTACCAAATATTTTACTCATATGGCTGTTTTATTACACCCCCACCACACTTTACTGTTTGGATTTGGGGTATGTTTTAACCTCTTGAACCCAAATGCCTTTATATCTGGAGCAGCGGTGCATCTCAAAGCAAACATCATACAAGACAGGGCATGATACCCATAGCAACAGGAACATGTAGCAACAAAGTCATATACCCACTTAACGGGAAGAAACTTGGCCAAAGTAACTATTTTTGAAAACTGTTTTAACTAGCTATAATTTATATGACTTGCTATCTACATAGCTATGGCTAGCTTCTGCATGTGTCACAATTGTAGCGCTAACGAATCCGTAACTTCATTTTACCGCACAAGCAATTTCTCATATAAAAGCAGAGAGACTATGGATTCTAATAATGCACGGATTATTACATACAACAAGGATTATCACATACAAAACAGTAGCTTTCTTATGATCAAAGTTCTGTTTGAGGGCATAAAAATTCTGCTCATATTTACTCCAAGCTGTCTTTGTCACTTTGAATTGATTGCTGACAGTCCCCAGGTAATTCATCCCGAGCAGGACAGTACGTCCAAAGCAGCAACACGTGAACAATCTGATTGCACAAATGGGGCTTCCCACCAGAGACCGAGAGGTCTACTGGCACGGCCCATGAATTATTTAAAGTTCCATTAAAATAAGGATTTCAGAGTTGGAGCTGGACAAACACAAGAAAAAAAGATTCAATGCTACGATTTTACTTAAAATGTTGCTGATGTGGAGCAAATGTCTTACTAGACCAGTTCTCCTTCTTGTGCATGCTCATAAGTCATGAGAAGACATCCCAATGATAATTTTTCTCCCATCTTCCCATCAGTAATTCAATTGATATTTTAGCCCGCCTATATTTTGTTCTCTTCAACTCTGCTTTAACACCAAAGGCAGTCAGCAGCTTCAAAATGGCCAGAAGTTATTCAATTCCAGAAAGACCTGGCTTCTCCGAGCTGCAGAAGGTGCTGAAATGCTCCCCGGCACGATCAGAGCAGCTTGGCAATGCAATCTGATCGGCTTAGTAGCTCTGAGAAGTTTAACTGTGGTTATCTTTTTGCAAATGAGCAGCAATGCCGCTCTGCGACACTGATGGGGGAGCAGATCCAGATGTGCCACACTCTTAAAAACCAAAGTTGTGAACTGTCACTTTGTGAAAATTTGTTCCTATCCTGTCTTTAATGTCAAAGTGTTTAATGTACATGAGGGCATTAATTACTAAGACTCCGTATTATTAATGCTATTTCACCTGCTATTAAAGTGAATGGCATTTTTATTTATTACAACTTTGTGGCATTTATCATTACGTGCAATTACTGAAACACCGAGTTGACGTCGCCTAACTGTTACCTGCAAAGCATTTACTTTGGAATGCCCGCGAGCAGCTAGTTTCTCAGCTGCAAGCTTCCAACCTGGAGCTGCTAAGCAACTTGAAAGTGTCTCGTTACTTGCATTGTTTAAGGAGCATGATGTGGCATATTTTAAAAATCCTTATGTCCAATTGTGGCCATCTATGGCGTGGTTAAGCATTCTAATGCTAACTTTGAGAACCATTCTCTTCCATGTGTTCCAGTTCAGCTTTAGCTAGCATCTGGTACAGTACCACTGCTTCTACAATTGGTCTGATGGCAAGAGTAGTGCAGTAGTTGACAGGTTATTTAAAGTATTAGCATTTTTATTACAACATCTTCAACCTTTCACCCTCAGCTGTGTCTTAACGGTGTGTATGAATGCTGGACCTCTAACAAATCTGAACCCGCCACATCCCCAGTATCCAGTGCTGCACGTTTGCCAATTTCTGGTCTCCCTCAGGGGCCACCAGCTACAGTCAGTGCTACCAGTAGTTGGATTTGTTCCCAGACTGTGTGGCTCATCATGCACCACAGAGTGATGCGTTAACTATTAGCATTTTGGCTCCATATACCCTTAAACTGGCAGAAATTGCATCGGTTTCACTTTAAAATCTAACATCTTTACAGAGATATAAAATTGCTCAGGCGTAAAGTCTGCTCACTGCCTTATCAATTCATGTAATATATTAATTCAATGCAGCAGTACAGTGTAGACATGGGAGGGGTGAGTCAGGCCACACAGTCGATGGGCAAATCCAAAACAAGGCTGCTGTCTTAAATAGTGTTGTATTCCCGAGAGTAGAAATGGGCTTGAGTCTAGGGGCTTGTTTGTATGCTGTACTGTGCATGAATGTTGTCTAATCGCTTGTTCTTGAAATAGGCCTACATGGGGTAGCCCCATGGCATAGTGAGTAGCATTGTTGCCCCACACTAAGAAGGTCATGGGTTTGAATCTGAGACCATTCTGTGTGGACTTATCGTGTTCTCTCCAAATTTAAGTGTGTTTCCTCCGGTGCTCTGGTTTCCCCCAGAGATCCTAAATTGCCTGAAGGTACATGAGCAGGTTCCCTCTCCCAAAGGGAGATGAATACCTGCTCTTGGTTTGTAGCGTTTGTCTCTATTTGCAGTTTTTCTTATTTGATTGCCATTTTTTTTGGTAACTTTCAAATTTAGCCGACGTATGCCTATGTCGTCTTCGCCTTACTTGTTCATTACCTTGCTGATTGATGCTTTGTTGGAAACGTACTTTGCACTGTTTTACAGTTTCAATGACCTCATTTTATGCACTTGTTATCCAACTCACGTTGGATAAAAGTGTCTGCCAAATAAATATTATGTATTGTAATGGATGTTGGGTGAAAGGTGCACCCTGTGATGGATTTGCAAGCTGTCCTGGTGAGTCCCTGCCATTTGCCCGTTGTCTAATGGGATGGGCTGCCCCATGACCACAGTGCAGGAAGATGCTGTATGGATGATGGATGGATGTGTGCCACAGTTATTGCGCACCCTTTGATTAATGCTTTGAGTAGGTTTTGTTATGAGATGATTTTCCAGGGATGCCAATGATTGTATCATGTTTTTTTCGGAACATGTGTATTTTAAGAGAAGGTAATTACTTTGTAATTGGGTCTACAATTTTTGTTAATATATTGAATAAACTATTCGGAGTATTTGGAGCAACCACATTTCTGTTAATAATGGTGTCCGTGCTGGTGAAAAGCTCTGTACAGGCTTAGTACCCTGCATCACCGAATCTATTGTAAATGGTTGAATTGTTAATGTCTAAATTATGAAATAATCACATATTGCATGGAGTGAACAATCAGCTCGTTTCAGTTATCCCTCTCAATTTTGCATCATTTAATGTGTGACTTGCTGTACTTTCATCAGTGATGGTGCCTTTGGTATCTTGGAGTCCAGAAACCTATGCTTTGCTTCTCAAAAGCATTATTAAACCTTCTTGTTGTCCATGGAAAGCATTTAGCATTACCACTAGTGATGGTTTAAGATGAAACATGAATAATACAAATGCTTGATTTCCACTTTGTTGCAAACATAGTCTTTCAGTCTTTTACATTTTCTGCAAAACAGAATGTTTTATCAAAGCAGCCCTCTGTTGGCCAGAAGGCAGGTGTAAACAAGCTGGGTATTATTCTGTGCCCTCACATGAACTCCAGTTAAGTATCACTCAGTTTGCAGGGAATCATCAGCGATCATTGCATGCCTGCAATTTGCAAACACAGATCTGTTAGTCCAGTACCTCACACTTTGTTGGTAAGCTTAAACTATTTAATGCTGGATAAAGGGTACAGTTGGAAGTGATCAAACTTGATTGAAATAAAAATGGTTGCTCTCACAAATGTAAGCTTGGGGCCATTTTGCCCTCATGATTTCTAATTGCTTTCTTTAGTTGCACACTTATTTTCCAATGGATTGTTTAAGGCTGTTACGAAGAGAAATCAATATATGCCAAACGGGGGTGCGATTTACATTTATGCTAAAATTTTACTGAAAATTATGTAATATTTGTAAACATATTTGCAAATATTTATTTGGCTCATCAGTGACTAGCATTTTTGCCACTGTATTGCTATTTTTCTTCAGCAAACCTGCTGATGTCATGTTTGTGGGGGCGGGGCCGGGGGTACGGAGGACAAAGCCCCCCTGAAGCTTTTGCATTATGGGCTTATCAAGGCCTTTCTTTGGCAATCTGAATATACGAAATGCCTATAGAGTTACCTTAATTAAACTATGATATTTTACCTTTTAGACCCCATGTTTCCAAAATATCGGCAAATCAGGTTCTTAAGCTCACAATAACACTCATAATCATGGACTCACAACAAGATTAGTTAAAACTAAAACCGTTATATGCATGTTTCTAGAATAGATTGAATTAAAGAATGCTGTGGCAGTAATGTCAATTCAAATACTTATGCTGTGGCTGCTGAAAGCCTGGTCTTTATTTGTATTGCATTATTCTGCTTTTATTACTGCGTGTTTTCCATTTCTAGTCATTTTTGCCTCTGCGTGTCCACAAAGTGCTTAAGTATTTATTTATTTTAAAGTTTGAATTTGTTTATGAAGTGCTGCCATGGTTTCATAGATCTACATGTCACCAATGGATTAATCCAGATTTACGGCATTGCCCTGGTGTCTGCAATTCGCAACCATTTACTCCTCTGGCATGCTGCCTCATTTCTGTTCACACTGCGTCAGTATGTTTGTGATTGCATCCATTGTTATAAATAAAACTGCTGTCAGCACGTCACACACAAATGCACATGCCCTTCAGCAAACTCTTGCTTAGATTATGGGCACAGATTTGGATTTGACTTCACATTACCGATGGAAATGATGAATGGAAAGTTTTTCAGTCCCTCTGTATGTTCGCACTGGGCTGACCGTTTATCTGCTTCTTCTCAGTAACATAGGCTTTGCTGGTGTGCATCTCATACCTTTTCTCTGATTTTTTTTTTTGGAATTTTTTTTTTTTTCAGGTGATTGAACCAAGGTAAAAGTTGTCCCCCCCCCTTTGCTGTAATAGGGGGTGTAGTCCATTCACTCTTTCTAAAAAAAAAATAATAATAAAAAAAAAAACTACTCCACAGAATGTATTGAGTTTATACATGGACTTTGGGAGCTGAAGGGTATGCATCTCATACTTGGTCTCTGAATTTTTCAACAAGTTTTTTTTTTTCTCGTGTTTGAACCTCTGTAAATTTCTGAGAGTTTCCCAGATGCATGGGCAATGGTGCCCCATGGACACAAAATTTCTAGTTTTACACTCAGTATCAGTTGGAACAGCAATTTGGCGTAACTTTCACAGATTTACAGTTTGGTGCTTTTGATTACCGTTTGTGATTCAGGTTGAAGCAGTGAGCTGTCATGTGGTTTTGAGTCTCGGCGACTGGCGTGGGGTATTTTTGGCAGGGTGACGGTGAGGTTCCCAGCCCTCAGCGGCCCCTAGAGCATCAGACGGCCTGATCTGTGGAAACCTCACTGTCGGAGCAGCGGAGCAATCGACTCATCTGTGCGGACAGGAAACATGATTCACTGTCAGGACGTGCATTACCCTCCTGCTTCATCCACACAAGCAGTGCTACTTGTGACGAGCTTCTTCCCATGAATATTTGTTGATCATTAAGGGTAATTGCAGTTGTTTTGAAAAATATAATGCATTTTTAAAACTAATCAGATTTCTGTTTTTCATTTTGGCAACACTTCTTTTAATTTACCTGTCAGTAAGACGGCCTCAGTATCTTTGTGAAGTAGATAATCATGAATATTTTCAAAAATTCATGAATTAAACTTGTTTTATAATTATACCAAAATAATAATAATTTGCTATTGCATCGTTCTAGTTCTGTATTGAATTAGATCCTGGTTATCCCAGTTATGCCAGTTCTTGCTATGTTTTCCGTTTAATGAGATCTGAATTCACTGACTTGTTCATGAATAACGTGAATTATTTAATTTTCTAAAGGGTTCCTTGATCTCGAGATCTGATGAATTTAATGCAGTGATTTTGTATTCAGTTTAATTGCCAAGAGCTGATCTAACCAATTCATCTGAAGCTCAAGTCTTCAAATGAGGAAGCAGCATGCATGTTTAACCTCTTCAAAAGTTGAGTGTTTTGGTTGAAATGGAGATAAATTTCTCGCTGAAGTTCGCAAGGTTGTTTCGATTTGGAAATGTTTGATGTATTCCTGTCTCTTTTCAGGAACACCAACCATATCAATATCTGACCCCACTTATGAGCACTGTAATGAGCTATTGCTGTAGTCCGCAAACAATTTTTACATCTCCGTCCTGGGACTCTCTAATGCAGATTTTGGAAAATGGCCTAAACTTGGCCTGTCACAGAAAACTCTGAGGTTAAGACATTGCTAGCTTTAACCTGTGCTTGTTGTGCCTATTTCCTTGTTTGTACATTGGTAATACGCCATAATGTTGAAATATTAAGAGAATAGAAGTTAGCAAGTGAAAATGTGTTAGTTATCCAAATAGACGGTAATTTCAATGCTTGCTAACTTATAAAAGCGCGTTTCCAAGATCCAAACACACCAACATGTCTGGCACAGGCTAGATTTCTGTTCTGCTTTCACCTGATTGATTCAATAGTTCTGCTAATATATTTTTTTTATTCAAAACTTCGAAGTGAGTGAAATTTAAATCAGAAAATTACAACTGGACAAAATCATTGCTGTTCTTGTGGATGGCAAGAGGTACAACAGTATTTTGTGGACCAACTTCTCAGCTAGTTGTCTACTGACATCCAAGATCAGTGATTATTAAAACATCTACATAAACTATGCAATGACTCCTCCTTCCGTCAAATCTGTGTTTATACCCAAATTGTTATTTTTGACTGTATTAGAATTAATGTAGATCTAGCTGCGGCCCTGAGAAGCAGACTGTTTGGTCAAGGGAAGTCAAAACCGTACCCGTCCCTGAAGTGTTTTTCCTGAGATTAGCTGTGCCCAGTCCCCATTGTTATGAGGGAACTAGGCGCTGACCTTCTCCTGGGTGTGTCCTGGGCCAGGAGAGGAGAGTTTGCTGTTCCCGGCCTCCTAGACCGGGATGGCTTCCCCCCTCAGCTGCTTCCTGACTGACCCTCGCTGCCCAGACTTGCCTCGGTGTGTACAGAGGATGTGTGCGGCCCCTCGGCTAACTTTCAGGAGGTCAGAGTATTTCTTGCTGGTTTCTGGTACTCATCAGACTGAACTTTTCTCGGAAAAGGAGTAAGCTTCTACAAGTTAAACTGGGCCACCTGACTCCTTGCACTCCAATTTTTGGCATCATTTCTAAATGTGTTGCATTGTCCTTCCTGCATGTGAGGTCCTTGGATATTGCGTTGGATAACTTCCATTTTCTCAATTTATCACCAAATCCGCCATTTCATGTCCTTTTTTCCCTTTTGTTTTTTTAATCCATTCAGAGAAACTAAGGAATTGACTTGGAGCTTGGAGATTGGTAGTACTTTCATTTGAATTTGTTGCAGATTGGTAAAATGAATTTCACTTGAGTGTCTTTACAAAAGTCCCCACATTTTTAAGCATGTGATTAAAAGTATTGACCACATTTGTCAAAAATCGGCCCGATTCCTTCTAAAGTGTCTTAAAATGATTCAAAAAGGCACCTGGCGTTGCAGAATAAAAGTAACCCAAATCGGCCAGCGCTCTCCCATGTTAGAGTCACACCTTCTACGTCATGTGGGCATCTGCAGTTCTTTCTTGGACTGAGTGCACTTGAACTCAATTCCAACACCGTATCCTGCACATGCATTTCATGTGTCTGTTTGTAACATGAAAAATCGCCTTGTAGTTTTGCAGCAAGACTACAATTGCCACTACCACATCATGCCCTACCCAGCTTGTCAGACCATTCTGGTTGCCAGACTCGGGGTACTTTTCATTATGCTACTGTGCTTCCTAGCCTCCCTCACTTGGGTTTGTTCCTCGTGCGTTTGCTCCTCTCAGTGAGCATCATCTGCGAGAGAGAAGCGAGGAAGTGCTGCTCCTTTGTTCACTTAAGGGACATTGTGGAGGAATAGCATTTAACCATCAACCTCCTAGATGAAAGGCTTCCGCGTAGGATACGCCTGTGTTTCCTCGCATGAAGCACCTCAGGAAGACTCCTCTCCTCCCCCCTTTTTTCCTCAGGTGCATTTTGGGGAACTGGAAGATCCTCTATGATCCTGTAGGCGAAACGATTTCTCTGTCACTGAACAGGAGAGGATGGAGGAAGCATAAGTTAGCATTTTTAAAATCTTCTAATCTTCCCCTGAACAGGGCTTTAATCGAGACCACTTGACTACAGACTGCTGCCGCAGTGAAGCATGAAAAGATTAGCGTCCATCGCTTGGCGAAATTGATTTGACGGAAATCTTGAACAAAAAAAAATTGGTCAATGTTAAATTTTTGAATAAAACTGAATATTCATACTGGTGGAACTGATTCGGCTGTTGGCTTAGTTGAAATGACAGCCATGCAGGAATGGTGTTGCTGGATGGATGTAATCAAACTTTCTTAGCATTCACTCATGATTGAAGGAGGAAAATATGGGGACCAACTGTGCTCAACTGTGTTTGGTTGAATTGCTTAAATTCTAATGGTTATTTGATTTGTTTTTGCATTGTTTTTCAAATGGATTTCCATGTCCTGCTTGTTGGCTGACTGCCAGCGTAGGTCCATTCGGCAGCTCGCTTTTTACACTAACTTTTTCATTCGTTGAAAAGTGAATGACCCTTATCTGTTGGTGATTTCCCCTGACAGAACCTGGCTTTTCTGACTGCATAGTGCTGGAAAAACTTTCATTTTCAATAACTTTATTATGAAGTTACTGTGGCTCAAGAGTTAATTTCCGTCAATCGAAGTTGAGTTTTTCCATTTTCCCATCTCCACTGTTTGCTGTGGTGAATATGGTTCTCAATATCTGCCTTCATTTTTTGGATCATCCTCGTAAAAAGAGATAAAGGGAAAGAAGGTGACGCTGAGAGAGGAGAGAGGGCGGGAGAGGGATCGAGAGAGAGCGAGAGAAAGTGAGAGAGAGAGCCAGAGGGAGGGATAATGAGAATTCATGTCATGGACACTCTGAATCCAAACGTAAGCCCTTGGCTAAGTTCACACAGATTGGTGTCTGCTAGTGTACACAAACCTTGCTGGGATTCCTGGACAGTCAGTGTGACCGTGGTGCTGATGAATTGGTTCTGGCAGAGGAGCTGCTGTTATGGCAGTGAGCCAGTGCTGTGGGGCAGATAGTGCTGCACTGGGATGTCAGCCCTGAGCTGATGAAGTGATCTGAGAAGGAAGCGCAGAGGACTGCTGGCAGAGAAGCAGTGCATGTCAGACCAGAGGCAGACCAGGGGTACAGTCACATGGGCACAGTCACATGGGCATTACTGAGTAACTGTTGAACTCTGTGAAAAGACCACATTGTGGTTTTTCCTCACAGCTTTACTCCTTTTCTCCTGTGTTGTTGCTGTTCTTCTGCTACTACTCCATCTTCTTGTTCTCCTCCTGCCTTCTCCTTCCTCTTCTCTTAGTCCTTTTCTTCCTTTTCTCCCTCCTCTTCCTCCTCTTTTTCCTCTGCCTCCCCAGACTGACAGCAGAAATAAACGGAGTTATAGCCGCGGGCGCAGAGACAGAACTGAGATTAGCCTCTCATTAGCTGTGCGTTAGCTTGGCTCCATGAGTAGTGGCAGTGGAGTAGGTGATAACGCTCTCCTGGCTGTAAACCAGCGTATCAGGACTCCATATTGGCTAGCCATTGAACAAGGAGGAAAAAGCTGGCTCTCGGAGGCTCGAGGGGGGGGAGACAATGGAGACTGTGCCCGTCCTCGGCGAGGCCGCTGACGTAATGGCGGCGGGCTCTTACTGCCCAGTTTCCTGAATGGGAGGAAGTAGGGTCCTCTCTCCCTGCGAGCTGGTGTCGGTGCGGGGCGAGTGGGCTGGAGGGAGAGGGCTGCTGCAGAGGAAAGTGTCATAAATCAGGGCTCAGGAGGGCAGGTTAGGGCCTGTCCGAGGGAGGGATTGTCCCTGGGGTTCGCTGGCTTCCTCTGACTCGTAATCTGTGTGTCAGGTCTGGAGCTTTTCTTACACCGCATAAACGCTATTGTGTGTTCTGTCTCCCGCCCTGTGTGCCCCAGATGTCTGAGATTAAAATTTAACCTGTATGACACACACACCCACATGTCCACGTGCACACACACACACACACACACACACACACATGCTTGTGCTTAACCATTGTGGCTAAAATTTCCTGCAGTTTTTCATGCCGATGATGTACAATGACTGCGGGAGGATTATGAGGGTGATTTGCTTTATTAATTATTATACCCCCCGCAACGAAGTTTAGGGGGGTATACTGGATTTGCTTTGTCCGTCCGTGTGTGTGTGCGTGCGTCTGTGCGTCCGGACCTAGATCTCATAACCTACTCATCCGATTTTGAAAATTTTTTTTCTTGCTAGAAGGTCTATTGACTGTGGTACTGCCCGACTACTTGTTGTGGCGGGGGGTATCCTGTAAGCCATGCTTACTGACTAAATCTAGTTGAGCCCCGGTTTGTTTGTAAAATGCTTTAGAAGAAGCACGATGATGTTATGGTATGCAACGTTGAGATCTGCTTTATGAAATGGAGTTGTTTATGATACGCAGGCAATGGTGGCATGAAAGTTGATTGGTTATGTGTGTGTACTTGACCATTTTAATACTAAGGTAAAAATGAAAGCAAAACTAAAATCTTTGTCAAAACGGTACCAGGTACAGACTCTCACCTCTGCTCATGAATTGGAACATTCGTCCTATTAAATGGCTGTTTAATCTTCTGCTTATGTTTGGGCCCATTACCATCACCTTTGTTACCTTACTCAAGTGAGAGAACACTGCTTACGCCACCTGGTGTTGGAACGAGGCTATTGCAGCGGGTTACATACATTCAATCTTCGTGCTGGTTTGAATCTTCCATTGGGCTGTCATAAATGAGGTTACCTGGTTCAGTTCAATGAATAGTAAACAAACAAATTAATAAATAAAATGATGGTCGTCCAGAATTCACTTTGTTACAGTGCTGTTCTGTGTAATTACCTTGTAATGGCTCTCAGTTGTCAATCACCACAAGGAGGCTTTGGCTCTGAGTCTGTTCAGCGGGGGATGCAGGTTTTCTCTTTATATGAAATTTCCTCACACATCGCTCCAATGTGGATGAACTGCGATGTGCAAAATTCTTTAGCACATGTTAAAAATAAAGAATGATGTATTCGAATATCATATATATCTGTGTGTGTATGTGTGTGCGTGCATGCGCGCGCGCGCATATAAACAAATGAATGTGGAGCTGTCAAGCATTTAGACAAACTATTGGCATAAGGGTGTATGAATCATCTTTGGCTGATCTTAAATTTATTATTAATTTATCTATTTGTGAAATTCAAAAAAAAAAAAAAGATTCTAAGGCCAAATTTTAACCATCTTGCTAAGAGCTATAGCACTCCTCTGAACTGTGCAGGGCAGCACAGTGGCGCAGTGATTCGCACTGTTGCCTCACAGCAAGAAGGTCGTGGAGTTTCTGTGTGGAGTTTGCATGTTTCCCCCGTGTTCGAGTGGGTTTTCTCCGGGTACTCCGGTTTCCCCCACCCACAAAACATGCAACATAGGAACACTCCAACCAGTACCCCTGACCAAGGAACTGGCTTTAGAACTGGAGTTGGTCCCCGGGCGCTGCTCTGTGGCTGCCCACTGCTCCGAACTATAGGATGGGTCAAATGCAGAGGACAAATTACCCCACGGGGTTCAATAAAATATATCTCTCTCTCTCATAAGATGAAAGGGGCTGCGCCGTGCGACAGATAGTTTCATGATGGTGTTTTCAAGCTGAATATTTCCCTGCTTGATCAAACCGTTAGATTTTTCCAGTCGGGCTTAGGTTTCCAACTTATCAAGGATATTTTTCTCTTTTACTTGACCTACTTGCAACTTTTCAGTCTTGCATTTCTCCTGGGTTTCAGAGGAAAGGAGAAACATTTTCTCAATGCACCTCCTCTGGCTAAGAAATGGTGAAGCAAAAATTTGGACTGAGAGTAGACTAATACTGTCAGACTGTCCACTTAAGACTTACTTGACTTACCCTATAATACCCAATTCTGCTGATTAATTGCATCACGCCTTTCCCAAACCAAAGGTTGTTTCACACAGAGGGTGGCAAAGAACAAACAGTGTGTGCACATGCAAAGACTGTTGAATGAAAACTCCTGAACAGTGACACACTTGCGTTTTTACTCTTAATTTAACATTAGTCCTGCCTCTCGGCTCACGCTTATTGAGGACTGGAACCGTCAAACAGGGAAATGAGTGTGGGTCCTCTGTATATCGGCAACCGGCCGGACTACTGTTAAACACTGGAATGAAGAAAACTGATTAAGGCTAAACTTTTGGTTATTAACATTGATTTATTGGTATTTACTGCGCTGTTCAAAAGTTTTAAATCACTGAGTGTTTTGTCATGCCTTTGAGAGAAATTAACACTTTTCTTCAATGTAATATGATATTATAACACATCAACACAATTAGGATTAGATGTCATTATTCAGGTAATCGCTGCTTGAAGTGTACCTTTGCAGTAATACATGTGGACTGAATTAAAGGATCATGCTATGTTACATTATCATATTATTTTCTGTATTTTTTCATTCGTTTGATACTAACTTTCAAGGGCAATTGATCATTGTCAGTGGTTCCAAACCTCAGAATGGCGCTGTATGCATGACTGTCGCCGTTTGCTCAACCTCTTTGACATATTTCCTCACAGAGCTTCCTGCCACGCTCCGATATATAAACCTACTTTATTTGGCTTTGTTCACAGACCTGAATATGGAGTACAACCCCTCGGACCACCCCAGAGCGAGCACAATATTCCTCAGCAAATCTCAGACGGACGGTGAGTTTATCGCCATCTCACACCGACACAGATGTCGAATCATGCTTCTCACACTTTCCGCCAGCTGCATCACATCAGAAATGTGTGAGAACATGAGCTCAGATATTTCCAGGTAATAAATTTGTGTTTCTTAACAGCTCAAATCCTGACTTGCATTGTATAGCAGTCATTGTATTGTCTCCCTTGATTAGGCTTATTCATTGTATTTGTACAATGGCCAACTTAAATTATTTTTTTCCAGTATTTTTCAGTTTTCCCTGAAAAGAACAATAGCTGATCTTTCCTAATTGATCATTTCTTTGGTTTTTTCCATAAGCATGCGGCATTTATAGTTCACAATTGGTCTTTGAAACAGCTTGATTGCAAATTACCCCAGTCTGGTTGGGCTAGTGCTAAACTGTTCGGTGGTTTGTAAACTCATGTTCCTCTGCATCCTCTTCCTGCTGGAGGATTTTATTGGGTTGAATGAAATATTCATTTTACTATAAATAATTTAGATTTAAAATTTTGAACTTATGATTTCATTTTGATTACCTCCGCAAGGGCTTCAATTTCCGTGGCACGCTTATATATATCTATTTTTTTATGTCAATCTGAACAACTGGTCAAAAACAGGTGTAACTCTTTTTCCAGTTGCCGTTCCAAGCAAGAAAGGTAAGAGTTATTGTTTCAGTGGGCAAATCAATGTGAGTGGAGTTCCTGTTTTGTGGCAGAGCTGCTTTCACAGCTGTGGATGGTCACGTGTGAGCAATGGCCGCAGTGTTTCCCACAGCTTGCTTTCAAAGAGCTGAATGTTTCTGGTGTCGCATATCCATCTCAGGAGACATTTTGGCTCTGCGTTATGTTCTCATGCTTTTCGTGTTATTTGTTTGCAGCTTTAATGAATCATAGGCTCTTCCTTGAAGGGCCAAATGTCATGTAACGTGGACTCGAGAGCACGACTGCCCATCTTGAGTTAGCCATGAAATATATTGGGCGTGGATATTCTCAGAGACGCAAGTGTCTGGTTTAGCCCTTTCTGTAGTACTAATGAGGTGAATGACAGTGAAGTGATGATGGGGGGGGGGGGGGGGGGGGGGGTTTGGGTTGGGGGGGACATCCGAGTAAAAATGTATTCTACTTAGAATTATAATTTAATTTATTGTCAGAAAATGGCTATTCCACCCTACCTGGTAATTCCAGTCTGGCCAGATACAGTAATGCCCCTCTCAGTTACGAAATCAACTAGTTTGACAGATATAATTGATGATTGGATTTGATTTCACTCGACAAACCCATTCATGATTACCTGCAGCCCTGTTCAATCCAAGCATTAATTAAATGCAGCCTGTCTGGCAATTTAAAGTTGGTTAAAACTGGCACATGATGCCACGATCTTAAGAAATGGATGAGAAACAAAGTCTTTGACATCCTCCAGTGAAAATTCTTCAAGAGCGCATCGGTGACTCATCCAGTAGGTTGCATAGGAGCACTAACTAAGTACTAGAAAGTACTTGCAGACTTCACTTGCCTCAGTTCAGGTCAGTATTCACGATTCCACAATAAAATTGAGACTGGGCAAAAATTGCATCCATGGGAGAGCTGCAAGGCAGCTGACCAAAAAGAACACAAAGGCTTGTCTCACATCTGCTAAACATCTTGGAAGATCCCCAAGAATTTTGGGGGAATATTCTTTGAACTGATCAGTTCTAAGTGCAGCTTATTCGAAGACATGGGTCTCAATACATCCGGCTTAAAGCTGCACTACATTCCACCATCAGAACACGTAACAGCAGTCAAACATAGTGATAATAGTGTGATGGTGTAGGACTGCTTTGCTGCTTCAGGACCCGGGCAGGATAATGATCCAGATTACACAAGCAAGTCTGCATGTGAATGGCTCAAAAGAAATAAAATTAATTAAAATATTTCTTTAAGGAAAAGCGGGTCAAAATTCCCCCAGGACTCATTGTCTGTTGTTGCATTTGCCACCGAGGATGCCACAACCGGTTATTAGGTTTATTGGGCCAAGTGTTTTTCAGTTGGTAGATACAGGATTTGAATAAATCTTTCCCTTCAATAAATTAAATCGATATTTAAAAGCTGCATTTTGTTTTAACTCATTAGTTGGATGATCTGAAAGCAAAAATTTAAGAAATCAAGAAACTGCAAATGATTTGTCACGGCACTGTTGCTAACTGCTGCTGCTAACTAGCAGATGTGGGGCACTTCTTCCTTGTGGACGTGAATCCCATTAGTGTTAATTTTCCAATGACTCTGCACTCAAGCGTGTGTAAAACAAGCCGCGGTAGGCGGAGTGACGCACAGCGATTCCCACGTACCTAGTTAGTGCTCGAGCTTGCGCTTTGATTTTGGAGTGAGGAAGATAACTGTTAGACGGTGTGTTGGGGGAGGGGAGGGGTGTCAGGGTAGGGGGGGGAACTGCGTCACAGCAGTGCGTCTGAGCCCATTTTTGGCTCCCCAGTTACGCTCTGCTTCTGGTTCACCCAAAACCAAACCCTGAAATCCTGCTGTTTGTGCATGCCTATGGCTTTAGGAATTGATGGGCTGTTATCACTGTGCGCATGCAACAGCTATCACTCGCTGCTGTCAAGAGGAGCAGGTGTCTCTTTTTTGGAATGCCGCTGCTTCATTGGTGTCATGTTCGCCATCTAGTGGTAGAAATTAGGAAATGCATTTCATGGAATTTCTTAGGACGTCTCTCATTCTGTTTCTCAGTCAAAATAATTATAATGGCAACTGTGCATTTTGGCTGTGTGATCACTGCACCTGCACACACATTGTCTTATTTGCATTTTATTATATGTAGTATGCAGTTTATTGAGCTGACTCGTTTCATTTCTGCAAAGAATATCACAGCTATATTTTTGGGGGAAGAAATATGTGGCGCCTATTTTTCAGACATACCTGAATGAATAATGGAAGTGATGTTTCTGTGAATAATGCAGGGGGTTACTGTGACTCATTCACTTGTGCTGGTACACTGTTTCGGATCTCAGAGTCATGTTAATAGTGATTTGAGTTGCGTACACAAAACCCTTTAATTGTGTACATGGTGAGTGGTATGTTATGGCTTTGGAGGAAAGCCGCCACTGTCGCGTCCACTGCAGTGACTTTAGCGTCATCACAGGAGTGAGAGAATCTAACTGGTGAATGTCTTTCAGTTTTGGCATGTGGCATGACGGGAGCCTGAAGCTGAGGGATAATAAAGTGGGTGATTCAAGAAGTCATTTGTTTGGCTCTGTGGGGGCCACATAGGCACAAAAATGCTCAAAAATGTTAATTTGTCTTTATAGTCGGCTCTTGTTTGGTAATCCCTCCTTACATTTGCTGTAAAAAGATGCCACAGACAGTGTCTCATCTCAGCTCCTCAGTCAGGCCTCTGGTTGGGCCCTTTTGGTTGTGTTGGGGAGGGGAGGGGTAGCTGATGGGGAGAAGAGTGTGCATCGGGCGATATGTTTTCGCTCAAATGGTCCTCTGGCTAAGTATTCTAATGAACTGCAGGAGTGTCATTAAAAGGCAATGAAAGAATTAACTAGTAATGTGTATTTGAGTGCCGTAACACTCATAAATTGTTTCTTGCGAGTACACAGTCGTGCAATCCTCTAGTATGTAATGTATTTTCAAATCTCTGATAACATGATGGAATTTACCACTTGGCTCATGTTGTATACGTTAAAGTTTTGAATTGATTGTGTAGCTTTAGAATACTTGGAAGTCATTTTGGCTATTGTGCGTGGACTGAGTGTACTCTCTTTAGTGGGAGTGCAAATGGTGTGTTTCATTCACTTGTTTAAAATGTTAATCCGTGTGAAAATGGGCAATATCAGTGAAGGGCTTATTTCACCAAATGGAGATCCGAGCCAGAAATGTCTTACCTTAAAGGAGTACTAAACCGGCGAGGGATATTTACTTCTAGTAATGAAAAGCATTAGGCGGCACCTCGCAAAGATGGAGGCATTATCAGGTTCGTCTTTGCTTTAGTGTCCATACTGCTGGTGGATCTTGTGCTCAGTCTCCTGATGAACCTCACTCAGTCCTCTCTCCTCTGTTACGTAACCCTTAAAGGGGATGTCGTTGTCCCTCTTGTATGTTTGTCTGTCTGTATGTGTGTGTGTGTGTGTGTGTGTGTGTGTCGTCGTGTGTGCGTGTGGGTGCACACGTGCAAGCGCGCGAGTGTGTGAGTGTGAGTGTGAGTGTGAGTGTGAGTGTGAGTGTGAGTGTGAGTGTGAGTGTGAGTGTGTGTGTGTGTGTGTGTGTGTGTGTGTGTGTGTGTGTGAGCGCGTGCAAGCGAGAGAGTGTGTGTGTGTGTGTGTTGTACACTCTGTGACTGTTCCTGTACTCCATCTTGCATGAAAGCTGCTTTTCTCAGTTTCTCATGTTTGATTTTTCACTGCTGTATCACTGACACCAGCTCTCTCTTCACAGTGAGAGAAAAGCGCAAGAGCCTCTACATTAACCACGTAAGTTCAGTGTTTTAACTTTCATGTGTGTAAAATTCATGGGCTGTGGTCTTCCTTGAAGAGCCTAAAATGTGTCTGAACATGTGTATGAGCAAGGTTTGCATATTATTTTGACTGCACAATGTAGCATATTCATCGCACATTCATCTGAGTTCATTAGTAGAAATGTGGATCACCATTATATTTCCACAGCAAACGCATAATGTTCACCACATTCTCTATAATTAAACGGCTCCCTTTTTCAGCTGTGTACCTGTATCTCTTTTTATGTTTTTTTTTTTTTTTTTTAATTTTACGTTCTAAAATGTAGGCTATGCAATCTGGTTTCCTTTTAGAAAGCGAAAGGAGAGCATAAATTTTAAATCATACATTTCTGAGCGTGTTTTGAAAAATGTACAAAAGGCGAAACGGACAGAAAGACTTTAATTGCCTGTTAGAGTTGTGCTTGGACACAGATGCTCATTATAGCAGCTCTGCTGCCGCTGCTGCGGATTGTGTGCTTACCTTGAGCGCTCTGTGCACTGAGAGTTCAGCTCTCAGACAGGAGCTCCACTCCCGGAACAGGCCTAAATAAATCATGGCTCTGTGGCGGAGCGGCTGGGAGCTGTGAGCTGTCAGGGCGAATCTCTCCCCCTCTGACACTCGCCTTCCTGCCTTATTTTGGCCAAGACAGGCTAATAATGAGTAATAGATAAGGTAGCTGCCTTCTGGGAAATCTGTTTTCTTTCTGCCATCTTCTCTCTCCCTCTCGCTGCTACTGTCTTGTGCTCTCTCTCTCTCTCTCTCTCTCTCTCTGCTGCCTTGGTATGTCTCTCTCTCCCTCTCTCTCTCTCTCTCTGCTGCCTTGGTATATCTCTTTCTGTCTTGTGCTCTCTCTCTCTCTCTCTCTCTCTCGCTCTCTGCTGCCTTGGTATGTCTCTTTCTGTCTTGTGCTCTCTGTCTCTCTCTCTCTCTCTCTCCGCTGATCTCTTAGGCTGTCTCCTTCTGTCTAGCTTTCTCTTTATTTTCTCTTTTGCCCTCTTGCTCTCTCACTCTTTCACTTTGGTCCTCGTTCCCTCCTTCCCCTCGCGGTTCCATCAGAATGAATTAGGCTTGTGACAGACGGAGGCTGTTGCCCACCTGAGTGCCTGCTTCTATATGGCCGCAGTTCAGCAGGTGTCTGTCCCCTGTGCTGTGGTACAGCTTTAATGATCTAACATGGCTGCCTGTTCCTCGCTCTGAGGGGTGGAGAGGTGAGAGCTCCCTCACCTTACTGCAGCTCTGAGGGGTGGAGAGGTGAGAGCTCCCTCACCTTACTGCAGCTCTGAGGGGTGGAGAGGTGAGGCTCCCTCACCTTACTGCAGCTCTGAGGGGTGGAGAGGTGAGGCTCCCTCACCTTACTGCAGCTCTGAGGGGTGGAGAGGTGAGGCTCCCTCACCTTACTGCAGCTCTGAGGGGTGGAGAGGTGAGGCTCCCTCACCTTACTGCAGCTCTGAGGGGTGGAGAGGTGAGAGCTCCCTCACCTTACTGCTGCTCTGAGGGGTGGAGAGGTGAGAGCTCCCTCACCTTACTGCAGCTCTGAGGGGTGGAGAGGTGAGAGCTCCCTCACCTTACTGCAGCTCTGAGGGGTGGAGAGGTGAGAGCTCCCTCACCTTACTGCAGCTCTGAGGGGTGGAGAGGTGAGGCTCCCTCACCTTACTGCAGCTCTGAGGGGTGGAGAGGTGAGAGCTCCCTCACCTTACTGCAGCTCTGAGGGGTGGAGAGGTGAGGCTCCCTCACCTTACTGCAGCTCTGAGGGGTGGAGAGGTGAGAGCTCCCTCACCTTACTGCAGCTCTGAGGGGTGGAGAGGTGAGAGCTCTCTCACCTTACTGCAGCTCTGAGGGGTGGAGAGGTGAGGCTCCCTCACCTTACTGCAGCTCTGAGGGGTGGAGAGGTGAGGCTCCCTCACCTTACTGCAGCTCTGAGGGGTGGAGAGGTGAGGCTCCCTCACCTTACTGCAGCTCTGAGGGGTGGAGAGGTGAGAGCTCCCTCACCTTACTGCAGCTCTGAGGGGTGGAGAGGTGAGAGCTCCCTCACCTTACTGCAGCTCTGAGGGGTGGAGAGGTGAGGCTCCCTCACCTTACTGCAGCTCTGAGGGGTGGAGAGGTGAGAGCTCCCTCACCTTACTGCAGCTCTGAGGGGTGGAGAGGTGAGGCTCCCTCACCTTACTGCAGCTCTGAGGGGTGGAGAGGTGAGAGCTCCCTCACCGTACTGCAGCTCTGAGGGGTGGAGAGGTGAGAGCTCCCTCACCTTACTGCAGCTCTGAGGGGTTGAGAGGTGAGAGCTCCCTCACCTTACTGCAGCTCTGAGGGGTGGAGAGGTGAGGCTCCCTCACCTTACTGCAGCTCTGAGGGGTGGAGAGGTGAGGCTCCCTCACCTTACTGCAGCTCTGAGGGGTGGAGAGGTGAGGCTCCCTCACCTTACTGCAGCTCTGAGGGATGGAGAGGTGAGGCTCCCTCACCTTACTGCAGCTCTGAGGGGTGGAGAGGTGTGGCTCCCTCACCTTACTGCAGCTCTGAGGGGTGGAGAGGTGAGGCTCCCTCACCTTACTGCAGCTCTGAGGGGTGGAGAGGTGAGAGCTCCCTCACCTTACTGCAGCTCTGAGGGGTGGAGAGGTGAGGCTTCCTCACCTTACTGCAGCTCTGAGTGGTGGAGAGATGAGAGCTCCCTCACCTTACTGCAGCTCTGAGGGGTGGAGAGGTGAGGCTCCCTCACCTTACTGCAGCTCTGAGGGGTGGAGAGGTGAGGCTCCCTCACCTTACTGCAGCTCTGAGGGGTGGAGAGGTGAGGCTCCCTCACCTTACTGCAGCTCTGAGGGGTCGAGAGGTGAGAGCTCCCTCACCTTACTGCAGCTCTGAGGGGTGGAGAGGTGAGAGCTCCCTCACCTTACTGCAGCTCTGAGGGGTGGAGAGGTGAGGCTCCCTCACCTTACTGCAGCTCTGAGGGGTGGAGAGGTGAGGCTCCCTCACCTTACTGCAGCTCTGAGGGGTGGAGAGGTGAGGCTCCCTCACCTTACTGCAGCTCTGAGGGGTGGAGAGGTGAGGCTCCCTCACCTTACTGCAGCTCTGAGGGGTGGAGAGGTGAGGCTCCCTCACCTTACTGCAGCTCTGAGGGGTGGAGAGGTGAGGCTCCCTCACCTTACTGCAGCTCTGAGGGGTGGAGAGGTGAGGCTCCCTCACCTTACTGCAGCTCTGAGGGGTGGAGAGGTGAGGCTCCCTCACCTTACTGCAGCTCTGAGGGGTGGAGAGGTGAGAGCTCCCTCACCTTACTGCAGCTCTGAGGGGTTGAGAGGTGAGAGCTCCCTCACCTTACTGCAGCTCTGAGGGGTGGAGAGGTGAGGCTCCCTCACCTTACTGCAGCTCTGAGGGGTGGAGAGGTGAGGCTCCCTCACCTTACTGCAGCTCTGAGGGGTGGAGAGGTGAGGCAGCTCTGAGGGGTGGAGAGGTGAGAGCTCCCTCACCTTACTGCAGCTCTGAGGGGTGGAGAGGTGAGGCTCCCTCACCTTACTGCAGCTCTGAGGGGTGGAGAGGTGAGAGCTCCCTCACCTTACTGCAGCTCTGAGGGGTGGAGAGGTGAGGCTCCCTCACCTTACTGCAGCTCTGAGGGGTGGAGAGGTGAGGCTCCCTCACCTTACTGCAGCTCTGAGGGGTGGAGAGGTGAGAGCTCCCTCACCTTACTGCAGCTCTGAGGGGTGGAGAGGTGAGAGCTCCCTCACCTTACTGCAGCTCTGAGGGTGGAGAGGTGAGAGCTCCCTCACCTTACTGCAGCTCTGAGGGTCGGAGAGGTGAGGCTCCCTCACCTTACTGCAGCTCTGAGGGGTGGAGAGGTGAGGCTCCCTCACCTTACTGCAGCTCTGAGGGGTGGAGAGGTGAGGCTCCCTCACCTTACTGCAGCTCTGAGGGGTGGAGAGGTGAGGCTCCCTCACCTTACTGCAGCTCTGAGGGGTGGAGAGGTGAGGCTCCCTCACCTTACTGCAGCTCTGAGGGGTGGAGAGGTGAGGCTCCCTCACCTTACTGCAGCTCTGAGGGGTGGAGAGGTGAGGCTCCCTCACCTTACTGCAGCTCTGAGGGGTGGAGAGGTGAGAGCTCCCTCACCTTACTGCAGCTCTGAGGGGTTGAGAGGTGAGAGCTCCCTCACCTTACTGCAGCTCTGAGGGGTGGAGAGGTGAGGCTCCCTCACCTTACTGCAGCTCTGAGGGGTGGAGAGGTGAGGCTCCCTCACCTTACTGCAGCTCTGAGGGGTGGAGAGGTGAGGCAGCTCTGAGGGGTGGAGAGGTGAGAGCTCCCTCACCTTACTGCAGCTCTGAGGGGTGGAGAGGTGAGGCTCCCTCACCTTACTGCAGCTCTGAGGGGTGGAGAGGTGAGAGCTCCCTCACCTTACTGCAGCTCTGAGGGGTGGAGAGGTGAGGCTCCCTCACCTTACTGCAGCTCTGAGGGGTGGAGAGGTGAGGCTCCCTCACCTTACTGCAGCTCTGAGGGGTGGAGAGGTGAGAGCTCCCTCACCTTACTGCAGCTCTGAGGGGTGGAGAGGTGAGAGCTCCCTCACCTTACTGCAGCTCTGAGGGTGGAGAGGTGAGAGCTCCCTCACCTTACTGCAGCTCTGAGGGTCGGAGAGGTGAGGCTCCCTCACCTTACTGCAGCTCTGAGGGTCGGAGAGGTGAGGCTCCCTCACCTTACTGCAGCTCTGAGGGGTGGAGAGGTGAGAGCTCCCTCACCTTACTGCAGCTCTGAGGGGTGGAGAGGTGAGGCTCCCTCACCTTACTGCAGCTCTGAGGGGTGGAGAGGTGAGGCTCCCTCACCTTACTGCAGCTCTGAGGGGTGGAGAGGTGAGGCTCCCTCACCTTACTGCAGCTCTGAGGGGTGGAGAGGTGAGGCTCCCTCACCTTACTGCAGCTCTGAGGGGTGGAGAGGTGAGAGCTCCCTCACCTTACTGCAGCTCTGAGGGGTGGAGAGGTGAGGCTCCCTCACCTTACTGCAGCTCTGAGGGGTGGAGAGGTGAGGCTCCCTCACCTTACTGCAGCTCTGAGGGGTGGAGAGGTGAGGCTCCCTCACCTTACTGCAGCTCTGAGGGGTGGAGAGGTGAGAGCTCCCTCACCTTACTGCAGCTCTGAGGGGTGGAGAGGTGAGGCTCCCTCACCTTACTGCAGCTCTGAGGGGTGGAGAGGTGAGGCTCCCTCACCTTACTGCAGCTCTGAGGGGTGGAGAGGTGAGAGCTCCCTCACCTTACTGCAGCTCTGAGGGGTGGAGAGGTGAGAGCTCCCTCACCTTACTGCAGCTCTGAGGGTGGAGAGGTGAGAGCTCCCTCACCTTACTGCAGCTCTGAGGGTCGGAGAGGTGAGGCTCCCTCACCTTACTGCAGCTCTGAGGGTCGGAGAGGTGAGGCTCCCTCACCTTACTGCAGCTCTGAGGGGTGGAGAGGTGAGAGCTCCCTCACCTTACTGCAGCTCTGAGGGGTGGAGAGGTGAGGCTCCCTCACCTTACTGCAGCTCTGAGGGGTGGAGAGGTGAGGCTCCCTCACCTTACTGCAGCTCTGAGGGGTGGAGAGGTGAGGCTCCCTCACCTTACTGCAGCTCTGAGGGGTGGAGAGGTGAGGCTCCCTCACCTTACTGCAGCTCTGAGGGGTGGAGAGGTGAGAGCTCCCTCACCTTACTGCAGCTCTGAGGGGTGGAGAGGTGAGGCTTCCTCACCTTACTGCAGCTCTGAGGGGTGGAGAGATGAGAGCTCCCTCACCTTACTGCTGCTCTGAGGGGTGGAGAGGTGAGGCTCCCTCACCTTACTGCAGCTCTGAGGGGTGGAGAGGTGAGGCTCCCTCACCTTACTGCAGCTCTGAGGGGTGGAGAGGTGAGGCTCCCTCACCTTACTGCAGCTCTGAGGGGTGGAGAGGTGAGAGCTCCCTCACCTTACTGCAGCTCTGAGGGGTGGAGAGGTGAGGCTCCCTCACCTTACTGCAGCTCTGAGGGGTGGAGAGGTGAGGCTCCCTCACCTTACTGCAGCTCTGAGGGGTGGAGAGGTGAGGCTCCCTCACCTTACTGCAGCTCTGAGGGGTGGAGAGGTGAGGCTCCCTCACCTTACTGCAGCTCTGAGGGGTGGAGAGGTGAGGCTCCCTCACCTTACTGCAGCTCTGAGGGGTGGAGAGGTGAGGCTCCCTCACCTTACTGCAGCTCTGAGGGGTGGAGAGGTGAGGCTCCCTCACCTTACTGCAGCTCTGAGGGGTGGAGAGGTGAGAGCTCCCTCACCTTACTGCAGCTCTGAGGGTCGGAGAGGTGAGGCTCCCTCACCTTACTGCAGCTCTGAGGGGTGGAGAGGTGAGGCTCCCTCACCTTACTGCAGCTCTGAGGGGTGGAGAGGTGAGGCTCCCTCACCGTACTGCAGCTCTGAGGGGTGGAGAGGTGAGGCTCCCTCACCTTACTGCAGCTCTGAGGGGTGGAGAGGTGAGAGCTCCCTCACCTTACTGCAGCTCTGAGGGGTGGAGAGGTGAGAGCTCCCTCACCTTACTGCAGCTCTGAGGGGTGGAGAGGTGAGGCTCCCTCACCTTACTGCAGCTCTGAGGGATGGAGAGGTGAGGCTCCCTCACCTTACTGCAGCTCTGAGGGGTGGAGAGGTGAGAGCTCCCTCACCTTACTGCAGCTCTGAGGGGTGGAGAGGTGAGAGCTCCCTCACCTTACTGCAGCTCTGAGGGGTGGAGAGGTGAGGCTCCCTCACCTTACTGCAGCTCTGAGGGGTGGAGAGGTGAGAGCTCCCTCACCTTACTGCAGCTCTGAGGGGTGGAGAGGTGAGGCTCCCTCACCTTACTGCAGCTCTGAGGGGTGGAGAGGTGAGAGCTCCCTCACCTTACTGCTGCTCTGAGGGGTGGAGAGGTGAGAGCTCCCTCACCTTACTGCAGCTCTGAGGGGTGGAGAGGTGAGAGCTCCCTCACCTTACTGCAGCTCTGAGGGGTGGAGAGGTGAGGCTCCCTCACCTTACTGCAGCTCTGAGGGGTGGAGAGGTGAGAGCTCCCTCACCTTACTGCAGCTCTGAGGGGTGGAGAGGTGAGGCTCCCTCCTGCTCCTCCTCGACCGGGGGGATTATTATTGGATGTGAATTGCGGGTGAGAATTTGCCGCCGGGAGTCACGATAGTCATTTAGCAAGCACTGAATAATAAGGTAGTATTGAAATGACAACTTGTTAAGGAGCCCTGTTTATAGAGGTCGCACAGGCTGAAAAGCCGTCAAGAGTAGGGTGTGGTTTAAATGGTCAGTGAATACATTTGCCTCTAATTCATCGGAGATGGTCTGCGGCTAGCTTGGTTTTGAGTGTGTTTTTCCAACCTTGGTGCGGGACGGAGAGTGTGTAACGGTGTGTGACGTTCCTGTGTTTCAGCATCCGCCCGGGCAAACGAGAAGGAAGTACAGCTCCTGTTCCACCATCTTCTTAGACGACAGCACAGTGAGCCAGCCCAACCTGAAGTACACCATCAAGTGGTGGGTGTCGGATCTACTGCCTACCAAAACATTTACATTCATTGCATGTGTTTGTGGAGGGGGTTCTTACAATTGCACTGAAAAGTGTTGCCTGGAGGGCTAAGGAATCATTAATTTCCTGTTTTTCTCTGAACACACATACAGCGGCGATCGAACACTGACGGCCTTTTCTCTTTACAGTGTAGCACTCGCAATATATTACCACATAAAGAACAGGTAAGTGACATTGTGTATTAACCTTCGAGAGTTCAGGAAAGGTGGGAGTGTTGTGTGTGCATGTGTGTGTGTTTTTGTATTTGCTACAAAGTGAGAAACAGAATTTGTTTGTCCCCCCCCCCAACATAGTGAGCACGTTATTGGGAAGTGAGGACATTTTCGCTCCCAACTACAATGGCCAATTTTGACTTGGCAGCGGAGCTTAGGGGTAAGGTTAGAATTGGGGATTGGTTCAGGTTTGGTTTAGGCATGCATTGTTTTTTGTTATCCCAGTGGTATATAATGCAGGGGGATATAGTCATGAGTGTGGTCTTCTGTCCGTTCATTCCGTCTGTCTGAACATTTCATTTCCGCAGCAAAACTTGAAAACCGTTCAATATTTACAATACTTGGTCTGCACATTAATCATGAACTGACGTGGTGCCTTTTGCTAATCCGAAGTTGATGACGTGGGGCTGGGGGGATATACCACCTCTTGATGGCTCTTGCTAAGATTCGCTAAAGGAATAGGCATGTGTGCGTGAGTGCATGCTTTTTTGAATATCAGCTCTTTGTTGGAATCAGATTTGAGAATGCATTAGCTGTGGTACCACACCAGTTATTTAGACTGCTCTGAATGTTAGAGATCATTGTTGTGTCCTAAAAAATCCTTTCAGTCCCTGTGGTTATTCTTAAGGCAGTCATTCTGGGATTCCCTTTGATCAATGTACAGAGCTTTCCTCAATGTGTTAAAAGCATGAATAAAGCTGCCTGTGGGTAGTCACAGTTTCAGTGAGTGTGGAGAAATGCCCACTGTGTTGAGGGAGGGGGGCATCAGAACATCAAAGGTGTCCATAGCAACCTACACCCCCCCCACCACACACACGCGGTGCAAAATGTCATGTTCGTCTGAGCCATGGAACAGAGGTTCGCAAAACCCTGAACAGATGACGCACTGCTATTTCCCTCCAGCAGAGAGAGAAGGTGCACGTCACGTGCTTCCTGATAACATAACACAAATTGCCAGCTAGTCTTTGGCGCCTTCCAGTATAGGACATGGCCCTTCTTTTATTTCGTGGGATTAGGCCTCATCTCCTAGCAGCATGAGTTGTTGTTTTGGCAGCGTTTCCAGACTAGCTTCCTCCAGCTCAGTCAAGGTTTGGTTTAAATAGATGTGTTTGTGTCTGCTGATATTTACTGCAGGGGTGCATCGATTACCTCAGGCTAAAAACTTACTTAATAGTTGTTGTAGCCCAATGACAATATCTTTCTTTGTACCTTTTTCCAGAGATATAGATGGAAGAATGTTGTTAGACATTTTCGATGAGAAACTTCATCCACTTTCGGTAAATATACTTGACATTATCTGCATTTGATTGAATTGAATTCATACTGGCGGGAGTTTTTAAGTTGATAATTAACTAATATTTCAGCAATTACTATATCTCTCTATCTTTAAAAGTTATCAGTATCTGGTTTTGCACAGAATTGTATGGCTGCATAAAGAATTGTTGTTGTGTGTTCACTGTGACCTCGTATGTGGGCCCTGACCTCCTTCCTTCATATTACAGAAGTCTGAAGTTCCATCGGACTATGATAAGCACGACCCGGAGCAGAAACAGATCTACCGCTTTGTTCGAACGCTCTTCAGCGCTGCCCAGCTGACTGCAGAATGTGCCATTGTCACTCTGGTAAGGGGGTTGGGGTCAAGGGGAAAACCCTTTATTGACTTAAACCGGGAGTAGCCAAGCGTGGTCCTGGAGGACTACGTGGACTGTTTCTCAATATTCGTTCTTCTCTGTACTTCTGTTCTTGTGAACTTGGGGAAACGTCATCCGTCTGAGATTAAGTACAGTCTCAATTCAAAGTTTGCATCTTGACGAGAATGGTTACCAGTCCCGGAAGTGTTCTTGACACGTCCATTTTTCTTAGGGACGCCCCTAAGAACGAACAGAGAAGGCCAGGATCGGTAAAGTTGCTTCACACCGGATGCGAAACAAATTTTTTGCACAACAGATTTACATTCAACGTCAATGCAAAGACGCAAATACACGTGTTTTGCATGTTTTCGCATCTTTGAATTGACTTTGAATGTAAATCTGTGCGAAACACGTGTATTTGCATCTTTGCATTGACTTTGAATGTAATCTGTCGTGCGAAAAATTTGTTTTGTGTCCAGTATGGAAGCGGCTTAGGTCTTTTGTTGTCGCTATTTCTTGGCCGAATAGTCTTCTGGTAATTTTAGGGCAAGGAACTATTCTCTGAGTACATTTGGAATATTGGCTGCTTTACGATGCTTGATGTCAAATATGCTCCACTGTTTT
Organism: Gymnothorax reevesii; assembly: GCA_029721435.1. NCBI lineage: Eukaryota > Metazoa > Chordata > Actinopteri > Anguilliformes > Muraenidae > Gymnothorax > Gymnothorax reevesii. The sequence goes on along the minus strand of CM056575.1, from coordinate 125,845,628 downwards.
TGGAGTAGAGAAGCTCTGCAACAGCCGGCGGAATGAAGCTAAATACCTTAACTAGCTTCCGCTCACCGACCCCTCTTCCCCCACAGATAACATTACTGGGGAAAAAAAGGACGATGGTGGAGGAAGTCGCGGCTCACTGGCTGGCGTATTGCGTAATACCAAAGAGAACGCATTGTCTCAAACCGTCAACAGCGTTCTGAGTGCTCATAGCTTTGGAAGTGCACTCCTCCGAGACCGACTAGCGAGAACGTTCCTCCCAAGAATGCAAGTCCGTTCTTAGCATTCTTGGTATTGAGAAACGGCCATTGTCTTTTGGTTTTTGTATTTTCCATCCTTTAACCAGGTTAATTGATTAAAGTGTGTGATTGTACTTTAACTAATCAGTGAATTCTAAAGTGACGAAATAAGCCTGCTTGATCTGCAGCCCAAAAGGACGAGGGTTGGCCACCCTTGATGGCCAACCCAGCGGCCAAACTCTTGCCTTATTTTTTGAGGCTTTTTTTCCTCATTTTGTTTAGAATTGTTGGTCACTAGTGCTGCCGTAGTTGGCTCCGGTGTTGATCATTCAGATGTTGTTTTTAAAAAGACTGTCATGAAAAAATGAGATTAATAGGTTCTCCCTCAAGAACTGTATGCTTGTTTTGTGTTTGTCATTCATCACTTGCCTTAATGGAGTTAGTGTGCTGTCTAGACAATATAGATTTATTTTGCTTATGAATTGTGGAAAGATTTCATCACATTATCTTATGCGTACTGGATGGCTTGGACTTGGCGACTGTGCTACAAAGACTGGCTTCATTTTGTGCGTCTTTGTGCCCAAAGGTTACAGTTCAGTGTTGAAATGGCCCCTGGAATTTCCATGGGATAACGCCACATGGCCACAGTGACGCGTTTTATGGTCCTTGGTCCAGGAATTTATGGACTCTTGTGTTGATTCATGTTGAACCCCTGGCTTGGTTGTGTATTTAGGGTCGTAAGTGGGTCTCTCCAGCTCAGTCTTACAAGACTCAGAATGTGGATTTTAGCCATAGGAGGAAGCATCTGTAAATATTGTCCATCTTCACATCCCCTGCTGTTCACTGGCGCACCCCCAGTGTTAACACCTCCGTCATCACAGATTAGTCGTGAATTTGGAGGGAGGGGTTCGACTGCGCCATTAGCCCAGGTGCCCCTGCACTGAAACGTCTCTGAGACGGATTCGTATCACAGCCGCCGCTATGGAACAACCCTGAGAGATGCACAGGTGTGTCCAAGTGGCGGAATTTGGCCTTACACATTGTCTGAGGGCCTGCGTTCTCCCTAGAGAGAGCGGGCAGAGTTGGAGGGAAGGGGGCAGGGGTAGGGGTGGGGTAAATACCGCATGCAATTGAATACAGTGAGGGAATGATGGCAACATGCGCGCACCGAGACTAATTATAGACGTTTTTTTTTTTTTTTCTTTCCCCCCCTGGCTTTCTGTTGGTCTTCCCTGTATGCTCATTAGGACTTGACTCACCATTGGAGAAATGTCCTGCTTTTCAAAATTCTGTTTCTCTGACATTCAATGTGGAATAGTCCCATTCTCCACCCAAGACGATATTTGGGCTTATTCCTTTTTGAGTAAATACACTCCTCTGGACAGTTTTTCGAACGGTCTGTTCTATGTGTAGTTATTGTTCTTTGCTATCTGTTTGCCAGTTAGCAGCTTTAAGCAAGTAAAATCAAGATGGGTTCCAGTATTTTAGAAACTCATTTCAACTGACATCATCAGAAACTACCTGGTAAATAACGACTTAATGTATGCTTTATATGATTTGTTTGCTCAGAATACCGACATGACTTCTGGAGTCCATCTGGTTGCTTGCAAGCTACTAGCAGAGCAATCTTTGGGATCTCAACATGGAAGGGATGGTTTGCAAAACTGTCCTAAAGAGTCTAGTTACTCTTGGTCATTGACTTTCCTTGTACACGGTCAAATAGAACCGTTCATCTCCAGTGTTTTGGCTAATGTAAATCACTCTCAGTGGCTCTAAAGCCAACATAGCATGACGTGGGTGAGTTTCAAACTTTTTTTCACTCTCTCCAATGCACTGTTGCTGACCTTTTCTCTGTGAGCCGAGTGCAGTGTGGCAATGCTCCTTGACTGCACTGAGGCTGGGGATTTGTGAGATGAGTTTGTGAAATAGCTGGCAGGTCCCTGATAGATGTTTGCTGTCGGCTCACCTGGCCAACGCTAGCGATGGGGCTCCAGAGGTACATTCCGTCTGCTGAGACCCTGGCAGAACACATTTTTGGGAGCTGTCTAGGTGGCCGCCTCTGGGAACTCTCGGGGAGAGCAGAAGCTGCATGACAGACATTTCAGCCTCCTGCCTGCTGCTGCTACCATTGCTCTGATTCTTTGTGGAGTCAAAAGTCCCAAATCCTGCTCCTTTGCTAATTGTGCCCTGGTTCATGGCCAGGCTGTGTTGTGGCACCGCCTAGAGACTAACATTGTTTGATTGGAATATGTATTTGTACAATCTTACGTTCACTCTCCCGAATGTCATTCTAGTTAAATTTTTTAATTGGTTTGAACTGTATATTTTAAATGGTAAAACTAGCTTTTAGGCTGAAATGTAGCACCTCTATGAATGTCGTACACATTCGCCTTTGTTGGAAACTTGTGTTGACGTTTAGTGACTAAGAGAAGGATTGTGGCTTGCGGCTGATTGCTCATCGCAATTTTCTGATTATTTTCCTGCAGGAGATTTAGCGGAGTCTTATCAGTGACTCCTCTGCCAGTGGTGTGTTTGACAGCTGAAATTCTCATTTGTCATTGGTTTGCTGACACTGAACTCGGGAAATAAGTTTTCCCTCCTCGAACCAGAATATCGGTGAACAGCACCACCTCAGCCATTAGGCTTGTTCAGATAAGCTAAGGATTAGGCAGTACGCTTAGATGTCTCTTGGTCATAGGGGAGTTTCTGTTGCATTTACACTGTATGTGTCTAGAATTAATCACATAATGACTGAGGAATGTATATTAACTTTGGAGGGATTCTGCCACTCTGGAAAACAACTTTCACACCATTATGAATTGAAATCATATTTTCAGCTTCTTTTTTCAGTTGCTGTTTTATTATCTTAATTTTAAAGCAGGAATCCCATGGACTCTTACAGTGAGCTCATGTAGTCAACCCATTTTCGGTGGGTTAGGTTAATCAGCTTGCCAGATAAATTCAATCTACTGACTGACCTGCTTGCATGGTCAATAGAATAGACCATAGATTGACCAGAATGTGTGATAAGCATGGCACGCCAGAAGACAAGTCGCCGCACTGAAAAATCCAGCTCTTCTGTAGTATGTGATAAAGATGTCCTTACATCTTCTGTACAAAGTGAACAGCTGCATTGTTTTTGTGTGGTCACATTATCGTCCAGTCATGTTCTTTCGAGAATTCTGTTTCTGCCCCACTTGTATTTATATTTGAATAGTGACGTACTGGCGGCTGTGGGTGGTTTCCCCTTGGTAAATATTCCTTTGTGTGTGTGACGGCCCCCTACAGCCTCGCCCTGGCAGTGCTACTGAAAGGGTTGCTTTAGCGACGGCTCACACAATGCCCATTTATAGAGTTTCGGAGACGTCCTGTCGTTCCGGGCGTGTGCTATCCAATTAAATAGCTGAATGGCATGCGAGCAGCCCCCGCACTGTAATGTGTGCCTGCGTGACAGAACGGCGGACCATGTCGTCTTTAGTAGTGATATTCCTCACTTTCAATTAAGATAATTACTGCGGTATTTCAACTGTCTCAATTCTCATCGCGTTATACTGTTTGCATGTGTGTGGTTGTTATTCCTGTGAAATGGAAATATAAACGCACTGAAGGTTTCCTCAACTTTTGATTTGTGATTGCGTTGTGTGTGTGTGTGAGGTTAAATCATACAAATTCCATGTTTATTAAACGGTATTTTTATGTCCAACCCCTAATTCCAAAAAAGGTGGGACACCATGTCATATGTTCATAAAAACAAAATTCAATGCTTTGCAAATCGTGCAGACTCTGTGTTCAATAATACAAAGACGGTGGTGGGACTGAAACTTTTTTTTTTTTTGAAAAATATGTGCCCATTTTCTCAGATGCCATGGTTTCAAAAAGGTTGGAACGGTTGGGAACACGTTTTTTTTTTTTTTTTTTTGGGAGAGTGTGTGTAGTTTGGTTGCAGTTTATAATCATGACTGCGCGGCCAAATGTACCAAACAATTCAGAGCTCACAATGTATACAGCATATGCAGGAAACTGCACTCCTGACTGCCCCACCAATATTACTGTGAGGAATAATCTGTAAACTCGGTCTGGTCGGAGGTTTCATTTTGATGATGCGTCTGGTTTGATGCATCTGACACCCTCCTGCTGCTGTGAATTGAGCAAAAATATCTTGCCTCAGAAGGTTGCATAATTATGCTTTTCTGGACTGCTTTTGTCATGTTATTTTTAATCGCCAAATAAGCTCTGATCTCGACTCTTGCTCTGTATGGCCAGTGTTAACATTCAATATCTTATCTTTTTAGTAGCAATAATATGTTGTATTTATATTTTTTATTGTTGGCTACAACCTGCCATAGGGACTAAAGATGGAAATTAGCCTTTGGCTATAATCTTGCATATTTACATTTTTTCTTTTCTTTTTGAAAAAAATATGTCCATCAATATGCACTGTCCCTGTTTTAAAAAAAATAAATTAAATTAAATTTATGGCACAGCTCAGGCATCCGCAGTCATCTCCTTTTACACTTAATGTAGAAACCTGGTTACAGTTTGCCATGATCGACCAGCATTAGTAAAATCAAAGAAAAGTGAGCTAGGAGCTTAGCAGCTGCGAGATATTGATCTGGCTAACTTGATACCTGGCTACTGCTACCACCACTAGTGGCTCACTGGTCAAGAGAGCGGCTTGGGTAAAGTAGGTATTGGAGATGACCGTTCTGCGAGGTGAGAGACCCCTCTCCCACTTACGAACGTTTATGTAGTCAATACTACCTACTAAAATAAGAGAACAATGGTTAGTTAATGGCAGTCCGAAATGACTGCACTACTGGACTTCCTTGCTCTGTAGGATAAGGATTTAAATGCAGCTGGATAATGCTGCGTTGTTGCTGTCAGCGGATTTGTGAACTGAGGTCTGGGTTTGGCTCTCAGTCCTGAGAGCATAGTGTAGTGGTATGCGGAGAGTGCACAACTCATATGTGCTGACAGTCACTTACTGCACGTAACAGAATATATGTGTAATGTATTTGAGGAAGTTAGATGATTCATGTCTGGCCGAAGGCAGCTGGTGGGCAGTTCAAATCTGTATCAAAGTTCACAAGTCATGAAGTTTTGACCATGGAAAATTGCCATTTACAGAGCCTTTTCCAAACTAGACATGATTTGATGCTATCCCACTATTTCAATACAAATGCTATGACAAATTTATTGATTTCATTTTTATATTCATTTTCTTTCTATCATTTAAATCCTGCTGCAGCAGGTCGAGTAGAAAAATGGGCGGTAATTACAGCTATTTAAATTGCTCATGACTAACCTGGCATTTTGTAAGCTCCTGGTTCCGAGCTCTTGTATTATGATCCCGTGCCTGAAGTAGAGTGGAGGATATTACAATAAACCTTGTCCATCCTTCTGTCCTTCCATCCATCTGTCCATCCGTCTGGATAAGTGAAGCTGAGTTTCTCATAAATTAGTTTACCAAGAAGAATGAATTTTGTGTGTGGGTATATGACCAGTCACAACCTTGATTGGGTTTGAAAACGGGATTCCTTGGTTGCGGGGATGTTGATGACGATGTCCTCTTTTTCACTCTGTAGGAATAGTGTATGGAGTTCTAAAGTGGCCTTTTGTAAGACGCCATTTCCATTGATGTGGCGAATGGCCTTTTATGTTTTCTGGGACACAGATGACTTGATTGCATCATCTCTGCAGTAAATAGTTCCGACCTTGCACTTTTTCTTACTTCGTCAATTACCTCGTACAGCCTCTGACATTTCCTGACATGCTTCATAATACTGTGCATTGAAAAAATGATCATCTTTGCCTGAGCTTTATCTTTCCCGTTAAATTTTCTTTATATATGCCATATTTACATGTCTCATCAGGATTTTGTGGAGTATTCCAGTTCGTCCATTTACAGTGTAAGACATTCCTTTATTGAGGATATCAACATAATTTTTGCTAAAGTGAATTGTCTTGGTTCTGCTCTTTCAAGGGTAAAATCCATACAACCCATTTGAGACATTGTTCATTTGAACGCACGTGTTGCCTTGTTTTTTAAATTGTAGAGGCTTCAGTATATAACTTCATTAGTTATTAATTCGCTAATGTACACTGCCCGGCCAAAAAAAAAGCAAGTAACCACCTGGATTTAACTAAGCAAATAGGTTAGAGCATTCCTTTGGGTAATTACTGCTGAGATTAATACAGTTCAGCTGGCATCAACTTATTTAACCCTGACTGGTGCAGTGAGTAGCTTTTCATTTCTTAAGCAACCATGTCGGAAGACGTACCCTGTGGTCCTGGAAAAGATGTGACTCATTTTTTAAGGCCAAAAGCGGATTATTACATCCTGTAACCATGCTGTGTTTTCATGCCCTGTTTTGCAGGTGTACCTGGAAAGGCTCCTAACGTATGCTGAGATTGACATCTGTCCCGCGAACTGGAAGCGAATCGTTCTCGGGGCCATCCTTCTGGCCTCCAAGGTGTGGGACGACCAGGCTGTATGGAACGTGGACTACTGCCAGATCCTTAAGGACATCACAGTGGAGGACATGTGAGTGTGTGTTTCCGCTAGTTCAGCAACCCTACCCATGGATAGCTGAGCAGAAGTTCTGTAGCGGAAAGCTGAGTCCAGAATTGATTTGGTCAGTGTGGTTCTACTGATGACTCTACTCATGACCCATGGAATCACCGCACACTATCTCCTTCTTATTGTCCCCCACCGTGGTGCGGGACATGGTATTCACAACAGTCCGTCCGTCCAGTTAACTTGAGGGCACGATATCTCAAGAAGGATTCATCTAAACTTGATCAAATTTCACACTAAAGTCTAGCATGACGATCCCCCGACACCAGTTGATTTTGGTGACCTTGACCTCATTTTCAAGGTCACAGCATGGCTTGCGGTGTGGGACATTGTCATTCTGTGCCAAATACTTATTTTTAAAAGTATTTTTAGGTCTTATTCCTAATAGGAGAGCATAAGGAGAGTGGATCAGTGAGGAAAGGAGGAGACAAACATCATTGGCTGACTGAGCACCGGACACAGTGATGCATAATATGAATGCTAATAGTATCCTACGGGCAGCAGCTCTGATATCCCTCTCATCATTTGTTTCTACCGAGCTTTCCCAAGTGGCGGAAGTCCTTAGCGTAAAGGCTTATTGACACTATTGCAGATTGAAAAGGCTTAAGCGATTGCGTTCCAGCTATTTTCATTCCCATTGACAAAAGGATGTGAGCATTAGGAATATTAGTTTGAGTGCTGTGGCTGAGATCCATTCAAGAGTCAGCTGTGGCATGGGGCAGTCGGGCAATGCCTGCCAGCATGGCCTGTGTCACCATGGTAACTGTCTGCTGTGTGGCCGGGTGTACAGAACTAGTCCGGGAAGCCGCGCCTCACTGCTGATCTGAATAACTGCTGCCCTCAGGGGAACGGTCAATCTGGGGAAATGGGCCAGGTACCCCCCTGACTGCACCAGTCATCGAAAACAGGAATGATCCTGACAGGAAGAACCAGTGCTTGAGATGGCATTTCCCTCAAGCCCTTTGGCTCACTCTGCACACAGTTAGTTTTGGAAGCAGTTGTATTAGTGCAATTCTTGGCTTGGGCGACACAGCATAACAGTCAACCAAATGTGTGACTGTCAGTTGCATTTTTTTTTCCCCCACTACCTCCCCTACTGGCTAAATTTAGCTGGTGTTGCTGCGGGAATTTTAATATCTGTGTATGTAGACAGCCAGTCACTGGCTTGCTCTGTTTAGCCTTGCAAGACAAGTCGAGAAGGAGTCTCTTCAGTCTGTCCTCCAGCAGGCCAAGGCCTCCTGCAATGAATGACACAATTTTCGATCACCGCAGCTCTCTAAGAGTGACCGTCTCCTGAGGACTTGACCGATGAGCAGTGTTCTACCGTTTTGCTTTGCAAGCCTCTGAGGAATCTTCTTTGTGAAGATTCTTAGAATAATTTGTCACATTTGCTGCCTTCAGAGGATCACACCGCATGATCTTTTGAGACCGATTTTACAGCTTTTTGGAAAATGGAAAGAATTTAATACAATATTGATCCGAGACTGTTTTTGTTTGCAAATTGTTGCATCTTATCCATACTGTGACTGAGTGGCAGCTGAATTAAATTTTTGGATGGAGTCGCAAGGTTTGTCAATGTTATGGATTTCATGCTTATGTATCGATCTTGCATGGAGGAGAAAAACATGCATATCGGCCTTTTCATGAACTAACAGTGCATTTACATGGCACAGTCTCATACACTCGAAGTGCTTTACAGTCATATGGGATAATTTCATCTCTCCACCTCCAATGAGCAGCACTCACCTGGGTGATGCAGTAGCAGCGAGAAGACAATTTGCATGGCCAAGTAAATCTGGGACGATTAGGTGGCAGGTTGAATGAGTAAGGTTGAAAATTTTATAAGGTCAGCGGGGAACCCCGTACATACATTGAAGAATGTCCGGGGATCTTTAATGACCAGAGTGAGTCAGGACGTCAGTTCATCCGCAAGATAGCTGCTCCTACAGCACAGTGTCCCCATCACTGCACTGGGGCATTGGAGATTGTTGCACCAGAGTGAAAATCACCACCTGCTGGCCCATCAACACCACTTATAGCTGCAGCTGAGTTTTGCCTGAGGTCTCCCATCCATGTACTAACCAAGCCCACACCTGCTTAGCTTCAGCCACACGCCTAGAGCAGATCAAGTGGTGGTCTGACTGCTGGTGCGGTTTCTCATGTTTTATGGAATTTATGTCAAATCCAAAGTTTAACTCTCGAAAAGAAAGATATGCAAACAGATATGCAAATATTTCAGTGCCTGAAAACAGAAAATGTAATATTAACTGAGGACATGAGTACAGCCATCATAGTAGTCATTGTAGGTAGTTCGTAGGTATGTAGTTGTGATTTTATTGTCGCTCTGCCCTTTCCATCCATTGATATGAAATCCCTGCCCTGACTGTCTGTGTAACCTATTCAGAGAAGCTCTCTGTGGCTCTTAGTCACCCTTAATGTCTAAAAATTATGTGTCATAGAATATCTTTCAATGCTTTCTGCCATCTTATATTCCATAGGAATGAACTGGAGCGGCAGTTCCTTGAGCTGTTGCAGTTCAACATCAATGTGCCGTCGAGTGTTTATGCCAAATACTACTTTGATCTGCGCTCCCTGTCTGAGGCCAACAACCTGAGCTTCCCACTGGAGCCCCTCAGTCGGGACAAAGCCCAAAAATTAGAGGTGAGTAAAGTACTCCCCCGACTGTCAGTGCCAATGGGCACTACTGAGGACTCATGTACAATGATATATCACATATATGATGTGTCTGTGTCCGTCTGTGTCCGTCTGTGTCTGTGTCTGTGTCTGTCTGTGTCTATACACACACACACACACACACACATATATCTGGAAAAAATGTAGCACCTCCCTCTTCCCAATTTTTGGAAATATGGCTTGGACATGCCTTTCCTGGCATACAAAATCAGTTTGAAAAGAATTTCTTTTTTACTAGCTTTTAAAGTAAGGATATGTTTTTAACTCATTTAATGTTGTTAAAAATATGAGTTCATTGATCTTTGAAGATTGCAAGAGGACGTGTTTGCCAAAAACTGTCCCCTGAAATCTGAACTATGATTGGAAGAAACAAAATCAATATTTGACTTGGTTTTCAGAAGTGCCACCCAACTGTAACCTTGGGCACATGCTGTTTAGCTCATGACAAATCTCTTGAACCTGAAACGCATGTGGAATGTATGTTAAAACATTCGTGTGAATGTATGGAGCTGTTCAGGACTTCAGACTTTTGAATTTGGTGGTGCTTTATTTTTGCCAAAGTGTTTGCTTATATATACTTCCCCTTGGACAAATCTGTAATGAGCCAGAATTATTTCTTTTCAGCAGCAGAAGTTATGCACTTATTTTTTTTGGGAGAGAGAAAAGGTAATGGAGATGAGGGTTTTAAGTCTAAATGAAAGATTGAAAATGCCTGGTAAGATTTATTTTTTTATTTTTTTTTTTGTGATATATCTCACATCTTGTCGCATGAGATGCTGTATATCATTTCAGTAAAATGCAAATAATGACATGTGTCTTATGCTATTGTTTAAAATGAAACCTGATATTTTTATTTTGCATACCACTGACAGGACAAAAATGGCCTGTCATTGCTCCCCATAAATAAAATGTTTCACAGATTTACAGCTTTGGCTTAAGGGGGTAGTGCTGTGGTAGGAGTTTGTTATTATTACCCATGTCAACATGCATATTATTATCCTCAACCTATTCAGAATACTGAAGTATTGTTGCCAATGTAAATTGATGATCGTTAATGGCTGATTGAAGATATGACAGTGATTTAAATTAGGAGATTATTTGTTACTTGATGTGCTCAGAACAGGGTTGATAACCTGGGCTTCTTTCCAAAGAGGTTTCATGTTTCAACTCATTTCGAGGGCGTACTTGAGGATTGAATTTATTTTATCTCCAAAGTAACTTCACATTGTGGATCATAACATCACTTAAATTTCCTCTCAGTGAAGGTCATAAGGTGATGCTATGATCCATACTGTGAAGTTACTTCGTAGAAGAACTCATGTAATCCTCAGATGTATCCTCCAAATTAGTTCTGTCTGCCCACAAGCAGGCATTCTCTCACACAAATGTACAATTCAGCTAGCCTGGCATTAGACCTGTTGGAATTTTTATTTCAAAATGTTGTACTGGATGAAAAATGTAATTTTGCGTAACAGAGTCTTTTAAGCTGTAGCCCAGGGCTATTCAACCTGTCCAGAAAGGGCCGGTGTGGGTGCAGGCTTTCACTCCAACCAGCACTTACACACCTGACACCACTAATCAACCCCAGGAGTCTTTGCTAAAGAGGTTGATTCATGGTATCAGGTGTGTATGTGCTGGGCTGGAATAAAAGCCTCTGCCCACAACGGCCCTTGCAGGATAATGTTGAACAGCCCTGCTGTTGCCCATCACCCTCCCACCCCTGCCATATTGCCCTGCTGCTCGAGCCTTTTACAAAACCCAAAACCAGTGAAGTTGGCAAGTTGTGTAAATCGTAAATAAAAACAGAATACAATGATTTGCAAATCCTTTTCAACCTATATTCAATTGAATACACTGCAAAGACAAGTCACGTAATGTTCGAACAGGTAAACTTTGTAATTTTTTTCAAATATTAGCTCATTTGGAATTTGATGCCTGCAACATGTTTCAAAAAAGCTGTGGCAAGTGGCAAAAAAGACAGAGAGTTGAGGAATGCTCATCAAACACTTATTTGGAACATTCCACAGGTGAACAGGCTAATTGGGAACAGGTGGGTGCCATGATTGAGTTAAAAGCAGCTTCCCTGAAATGCTCAGTCATTCACAAACAAGGGTGGGGCGAGGGTCACCACTTGGTGAACAAATGCGTTTGCTGATTGTCGAACAGTTTAAAAACAACATTCCTCAATGAGCTATTGCAAGAAATTTTGGGATTTCATCATCTACGGTCCGTAATATCGTCAAAATGTTCAGAGAATCTGGAGAAATCACTGCACGTAAGCGACAAGGCCGAAAACCAACATTGAATGCCCGTGACCTTCGATCCCTCAGGCGGGACTGCATCAAAAACCGACATCAGTGTGTAAAGGACATCACCACATGGGCTCAGGAACACTTCAGAAAACCACTGTCAGTAACTACAGTTCGTCGCTACATCTGCAAGTGCAAGTTAAAACTCTACAATGCAAAGCAAAAGCCATTTATCGACAGCATCCAGAAATGTCGCCGGCTTCGCTGGGCCCAAGCTCATCTAAGATGGACTGATGCAAAGTGGAAAAGTGTTCTGTGGTCTGACGAGTCCATATTTCAAATTGTTTTTGGAAACTGTGGACGTCGTGTCCTCCGGACCAAAGAGGAAAAGAACCATCTCGACTGTTATAGGCGCAAAGTTCAAAAGCCAGCTTCTGTGATGGTATGGGGGTGTATTAGTGCCCAAGGCATGGGCAACTTACACATATGTGAAGGCACCATTAATGCTGAAAAGTACATACAGGTTTTGGAGCAACATATGTTGCCATCCAAGCTACGTCTTTTTCATGGACGCCCCTGCTTATTTCAGCAAGACGATGCCAAGCCACATTCTGCACGCGTTACAACAGCATGACTCTGTAGTAAAAGAGTGCGGGTACTAGACTGGCCTGCCTGTAGTCTAGACCTGTCTCCCATTGAAAATGTGTGGCGCATTATGAAGTGTAAAATACGATAACGGAGACCCCGGACTGTTGAACAACTTAAGCTGTACATCAAGCAAGAATGGGAAAGAGTTCCACCCGAAAAATTGGTCTCCTCAGTTCCCAAACGTTTACGGTGTGTCGTTAAAAGGAAAGGTGATGTAACACAGTGGTAAAAAGGCCCCTGTGCCAACTTTTTTGCAATGTGTTGCTGCCTTTTAATTCTAAGTTAATGATTATTTGCAAAAAAATAAATAAAGTTTCACAGTTTGAACATTAAACATCTTGTCTTTGCAGTGTATTCAATTGAATATAAGTTGAAATGGATTTGCAAATCATTGTATTCTGTTTTTATCTACGATTTACATAACGTGCCAACTTCACTGGTTTTGGGTTTTGTATAATAATACACTAAACCTGGATGAATATATTTTCTCTGCTAAGTGTCAGTATATGAGGCACAATAAATGTCCTCCCGTCTTACCTGGCCCTGTGATCTAGAAGTGAGCAGTTAGTGACTGCAGTCTTGTCTCTGACTTTTTTTTGAAGTTAAACTCAAATGGACACTGGCAGCTGTTTTAGACCATACATGTGCACCCCCGCTTTTGAAAACGGTTCAGTGGAACCGTGGAAAAGTATTTGCTGCCACCTCGATTTTTTTTCTAATTTTGCTTATTTACTTATTTGATGTTTCAGATCATCCAATTAATTTTAATATTAGACAAAAATGAGATGAGTAAACACAAAATTCAGCTTTTAAAATATCATTTATTTAGGGGAAAAAAGGTTTTTCCAAACCCATTTCACCCATGTGAAACAGTAATTGTCCCTTGAAACCTAATAAATGCTTGTGCCATCAGACATTTTTTGATAGCAGGCAGTGAGTCTTTCACATCACTGTGGAGGAAATTTAGCCCAGTCTTCTTTGCAGAATTGTTTTAATTCAACCTCATTGGGGGGTTTTCATGTATAAACTGCCCATTTAAGGTCATGCTACAGCATCTCAATCAGATTCAAGGCACTACAGATCCTTCATTTTGTTTCTTTTGAGCCATTCAGAGGTAAATTTGCTGGTGTGCCGCCTTGGATCATTGTCCTGCTTCATCACCCAACTGCACGTGAGCTTCAGGTTGCAAACCAATGGCTGGACATTCTCTTTCAGGATTTCCTGGCGGAGAGCAAAATTCATGGGTCTATTGCACTGGCCCTGAAGCAGCCAAACAGCCCCTCAACATCATAGTACCACCATCATTTTTGACTGGTGGCATGATGTTTTTATCCTGCAATGCTGTGCTAGCTTTACACAAGATGTAACGAGACCAATGTCTTTAAAAAAAATCCACTTTTGACTCATCAGCCATCAGAATATTGCCCCAAAATCTTTGGGGGTCATCAATGTTGTTTAGCAAATTTATTTTATTTTATTATTTATTTATTTATTTATTTATTCATTTATTTATTTTCCTTTTGCGTCCTTTTTGATGAGCAGTGGTTTCCATCTTGCAGTACTCCCATGGATGCCGTTTATGCCGGTCTCTTTCTTTTTATGGGAACGTGAAACCTGACCTCGACTGAAGTAATTGAGGCCTGCAGTTATTTAGATGTTAGTCTTTGTTCTTTAGTGACTTCCTCAGAGTCATCAGTGCACTCCTGGAAAAAAATTTTGAGGACTAGCCACAACCTGGAAGTTGTTCCAATTTTCTACATAATTGCTCTGACTATGGTTTGCTGGGGTACTAGAGCCTTAAAATGGCTTTGTAACCCTTTCCAGACAGATTGATGTCAACAAATTTCTTGTACTTTTAGATTGTGGCATCATGTGCTGCTTTTTGCCTACTTCACATTGTCAGACTAGTTGTGTTCAAATAAAGTTTAGATTCAGCAGAGGTGGCCGTAATCATGACTGGATGTCTCGGTTGAAAATGAACCCATTTATCAACTGAATTTGTTTAATTGGTTGATTTAGTAATCAAGAAAGCAATTACTCTCTCACACAGATCCAGATAGGGCTGGATAGAGAGGGGTGGATTTTTTTTTTTTTTTTTCAATCAAAGTTCTCATTTAAAAACTGCACTTACTTGGGCCATATTTGTTGAATATCAAAATTAGTTTTATTATCTGAAGTAATTGGTAAATGCAAAAAAAAGGAAGAAATTGGAAGGGACAAAAGTCTTTCTCAAAGCAGTGTATCTTTTAAGTTGTCCATTTGTCTGTCCTTCCTATTATCATGAATGCGATATCTTAGGAATATTAAGAAGTTAAGTCCACAAAACACATTTTGGGTGATAATTCAAGAATGAATGCACTAATTGACAAAATTTTGCACAATTGTCTAAATAAAATAAAACGATGAACGAATAACATTTTGTATCCAAAAAGTCTAAGGCTGACTCCACTGTGACATCATAATGTTCCGCAAAAACACTTCTCTGGCCATTAGTCATTGATAGTATGAGTCCACCCTCTTCACTTCCTCTCCTTGGATAACAATCATAATGCGGTGCATCTTTTTATCCACTGCAAACTTATTGGTTTCACTGACATTGAGCTCCAGCTGATTGCTGTTTCACCCTGTGGCAAAGCTGTCCATCAGTCCTCTGCACTTCTCTGTGAAAATAATCTCTATGTGAAGACAGGATGTTTTTTTTACTGGAATTATTCCCTGGAATCAAACATGTCAATGCATGTCATCTTCCATTTTGCCAAAAAATACACTTAATATCTTTTATTCTCGTATTTTTTGAAACTGGACTAACATGTATGTAAACTGCTCCTTCGCTGCAAGGCAGTAATTTTAGTTTGTCTTATTTTTCAGGCAATCTCCAGATTGTGTGATGACAAATACAAGGACTTAAGGAAAGCCGCCAAAAAGCGGTCTGTGAGTGCGGACAATCTGACGACAGGGCGATGGGCACCCGCCATCATATCCTAACGGGCCTTAGGGCGTGGGGGAGGGGTCGTTCCCCTGTAGGACCTTTCTAGATGCCTTCACAGTGCCTCAGCGTGCTGCTGCACAAAGGACCATCTTTTATCTGTGTGTGATTGTGTGTGTGTGCGTGGGCTCGGGCGTGCGTGCGTGTCGTTATCACCGCTGTTGCTGCCATACAAATTTCTCACCTGTTGGCTCACGTTTCAATCTGTGGCCATGGAAACCGAAAGTAACGGCTCCAAGAGACGCTGTAACAGGTGACCAATGAATGGAAAATACAGTAAAAACGGAAACTGGCGATGAAGGACTGTGCCACGATGGCAAAGAACTCTCTCCTCACTTTCCTTCATGATTTGTCCGACTAATGTTTGACAGAAAAACAGCAGTGATTTGCAGGCATTTACTATGGTTTCTTATGTTTGGCAGACGCATTTTGTACATTCCTATGGTTGTTGTACTAATTAATTTAAAACTTATTTGAAATTCCTCTCCCAAGCACAAATGGGATATTATGTGCAGAGCTGACTTCACTTCCTTGAATCTTTGTACATTCCTAATACTTTTCCTCTATTTTTCTCTAAAAATGGCTTTTCCCGTTGGACTGTGCTTTGGATTCCCGGGCTTCAATGCCCCCAAAATGCCAAGTTTATATTTAATGTTTATTCCTATTCTTCGCGCAGCTGTGCTCCTGCCGTCATGTGGGAAAGTTTGAGCATTTCTGTGGTTTAATGATGATGAACATTCGGACAGCTGATTCTCTCACCTCTGAAAACCATGGGCCTTGAGGTAGTAAAAAAAAAAAAACAACCTCACAGTTTTCTGTATAGGTTATTTCATTATTGTTAAAATATAATTATTATTATTATGATTATTATTGCTTTGTTATAGCGCATCTTTTGAGAGATGGACCTTAAGGTGTGGCAGATCACTGACGGGACCAGGGAGTAATAAGAAAGAAGGAAAAAGATTGAAAGCATTGGTTTTCACAGACCAGATTTTGGTTGCAACAGTTCTCCCTGCTCAGGTTGTTCACAAATGCTTTTTTTTAACGGAGGAGAAGTGTGCGCTGCACAGACGGTAAGGAGTCGATGGGGAAAAACAGTCATTCTGGGCCAGCGCTGCTCCTGGGGGGCGTTTGAAAGAGCCTGGATACCAGACTCCCTCTCAGATCGTGGCAGTGTAGGCCACTGCATGTTCCAGATGAATTCTGTTCTCTCTTGGACTAAGCCTCTACTGTACCACTGGAACGGAACCTGAGAGATGAACAGCACTTGGCAGGGGAGCAGACGATGGAAAAGAGATGAACAATGAGTCATGTGAAGAGGGGACAAGAAATTCAGAGGACGAGGAAGAGATAAAGAATGGGACAGAGGAGTTCATTATCTACTATGAAGGAAGAAACATTACAAGTCATTCCATTATTGCTGTGATTCACTGCTTGATTATTATGTATCTCAGTATCTTTTGTATTTATTCAGTTCTTTTTTGTTTTTTGTTTTGGGGAGATTCATAGGCACTTTCAGTTGATGAAAAGCTCTTTACCTAGCTCTCATAGGCTAATTTGTAGCCTAAACCAAACCAGTCACCCTTCCCAGATCACTGATGGACTCTCTCTGCCACCATGTTTGCAACAGACCAGTTATAAGTATTTCACAAGAAGCTTGTGTAGAGGAGTCTGAAACAACAATGCGGAAAACCACTTTGAAACTTGGTTGTGAAGGGTTGGTCAGTAGCAACAGTCGACCAATGCCATTGGCCATGGTAGCCAAGGCAGTGGTTTTGCATTGAAAAATTATGCGGGCCATCATGGTGTGTGGTGTAAATGGATGAGGGAAAAGCAGTTGGAAGAACAGCAAGGTAGCCAAAAAGAGTTATAACCACTTCATGCGGGGTTGAGACCACACAATATTTTTGTGTTATGATGGTCAATGTGTTATGCTGTGTTTCCACCAAACGCAAAATTTTTTGATTTCATTCAAAGTCAATGCAAAGACACGAATTCACGCAAAAAGGTGCTAGTTCGCACCGGTCTACGTGAATCATGTGGGAGGCGCGACATGAAGCGAATGTCTGGCGCGAACGCACAAATTTTGAATTTTGCTCCACGTGAAAATATTCTTTTGCGAAAAATTTGCATAAGTAAAGCAGTGTTTTGAATGACATCATTGCTACTAGCAGCAACATTGGCTGGCTGGACTGCCTAGCTTCATATTCAAACTGTAGTTGGCTACATTGCTTGAGATCATGGGAACGTTAGCTAGCTCGCTAGCTGTGTCAGATAACCCATGGATCACAGTTACACAAAAAAATCGTGGTTGCAAGAAGTACCGCCCATCCCTTGAGTGTAGACAAGGCTCATCTTGCATTGGTTGGCAGTGTGAATTCGCGTGTCAATCCTCTGCCAGGTTGCGCTCCCATAGAAGTGAATTAGGTCTTTGCGTGAACAGGAAAGAAGATCATCAAAGTGAAAAGCTAAGAATGATCCTCGCAATCAAACACCCGGGAATCAAGTGAGTAGAATTTTTGTTTAGTGTTTGCTGGAACCACAGCATTAGATTGAGATTATTGAGTCATGACTCTGCTGAGAGACATGACAGACTACTTAGTGATCCCCAACCAGTCATCCCTTGCCATCCTTCAAGACAGGCATGATGTCATCAGGAACAAGGTGCTTGCAAACTGCGTCCAAGAACAAGAATGTAAACAGACAAGGCGTGTGATACTAGCTGTCTTGAGTATGGCACTGTCTGAAAAAGGAAAGAAAAAATTACTGGGCCTGTTCTTCGGTCCCTTGAAAAGGACAGTATGACCTGTTGCAAAGCATAACTATGGGTAACTAGCTAGCTTACATAGGGTATTTCACCGGAGTTGTTGGGAAACATTGTGGAAGGCCAAGAAAAATTTTAATAATTTTCACATGCTAGTTTTTTTAGGATATCATGAAGCATCCCAAATGTTGTATTGGTTGTTGTTCACTATGACACACTGCACAGGATAAAACAATAGATTGTTACACCCTGCGCCTGTTGTTTTTCCAGACCTGACCCAAGGTCCTGCATCTCATTGGCCGGGCTATATTGCGCTCAAACAGTGTTGTCTGAGCCTGGCGTGAGAGTGTCTAAGTATCTGTCTCTGGAATTACTCCGTCAGGCCTTCTCTGGAATGTAAATTTTTTTTCTGCTCAGTCGATGAAATTTGATTTCAGAGAACAAAGAATGATTGTTTATGAAAAGGATTTCATATTCATTTACCTTTTGTTATTCAGTGGTACCTTTACAAAGATACCAGTGCACTCAGTTCTTCCACACCTGACAACACAAGAAGCACTCTGCATGACTGGTGTTTGGTCTCAAATATTTATTTTCAGATTACATCATGCAGTACTTGTGAGGGCGGTAGTCCCCAACTGCCACTTCCTCAGATTAAAGACACAAAAAGAATGAATTATCACAAAGTATGTATTTTGGAAATCAATTTTGTACAGTGTACATAGATATTGGTGTTTGAGACTATAACTTAAAAATGTGGTGAAATATTGAAATATTTATAGCGAATAGCTAGTCAGTATTTATGTGATTGAAACCAATGATGGTTTATTTTTCCCACTTCAAACAGAATCAGTTGTAATGAATTGAACAGAAATCAAAATTATGTGAAGAGGTTTTTTTTATCAGTAATTTATTGTTCATTATAAATAATTGGCAATATTATGTGTTACATTTTCACATTTCTGTAAAATGCTTCATCCCTTATATTTCTTTCCAAAAACAAAAGTTGGAGTAGATGTATTAAAATCGAATGAATTAAAAAAAATGTTGAAGGTAATTTTCAAAATGTTAAATTTTTATGATTCAAATGCTTTTTTGTTCTTGATGACCATCTTCTATCTAAAATCAGTGATCTGTGCTTATGCCACCATTCTTATTTGCATAGAATGAAAACAGAACTTCGGAATGTATATAATAATCATGTGCTACCATTTTGCCAGTTCTACCACAGAAATAAGCAATGCATCAATAATGCCCTTATTGTACTAGAATCATACAATCTTTCGGTTTTGAATTTTTAAAATATTTTCATGGCCAAAGAAATGCGTAAACAGATATTGAATTTAATGTTGTTAATTATAATAATTTTCACACAAAATTACCAATTGGCTGATTAATCAGGTACTTTCTACAATGTCATTGAGGCTTCTATAATTTAGCTACAATGCCATTCTGACTAAATTGGTTCATTTTTATTAGTATTTTCAGCTGGGTTGACATCACAAATCCACTTTTACTCACAAGAAGTCAATTCTAAGTGATCTAGACTTGCATTATCAGCGATTAAGACATTCCGGACAACCATTCGCTTCAAACTTTTTTCATAATATGGTTTTGGATAATCGGGCCTTATTATTTTTTCCCATTGATTAGTGATGTCATAACTGCGAGTTTTATGACTAACATGTCTTTAGCCTATAGTGTTGCTGCTGAAACTGAGTTAATTTGAAGATATTTTTGCAATCGAAGTAGAAGGACTTCAATTAGCCAACAGGTGATTAGTTTACCCATTTTTTCAGTCAGACACATACACATGACCCCAGATCACAGAGTCACTGCATTTCCTATACGAATGATTTATGCTTAAATTTTAATCAGGCCCTGTTTTTTGGTACAAATGAATCTGAAGGAACTGGAAATATGGTTGAATTGGTTTGCCTCGTTTGTGCCCTTGAAACGCATCGGTAAGCTTACGCCTGATTAGTAGTAGAACATTGATACGATGTTCATTGAAAATCGATAAAAAGGTGCTGTGCCAGAGTGTGCATAGAATTAGTATTCGCACAATAACCGGCCATCATGATATTTAGTGGAGGAGAACCTGTGCAGCTGGTATTTTCTTATCTGGAACGATTGAGGATGTGGAAATGAAAGGCCTGCATGAAGCTGTGCAAGATGTGAGAATTTGTACGTGGGGGGTGGGGGTGGGAGGCAGGACTCTTGTGAAATGTCAGATTTATTTTAAGATTGTATATTTTATTTATCGTATGTGTGTACATACAGCCTGGTGTTAATCTCTGAACTAAAGTAAACTCAGTCCGTCGGGGCTAAGCCTGTAGTAGACTGGTGATTGGCGTTATAGCATTGTGCACTGGAACTCTACCTCTCCATAGAGTTGTTTCCTTTCTTTTTTAAAATTTAGGATTTACAAATTAAAATTTCTAATGTCTTTATACTATTTGTGGTTGTCTGTGCTCATACAGATAAAAACTGCTGTAAAGATGGATTCTATTTAGCCCTCTTTTGATGCTTGTACTATTCTGCCTTAGTTCTGATCTGCTCCTTTGGGTTCAGTATGCTAGCTTTCGCTGCTGTTCTCAGTTTGCCAAATGCAGCGCGGTGGTTCTTGGATATTTGCTCTGTTTGGTTGTCTTACTTCTTTCCTTCTTGGTCTGTTTGCATATTGGTCTCGGCCCTGGATTTCTTGGGGCCTGGGGACTGAGTTTCAGCATGCTCTCCTTTCTGAATCATTTTACTGACCGTCCTATTTCATAAAATGTCCTTAGAAAACTACACAATAAACATTTCAAACTTGCAATAAAGAGGTCTTTGTCATGTCTGTTTTTTGTTTTGTCAAGGTTCTTGCAAATTTGAAAACATTTTCATATTAATTTCCAGATTTAGGTTGCCCTATTCGGAGTTCTCCCTTAGTCAGTTGAACATGTTTATGTTGGGCTCCATTCAATAGATGACAAAGAGCTCCTTTTATGAACAATTATACAGCTGATTGGAGCCTGTTATGACTCCTAAGGCGTCATATATCGACGTTGGGGTAGATGCCCTGGCTGTCACTATACGATGAGAAAATTGTTCTCTCCCTAAGTTTCTTTTGGATGCTATAGGTCTCCCTTGGATTTCAATAAAAAGTGGACGACATCACCATTTCACACCAATGTTAGATATAGTTGGAAACTGCACCGGCTGGGGCGCAAACCTGAATTCTCCTTCATAACTGCGGAAAGGGCCGTCCTTGACTGTACCCATCATCTAAATTGATCTGCTCTTGCTGTTGGCTAGAGCAGGGGCAGAATGTTCTTATTGTTTAGCTTGACAGGAAGAAGGACCATTATTAGCAGGTGGTTTTGAATTTGGGAGTATTAATGGGCTGTGCTAGTAGAATTATGCACATCAGCATAAAATGGAAAATGCTCAAGTAGTGGTGACTTAAAATCACAGGAACCTGAAGGAGTCCAGTTCTGCATGCAATAAAAAACCTTTTGTCAAACCGTCAGTAAATGGATTGTAGATTGTGTGAATAATGTTGCTGACACTGCCCTCTGTCGTGACAGCATACATATGCCAAGCTTCACTGGTGCCTGGCTGGTGGAAACAATTTCTCGCTAAAAAATTAAGTCGCCATCAACTTGTAGCACCTTATTGCCAAGCCATGGTTAATCCTGCATTATTAATCCAGATTTTCTTGTCATATGTCAAATGGTAATTGTCTTGCTTGTCAGTTGAATTTCCACTTAAAATTTTTCTGTTTTCTTTCCATTTGGCCTCGTTTAAAAAAAAAAAAATGTACCAAACTACTATGTGCTCTCTGCCCTCATTTTGATGACTAAGTGCAGGCTGCATCCAGTTTTTGAAATGTGTTCACACCATGAAAAAGTCCACAACTCCACCATCATCTTGTCTAGTGGTTCCTGGTCAGGGGCTGCTCGCACATGTAGAGTATGCTCCGGGCAGAAATGCAGGACTATACCATGTACAGGCTGCCAAATCCCCTCACAGTCATTCACAGCACAATGTAAATATAAACATTACTGTATATGCCCCATGCCCGCAGGCTGTGTACATATGTATGACAATATACCTGCTTCATAACTTCAGAGCTGAAGAAAACTAATATTCTGCTGGTTTAAATGGATTTGGGTCAAAGTATGACAGTGCTGACATCTAATTTTTTGAAAAGGTTAGGAACTCTAAATTAATAAGGGTACAACAGGCCTGGATGTGCTCATGAATATATTGCATATGCATACATTAATAAATATTTGTATATGTGTAGGCAGAGACCACATACTAAACAGTATTTTCTTTGCCCTTTGGTATGATCAGTCAGTAACACTCCCTTCACTGAGCCGCCCACAGCTCATGCGGCTCTCTGCCATCGAGTAACAGTGTGACGCACCACATGTAGGTAACACTGATAACACCAGTGAACCCTTTCCTCAACATAGTACTGCAGTGCTGATGCCTCACAGCAAATATTTTAAAATGCTGTACCCAATCACATTTGTGTTGCCCTGCTAATTTAAATTAATCCCATTGCTTGCATTTTATTTCCGATAAGTCACGAAGATGGAATACATGGCTGGGCATTCTAGTTTAACCATAACTGCGTAAGCAGGCTTTAGTAATTATGCTGTGACCTTGTTCATTGTATAGTTCAATGATTTCAGCCCTGACTTTTCATTCATCATTGTCCCTACTGATGTGTCCTTGCTTATAAATAATACCTAATGCTGTTCTCATTGCCCTGAGGGTCTGCCAGGCACAAGGAGTACTCTACTTCAGCTGTTGGCTGAGAGAGAGACATTTTGCCATTACGCAAGATTGCATTGACTAATTTTATGAGTGATGATTGTTGGGCATTTACTGATTTCAACCACCATGCATCACGATACATTAATTTAACATACTATCCATCTACTTGTTCCCCAGTTGTATTGATAAATCTGCGATAAACAACCTAAGGACTGATGGCAACATATTTCGTTAAGTGTTTCATTTCAAATCTGAAGACGCTGAGATGCTAATTAAATCAATGCATGTCAGTAGCTAACTGGCTGTACAGTCTTGAGCAATGGAACTTTTGTGTTACTGACTGGCAGTCACACAGTACTCACTTTTCAGCCTTTTCGCAGCATATCATACATGTTTTTGTTAGGATTTTGGTTTTCAGGACCAGGCTTGCAGCTTTTCAAGATGTTTTGATCAGAGGTATCCATTTGAACAGCGAATTTTTGTCAAATTCACACAAGACATTGACTTATAATAATATCTGAGGCTCATATCTGATTCACGTCATCATTTATTGTCAAATGTTTTCCATTGTCTTACAGAACTTAAAACCTCAATTTAATGAGTGGTCTCCTGCAAGGACACCCAGCCCCCAAAATATCTCAGCAATGCCAGGATGCTCACATACCGATGGGGAGTAAGAATAGCCACAATGGGGTACTCGTCTCCTGTCGTCTTTTGTGTCCGAGCAGTTGTTACTGGAAGAGTGGGGAGACGAAGAGTGAGAAAACCAGGACAGGAACAGTATTTAGTAGAAGGGGGTGCTCTCTTAAACTTGGAGATCGGTGTTGGGTTCTCTCCATGGGGAAAGGGCTGCGAAGCAGCAGGACTGAGGGTTTCAGGTTGTCGTTCCTGGGGGTTTTCATGTCACCTGCACGAATAAACTTGGGGCCCGTTCTGTCACGATCGAGAGAGACATCATCCTGATACGCTGCAAACTTAGCTTTACAGAAGTCGTTGAAGTCTGCGCTCGCAAAATGGGGAGACAGAGCGTCACGGAGGTCCTCTTCCTTACTTTGAACCACAACGTGACCATCATGGGTGCGTACGCTGACCTCGCACGCAATCGCACTTCAAACAATGCTGTCATTTCACATATTGCTGACACCCAATAATTAGGCAACAATTATGACTACATAATTCAGTTGATTACTTTCGAACATAACTTGTATATTTGTGGAAGACTTTGTTGTTCCGTGACTGCTGAGCCGTTAAACATTTTTTCAGTCACCACCATTCAGATGTACTGTTTGCAATGGTGCCACTCTAAAGATAACTATATGAGATTTTGTTGCTTTGAATTACATTTAAGAGCCATAGATTGGTAAAATGAAATGCGCCTTATAGGACACCTGCAATATGACTGAGGAGACTGTGATAAGTTTTTCTCATTTATTGTACCATTAGGAGTTGCATGTAGGTACGCCACTAAAAACCCATGGATTTGCTTGGGTATGCCATTATTCTTTAGTCATTTTTGGATCAAAGAGAAACTGATTTAAATACAGTATGTTTGGGGAAAAAACTTTTGAAATACTTGAATATTTGAAACTTAATTCAATTAATTGGGAGAAGTTAAATCCACAAAAGTAGGTTACTAAGTGATTCTACCGTTAGATGCCTGCAGTGGAATTTTAGATTCAGTAGTAAAGTACACCAGTAAGGAACAAAGAACATATATTCTTTATTAATTTCATAACATTATTTAGTTGGACATTTTCTGGTTTCTGTTTGGTTTGTTTTGTTTCAAAAAAACATTTCAGAAAAAAACGGTCTTAAAATAAGGTGCTTACAATATGAAAAACTTACTAAGGAAACACTGGTATGTGACATGTGCAAGTTCAAAAGAAACAAAAATGATCATTTCTGTGCATTCATCATCAAAATCAATTTTTAACTGGCCAGAAATGAGAGGAAATTAATATTTGACAATGAGCGATGGGGTCCGTTTGTATGACAGAATTAGCCTTTAAATGTTGGTTCATTTCATTTCGAAATGGAAAATGCCGTATAGAATTACAATAGCTCCTCTTTGACTTTGATGTTTCAAAGGTGGTCTGGGTTTGCAGTCTATGCAAATGTTGGGGCATTTCAGTGAAAGGAAAATATATTCAAGGGATACAGAGTGGGAGAAAAATAAAACCGTAAGACTCCTGGGTAGCCCCCCCTGCTGAGTCCCTTTGTCCTTGAAAATGTGTCTGAAGCACGAGAAGCATGTGTCCCTGAAAACCTCCTTGTCTATGATTGGCTCTGACAGGAAATTGTTCCTGTGCATCTCCATGTCAATGATTGGCCAAGTCAGGGAAGTTCGCTTGAATGTCTTTGCGTCCGTGATTGGCTCCAGGTTTAAGGGAGCCTGAATGTCTGTACCTGTGATTGGTTGAGACAGGGAAGGTCTGGCTGCTGTTGATGGTCCTGCTGAGGGTTCTGGTGCTCCTGATGGCGGGATACCCCCTGTACCAGGACGAGCAGGAACGCTTCGTCTGCAACACCAACCACCCGAGCTGCACCAGCGTGTGCTTCGACGTCTTCTCCCCGATCTCCCTCTTCCGCTTCTGGCTGGTTCAGATCCTCCTGCTCTGCTTGCCATGTTTACTGTTTGTGGTCCACGTCGTCCACAAAGTGTCCTCGGGACTCACCGTGGAGAGCCACGCCGCTGGCCGGGTCAAAGCCTCGCCCCAGTACAAGGCCCGTCAGGAGCCCTGCGGGAAAGCCTCTACGAGTAGGGCAGCACATCGCACAGAGCAAGGTGCAAGCTACTGCTTCATCGGGGCATACATCGTCCACCTACTCATGCGGATCCTGCTCGAGGCGTGTTTCGGTGCAGCTCACTACTACCTGTTCGGGTTCCGCATCCCCAAGCTGATCCTGTGTCAGCGGGCTCCCTGCACCACAACAGTGGACTGCTACATCTCCAGGCCCACGGAGAAGACCGTGATGCTCAACTTCATGTTGGGGGTGAGCGCTCTGTCTTTCTTGCTCAACTTTGCCGACCTCGTCTGTGCCGTCAAGTGGTCAGTGAAGCGGCAGAGGAGCAGGGGCAAGACGGCGGTGGCGCAGACAGTGTACAAGGAGGAGCAGTATTACCTGTCCCCGAGGCCAGAGATTCCGCTCGCTCGCGACCTTCTGGCCTCGGCCGCCTTCCGCAAGCGAACGGCGAGCAAATCCAGTTCTGATGACGCGCCGTCTGTCCACCTGGAGAGGGCTGACTTCAAAACCCCTCCCCGTGATGGTTTACTGCCTCCGCCTCCACCGCTGCTGCCTGGAAGTGGACCCAACACTAACGGCAACAGCATGTTTAAGCAGGACCTGGAGGAGGGGCTGGAGCGGGACGGGAGCGACGCCCCCCTCTGTCCGACTGACGCCAAGGGGACGCCGCGGTCCATCCGCGTCTGCAAGCACAGCCGCCTCAAGCCGCCCCCACCGCCTCGGCGGGAAAAGGCCCCGACCCCTCCTTTGGCCCCTCCCACCCCAGAGTTCTGCAGTCGGAGGGTGGGGCAGTACACTCTGGTGGAGATGGCCACAGAGCTGCAGTCCAACAGCAGTGACGCGCAGGAGAAGCGATCTGAGTGGGTCTAACCAGCAGTCTTCTTTTTTTGTTTCAATAGCAATGAGGCAGTGTTGTACTTTTACGCACCAAACACAGAACGAGTAATGTAGAGATTGGTGTCAAATGGATGCAGCCCTCATGAGGCAACTTCCCCTCCATGGAGCGCATTTTTTTTTTATGGTTTGTCACAGGAAATGGCCACCGAGACTGACGGTCAGATCTTCTGACCTTGGCCAAAACAACTGTTTTGGGATTCAGCTGTTCCATGAGTCACGAGCCAGGGTCAGCTCTGTCACCAGGTCAGCAAACAAGGCCAAGCTCTGTGTCGGCAATCATTCTACACCGTAAATACGGAGTTCTGAGCCAGGTCTTGGTTCTGTTGCCCCCGGGATCGTAAGGTAAGGGCCAGTACACTGAGTCCAGTGAATCTGAGCTACCCCTTGGATAAGGCAGGTGGTCTGGTTGAGTCAGGGCTTGTTCCAAAGCCTCAAAGCTACGCAAAGCCCTTTAAGCATCAATGATCAGCCATCTCTTGGTGGACCACAACTCCCAAAGCAATTACTGCTGCAAGCACGCTCAGTATTTTTGGAGCCAGATTGTCACACTATTTTAAGGACCCAGGGGGATTATGGAGTGTGCTTTAGACATATATGACAACTGAAATAGAGTGCAGCAGTTCAGCTGTAGGCAGAGTCGCTACATTCTCTGTCCTTCAAACTGAGAGATGCCAATCTTTGGAGTATTTGTTGCGCCTCTTCACCAAATTGCCTGTCAGACTGCCTTACAGCCAGGCAATATGTGCTCGAGTCAAAACAGGGCAAGTCATAAATAATAAAAATGAATATTATTATGCATTGATCAAGAAGATGTTTTTTTTCTCTTTCATTATTTCATTATTTTTCATTCAAAACCAGTTACCATTACTACCATTTTTCATTCGATGCAAGTTAACTTTTTAAGACCACAAGAATTATTTATTGTAATAATTATTGCAAGGATTTTCAATCTGCTTTAAATTGTGATTCCATACATATTGCCTTTCCATTGCTTTTCAATGGCAGAAATGTATATTTACAATCATCTGCTTAGATTACTCAAGTCTATTGCGCTCTGGCATAGGATGGGATGTTACATCTGTAAACACTGAAATGACATCTATGATAAACCGTTGTCCATTTCTATATGATTTACAATAATTTGTTGTTTGTTTATTGACTATTGTCAGTCAAGTCCCATGATAAACTGAATTTTTGATATCAGATATGTGCTTTGCTTTTTGAATTATTTTACGACCGTCATAAAGAAGGATTACTTTCGGACCAGTCGTGAACAATCCTGTGCTTGAGTGACAGAAGAAATATCCTTGGGAAAATTTACTTGAATATAAAACATAGTTTGTACTTTGGGAGAGGGTTGTTGGTTTTTGACTTCTGCCGCAATCCTGAATACCTTTCTGAGTTTGGATATTGATTTTCTTGAACCCTGTAACATTATTACAGTATGATTATTCTTTATCTTTTTTTTTAATCTCTTGTATATAACATATGAGGGAGGCAGTTGTTCATGAAACAAATTCTTGCCGTGAAAAGTATTTCTTTTTCATATTATTCCTAAAATCACTTTCTCTGTTGCTTTGTTCATATTTGTGAATGAGACTGACATTGCTGTAGATGTAGCATCTAGTTGCAAATCCAGCTATTTAAAACGTTTAGAAACATCCAATACAGATGGACAACATACTAAAGGAACGTAACGAACATGACATGTCTTTTGTTGGATCACTGAAAGATGCCAGAACAGCTTCAATGTACTGCACTCTTAAAGTTTCCAGAACTAAGTGATTCCTTACCATTTTCTTGTTGAAAGTACACTTCTGGTCAAAAAAAACAAAAATCTAAAATCCACCCCCAAATCAGAAAAATATTAGGCTTTTAATGGTCTTAAGAACAAATCATTGATCAGAAATTCAGCAAAAATGAAACGAATACAGTGAGTGATAAAGTAACTTACTAGCTTTTCCCCTTTTATTTCTTTACATATTTAAGCCTAATGGGTAAACATTTGGAAAGCTTTTAATGAAAGGATTTAAAAAATAATGACCATTCTCCTTTTTTCTGTTGTGGGAAGCAAACCTTTCGGTAATACTCTCCTGAACTCCAAAGCAGTAACTGACTTTTTGGATTGAAACAGCTCAGCTTCACGGTGATGCAGTTACCAGCTTTGTTGCAGACCCTTGCCTACCGGTTTAGCTTATGAGCAAATTGTGGCACAGAAGGTCTCAGGAGTGCATTCTTTTTAATCCAGGCTAATTTTCTGACTAAAGATTTGTTGTCAAGACCAAAAAAAACTTCATATTTTGCCATTTTGGTCTTGGCCCATTTTTTTCCCTTGGAGAACAGTAAACATTACCTTAGCACTGAAAGTATTCAAAGATGCACAGCTATAAGCAAGCCAGTTTATCAGTTTTGAATCAGATGTTTATGCATAAACAAAGTCAGCATTACATGGTGCATGAGTGAGAGGTGTCAGGTTTTAATCACAGGTGGGTGACAGGGGGGCCATATCTGTCCCTGGTTTTCAAACAAACTTTGAGCCTTTAATTAGATGATTATCTTAATTCCCCAAACCATTCATGAACTTTTGATGTGTCGTCTGTGTTTCTTTAATTTCTCATGAATGACCACCTAAGACTGTTCTTGTCTCCCTATATACTTTTGTAAAACATTTTTCTTTGATTTGATGTATAAGCAAACCCATGCTTGTATGTAAAAACCAATTGGCTCCATTAACATTATTCAGGGTAATTGGGGAAATGCAATTCTGCTTGCACACCTGCCATCCAGGACCATAATTGGCCACCCCTGGTTTCTTGGGAAAATGACCAAAAAATGAAATACACTGCCCTCTGGTGGCAAAGATATGTAGGGGAGGATTTAGAATGAAATCACGAACCTGACTATGACTCGGGTTGTGCTTTGTGAATAGATCTTAGAAAACTATGAGACACCAGAATTTGATCCACATTATTTGTTAAAATGTACCGCAAAGAAAACCACCTCCCGCTGTCACTGTGCTAGAAACAACAAAAGCAGAAGAACCAACATATGGTACTCTTAACATGAGTGGTGTTGCATGTCAAGTCAGCTGAAGAAACTAGGTTTTGATATCCACCATCTCTGATGTTGCTGAAACTCTATCTGACGGTGTCCAGGACTGATGAATCGAGTGTTCAGAAAACATTTTTTGTAAAGATGTTCATTGGTTTCATAAATGAGCTTAAATTAAATGGGTTGCATCTTCCATTCTGACTCCAGATTTTTTTTTTCTGTCAGAGAGTTGTCTCCAAATTTATCACATTTTATATTTTCACCATTATCATTGCACCACCTGCATAGTCCACTAGATGTCTTCAGTAAACCATAAAGGTGGTCATAATAATGTGATGATAATGTGATAAATGTTGATATTTGATTCTCTTGAGAGTAAGAAAAATAACCATTAACATTTTCAATGAGACCAATCTATCAAGTTAACAGGGATTAATTAGAGAAGTTCTGCCTCACTTGTCTTGTCCCACATAGTGCAGTTATATATACAAATTTTAGGATTCAAAAGCGTGACGAGCAGTGTTTGGGGGGGCTTCAGCAGGGGGTCAGAGCCAGAGTCCAGCCCAGGCCTCTGCGGGAAGGACTCTGCCATATATAGAGCGCATGTTTTAAGCCGATGAGCCACCAGGGTGCCCTTTTATTTCAGGTGTACAGATTGCCTTTTACATTAGTTTTTACCACCTCATGAAGTTTCAGAAAAATCTGAGATGGAGGATATCAGGCCTCACAGAATTTTCCACGAATCTTGCAACTCTGAAGCTGTGTTTTGACGGCATACACAAATTACTTATTTAAAATTGCATCACACCAAGTCTTGTAACAAGTGTACTGTGGCCATAAATATGTTTTTTTAATGTATATGAACCACATAGTTCTGTTTGTTGGCCAACAGGCAACATTAAACTCTTTCCAACAATTAAGGTTCACTCTGATATTGGAAGTAAAGGTAAGTTAAGACAAGTCCATTCTCTGCAGAGCATCCCTTCCAGAATGTCTGATGTATAAATGATTGACCAGTGTTTGTACTCTTCCTCATTTGGTAGCTACAGGCATCACTTTTAACTGACACGTGTGGTTCGAAAAACATGCTCCTACCCTTTTCCTTTCTCACTTCTTTTGAGCCGATGCCTAATGGGTGCAGATAAGGGCAATAAAGGAAGGAAATGAAAATGACCCTCTGGAATGAGCCCCAAATTCAAGATGGCTCTCTGTCTTCTGCTGTTCTGGAATTACGGCTCTTTTCCCCAATGATCTCCAGATCAGATTCAACAAAACCAGGCCAATTCAGGATACATACATACATCAGGATACACACATACATCAGGGTACATGCTTTATAAATGATACAAAGGCACAGAAAAGATGCATATGCCTCTTTCTTTGTGGATTTCAGATTTATGAGACTAAACATGACTCTAAAAAATGTGAAATAAATGAAATAATGCGCACATGCAAAATTCCAAGTTGATATTAATCATTTCAAAATTTGCCAGCAATTTGACTTACTGACATTCTTTTAAATTGGGATATTGTATACCATACACCATCTTTATAGAGCATGTGCAATGTTTATGATTGAAATACACTCAAAAGTTTCATTAATGGAGCCTCTGAAGAGAGGAAGGAGGTGGGTCTTATCTGAGCACAGCGCCGATTTTATAGCGCCCCCCAGTGTTCTGAAAAAATACACCAGCGGTGGATGGGGATTAGCTTAGTCAAGACATAAAAAGTAAAGGTTTCCATAGAAGGAAACATAACTCATTAGTCCGTTTCAGCAAGTCACCCACATACAGACCCAACGCAGTGTTCCTGAGGGGGGAGGGGGGTTGAGGTATAGCATGGGAATCCTGAAAAGAGGTGGCGCACCATTCAAGCCTTGTCCGTGGCAGATTCATTGTTGGTGAGCAGTTGGAGGCCCGTCATTTGTATTGACATTTATTCAAAGGAAATTCTATTGGTATTGTTGCAGCAGGCGAACTGGTTTTGAACTACGCCACTGGTTCCTAATAACCATTTGCTTGACAAAGCCGTTTACAGGGATAGCAATTAGTTTTGATTTGACCAACAACACAATTGCTACTGCAACCAGCAGAGACATCCCCCAACGTAGCCACCCACCAAAGAGGAGCAGGGTCCGACCACAAAACGGCCGAGAAATTTACCAACCGAAGTTTCAAACAGTGCATGGAGCTTTATCAATCACTTACCCATATGGAGTGGTGTGCTAAGGGAATGACTGGGCAAGCATAAGTTTAAAATTTTTATGCCTTGAAATGATAGTTTTCTATTTACATTTTTTTCTCCAACATTGCATTTGTGTTTATTCTCTCTCTTTTCATTGCAAGATAAGCTTGTCACAAAATATTACAATAAATCACACACTGGTTTAACGGCCGTTCTTCATTTCAGTTGTGTTGATATGAAGAGATAAAGTCAACATACTGCAGTCATGTTTATGAAATGCATGGTATGATGTATAAAACGGAATCAGCGATGCTGGCTTCATGACTTAGATTTGTCCAGTGATGACAAATTTCAACTCAGTCATTCCATTTCTTTACTTTAGGAAGTGAAACACACACACACACACCCTCAAACCCAATTAATATCAAAAATCAGCAATTCCTGGAAATTTTCTCTGCATCGTCAACTAATCATAACTTAAAGCAAGAGCTCCCATTTTGTTGCATGAAAAAACAAAACAGAAATTAACATGCTCAAAATTGCATCATAATCGGTCAACAACGGAAACAAAGGTACTTTGTATGCAGAATAATAACCTCTTCTATGATGTTTGAAAGCAGGTTTTTCATTATCGACTGAATATTGGGAAAATCCAGTCTGAATTGGATCATCCTTAGTAAGTACAGTTATGAGAATATGGAGGTTTTGAGTAATGTCGAGCGCTAGATGGAAGCTTCTGAACTGGGACAGAGCAGGGTTGGCTGTTGGTGCGGCAGCGAAGGGATGGAAACCACACACTGCTGCTGGATCGATAGTATAAATAGGCATGAACCTTCCACAGCCAAGCAGCCTTCCCTTGTTTCGCTCCATTGGGTTGATTAATATTTGATGGTTGTTTTCTGTCAGAAAGCATCTGTGAGTGTGTGGATAGAATGCAATGCTGCAGGTCAATCACACCAATATAAAAAGAAGTGTTCTTGGCTTGTTGAACATAGGAGAGATTTCCAGCTGAGCTCTCTGTTGGCAATCTCTTGATGTCAAACTAAGGTACTGACAGAAGAAAATTTTTACAGTTGCATGGTCATGAGCCAATAATACGTTTGGCAGATACTGCAGCTAACGGGGTGTGTCAACGGGTGTGACAGCAGCTACCAGGGACATTACGTCCTCAGTGAGTTGCAGCAATAAATAACTTCAACTTAACCATTAACTTTTCCATAAATAAATAGATTCTAGGAAATGCATGTGCAGCAGGAACTGATTGAAAGAAAAAAAAATTGATGAATGACGCAGGTTTGTCTAAGTAGGCCTACACAAAATAAACAAACCTCACAGAGCATTTTATATAGCATTGGTAAATCGGGCCAGTGCTTCGCATCCTTTGTTTCTTGGCATTGGGACACATTCATCCAGCAGATTGAGGGTGATATTGCCACACACGAACCTAACACACTGGCTTGTCAACAGCCAGCACAATTCCAGGTTCCAGGTTCGTGCACATGAAGGGTAGTTCATTCAACTTCTGTTCAGTCACAAAATATGACATCGCGGCAAACCGGCTCTGTCATCGATATTCCCGCCTCCATGGAATCTCCTTTTCTAATTAAATTGAGGTCATGACTAGTGGCATGCTCTCACAATACATTCATCAAGGTAGTTAATGAGAAAACTTGTGCCCACTTATGGTATCCGAACTGACGGCAACACCCCCTGCTTCTCTTCGTGTCGTGGCGGAGAACATATAGGCCTATCGAAAAATATGCTTCAAGAGTGCACACACAAAACGGTCGAGTGGTATTTTGCCAATTAAAAATCGGTTTGCACCAAAATATGAAGTAGCCTACTGCATTCGTCCATCCGGTCATGTTTTCTGGTGACAACTGTTAAATACTTATAGCCTACCACCAGATGGCAGTACCACTTCAACCATTTTCGACAAATATGCCTCTTGGCTGCCTCAAAACAGTCTGCCCAGATGTTTTTGGATTGCAACGCATGCATGTAGCATATTAACCCTATGTCAATGTAAAATCCGCCGTTCCCCCAGCGTAAACTATGCAGAAAGGTATTGATAAAATATTAAATTATCCAACAAGCCTCAAATGTGCTGCAAATGAAAGTTTTTTTGCACGCTCATCTCAGAACTGATCCTTTTTCAATGAAAAACAACGCAATTAAACACAAAAACAAAGTAAAACGAATATGCCTGTAGCTGTCTAAGGATTATTTCCCCTCAAATCGGTGTTCAGACGTGGTCTTCAAAGCCTAGACAAATATCAGTCGAACCCCTATCCCCCACTCCAGCTGATCAAGTAGCAGCACCAAACAACTTTGCCTCTACAGGTAGTTACCTACTGTATGAAGACGTGGGCTACTTGAAAAGCTCAAATCCTTTCATTATTGAATTATCACTGCACTGGTGCTGCATTTTAATTCATCGTATCAAAGTTGCGGATAGAAGCGAATAACAGAAATAACAGCTTTTGACTTCTTGGCTTGAGAAGGCTCAAGGCTTTAGATGAACGGATATTCAGAACTATGTAAAAACCGAACAGAAACTCCAAGATTAAAAGGACAGTATGCTTAATCCACGTATGTAACAGTATTGCTGTCGGATTTTAAAAAGTTGGGCCAACACACATTTGCACCAAGGCCAACCAACAGCCCAAAAATCAACCAAGGTGTTACAATGACATTTAGTGTTGATAACGTTATACCTCCAACTGAACGGCAGCCTATTACTTAGCTTGATTATCATCTTCAGACCACCAAAGATATCACAATAAAAAAAGAATATGTTTAATCATACAGTGTGCGGATCCGGATTAAATGCACCACTGCATTAAAATTGGACGTGCATTTTGTTCTTTATCTTACATACACTTAATCAGACTCGCCATGTGGGCATAATTCAATCTTGACTTGTTCTTACTGGCTTTGGTGTTTGCTCATGATGGATAACGAATCACTGAGCACAGCAGTTAACATATGGGACTTCTAGCTAGTATGCCTATGTATCGTCTCCCACTGGGTAGCCAGTTGTCCCTTGCATTGTGACATCTTTATAAGCATGCCGATTCTTTCCAAATTACACGGCAAACACTTGGACCCACACGACCATGAAAATAATGCAATGGGAGACGGAAATGCAAATAAGTGAGTCCGTTTTCAAATAAGTAGGCCTAAATAAATAACCTAATATTGCAACAAAATTTGGCGACAGTGGAAAAGCTTTTAAAACGATCGTTTTGTAGAGATTTCCTCTTCATTGAAATTAAGAGGGCAGACGTCCTGGGGGGGATATTAATTCCAATAACCTAGCATTTAGAAATAGTCTCCGAAATCTTCCAGTAAACTCCTTAAGAACACACCTCAATGCGATCCGTTATTTAAAATCAACGTTGACAAGTGATCTAGGGGCAGACTGGCCATTAGAAATATTTTCAATTTCGAAAAATAGGCTAAGATCGTCCAAAAATGTCACCGCTAATGTGCATGCCTCAAGATCAGCAAAATAAAAGATTAAGCTGTTTCTCAACGCTACATAATTTATTTAAAAAACATCCATAATTAAATAAATTGCATTATCAAAATTGTTTTATTGTCAAAATAAAAGTCATTTGTGCTCACAAAGTGACATCTACACTTTTTACATATTTACAATATGCAATAAATTTCAATCTATACACAATTTACAAGTTTGTACACAATAATTATATAAATACACTTCGCAATAAAAACCCGTATAATATTTGGGTACTAAGACATTAAGGCTTAATTCGGCCATCTTTGATACTGATTGTTGTCACTTGCGGTAAAACAATACCACGTTAACCATGTGGACCATCGCGTTAAAACTGCTCCTTTGCGGTAGGCAAGGAACTAACAATGCCCGGTACTTCCCAAAGAGCGACCCATTGCTGGTCTGGCGCACATAAATGGGCTGACTTCACCTGCGCTAGTTGATCAAACTGGGTCCTATCATCGCATCCACTGGAAGTTATTGAGAGTTAATTAAAAGTCGTAGTTAGCAGAAGTTCGCAGCAAAAATAGCTGTCCACAGGCTTTCTTCAAACTTGCGACAACGGCATCTGTTTAGGGCAAGACACTGAGCTCGCTGTACCCGATCTCCAAGTCAGCCCCGTACTAACGTCACTGTACATGGACCCGTTCGTGCCTTTGCTTCCCCAGCAACACCTTGTGCAAAAGGTTCGCCACGACTCCAGCGTTTTCCCTGACCAAATCCACACCCCCGATGTGATGCCCACGAGAAGGCACATGAAGTACTTCAGCATAAATACAGCGTAGTCCGGTTTATTGAAGTCCTGTTCCAATAAGCACCGACAGTTGTGTGTAATCTCCCAGGTCTGTCGGTTGTGCTGCTCATAAAAGTAACATGCAACTATGATTGTTGCAGGTACAGTGTAAAGCACTGTAAAAATCCCTATCCTGATCATCAGTTTTTCAAGCTTGTCCGTTTTTGTCCCTCCTTGCTTGATAACACTCCTAATCCTGAACAGAGAAATAAATCCCGCTAAGAGAAACATCGTGCCAATAAACAAATAGATGACCAATGGCGCCAAGACGAAACCTCTTAGATTGTCCAAATTCTGATTGCCAACATAGCAGATTCCAGCCACGGGGTCCCCATCGACTGAGCTCAATGCCAAGACTGCGATTGACTTCATACTTGGAATAAGCCATGCAGCTAGGTGAAAATATTGCGAGTAACTTGCAATGGCCTCGTTACCCCACTTCATTCCGGCAGCTAGGAACCAAGTCAATGACAGAATCACCCACCAGATTGAGCTGGCCATGCCGAAAAAGTAAATCAAAAGAAAAACGACAGTGCAGAGCGCGGGACCAGTGGTCTCGTAGTGAATATGCTCCACGTCATACTCTCGGTTACATGCCACCTTTTCGTGACCGGCGATTAGTCGCACAATGTAGCCAACAGAAACAAACATGTAGCAAGCAGAGAGATAAATGATGGGTCTCTCAGGGTACTTGAATCTCTCCATGTCGATTAAGAAAGTAGCCACGGTCGCGAATGTGGATACAAAACACAAAACAGACCACAGCCCAATCCAGAAAACCGTAAACGTTCTTTCATCCAGGGTAAAATATGGATTGTGGCACGGCATTGCGCAGTTCGGAATCTGTCCGGTCTTCACTCGGTTGTAAAGGGGGTGTCGGTCACTGTTAACCTGCACCATGGGCGCGCGGCACTGGCACCCTGGCTCACAATGAGGAACCGCCAGTCTGTTTTTGCTTCCAGGTACACCAGGTCTTCCATATTCATTTTTGTTTTTGTTCGGGTTAAATGGCTTAACCGGATAATTTGTGGGCTTTGACAGGACTGGTGAAACAGTCGTCGAATCAGTTCTGTTGTAGTCCATACAAAGTGTGTCCGGGGTGCCTTGCACTGGCAGCAAGTCGCATTTCATCCTGTCGGGCCAGGGAAAACCGTACTGTCTCATTAAGGGCGCACAGCCTGCTCGAGCTCTTTCACACACACTTCGGCAAGGCGGCAGAGGCTTCTTGTAGTCCTCGAGACAGATAGGAGTATACATGCTGCAGAGGAAGAACTTCAGGTCAGGAGAACACTGGATTTCCACAAGAGGCCAGAACTGATGCACCTCCAGACCAGCCTCGTCCTGCGTATCGTGGTTAAACTGGTTCGGCATGTACGTGTAGTTGTAGCCGATCCCCCTGCAAAGAGGTACGGATATCTCCTGGCATGTTATCTCCTTGGCTGACGTGCAGGTCGAGCTCAATAACACGACGAGTGCCAGAAGCAGGTATATCCCCAACAGGTAGCACTCCATCCTTAAAGAGACTGGTTTCTCCTCCGTCAATGAAAGTACACTCGGTCTCTTTTGTTTATTCCACTAAGGAGCCCAGTCCAGTCAGATTTTGACCAGCGAACCCATTTTCCAGTACTTATTTGGCACGGAGTCGCAACAATTTGCCAACCGTGTGTACTCACTGAGGGCGAAAAGAAAAAATAGCCTCCAGGCGAGCAGTCAAAATGGCTGAGGAAACCCTGGCGACTCAAAGCGCCGAATACTTTCATTTAAATCAGTGGGATACGCAGATTCATCGCGCAGACTCTTGGCTTTCTGCGGATTCATTTAGTCCGTTTCAGATGAGATGAAAGTTTTAAGCTGGTAGACGACGCTGCTTAATTACACGAGAGAGCTAGTGCGCGCTTTCCGTACCTCCTCACAGCGAAACAGTCTGCCGTAGAATGGTTCTTTGAATATTTATAGGAAGGCAGTGGAGTCACTCCCCTTCGCCCGGCTGTCTAATCACCGAATGGCAGGGGTGGAGTAAGAGGATAAGTCAATCAAGTTCTTACTTCAGGCGTTTTGTTACATTGGCTCAGTTCGGTAGTAATTTGTACTTACTGTAGTATTTTTTTAAGTCGATGTTTTGTAAAATGGGTCGCTTACTCACGTTATTGAGTTTTGGAATAAATATTGACTCTTGAATAAATATTTATTATTATTATAATTATTATTATTATTTTATTTCGCTGCAACTCTATTGGGTTACTTCCCAATATATATTATTTTGTGTTAACCCTGATATGCGAGTAAGGTCGTGGTTTTTGGTAATGACCACGATATGAAAACACAATAAATAAATAATTGGTGCACATATTTCAGTTTTACAGCAATGTCGGTATACCTTTGGCATAAAACACCAATAGTGTGTCGAACATTTCAATTATTCTCCGTTAAACATGAAAGAACTTTGGTGAAGGGGCAAACAAGTCCACGTTCATGACTTTACTATTAAACCTACAGGAAAGAGCAATGACAGTGTTTACATTTAGCTCTAAACAAAAACTGCATTTAATCGCAGAAAATTGGAGAGGAGGGGAAAAGCCCTCTGCAGGTTAATTTACGCTTGTTAGGACATCCCAGGGGGTTGTCTTCCGCTGAGAATGGAGTGTTTATTTTTTAATTGATGTGCTGATGTCTCGTTTAACGCTTGCACAGGGCTCGTGCAGAGGCCGTAATTACTAGAAGCCAGAGAACAACTAGAACTGTTTGTACAGGGCGGAATACGTGCAACCCCCATCAGTCATTTAAAAGTAGTTGTCGTTCTT
This sequence comes from Gymnothorax reevesii, assembly GCA_029721435.1. Classification (NCBI taxonomy): domain Eukaryota; kingdom Metazoa; phylum Chordata; class Actinopteri; order Anguilliformes; family Muraenidae; genus Gymnothorax; species Gymnothorax reevesii. The sequence continues at coordinate 125,806,710 of CM056575.1, read as the reverse complement.
GTGTTTGCTGTTTGGTGAAATCGAACAACGAATAGATTTTGGCATGGAAATCGCGTCTATTTAGCTCATAGCGAGGGAAGGCTCTTTTTGTTTCACTTGATGTCAATTGGCTGAAATTCACAATCACCCTGAGTAAATCAAAGCTATAATTAAATTGGAGAACGTGTCTGTTTAGTAAAGTGCTTTGCTGAACATGAAGCAACCAGTACAAGGTAATTCAAATTAGTTATTCATTATTCTACTCAGGCCATAAAATGAACATATTCAATCATATTGTCAAAGAATGCACATCAGGCAAAAGTATTTAATAATACTTTTAAAGTATTAAAAAAAATACTTTTACTTTATACTTTAAAGTGTATAAAGTATTAAATTGACTGAATATTTTTGGAACAAAGATACAAAAATTTTGGAATCGATTTCTTTTATTTTGCCCGTTTATGAAAACACAAGAGTGTATTTGTCTCCCCCCACTCACCCACCCCCCAAGTCTTTGAGATGAGATGAGATGAGAATGGTATATCTGATACCCACTGGACCCATAATTTGAAGGGACTTTTCCCTCTGAGGTCATGAACCAGGTCTGGTCTCCCAGCCACTATAATACCCACAAATATAATAGCTGCACATTAGAATAAGCATCACTTACGCTGATTGTGTCTGCCGGCCCTGCACCCATATTGATTAACAGGGAGATAGGCCTCTGCTCCAGCCACCAACTGTTGAAGCCAGCCCCTGTAATGGGGACAGCCGGGGTTGGGTTACACGAGAGCCCAGCACATTCCAAATCTGAGAGGCTGGAAATGGAATTACTGCATCTGTTTAAAAGTTAATTTTCAGTCCACCATTCAAGCCCCTAGGAGATCAGGGGGGCTCATTCTATAATGCCAGTATGTAAGAAACATTTAGATGACTTACACATTCCTATTTCTATAAATAAATTAAAGTCTAAGCTGTCCTTTGTGCAAATAACTATGCACACCTTCTAAATAAATGCTTTTAGGACAGAGATTTATTGGTGCAAATGTTTTGTATTTAAGAGAGATTGGATTAGCAGGTGCAAGAGTAAAACTTTCGCCAGATTCTCAAGAAGAAAATATGCATGGTTAAAACATCAGTATTATAATCAGGGTATTTGTATAGATATAAATTGGACAGACTATGGTTATGTAATTCTGTGGAAAATGGAAATAGTATAATTATGCATACCTGAATGGGTTTCTCAAGTGCTGCTGGAAATCTACCCCATAATTTCTGAGTATAAATGGATTTTGCATGTATTTTTAACACGGGCCAGATTAAACAGTATGATGAGTATGGAAAGCATTTAAAAAATGTACAAAGACAATCTAAAGCCTATGCTAAATGGGCATGTATTATGTATGCAATCATTGCAAGGAGACACACATGGTATAAAATTTGTTAATTTTTTAAAATGAATACCATGCATTTAAGAGAAATAAAGAAAGAGAGAGTGCGTTCACTTACACTCAGATTTCAGTGCAGGCCAAAAGTAATCCGGAAATGAATTTATTTCACTCAGAATGATGACTAAGAGTATGATTATGGTCAAGGAGATAATCTACTGAATGCTTTGGGATGTGAAAATACAACTGGTTTTCATTTCAGAAAAATCCACCGGCTTTAATATGAGTTTGGAATTTTATTTTTCAGAAATGTTATGACTCGAAGCCCCGTTGACAAAATCTCAAATTAAGTCATATTTTTGCTCTGAAGATTTTTCAACGTGTCTGTTATTGCGTATTTCTTTCTGATTTATACATTTATTTGTGGTAAATATTACTGTCCTTATCATAGTTCACCTCAGGTTTCAGTGGTGGAAGAGGACTTTAGCAAATACCCAGAGAAGATTGAGATCTCAGTTGTGTAATAAAATATAAACAGGAAGACCAACAGCGAGCTGTAGTACCATTCCCTGACGGAAAAACCTTGTCTTGCAGCTTGATCTCGGCAGACTCTAGTAATTCCTCCAAAAATGTGAACAAAGGAGAAGAATTACTAAATGTTTTTGTCTGTGAATGTTGTTGTCAAATGTTTGCTTTCTGAACTTAGTTTACCTGTGGCAATTCCAGAATTTTAAGAAGTGGCGTTTGTGACTTTTTTTTTTTTTTTGTAGTAAGCACTTTGACAATTGAATCTTCGTACTTACTGATTAATTCCATCTCCTTTCCCAAACATTACCGAAGAATCGGAAGTTGAAGACTGACAGAGGGTGAAAGAGCCAGGGTGCTGTTATTCAGAAGCTGGGTGGGTTGTGGGAAACGGGAAGACTTGCACAACACCAACAAAAACTATAGCTTTCAGTGACATGATACCATTTTCTTCCAAAAGAAAAGCTACAACAAAGACTTATTGGGAGCAACTTTAAAAGATTGAGGCATTACAACTATTTTAGCTGCTTTGTTTCATATAATCCTTTGAAGAGACGTAGGACACTTCTCCAGCCTTTGATTGGTACACCCACCCACTCCCTAATGGATTTTTTATTTTTTTTTGCCCAAGGCTGGTGGGAGAGAAAAATAATTTTAAACATTAAACATCAACATGCTTTGAGTTTGGATTACAGCAGCATTTGACAATTCAATTTCTACCACGTTGCTCAGCAAATGAAATGGCTGTCGATGTTGAGTATGTCTGTAGAAATGGTTTATACTGCCTCCACCAGGACAGGAGTCACTAGATATTTCCTTACACTAGCATGACAGATTTCCTTAATATTATTGGGCCTAACCGGTTTTCCTAGAACTGGAAAATTATCTATGACAAAGATTTATTTCAGAAATACATGTCTGGCGCCAATTTGGAGGTAAGTTGTCCAGCCTATTTTTATGTGAAAAGCATTGCTCCGTACAGGTTGAAATAATTAAGAATTCCCGTGCCACTGTATGCTTGCTATGTACAGCAATTGCATTTGCAGCTACACTTAGCAATTGCGCACTTGAGCTGATCTGCTAACGGTAAGTTAGCATTACCATATAGTTCTTTGGTAGTTTGGCTGGAACATTGATGTTATTGAATATCCAATGCAGATTTATTGCAACCTAAGTTGGTTGATTCCCAATGTGGGTATCTATGCCACTTGCTATAAATTAGCAAAGGGAAGTTTCCAAATCCAGTTGTGCTTGTTGTGCTGTGTTTATTCGCTTACCAGCCTAGAAGAGAGCAGCCAACTTCAACATCAATCCAAAATTATTTCTATGTCATCAGAGCTGTCCACTGTCGGAAAACAGCACAGATGCTTACCCTAGTTTTGTCCTCCCTTGATCCCTAAGTTTTTTCCATGGGTCTGATTTTACTACTTTGACACCTCCTCTGACTTTTATGTGGTCGCCGACGTTAACTTTTACAAATTATTCATTTGTGTGGAGTTTGCATGTTCTCCCCGTGTTCCCTGGGTTTACTCCGGGTACTCCGGTTTCCTCCCACAGTCCAAAGACATGCATATCAGGCTAATTGGAGACACCAAATTGCCCATAGGTATGAGTATGAGTATGAGTATGAGTATGAGAGTGAATGGTGTGTGAGCCCTGTGATGGATTGGCAAGCTGTTCAGGGTGGGTCCCTGCCTTTGCCCGTAGTCAGCTGGGATAGGCTCCAGCTCGCCCCGTGACCCTAGTGAGGAATAAGCGGGTATAGAAAATGGATGGATGGTTTTAATATAGGGCCAGATCTGTTTCGCATGCATGGCCGTTTTCATTTATTATAGGTGCCTATATGTACAAATATGTACCTATAATACAAAACCCAAAACCAGTGAAGTTGGCACGTTATGTAAATCGTAGATAAAAACAGAATTCAATGATTTGCAAATCCCTTTCATCCTTTATATTCAATTGAATACACTGCAAAGACAAGATGTTTAATGTTCAAACTGAGAAACTTTTTTTTTTTTTTTGCAAATAATCATTAACTTAGAATTTAAAGGCAGCAACACATTGCAAAAAAGTTGGCACAGGGGCTTTTTTACCACTGTGTTACATCGCCTTTCCTTTTAACGACACTCAGTAAACGTTTGGGAACTGAAGAGACCAATTTTTGAAGCTTTCAGGTGGAACTCTTTCCCATTCTTGCTTGATGTACAGCTTAAGTTGCTCAACAGTCCGGGGTCTCCGTTGTCATATTTTATGCTTCATAATGCACCACACATTTTCAATGGGAGACAGGTCTGGACTACAGGCAGGCCAGTCTTGTACCCGCACTCTTTTACTACGGAGCCATGCTGTTGTAACACGTGCAGAATGTGGCTTGGCATTGTCTTGCTGAAATAAGCAGGGGCGTCCATGAAAAAGACGTTGCTTGGATGGCAACATATGTTGCTCCAAAACCTGTATGTACCTTTCAGCATTAATGGTGCCTTCACGTATGTGTAAGTTGCCCATGCCTTCGGCACTAATACACCCCCATACCATCACAGATGCTGGCTTTTGAACTTTGCGCCTTTAACAGTCCGGATGGTTCTTTTCCTCTTTGGTCCGGAGGACACGACGTCCACAGTTTCCAAAAACAATTTGAAATGTGAACTCGTCAGACCACAGAACACTTTTCCACTTTGCATCAGTCCATCTTAGATGAGCTTGGGCCCAGCGAAGCCGGCGGCGTTTCTGGGTGCTGTTGATAAATGGCTTTCACTTTGCATTGTAGAGTTTTAACTTGCACTTGCAGATGTAGCAACGAACTGTAGTTACTGACAGTGGTTTTCTGAAGTGTTCCTGAGCCCATGTGGTGATGTCTTTAACACACTGATGTCGGTTTTTGATGCAGTACCGACTGAGGGATCGAAGGTCACGGGCATTCAATGTTGGTTTTCGGCCTTGTCGCTTACGTGCAGTGATTTCTCCAGATTCTCTGAACCTTTTGACGATATTACGGACCGTAGATGATGAAATCCCTAAATTTCTTTCAATAGCTCGTTGAGGAATGTTGTTTTTAAACTGTTCGACAATCAGCTCACGCATTTGTTCACTAAGTGGTGACCCTCGCCCCATCCTTGTTTATGAATGACTGAGCATTTTAGGGAAGCTGCTTTTATACCCAATCATGGCACCCACCTGTTCCCAATTAGCCTGTTCACCTGTGTGATGTTCCAAATAAGTGTTTGATGAGCATTCCTCAACTCTCTCAGTCTTTTTTGCCACTTGTGCCAGCTTTTTTGAAACATGTTGCAGGCATCAAATTCCAAATGAGCTAATATTTGCAAAAAATTACAAAATTTACCTGTTCGAACATTAAGTAACTTGTCTTTGCAGTGCGTTCAATTGAATATAGGTTGAAAAGGATTTGCAAATCATTGTATTCTGTTTTTATTTACGATTTACACAACGTGCCAACTTCACTGGTTTTGGGTTTTGTATCTGAAAATGGCCAATTAAAACTTCTACCTTTTTTTTTTAAATTTGACTTTTCCAATCCCACCCGAATCTGGGATATTCAGTTAGGGAACTATGTACAAGTTCTTAGACTTGTTCGCTTTTGCAGCCCCCTGTTGATAATTCAGGAATGTATACACAGTTCGCGACCGTTGGCAATTGCTTTTTATTAATTGGGTGGGCAAAACTTCACTAGCTCAGATCGAGGACAGACAATGGTCATATATATTTCAGGTCAGAATCTCATTCATGAGTGCCCGTCTCGCCAACGAGACACGCCGAGGCATCCCTGTAGCACATTGGCCAATTGCGCGCTACTTCTGAAAACCGCTGCGGAACACTGCTGATTGATGCAAGGCAGGGATTAAAACCTATATGTTTATATGGGTTCTCTCCGTGTGGGAATTTAAGAATCCTTTTTATCTCATCCCTGTGGGAAAAAGTCTGGGACCTTTAGTTGCTATACAAGCATCTCAAATAAAAGACAAGTATCTGTTCTTTAAAACTGTGAACAGAAATGTAGACTTTGTCTTCAAATTCATTAACCACAGAGAAATGTTCAAATAGATGTGGGGATGAAAATGACTTTTGAATGGCATGTTTACCTGAATGCATGTTCTTCTGTGTACTTTTATTTAGTTATTTTTGTTTTAAGTTGCTACATTTAGACTAAGGACCTCTGAGCCATATTCATCTCGAAACTGCATTACAGACAAGATAGAAAACATTGCATTTGGTGGATGTAGCTGTGTAGTGTATTACCTTTCAGTGGATGTGTAGAGCTGTAATGATGTGAATCCAATTTTATCTAATGTGTTGAATTTGGCAGTGACTTGAACTTGAAAAAATGCTTAATTGATGAAATAAACATAATCAAACCATTTTGTTTTTATACATTTCCTTCTCCTCCACGATACACAACTCAATCTTCATAGAATGGAAATAAGTATGGCCAAGAAAGAATTGACGACCTTGTTATTGTTAATGTTTCAAGAAAAAAATGTAACAAATAGTATTAGATATTTGGGTTGATATCATAGCTTTTTGTCTCCACTCATTTGCCATAGTTAATAATGACTGGTTTACACATAACATGCCATTGTCACATGTCAACATGTATTTAGGATCAAATGTAATGCCAATTTCACATGTTCACATGCAATTAATAAGTTGTTGCATGAAATTCTTGATATTTCAGTGAGGGACTTAGGACTAATATGCAGATATTACATTGAGAATAAAAATATGAGCTTGGCGTCATGTATGACAGTATGACAAACAGAACCTGCCACTGGGTATATGAGCTATATAGAAGACATATACCATGTATGTACATATAGAGCCTATATGTGGAAATAAAGAAGAGATATAGGAGACCTATATGCCCTCAATAGGCACATATATGTACCTGAATTTGGCCTGTATGCGGCATATAGGTTTCATATATGCGCATATATGTTCATATTGATTCTTTGCATGTGGGCAAAGTTAACACTCATCTACTATCTGTCTCATTTAATCTGTGCTTCTAGCTACAGTACCAAATAAAGGCCTCTTGCTTTATACCCACTGAACATTGAGCATTTTTTCCTTTATGTTTGTTTTTGTGTTGCGGTCACTTCGATTCAAAATGGCCGCTAATGGAGAGGTGTCCCTGGGCTATTTATATTAATTCTTATAATAGATCGGGGTAGCAAATAAATATTATCAAACCATGAAAGTACAGATCCTCATACAAAATTATGTAGAACCACAACATCAGTTTTTGTATTGAAAATATTGTTTTTATCACCTGAATTACTAAATGCACCTTTAGCCCTTGGACGCCATCAATTTTTAAAATTTCACCCGATTTGACTGTTATCAGGCTATTGCTTAGGTATTATCAGCATACATTTCTCCCATACACATAGGTCAGTGGGGGCCTAATAGTCCTACTAATAGGTTCAGGAGGCTGTTATCACCCATTTATATAAGTGACCCGATGTGGTGGACCCCTAGCTGATGTGTCATCCATTAACAAAAAGAAAGAACAAAAGAAGAGTAACAACGGTGCGCATTATCAAGCTCGAAGGCTGGGAAGCTGGGTAAATTCTTTCAATGTCAGTATCGTATTATTTGGAAAATAGAAAAGTGTTACCTTTGGCTATCTGTTACCTCCTGAACCTACTAGCAGCTTGAGGCCCCTGCAAGCCTTTATGTATGGGAGAAATGTCTTCTTGGGAATATGCAGATAAGGCTTATTCAATAGCCTGATAATAGACAAAATTTTCACCCGGTTTGACTTTTTGTTGTTTCCAAATGGAAAGCTAATAAAACTGTATGGCAAAATGCAAGTATAATGCCTTATTTGGAAGAAAAAAAATCATCTTTGGGGAACATGCACATTTTGTATCTCTAAAATGCAAACTACACAACATCAGACATGATGGATTTTATCTGGCAGGTTCTGTTAGGCTAAGAAATGGCAGTTAAATGCCTATGCACGTGTGCAGGCCTCAACAGTAAAATAAAAAAATTTAAGAGGAATCTACCCTCACTATGGTATGTTTCACAGTTTTTTGTTTTTTTTTTCTTGCAAGAAAGAGCAAGCTGCAGATGAGCACATTATGAACAAGATACATAAAATGTATTTAAAGGAACCTGCCAAATGCTGTTGAAATACTGACTTCATTTTTACAGGGAATATGTACAAAGTACAAACCCAATTGTAAGGGTACGTACCTAATGTAATATTTGAAGAATTATGATAAGATGTGACTCAAATTATCTTCCTTCTTTTAGGAACAAAGACATTATATTTGTTTCCAGAAACTATTCCATTTATGCTTTCCTCTTAACCTTACAGTATATGGCAAAAAAGAGCAATAAGGCAGCAGTGCTGAGATGCTTAAAACCTGGCCTAAAAACTTGGAGGTGAAATCGTCCTATGGCAACGCATCGTGCGCATTGTGGGTGTGTTCTGAACACACAGCTGAGTAAACCACAACTCTGTTGAACCCATTACTGCCTAGTGGAGAGTCTGCTCTTTGTGAAAGATAATAATTTCCACGACAAGCTTTGCTCCTACTTAATGTCAGGCGTGACAGGTAGCGACTCTGCTCCACTCTCAGTGCCCTGAGGTGACAAAGCTAGTACCTTGTGAATCACCTCACCTCTGTCTCATTACCTTGACAAGCAGAGCCGGCCCCTCCAATCAGTCTACTGCAGAGCATGGACCTTTCAGTGAGCCTCTCGCCCTCCCCCCACTTATTATGTGTCCTGATACAACTGGCTGACGTGCCACAACTCACTTTTCTCAGCGTATATACAGTATGCTGTATATTTTGCGTAATCTTGCCATTCATTGTTGTTTCTTAATTTCCTGTCTTACAATCAGTTTCAACTGCCAGCATATAGTATTCTGCAAATGAAACAAACAATGGTGTAATATGGGCATCTTTTTCTGGTGTTTTGAAAGTAAAAAAAATTCCATGATAGCATAGTTCCAGTAAGAGTAGTTAAATTCATTCATTTAATTCAGTTAAACATTCATTTAATCACCACTGAGACTAAAACAATGCCTCAATTATTTCCTTAGCCACAATTTTACCCTCATTTATCAATTAATGCAAGATGTTTGTCTGAGATAGGCTTGGAATGAAAAAGCGGCGATTTCCCTTTTATAAATAGATATAAGAAAATGTCTCTCATTATTGAAATATATTAGTGTTTTTCCTGTTCATACCTTCCTGATATTTGAAAAAAATATTTGAAAAAAAGCTGAAAAAAGATATTTTTTCTTTCTCAGAAACTTCAACAACACAATGCTGTATACTAAAGTGGTAATGTAATAGGGTCCATGATTGACACATTGAAGGAAGCTTTTTGACATTGTCAGGTAAAATAGATATCAGGTGCTAACATTTGGGAACGTAAAAGCTAAGAGATGTCTGTTGGGTGATTCAATTTTCTCTCTCATGCACTCGTTATTTTAGAGGAATGAACATCTCTCCATTGATTTCCTGCAGGAGTACTTTGAAAAGCGTGCCTTGTGTTGGTGAGAGGCTAAGGTTGTGAGTTATTTACTGATGGACAGCTAGCTGTCCTCTCACCGTGTTGGAGAACAGGATTCTATATGTGTGATTTTACACCTACATTCATACCTGAACCGAAGTAGCAGGATTCTTTACTTTTTTCACTCGTGGCTACCGTTGACTCAAAAAAATGTGGGAGGATATCTGCAAGAAGGTGGGCTCAGCAGAATAATGTCAAAGGCGAAAAAGGTTTCTAAAACAGCAACATTTATTTTAAAAAAAAGAATTGATCTGATGGGTTTTTGAAGTACTTTTGCTTGTTTCCCAATAAATATTTCCTCAAGAATAGGGTCATTCATGCATTTTGCATTTGTGTTACATCTTCAAATTAAGAAGGTCACCATCTGCTAGAACTAGGCTGTCAACCAGATTTATGCAGCAATACTTGTATATGGCTCAATGTGCCATGCTGCTGCAGCATTCTACACAACTGAATTTATTTCTGGGCAGAGAATCATACAATATTAATCCAATACTAGCACAGTAGCAACATCTCCTTCGGCCTATTGTGATGTCTTACCATGTAACATTTCTAAAATATATTACACTTTTATTGATAATCTTAGTTTTTCCTTTAAAAAAAAAGCAGGGGAGGAGCACCCAGCCTTCTCTCCTGTACACATGCCTAATGACTCAAGGGATCTGGACATGACCAGATATCCAGTGAAATTCCAGGAATGGCCCACACTCTTGTTTGTTAGCGGACAGTGCAGATGCAGCAGCCATCCTCCTGCCTCCCTCTCTACCCGTGACTGGACTGCAGAACAGATGGCGCGGGCAGCACAAGGTTGACCATGAGAGTGAGCTACAGAAATTTCCAGAGAAAGAACTAAGCTGGTATAGAGGCACAGTTAAACAACCTACTGTTAAAGCACTTGTTTGATGATGGTTAGCTCATCATGTTCTTCACATTTCACTGAAAGACACCACTAGAAAGTTACCAAAGGCACCCCTTATAAGCAATAAGAATAAGGAGTGTTTAATCATGAACACAAGTGTAAGAGTGAGTTTATTTGTATTTTTTAATGTCCTGTTCTGTTGACTTTCTGACATTTGGATGACTGAAAGAACCTTGGGGGTCATAACACAGATATAATATCCCAAGTTTGCGAGTTTCCAAACTATAAAAGAGCAGTAAAAAGTACTATTGCCTCTCGGAACTTGGACACAGGAACATGCAAGTTGGTCAAAGCTCATAAAAATCTGCCAGTTAATTTTATTTTATTTTTTTTTTGCAGGTCAGGACTCTTTTTCATTTTTTGTTGTTGTCATGTGATGTGTATCGATGCTGGACAGATCAAGTTATAAACTGGCTTCTTGGATGTACAAGTAATTTTATAACTCTTACATTCACATGTATGCATACAGTGAGTTAACAGAAAGACCATCAACGGCAAGAAATAACCACAATAAGAACCTACAACCCACATCACCGACAACCACAACCAAAAGGAGGCCCATATACTGCAGAACATTTCTGTCGATACACCTATGTTGAGTTACCATTACTTTTGCTTTGCTGATACCAATGATTAATTTGTTTATGAGTACTACCCCAAGATTTATGCTTCAAATACTGAAGTAATTTATTATGCATCGTTCATTTTTCTCACGCCTGGGTAAAACCTAAAATTCCAGCAATATGGGTTTGTGGGAACTTAATATTACCTTAGATTATTTGTCATAAATGGTTCCTGCAGCTTATGACAGCTTATTACAATTACATAATTCTGTAAGTAGTCACACAGCATAAATGTTATACCTACTGTACTATGACTGAGAGATCAATTATCACGCAGAACAAAATAGTTTGCTATGATCGAACACATAAGTTTCAACATGTTTAATAACATGACTAAGAGAATATGTTGACTTATGGTAACAGGAAAACGGCACCCTAATTAAGCAGGAGCAGGAACGACAGGTTTCAGGGTGCACCAGTGGCTAGTTAGAGATTGTTAGTCTAAATGAGTTTGGCCATCTGTGAGATGTGCCTCTGTTAGCGTAATGTCCTGGGCTAGGCGTCATCCCAAGTTATTTTTGCGTAGTATCTCTCTGTATTTAGTCCAATTGTTTTCACTTCCCAGAATTAAAACGGTGGCGATTCTCTGTGTTTTACAGTACGTATCACTGAAGTTCATGCAGCCATTCATTCTACTCAGAGGAAAACAATGATTTAGCAGGGAGAGCAAGAACTCTCCATGATTAAACTAACTCTCTACCATGCACTGTATCGTTTACAAAAACATTTTGAATCTTTGTGTGTTTGTACTGCTTAATAGGAAGGGCAGATGCTTTTGTAAAAAGGGAAATGTATGTGTTTCCCTCTGTCTCCATGTAAGTACTTGACCGTATAGTGCTGTCTGTTCCTGATAGTAAATGACAAAATTCCTTACAGGATAAGAAACTTCTGTCACACTGCTCAGCTATTGGGTCAATGTGGGTCAATCTCAACTGTTCTCACACCGAGCTACATTTTTGGATCCACACTTTGGAGCCAAATTTAATACTAATCAAATGATGACCATTTAGTGTAAATTGATCAGAATGGCTTGTCACAGTTAGAGTGTGCCATTATAAGTTGTATTACAGGTTTTCCACTGAGCAGCGGAGAGGACACTGACGACAGGTCATTATACTTCTCTGTACAGTGCTGCCAGTGATATAGCTGTATCTTGCACCTTAACTGTTGCAATAAGCTGATCTAATGAAAACAAATTGTGCTCAAGACCTCATTTGGTTGTTCTCCCATACACTTTAAAATTAAATAGTATGGCTTCAATCTCTGTTGTTTTAGTCTGGTATGATATAGACTGCTTTTTCACAGACTTCACATTTCTCTGTCTTGGTGTGGTTAAGCGTATGAAGAGATATTATAATTGGATACCTAGTACATTGTAAATGCATAAATTTCAATGCAAGAAGACAAATATTCCCAAATGTAATGAGGTCATCTTTTTACTGGTATTGGCTAACTTTTACTCACCATTGGTTTTCGGGGTAATGATGCCAGGAAGGCACTGCCATCATTCAAGAGAAGAAATTTTCTCATCTTTTTGGGAATTTTGTAATGTTCTCTTTGTCTTCGTCTCTGCCACAGCTGGCTTACACACCTCATATTAATTCCGAAGCAGCACAGTGTTCGACCAAATGGAGATAATTGGAAGCAACCCTCACTTTAAATGTTTAAACAGATGCTGAAATAATGAAAAGATCTGAATGCCACATTAAAGATGCAGATGATTTGCAGTTTTGCAGTAAAACCATGTTATTTAAAAAAAATTCCCAGTCCTTCAAATTGTGAGATTCTGGTTCTATTAATGTACTCCAGAGCCTATTAAAAAGCATAATTAAGGGCACTGAACTCTTCCGTTTGTACCGATTACTAGCCGAGGGAACAGAGAGAGGCCGACATTTTAAAAATGTACTTTCTCAAAACGTGTTCTTGCTAGTTTAATGAGAGAATTGGGTTTTTCACAGTCTTGATCAGGTGGTCCAATGATGAGTTCCCTGATAAACCTTTTGCAGCACCTTTCTCTCAGTTTTTTATTTTTTTATGTGGTAAGTAATGAAACTCAAATTATACCGCAGGTGGTGTTGACTTCACATGACAGTGGAATCACATATTTGGGGAACAGATTTTAAGTAGTTACATATTGCTCTAAATAGCAACCAATTACACCTTTGACAAATTGACATTCACAGTCACAAAATTTAGTGCAAATGTCACAGACTGCCGTCAGTACATCTGTCTACAGATCTGAATGGGTTACTACACTATAAATCTTTCCTTTACTGTCAATTTTCAACATGAAGGTAGGTCCTATTTTCTCTTTTCAAATCTTCATTCTCCTCAAAACTTTCCCAGTGATATTAGGCTTAATAGCTCCTACCCGTGAGAGATATTGATCACCCCACAATCTCCCCCATACATATGATATATGATTTAAAGCCAAGGACACCGTCCCCCCCCAACCACTCAAAAAAGAAAATAATAATAATTTTAAAAAGCTAGTAGACCAAGTTGCTTCACAATATCACCAGAGTAAATAATTATTTGCAATAATGCGTTTGTGAAACAATTCTAGTTCATTTGGAGCAGTCAGTTTGCAAGCAAGGTAAATCCTTATTTCATAGGCACGTATGCATCAAAGTATGCACATACAATGCTTTTTTTTCATGATATGCTACTGCTCAGTTTAGTCAACAGTTGTATAGGCACAGCAGGCCCATATTTAGAAACACTGGAACTATGACAACATCAGAGCTCAGCTCTGCACACCGTGGTTTCATTTGATTTTTTACACTGATGAGCACTGCTCTGCGTGTTCATGTGCTGCTTTTGTGTGTGGTTCATTTAGTTATGGTGAAAATAACAATTTTTTTTGCCGATAACAATTGTGAACTTAGCAGTCCACTCTGGCTTTGTGAGAGCACTGCAGGCTGAAGTTCATGGACAGTACAGAAAGTGTGCATGGCACATATATTTACGCACTGCCTTAGACATTTGTATCCTGATACTAACACGCCATTGCTGTGCAAAACTAAAAGAAAAAACATGATGCGGGTGGGGCGCAATTACGCGATATAATCCTTAACAGTCAGTTACCAGAGGAGCCTCTGTCAGGCAATGCTTAAAGTACAAGCCAGATTGCTGGCATTTGGTCGCGCGATTGAAAACTTTTTTTTTTTTTTAAATGGACCCGTGGCTTTATTGAGAGTGGCGATAGTCCCACCCTGACCCTGCTCTCCTTAGCTGCTCTGAAATTCGATTAGGGCGTGAGTTCACCGTGAAATAGCTACAGGCTTCAACCTGAACTTAAGAGGGTCACTGACAAACAACAGACCTTCAGGTAGAGGTGGAGATGGGGCATGCGAGCAGATGTGAATGGGCTAAAAGAACTAATGCAAGGTTATTTTCACTGTGAGAAAAATGGAGAGAGGGAACTCTTCAAGAGATGAATGTTTTTGTTTATGTCTGCCAGAGAACTGAGTTGAAAACATAAGATTGACAGGGTCATAAATAAATCAAAGCTTACAGACATTCCAGAAATGACTAGCAGCGTTTAAAAAGCCTCACAGAGAAATAATAATCCGCTTTGCTGCTAAGCTTGAGGTAATTTTGGAAACTCTTAAATGTTACGGCAACACAGGGGGCTCTCCTTTCTACTCTATAGCACATTTTTTGTTTTATTTTTGATGGTGGATTGTTCAAGTGTTTCCGCCCATGAACACTGAGAGTGTGGCCATGAACTGGGGAGCACCGATTGTTTCAACATGAGAGGTAAATTTTTCTCTGTACAATCATAGTCTTTTCCTCTTATGGTCTCTTTTTGTCTTGTAATAGTGATCATTTATTGGGCATTCTTGAATTTTTTTACTTGGTACTTTTTGAGTATGCCCCATATTTATTACATTTTTCGAAACTTGTATTTTTGACAGCAATATAAAAATTCACTCCTTACAATTTTCACTGGTTAAGATGTGGCTAATCTTAATGCTTTGCCACCGGTAATGTAATCACTTCACCCAAAGGATCCCCAAAGGCCCTGTATGGAAATGTATTCAAATCATGGCTACTGTTGGACCTTTAAGGGATATTTCCTGCTGTTTCCCCACAGACAGCCAGGCCAAAGGGACCTCATCATAAATGGGTAGAGATTCAGGGCCTTTCACATGTTAATAAGGATGTAAAATTTTTATTACCGATAAACATTTTTGCTAAATAAACAGTCGTATGTTGCGCACTAAACAGTTACTGCAGTCAGGTTTGCTTGGGAGTCCTGAGAAAAAGTAGGCCTGCGCTTACTGATTCTTCTTTATTTGTGCTCACGATACCAAAGACCCGAGAATATCCTTATTTCCAACACTCTGCTTCCAGCTAAAAAACAGGGCATTCCCACGTGAACCGAACTGGAGCTGCAAGTCCAATCACAAAGGTTCCTTTGAATGTGCCTTCAGCATCATCTTTTCACATCAAGAGAGCCACTTAGCAAAGATGATTTTCTCACATTTTATGTACAAAATACCCAGTGACTGCAAATTTCATTTTTTTGTGACCAGCCCCCTTTTCCGCTTCACACTGCATCCATTTGTCTCCCTCTGTCCCCTCCCCCACAGCTTCCACCTTCCCTTCCCTGTGCAGGCCCTACTCTTATATCTGAAATGTCATTCTTCTGCCTTTTTTTCCACTCTTGAATGTTGGTTTGCAGCTCCCTACCACCACCCCCCCTTCTCCCTCTCTCCCTCTCTCTCTCTCTTTCCTTTTTTTGCAGTCCCTCTCTCACTCTCTCCAGGGCCTAATTATGGGACAGCTTCAAATAAATACATTTATTTTAGAAAAACTGCGCAGGGCTTTTTTTTTGACAATGGGCTGCATTTCTCCCTCTGTTCTCAGCAAGCTCTCATTCAGCCGGGGCACTTAAGAATTGGACAGGCCTGAGAGTTTCAGCGTGCAGTAATTGTGTCTCATTAATTCTTACAGTAATGCAGGGGAGCTACACAGGCAACGCAATTAGAAGGCTGAGCTCTGAATGGAGCAGTTAATCAGGGGACAATGACCGGACCTCGGAGCCCATTAGGCCAAAAGGAAGTGTTGCCATTGTCAAAGACACAAGGAATGCATGCCGAGACGCCTTCATTTAGGACAAATTGGGAAGGAGCAGAATTAAAGGTTTCTTTTCTTTAAGCAAACTTCCTGCTTCTCTCATTTCATCTGTTATTTGAGTGATTTTAGAAGAGAATGGCGTTATATTTGATGCCGAATATTATTCATAGAAAGAGAATGACCTTGTCTTTTGAAAAATAATTAAACAATGCCGATGGTTAGAAGATCAACATTTTTTTCGCTGTTGAATCCCAGTCACCTGCTCGAAGATTTTTTTTTTTTTTTTCCGTTTGAATACCATCTGAAGTTTTTTCTATGCCCTCTCTCCATTGCCCATTTGGCCCTCAGACCCAACTGGATTCTGCAGACTCAGGAGTCTGTTAGACCTCTCTGTGACCCTGGAGGAAAAGACAGAATAACAGATTCGACACCATATCCTCCCTCCCTTCTCAGACTGTAGGCTTCGTCAATCTCTCAGTCTTTCATCTCAGGTAATCACATTGGCAGTTAGTTGCTGGAAAATAAATTAAGTCTCCTGGTCATGAAAATTAAGGCTCAAATTATTGACAGCTTGCATTTTGAGCAATGAAATCTCCACTGGATGAGTGCATAATCCCACTGCACTGCGCTAAAACTGCAATAAACCCTCTCTTCAGTACTCATATTCATCATACCGGAGGAAAGTAAACCAGGTTCCATCTAATTTATTTGAGTTTTATACTCATAACACAAAGTGGTCCCAGTTTTCCCCCCCATATTCAGATGCTGTGATGATTGCATTGCAACCCGTCAATGGGCCTGATCGGTCTGTGTAAATTTAAATACATGCAAGCATTATTTGGTAGCCACAGGGGGATGTGATAAAAAGAGCTGTATCTGTCAAAATAGGTTGGGTCAACCTTGATACCAATACTTCCATTCTATGTGGGGCCTCCGGTGTACGCACAAGAGCAAGGTGCACATGTAACTGACTTATTTTTTTGTTTGTTTGTTTATGTTAAGACTCTAGTCTTTGTTTCATGAACATTAATAAAGCATTTTTTATTTAATTGATTAGCATATCAGGAAAAAACTTGTATTTATGATGTTTTAAAAAGAATAAATGCATGCAGGGTGTTCACCGAAAGAAACAACAGCTATGTTTTTAAACACATATACATTCACTATATGCTGAATACTGCGCCAGTATATACTGTACCAGATGTACTTGCCACCCTCATTGTAGTATAGTGTTTTAGCAAAGTGACACAATAACCACGTTGTGTACAAAGTCTCATGCATGGTGTCTGTGAGATGTTACCATTGACTGTACGTATGTGGAGCATGCAGTACACCATGAAGACAGCACTGGCTGCATGCAGTTAAGTTTAGCCACACCAATACAGTATGCCACTCGAGTATCATCCACGTAAAGGTAAATTTCCTATTCCTCACTTGCTTTAAATCGCTTGCAACTGTAGCCACAATCAGCGATTGACCTGGCTATTCCAAATGTGTATTACACATTTAAAAACTATCATTTTTGAATAACACAAATTATAAATTGAATTCTAATTAGGCAAACAAGGGGATTCTGGAGGGACCCAGTGGCAAAGAGGGCCAGGGCAACTGTTATTTTGACTCTAACAAGGAGGGAATTTGGATCTCTTGGATCACAATTGTGCCACGATCTGCAAAGACAGATTTGAGCCCCTAAGAGTTATGCTGGGCCAACCCATGTTGGGGAACTTTTGAGAAAATGGGGCTCAAAGTTGCAAGCCTTCTGTGTCATCTAGAGTATCTAGGAATGATAGAAACACTGCTTATGTTAAAAACTCAAGATATGTAAAATTACATAATGCACTTCCTATGCAGGTTTTGAATGCCCTTCTGTTTCATTTAAAGTGAAAGGTACCTCCTTCTGAAGCGGAACTATCATCTTCTGATTCATTTGGGTCAAACTCTGGGTCTCCATTATCTTCCACTTCACCATCATCATCAATCATAGCAAGCAATTCCTCATCAGTGAGATACCTAGCCGCCATGTTTATGTTGAATTATGCAAAAGTTGTGGGATGGTCCGCTACGGCTAAGGCAGTACAGTGCATATGTACAGCGGCAGAGAGGATGTTTGCTTGTATGAACAATCCATGTGGGTAGATTGGGTTGGCTCATTTAGGAAATGTAGATCTTAGTTTTCTGCACATGCTGACTACCTCAACTCAATTGCGCCAAATGTGCAGGATGGCCAAGTATGGTTCTTAGGGGCTCGTTTCTCTTCGACTCTAAATGGATCTGTGCCTCTCGGCAATTATGTTTTTCATTCTCAGTCAAGCGAGACAAATGCACATATTCCATAAACCAAAAATGTTTGTTCAAAATGGAATGGGTAGAATCAAATAAAACCCAGTAAACGAATAGCTTTTGAGATTCAACTTATGTTGCAACTGATGTATTTTAAGCAAAGGCAGTCTATCGGCAGTTTCAAAGGCCTTCAGAAACCTGGCCTTTCGATACTTAATAATCTAAACCTCTCGCAGTTTAATTTTCCTGATTTGCAACAGTTGCTCGGACTAATTGCTTGAACGACAGTCAAGTTATACATTACACCGCAAATTTATGAGGCATTTTCTTCCGCACGTAAATGGTGTCTTAAAATATCAATATGGCTTCATAAATTCTGCGCTCATGTAGCTTGTGAAATGGCTCAGATTAGCGTAAATTAGTTTGCATGGCTTATTAAGCAATAAGCCACGAGAATCCGTTCTATATTCTGAATGAAGGCACAGCTAAAGGGCGTTGTTAGGCATGATGCAGAGCTAAGTGACTATTGAAAGGATGGCGAAAATAAACGCTGTGAAGTCAGCGAAAGTTCTGGATTTTTTGGATTTACATTGCCATCCTTATAATGCCATATCAATTAATATTGGCAATAGGCACTAAGTTTTTCATCATCATTTCTTATTATAGGTCCTGTATTGGTCTTGGTTGTTCAGTCGATAAATTGTTTGATGTTATTCAGGCAAACTAAAATGAGAACAGCTTGAGGGCAATCGAGTGATAAAGTGTGCAGTTACTGAAGGCCCTCAGAATACCTGACGGCACGTCGCTGAGTTTGAGTATTCGTTAACTAAGTCCTTACACACACTTATGGCATGGTGGAAATTGCTATGACAGATAAGATTTAACTGTTAGATTTCTTTGTTATTCATTCCAAATCTTTGTCTGAAAATAATAACACAAAATTCACATTAACAATGGTAAAATGATACAGAATGCATTCACAATGCATTTTTTGTGTTAATACCATCAACGACATGACACAGTTCACTGCACTGTAGGTATAGTTGCTGTCCATTTTAACAAGGTTGTTTAGCAACTACTGTTACATTTACAAAATAGGCTACACTTCAATATAAACGTGACCATTGCAACTCATACTGAGATGGCCGTATGTTTCAGGAAAATACCAAATATCGCTAGACACAACCCAGTCTTTTTTATCATTGCCATGAAGCATGTAGTGTTTTGAATTATGATGTAGATTATCCAAACAGCGTGGGATATACATGCATGACAAACATTTATAAGTTTTTCTTATTTTTGAATACTCAAACTTTCTTCTTGATTTATTTTACATGCATTATTTGTTACCCTGCATTCTACTTTCAGCCCAGCAACCAATTATTGTTACCGTACGCACTTATATTAACTAATTGACAGCCACGATATCCAGTTCTTAATGTATGCATTTTAAAAAGATGCCTCAGCCTTATAAGATGCCGCACCTTGTCAACCATGTACCCAGGTAAATATAGCACAGACCATCACAAACTCACACAAACATACACGCACGGACCCACGTATGCACACGTCTTCACGCACACACACACACGCATGCACGCACACACACACACACACACACACACACACAAACATACACGCACGCACCCATGCATGCACATATGTATTTACGCACACACATACACACAAACATACACGCACGCACCCACGCATGAACACGTGTATTCATACACGCACGAACACGCATACACACACACGCAAACACACAAGCATGCACGCAAATCAAATTAATATAAAACTAGACAGCCATTCAGTAGAGTGCATACCTCTGTCATGCCATGTCATTATTATTAGTTCTTCCAGATCTAGTATCCAGAATACACTCTGGATCACTTCCAAAATTGAACTCACCCTTGGACTCCCACCTACCATCCTACCAAATTTCGTGCCAATCCGTTCAAAAATTTTTGAGTTATCTTGTGAACAGACAGACAAGCAAACAAACGAACAGGGTGAAAACAACCTGCTTGGTGAAGGTAATCATTGAAACATTATTGTCTCTTCTTTGAATCCAGCAAATTTAAGAAAACAGCAGATCATCTTTACAGGAAAATAATAAGATCTCACAATTTAGACAAACAAATGTTGTTCAACATTTCTGGAAGCCAACACAAAAACTTGTGAGAGCAAGCCTCTTGCAAAACCTTCAAAAAAAATAAAAATTTTGAGCAGATCTGGCCATGTGCTCCAGAGATAAGTGAACCCGTCGAAATCAATCACTCTCCTAACTACTTTCCATTGCCTTGGTAATAATTGAGTCCATTAAACCAGGTTTATGGTTGTTTATTGACCTTGAGTGATTGACTGGCACTTAAATTCCCATTGTGTCTTAAATGCTTGTATTGAGCAGTAAGTGGGTGGTGGCATTGATTTGAACTGTTTTAAATGGATTCACTCTTGGTTTTCCCAGAAAAAAAATCTTTGCGGTTTCTATGGTTGGGACTCAGAACTATATATAAATATGCAAGGCACTATAATAAATTGATAGTTTCCATTTACATCTAATTTATACCACCCTAGTCCATTTTTATGACCAATTCTCAGCAAAAACAGCATTTTACCTATGGAAAAAATTGGGAATACTTATGTCAGTTAAATGGTCTAAAATGATCCAGTCCAATGGATTGTGTGATTTCAGTGATTATATTTCCAATTAGTTCTTTAAACTCTATAGATTTTAGAATTTGCAATTCACAACTTAATTGTTAACGCACTATAAACCAGTATATTACCTGAAATAGGGAATTTGATTTGGAGTCTAACTTCAAAAATAAGTGCATTGTGATTTAAGTGCAGCCGAGTATATCAAATCTATTATGGCTTAAGTTACAAAAACAGACTGCATATTTTTGTACACTTATATTGATATAAAATTTCAAGATGGATGATACAACATATAACTAATTTGTGTATTTTGCAAGAAAGAATGAGATTTTACCAGCTGGGGAGTCTTATCTGTCTTTAAACATACTTAACAACATTTCTTAATTGCAGGTGTTAATGATTGTTTGGTATGTCACTTGCGCAAATAATTAGCATATTCCTGTGAACACATAGATAGATAAAACTCTTTGCAAGCCCACCCAATTGTCTTGCTAATAGGCTCTAGTGTAAGCAAATAGCCTGACATCTTTTCTATTCATGCAATTACTGTTCTAGCCCTCCAGAACAAATGGTTAAGCCTTCTGGACAAAGAGCTTTTGCCACCTGTCTGTAAACCATACAAATCTCTGCAGAAGAGTTGTTAGTTGGTTCCTCATGAATTGTAACACTAAATTTGAGCTTACAGTTTTGTTTGTTTTTATAATTACTTTTCTGAAACCTCAGTCTGCCCTCGTTTTTCTATTTCTCGGTTAATGTAAAACATTAACTGCAATAAAATTTACTAAATTAAGCCAATGGGAAAAAAGTGCATCTTCGGAAATAGGATGCTAAATGCTAACATGATTTAGCCTCAATCACCACTGAATTTTTTTCCGCAGAGTATTTATCCCTGTGGCCATTGAAACCAAATTACTCAAAGTATGGGAGTATGAGATTCTTTATTTTCCTGACTTAAGCATGGAAACTTCCCTACAAGAAAGAATTCATAACCCTCAGATGACTTCAAATCAAAAATATTATATTAAAATTTCGCTGAGACACAATTTCTAATACTACGGTCCATTTTGTCTACACTCTTCACACACAACCTAAAAACAAACACACACAACAATTGCCTTGTCACAGTAATGAAGGAAAAGTTTGGGTGCATCCTGTTTCCTATTTGTGGCCTGGCCACATCGATACCACATGCCACATTCTCTCTGTTCAGACTGTGGGGGAATAGCTCCGTCTGGAGTAACATATCCACCTTAGAATGATCCTCCAATAATATCACCACTGGCCTCCTTCATTGTCTGAGGAAGGGATATGTGTTGGTAGGGTTTACAGTCACATACCTTCCAATGCCGTGCTGCAAAGAATTTCTCACTTGGGTTGAGGAATAGTGAGTAGTGGTAGCAAGTTCAAAACCAAAAACTTTGGATGGCTAATGAACCAACAGAGGACTAGAGCAACCTGGTGGAAACTTATGTTGTCCTAAATGACAACATTCCAGGCCTCTTCTGGCCCATTTTTTTTTTTTGGTTGCTGCATTAAGCAAATTATGCCAAACTCAAATCTGTTGTGTCACAAAATGAATTGGAGATGCTAATAAATGCTTTTATTTCATCACGTTTGGACGACTGTAATTTTCTTTTCACCAGCCCTCGTAAATCGTCCTCACATTGCTAACAAACTGTCCTAAATGCTGCTGCTAGGCTCTTGACATGATCCAGTAGATAGTCACATATCACAATTATTCAAACCTCTTTGGACTGGCTTCCTGTCCATTTTCGCTTCCATTTTATAATTTTGGTGCTTTCTCATAGACCTCTACATTGCCAGGCCCCAGAATGTATAATGGACTTTGCTCTAAGGTCCTCCACTCAGGTTTTTCAAACATTTGTTAAGATTCAGGGGGATTGTGCTTTCCAGTTGGCAGCCCCTAAGCTTTGGAAGTCTCCCAGTAAGCTTGAGGACTTTGAACTCTGCGGACCTTTTTAAAAATCTGCTAAAAACCTGTGTTCAGGCTGGCTTTTAGGTAATGTGGTAGTTTCAGTTTTTAACTTGTTGTAACTTGTGTTTTATGCCTGTTTCTTCTTGTAAAGATTATCTTGTGTTTTATCTTTGTTTTTTATCATTGTTTTATTCATTTGATTATATCTGATTTTATGCCTTTACCTGAGAAACACTTTGTGACTGGTGCTGTGAAAGGCGCAATATAAATAAACTTGTTTGCTTGACTGTTTATGTTTTGACTACAGCCACATTTCTGAAAAAGGTGAGATATTAAAGAAAATGCAAGCATTAATAGAAAATGCTGATTAATTTTTATATTATCCTCGATCTGTATCAAGTTGTCAGCAGTATAAAGACAATTCTTCCTCCTTCACATTTTTGGTATTTTAATGCAATTTTTCCTAAATATCTAGAGCACTAAACCACACACAGTTATAAACTGGCACCTTTTTGCCAGTTATTTTAACTGGCATCTTTTTTGCCAGTTATTTTAATAGCAATTTTACAGTCAGTTTATTGGAAATGTTCTGTGTATGATAATTATAAACCACAGTTAAATGCACGCAGGACTCTACATTCAGTTGAAATAACAAGGAGAATTAATTTAACTGTTAAATTCAGCCATTTATGACAGTGCATTCTTTGGGCCAAATAGTCATTGGCCTCAAACCACTTATCAAATCAATCACTCATTTAGCAAAACTTTAACCAACGTTCACATACTTGGACATAATTTTTAGCTCTGAATAACTCTTTCAGCAGAACGCTAAAGACTCTCTCATGTACAAAAACACATTTTGCACTGTGATGCATTTGTGTCGCAGAATGGTAAACAGGGGCAGCAGAGGTTACACACAGATACACATCACAGTTGACATTGGTTGCAGACAATGACTCAAAATTGTTAACTCTTATTTCTAATTATGTCATGTAATAAACAGAACCAAATATAAGTCAGTTCAAAGTGCACAGGTGGCACAGGTTAGCTGTCTCTGTCATGGTTTGGGACAATTTCAGGTTTCACAATGGTGCCCGGATGTGGGAGTGAGTCAATGTCACTCCGTGATTCATAAATGTTTGCCTCCCACCTTGTTTCCTTTTCCTCAGCCTGACAGAAAAGTTTTCTGTAAATGGGGATGGAAGGCTATGACCAAAACTCCCATACCAGGGAAAATGTCCTGCAAGCAATGGAATTGGCCTGTGGTGGCTTCTGGAGTCTTGTAGAGGGAGGATCTGGAAAACCAGTGGGTTTCCCTCATTGATGGGCGAGGGAGGATGTTGGCTGTCATGAAGGCAAAACACTCTGGCCTGACCCAGCACAGAGACATGATGCAGAGGCAAAGTGGATTACTTGTTAAATTGCCTTTACAAAATGAATTTACTGATCTTCTTCTTCTTGTCCAAGTTATAATAATAAAAAAATAAATAAATAAATTAAAAAAAATAATAATAATAATAATGAATCATTATTATTAGTTCTATTATTGTTATTATTATTATTATTGAAGCCCCCGGTCGAGTGGCTACTGTAGATTCATGCCTGTCGTCTCCGCCGCTGCATCCTCCACGACCATAGACACTTCCTTAGGAACACTCTACAGGCTGCAATTTTTGACCAGTTCATATTTGGTATGGACATGAGTTATACTTCACTTATGACACCTATCGATTTTGGTTGCCATGGCGACAGTATTGGCTGCATAATGCGCAAATTTGCGCTGAAACATAGAGCTTTCCTTGTGGATGCAGTTTAGGCTGGAATTGCGGCTTTCAAGGGCTACACTCATCGGTCGTAGGTGACTGCACTGTCTGCCTATGATTTTTGTTGTTATTGTTATTGATATGAAGTGCCTTGGAAAAACCAACTTAATTAAATTCTTAATTTTCTTCTGATTATTATTATCATCACTATTCCAAAACAAATCTGCCAAAGCAACTCCTCCTACAGCTTTGAAGCTACAAGCCCTGAAATGGGAGGGCAGGCTCAGGACATACCACGGCAGGTAGCTTGTGCTTCCTGAGTGAGTGGCTCACTTTTACTCTTTTACTTGTTTTTCTATCCCTCTTTCCAAATGCACTTACAGTGGGCCATTTATTAAAACTTAATAATCCACTTATAATTTCACAGCAAGAAACATCAAACCTATCATGTTTTTTTTTTACTTCCATCCCGCCTTTTTCCATCTCTTCTTTCTCAGGTCCATAAACCTCCGTTCGTTTTCAGAAGCCCCCATAAGTTACTCCCACAGTCTGTAGGCCAGAGCCATGAAACTTTCTGTGCGCCATCTGACTGCCCCCAAACAGGCATACCTATGTTTCTGTTGCCCTGACCCCGATTTCACATCTTTTTTCATCTCTCCATTCTCCATTAAACAGCATTCATTTTCCAAGTCTTAACAAGCAAGAGCCTTCAAATTTGCTTCACAATTTGACTTTCCAAAAAGATCACACCCTCACACCCACCATACACTGACAAGCATAGACACATTCAGTCCATCCCATTTTTTTTTACCCAAATGGACAATCTTTGATCCTTTATAACTTTTGAACTATTTGTCATAGAGAGTTTGACATTGGGTTGTCGGAGTCAGGAGGAAAGGATCGCATGTGAAATAGTGCGGGCTGACCCCTGTTCCTGATAGGCTGATATTTGATCCTTCCCAGCTATTGAACTGTTTCTCGTTTTCAGTTGGGAGTTGGGATGCTGGGCTCAGGAACAGGTCTGTCATGGAAAGCTGGGGATTTGGTTGTTGTACCCAGGAAAGGATTACAATTTGAATGGTGATGATGCATGACCATTCCTTATTGGTTAATATTTGATTCCTCATAACAACTGAACCATTTGTCGCAGAGAGTTCGGCATTGCGTTTCTGGACTCAGGAAAGTCTCACATGTTAAATTGAGCCCGCATCCCTTTCCTAATTGGTCAATATTGGTCAATCCTGCATTACTGTTGAAGCACTTGTTGTAGTGAGTTGGGGGCTAGTTTATTGCACTAAGGAAAGGGGGACATTTTAATAGAGCAACCCTACCCCAAAATATTTGATTCTTTATAACTACTGAACCATTTGCCATAGAAGGTGAGGATTGGGTTGTTGGACTCAAGAAAGAAACTTGCATGTTAAATGGTGAAGCCCCAACCCCTTTCCTGATTAGCTGATATTTGATCCTTCATAGCAACTGAATAGTCTATCATGTAAGGTTGGTGATTGGGTTGTTGAACTCAAGAAGGGTTCACATGTTAAATGGTGAAGCCCTGCCACCCTTTCCTGATTGGCTAATATTTGATCCTTTGTAGCTAGTGAATTGTCTGTCATGGAAAGTTGGGGATTGGGTTGTTGGACTCCGGAAAGGGTCACTTGTTAAGTGTCAAAGCCATGCCCCCATTCCTGATTGGCTTATCTTTCATCTAGCATAACTATTGAACAATTTATCACAGAGTCAAAAATAGGAGAATTTTATATCCTTCATTATGATTGAACCAAGTATTTGGTTGGGTTTTTTGAACTTGGAAAAGTGTCACGTTAATCGGTGTAGTCATACCTCCTTCCCTGGTTGGCTTTGCTTCTTTGTTTCATAATGGCTGATCCGTGTGTCATAGAGAGTAGAGGGCTGGGTTTTGGGACGCAAGAAAGGGTCACATTGTAATTCATGAAGCCCACCCCTTCGTTGATTGGCTTAGCTTTTACCCTTCATAACTATTTAGCTGTTCCAGAGAGTGGGGATTGGGTTCATTAAAATATTTGCATCATTATAGTAATAACAGTCTGCCATTGTCAAACCAACTTAAAGTTTGTTCACAAATTTTATTTTGAAGTTGAATAAGATTTCGCACAACAGTTAACAATGTACTGTAATGAGCCTTTGATTTACATGTTTTTTGGTCCTTTCGCATTTTGCAGTTCTTTATTTCCAGGCAAGTTCTGAATACTGGAGACACTGAATACTGTACTTTTTGCAGGAGATACAATGTGCAATATGTTCACCATACTAAGAGGTGAATATACTTTTTTAAATGGCAAATTTGTTCATTATAACCAATAAACTTTTTCTCTGCTGCTACATGCCCTGGACACTGTTCTCCATTTTTTGATGTAAAATATAAAGAATGCTCAGTTTATGTATTGACTGGTGGTATGTATGCTCTGAAAACACTGCTTGAGTTAGGGCATTGATAAAATGATTTGGAGGAGATTGTTTGATTTTGCCAACGGAGTTGGAGTTTTTTGAGCATACAAATTAAAAGAGAGCACAATAATTTGCAAGTCACTTAACCCTAGTGATAAGCTCAATAAGTCATCATAACTTTTTTCTATCATTTACTTCCGCTTAACATAATGAGTTTTGAAATTTCAGCTTAATTTCATGAGTTCCTGGTACTCCAAGTCAAGGTTGTAGGCCACTTCAGTGAAATGAAAAGTTGAAAAAAGCTTTTCTTGAAGTTGAGTTTACTTACCTTTTTAAGGCAGCACTTGAACTTAAGTTTTCAAGTTGAACCACCCTAATATTACAGTGTATGTTTAAGCAAAATCAGTTCATAGACACCATAGCAAATGCTGAAACTGAGAAGTTTTATTGTTTTATATTAAAAAATGAACACTCATTTTGAATTTGATGCCGACAACGCATTTCAAAACAGTAGGGAAAGGGGCAACGAAAGACTGTAAAAGTTGTATGATACTAAAAACTACATCTGATGGAACATCTTAAAGCTAGATTAGTTAGCTACTGGTCAACAACATGATAAAGTAGATGACCGCATGGGCAAATTCTTCAACAATTTAAGAATAACATTTCTCAACATAACATCCTCAAAACTTTGGAAATTTCATGCTCTACAATACATAATATCATTTAAAGTATAAAAGAATCCAGAGAAATCTTTGCATACAAGTGACAGGGCCTTTTATGTATTTCTAGAATGTACTGTAAGTGCAACTCATGCAATATTTATCCAAATTCTTGAGTATAACTGCTGGTCAGGTCAAAGCCACTTCCTACTAACATTTTTTAAAGCTATTGACGTTCAAATTTTTTGAAATGCACATAATGGATATGATGAAACTAGATATAATTTTTGACCAATGGGGGGAAGGGGAGGTTTTGGGGATGTCCCTACCAAAACGGAGACCAAACCTGCGTCTGTTCCTGATTATTATTGTAAACAATTTGAAGGAATGACTGGTCTGACTTCAGCTTGTTTCCACGGTGCATTGCTTGATTTCAGGTGAGCAAAAGCCCAGAGAAGATGATGCCATTTCTGAACATTTTTTTGCTTATTGTTTCCCATTGCATAGTGCTGTCATTACTTGCATTTGTGGATGCAATGAAGAATGGTGTTTACTGGTACAGAAAAATGTCAGTATTTAATGCAGTGCCATCTAAGGGCTTGAGAACCAGGCAGATTTTCTATTTCATCCTTTATGCAGAAATGAGAAATATGAGTTTTTTTTAAAGTATATTATGCACTGTTGAGTATTTATCTTTAAAACATTGGATTAGTCAACCAAGCAATTTTTAGCTTGTCAATGCCCATACACCTGTATTACAACAGTACAATTGTAAATCCATCCATCCAATCTTCAAACTGTTTCTGCCATTATCTAAACCCCTTCTGCCGTTTCAGGGATTGCAAGGGAACTGGAACCTATTGCAGCCCTCAATGAGCAAGAGACAGGAACTCACCTGGACAGCTCGCCAATCCACTGAAATGCTTTCACAGCAGTCACTCACACACTCCTGCCTATGGGCAATTTAGACACTCCAATTAACCCAGAATGGCTGTTTTTGGTCTGTGGGAGGAAACTGGAGTTCTCAGAGGTACAGAAAGTCCCTAGGCCAGATTTGAATATTAAACAAAAAAATAATAATTACAAGACTTCAAATTGCTGTCTGCAAACACATTTGCTGGAATTGCGTTGCACAGTATTTACTGGCTTGGTGTTGATATCTTCAAAACTGTAACATGAAAAAATTGGACAAATAAAGAACAAAGGAAAATAAGTTGAAAAACAATACCTAGTGATTGATTGCTCAGATAGAGACTAAATTTGAGACCGAAATTTAGACATTTGGTCCGGAATACATCAAATGTTTCCCTACCCAATACGATGCAGATGCTTTCTGACTACAACACTGGAGGTCTGTGTGCAAGCAAAAATCAGTGACACCGGTGGGTATTTGAAAAGCAAAATTGCATTATAAAGCAAATAAAAGAGTATGGAACCCTGGGGAGGTTTTGATTCGGTATGTACACACAAATGTGCCTAGCGGAGGATGCGCTGCATCATGAAAGCTTCAGTTTCTGATACAGTTGTTTTACATGCCAGATGGGAGGCTTTCTGCACCACTTTTAAGAGGGTGATGAAGCACAGCAACTGCGAGCAGCAACAGTGAACTGCGCCCTCCATTGATAAATAAGCACTGCTGCACAAAAGACAGCAGATGCCAGAAACATGTCCATTTGGACCTTTGATTAATTTTTAAATTTCCTGCTTTTATGTGGCTTCCTAATTCTTTATGCAAAACCAATTTCAGAGAACGCAGTCGAATTCCTGCGCAGCTAGTTAAATATTAATGTGGTTGTCAATGTCTCAGCATTACGTTACCTTTTAACCGCACTCGTCGTTAAATATTCAATCCCAGAGAAGCAAACACTGGGATTCTCACTTGTAGATTGTCTGCCTTGGTTTCCCTCTGATGCCAAGCATTCAGCCTAATTTCAGTTTCCAGAAGAGATCCTGTAAAATAAAATTGGAATACACATTTTATGTATTAATTCATTATTTGTTACAATGATTTGAAAGGATTTATTTATTTTTTGTTGCTGTCTTGCACTCTAATTACATTTCAACAGTTGGAACATGAAGTCACAGCGGTCTAGTGCAAACTCAGAACATCACAATAGCAGCTCTCCGTGTTTGCATTTATTTTCTTTAAAGCTGCTTTCTAATGTAAATGCTTTGCTACACAGCGGCATAACAATTATTCATTCGGCTCCAACTGAGATCTTAGGCTCAGAAAAACTAGGATAAGAAATATTTCACTGATACATGATATGCATTTAATAACACTGGCAGGTTGAGGGACAGCTGGAGAGGTCCTTGTGCTCTCTTGCTAAGATGACCTGAAGCCTCGAGTGTGTGGTCCTTCGTCTTGACTGTGGACCACCCATGTTCAACCACAGCTTGGCTTCTGATCCATCTC
The DNA here is from genome assembly GCA_029721435.1 of Gymnothorax reevesii. NCBI lineage: Eukaryota > Metazoa > Chordata > Actinopteri > Anguilliformes > Muraenidae > Gymnothorax > Gymnothorax reevesii. The sequence goes on along the minus strand of CM056575.1, from coordinate 125,776,489 downwards.
CTTAATACCTAGAGTAACTCTCTGTCCGAAAGAGAAGCTCTGGGGCTTGTTCAAGACAGGTAAAGTAGGATTACTGAATTGGTTGGATAACTGAGGAGAAACCAGACCCAACCCAAATGTATTACAGGGACTGAACTAAAAATAACTTTTCTTGGTTTTACTCTGTGTGCCATTATCCAAATAGTTCACAAATCCTGCTTTGTGGAACAGGCCCTAAGGCAAGTCTGATTAGTGTCCTTGTCTTGTCCATTACTCCACTGTATATCGTTTTGGCTCTATCAGTAATTTAAGCATTCCAGACAGGTAATAACATCAAACTGCCCAATGAATATGTAAGCCTATGTCACATATGATAACAGAATTATGATTAACCTGGTATGGACAGCATTGTGATATTTTGGGGAAGGAGTTCAAAAGCCCCAGAGAGGTAACTTCTGTTACGTTCTCAAACAAATTGCTTCATAAGCTAATAATCATGGCCGTCCAAGCTAACCCTCTATACACTTTCTGTGGCTCTGTAAATGATAACCATATCATTGCACAATGAACTGAACTCTTGATTAAAATCCTGACTTTCCCCTGGTGGAAAATCCCAAAGGAGCTGCCCACATCTTGGCTTGGTTGGTTTGACTGTGTGTTAATAACACACATAACACATAATTTTCATTTTTGGGTGAACTTTCCCTTTAAGATGATTGAATTAAATGGATTTCATTGTATTTCGGAAATAATATGTGTTCTACATTGATAGTGACACACTATACATTACATGTTTCAGCGAATATTTCCCACAGATACGAAATACTATGTACATTTCAGTGTATAAAACTATAGTGAACTACTTTCTGCTGTAGGCTATATTATCCCATCATCCTTGCATTGCGTACGGTACATAATTTCTCTGGATATGCAATAAATATCTAGATTTACTCTCATGTACAATAGTCTTTAATCTACTGTGCATATATAGCACACACATGCTGTCTTTATACACACACTCCCATGCACTTTACTATTAGCTCACACTCTGATTAGATATGCGCTTAAATTGTCAAATTTTGTCTTTTTTTAAAAATAAAGTTTATCAAAAAGATTCACATTTCTTTTCGTTATGCTCTGTATATGTACTTGGCAGAATGACAATAAATTTTAATAATCTAATCTAATATTAACAGTTTTCCATTTCCCCTGGAGCTATGTCACCTCCCCCTTTGCCAGTGAGAGTGGGACAAATAAGCGCTCACTTTATATCCCTTATCTTCTCAGAAAAATCTTTTCTTTTTTATCTTTTTATTCTTATCATTGTTATTTATTCTGCTCACTGCATTCTTTTTATTGCACTTTATCAACAATTGCATTTGTGTTTTTACAAGTTTTTATTTATATATACATGAGTTTTATTTGTACTCTCCCATATCCCATTATGATACCTCTGCTAGGAGTGTCAAGATGCGTGTGATTGGAATGGGTTGTGTATGTGTATTGTCACTGTGGACTGTAGAAACTGAATTGCCCTTCGGGGATCAATAAAGTCATCTGTATCTGTATCATACCCCTTTTCCACCAAAAAGAACCTGGTGCTTGTGCCGTGCCGGTGCTCGTGCCAGTGCTTAGTTGGTTCGACCCATGAACCTCCAAAGATCCTGTTTGCTTTTCCAAAAGAGGAGCCAAATCAGAGCCATGCAATTACATCACTGTAATTTAAGACCAACAGGTCAGGAGAAAATAAACTTCATTCGAGACCTGCGTCTCTCCCAGCAGCGCTCACGTCACATCTAGCAATGCAGAAATACAGTATGGAAATTAGAATTTAAAACTGAAATAATGCTTCTATTCTATGCTCAGTAAAGCCGCTTGCACACTGGACGCGAGACAAATTTTTCGCATGACAGATTACATTCAAAGTCGTCTTTGCAATTGCATTGACTTTGAATGTAATCTGTCATGCGAGAAATTTGTTTTGCGTCCAGTGTTGCAGCTTAATACAATTATTGTCACTTAGGTTTTTTCCGTTTTAGTGGGGGAAAGGAATACAGCCTGATTGCTATGATCTCGTCCTGAGTTAAGATTACATATTGAAAATAAATGTGTAACGTATCCTGCGTTGTTGTCCATGCATATTAATCCCCAAATCTTAAGCAGCAATAGGGTGTAATAATAGGAACACGCTATCCATCGTTTCACTTCCCAAGGATGCAGGCTGAAGAAATAAATTAGGAACTGGCATATTTCATTCCAACTTCATAAGTTTGAATGATCTAACAAAGTTTCATTTTGAAATACCATTCAAGTTCGCTAATGGTAATAAATCATGAATGCCCTAGCTAGCCAGCGAACTCATATTCGTGTGGCTTAATATAGACATAAGCGGTGCAGAAAACATGCCTAAAGCAGCAAAGTAAAATGCAATATTAACGCATCATGCAGATATAGGACAGCTTATTTTTTCCAACATTTACTGCGGGCAGAACGCTCAAAATATTTCTGCGATTGTGCTGGTCTTGTTAGTAAAACTCCGCCCCTCGTAATCGGCGCTTGCTCTGGACCAGCAGTAGTTGGTGCTTACTCTAGCACCAGTCTTGAGAGCCAGGAGCGGGTGCATAGGCTGTGGAAAACCAAAAAACTGGTGCTAAGTCAGGCTGTGGCCCTGAACCAGCACTGGAACCAGCTCGGTGGAAAAGGGGTAACAGTAGATTACAGTTACAATAACAATTCACACTGAACTGACTACCTTGCTAAAAACACTTTGATCACAATCTGCCGTTGCTTAAAGTCCCAATTGGATTTGATGGCTATTGCGTCAAGAGAGATTTATTTCTGGGTGCCGCAGCCATCATGTAAGCCCTGGTTGCTTTAAGTCTCTAATGTTAACCTGACAGCAACATCACACTAATGTAAGCTATGGACTACATAGTGTTATCGTAGCCTTCGCCATCTTTGCAATCTGCTTACACTTCATACTGAAATCAAGGAGGAGTAATTACTTGGTCATCAGAAATATTGCCTACTCTGCAACTGTTTTAGCTAAAACATTTCCGGTCCCATAACATGACTAACTCCACCTACCAAAAGCCGTTCAAACAGTCAATGTTTAGTCTGGTTTTGTCTCTGACACGGTTTAAATCTTTGACGTTTTCCTGCCTTTCTTTGGTCCTCTACTGCTTGCTTGCTTTTGTCGTGTCTGCTGCAACTGACAATAGGGGTTGGGAAATTTCTTCATTTCAGGCATTTGTTATTAGCTCCTGCCGCTCGCGGTGCAGGAGCTATGGTATCGGGCTCCATCCGTGCACACGTCCTTCCATGCGTGCGTCTGTCAACAAAAACTTTGACATTTTGTTTATCTAAACGGTGGGAACTTCTGGCGCCGCCAATGCCCTATATTTTCTCTTCTATTTCAGCTCCTTCAGAAACTGGGTGTCGATCGCATTGGTCTTGACCACTGGAGAGAGCATGCGTGGAGGAGGGGGTCTGAATAACGTGTGCATGAGAAGTGATTTACATTGCATTAAAGACTACTCCTGGCTCTGATTGTTTAATTTTACTCAGGCGTGGTGAATTCTTGCAAGTGGCATTTTTTGCACAGGAAGCGCAAATTGTATGTATTTTTCTTGTTTTTTTTACAGATTACTGTACCTGTCTCATGTACTACTAGAAGTACAGACTGACAGTTTCAGTAAATACAGGAAATAGTTACCACCTGTACCTACAATTTAGTTCATTTTTTTGCTGCACATCTTTCATGGTGTACTTTCATATCATCTACTTTAGTGATGGCCTATTCTGGTATTTTCATGATGCAGTCAGGTGGTTACTGGCCAACAAATGGCTTGCCTCACACTTGGCTTTGGGGCTGAGTACATGGGAATTTTATACTGACCAGTGTGAGCCCCCATCAAAACATCAAGAAATTATGGTGCAGCCTAAGAGTTATCTCCAGCAACGCATGTGGAACAACTCAATCCCTCAGAGGAAAGGCCTTCTTTTCATACATTTCAGCACTGTAGTCTTTTTGTCCTTTCCTCCATATACAGTAAAAAAAAAAAGAAAGTCTTACGGGGACAGTTCCTTGGAAGCTTGAAAGTGTCTCTTTTCTGAGTAAAGGTAATGTTATCCATAGTTCCTCAAGCCAATGAGAGGCTCATTATTTAAATTTATTAATGTTACTTGCTTCGCCACATTATATCATATTCTTCAAACACCGCAGTAGACACATGCACTCATACTGTTGGCATTGTTCATATAATAATAAATAAAAGAGAACTTAGTGGGCTGTGAAAAAGCCTGCTTATTAAAGCACACCATGTAGTCTGTATATGATGTCCTCATATGTACCGTGATCTTCCTTGCAAAAATGACTGTTATACATAGTGCAATGAGGATCGGTTCCATTACTGATATTACCTGCACATATACAAGGGCACTTAATTGCCATTTCTTAATACACAGTGGAAGATACACTGAGTAGGATTTTCATGCAAAAATAATCCCCCTCACTCATCACTAATCGCACTAGAAGTACAATACATGGAGGAGTATAAATCTCCAGAGAGCCTGCCATCTGCCTGTATTTTCTTTATTTAATTTGTAAGGGACTTTTCTGGGCATCAAACTTTGTCTCACGATGAATTTAATCTGAGATTAATTTTCAAACACATAAGCCACGTTGCGACAGTTGCAAATGGATGGATAGCTGATCGTCGAAAGGTAAAGGGCTATTGTCTGTAATGAGCAGATAGAGTTACAAAGGATAGCTGATGATAGCTAACAGTACTTTTTGCCTTGTATTTTTTTTTATAACGACGCAGAACTAATGTAACAATGTATACTACATTGATCAAGAACCAGAGTAATTTTGCACTGACCAGGTGGCATACGCCTCTAGTGTGGTTGAGTCTCTAAGGAAGGGCCAACTTTGAATGTTGTGTTTACAAACAGCAATGGACAAATCCCTCTCTGTATATGCTGACAGCATTATTGTATAACATAACTTGAGCAAGGAACTTCCCTGCAAATGAAAGGCATACTCACAGGCTTAATTTGAATAGGTGCACTGGCTGCTAATCAAGTTTAAGATTACATGCAATTTCACTGAGTAAACAAAACATCCCAATTAACTGACGATAACAGTGTAACAAACCAAAATAATCTGACTGTTCTACCATGATGATACAGTCAGCATGTTCCCCAAGTACACTGCATGGTACCAGACTGATAACTTTTAAGCCTATGCTAAATGTGAGATTTGATTTTTGATATACGTTGTAAATTTAACACTAATCAATTTATCATGCAACAAATGAATGTCTTTATTAAATATTAAGAGGAAAGAGTGTTGGAGAGTGAAAATGTTGGGCATAATATATAGTAATCTACCAGAAATTAAGGTTTCCTTCTCATAATTTCAAAACTTGACCAACAAACATTATTTCCCCATATAGTGAAATGGAAAACAGCAAGCTTGTCTTACTTCAATGATGTTACTTGCATTTCCCATGTAATATATTAATTCTTCATGTAAAGTAAAAGCTCAAATGACATATTCTATAAAGGTATTCAATAAATGAAGTTTCATTGCAAATTGTTATATATCCATTTGAAATATTATATCATACATAAGCATTTTAGAAAAATGCTACATTTTGTCATGGGAAAAGTAAGCATAGAGGAGCTTTTTTTATCTGCTAATATGTCTTGCTAAACAAGTTAACCCCTGAAGCCCCGGTCACACAGCACTTCACGTCTAAATCGCGTACAAAAAGTTATGAAAATCTGGTGGACGTGGTCGTAAGTGGTAATTTTTGGTCAATTTTGGCTTGGCCGTGCTTTGTACGGGGTATGGCCGTCGGCGGCTGTTCCACTGCTGAAGCACTGCCTAAGCACGGGTAACCGCGGCTCGGCGACGTCGGAAGCGCGGCTGCGCACGGCTGGTCTTCACAGTTGCCGATCTAGATCTTCTACAGTCAAAACCTCCACACAATTTGAACTTAGAAAAAAATAAAATAATGAAAAAAAGAATAAAGCAATAGCAAACAAAAAAAGAAATGACAAAGTACATATGAAATTAAAATAAAAATTGGATTAAGACAGTTATCTTCTAACATTTAATAGAAGATAATTGTCTTAATCCAATTTATATTGTCCTTTCATTTCATATCTACATTATATTTTTATGTTTGCTATCTTTATTTCTTTTCTTATTTTAATTTCATACATGAAAAGTTTATTTATTCCAATTCACAATTAATTACTTCTAGTTTTAATTTAGTTTTAATCTAGTAAAGTCAAAACTGCCAAACACATTACATTTCAATTTATTACATTAGTACAATATGTAATGTCATCAGTACATATATCAAACATCATTTGATGGATGAAGATGACGACATCACGGCGTTGAGGGTTCATGTTCACCCCTTGACATCTAGACTGCAAGTGCCGAGGTCTCAGAAAATTACGGTATTTATATGCCGCAAATAAAAACTGATACAGAAGTGATTAGGCAGTGATCAATCGTATTTAGAACTTGTTCGAGACGTGGTTTAACTGGCTTAGGTAGTGCTTTGTACGCGGAAAAATCCATTTGTCAGTGATAAGCCGCTAAACACGCTATTTCCCGTGATACCAACGCGTAACACCCGTCCGATGACCGTGCTCTGCCCGTGACAGACCGCTAAACTCTACCCAAGTTTTAATCACTGCCGGAACCCGGATTATCACGTGTTTCACGTGTGTTTCAAGTGTGTTGCACGTCTTTACCATGAGTGCCGCCCGTGGTTGCCCGCGGGCTAAAGTTTTGAGCAGTTCGAAACTTTTTTCCGCGTCCGACGCCGTTCCGATTTTTCCCTGCGTCCTGTCACGTCTATAAATTGACTGTAGCTCGAATTAAACTCGACATCAACGCGAACAACATCATCTGCTTCACGGGAGACCACTTTTTGACGGTTTTTGGCCGTGATTAACCCGTAAAGCGCTGTGTGACCGGGGCTTTAAACCTGAATGCCCCTGGTACAGGGGGGTGTTACGCATAATAAATACAGCATGTTTCCTAATCGCAACATTGTCATGCTGCTTATCCACTTAATGCAATGAAACTTGCCAAAAAGCTCACGTCGACCATTTTTACCTCAATTGAACACAATTCAAGCACCAAGCAAGTAAATAAGGATAAAATTATAAATCAGCGCCAAGTAACTAGCATTTCTACTGAATTTGTGCCATGCAAACAAACAATACCTCAAATGAAAGAGTCAAGCTCACAGAATCCAACGATATAAGCCTTGTCATTTTAAACCGACACCACACTCAAAGAACACCAGGCATACACTTTACAGTCTGCAGAGGTGAGCAAAAAAAAATTCTTACCTTTGATATTTTGCAATAAAACACTGTTAGAAGGTAAATCTGCACTTGCTATTCTTAGCCCAATGTGTGTGTATTATAACGAAACCAGATCTACCAGTCTCCAGGGATGTTTCTTTTTTCTGGGGCACTGTTTCAAACATCTCAGCTCCTCAGTATTCAGCTTGCTTGCAATGTATTTTCCTCTTTGTGATCAGCTTGTGATGCTGTCAGTAAGAATTTTTCAGTAGCCATTTGATTTTATGGGTTCTGATGTTTCCAACAAGCCCTAAATCACTACAATCGCACAAACCTAGCGTGAGCTACAGCCTTGCCTTCCCAGTGCTTCAAACTGAGTCCATGGGCCATTCGCATGTACTTAAATAGTATGACAATACAAATGCTTAACTGGTTTGTTTGAGGTATTTTCGGTATAATTATCCGCTTAATATTCAACAGTCATTTTTAAAGTCATTTTCTGACAGAATTTTTGTGCCATTCCGTGTGAATACTGTGAACACAACAGTACAAGCAGGATGAGTGACGTGTTTTCTTGACTCATTCTTTATATTGGCAGTTTGACATTTGAGACCCTAGTGAACTGATGTAGACCTGTGGTTAGGGTGAAGCACTACATCCCAGGTGACCAGGATTAAATCTCTGGTACAGACATGTATTTTCTTAGGCACTGCTAGCATGTTATGTATATAAGTAACTGCTAAGGCTTTTGTTCTTTTTACTTTTTTATACCTTTTTTTACATTACCTTTGAATTTATAATTTTATTTATTTGCTTTTTTCATGTATGTATGATCTTTGAATGGGAAATTCTATAGGCTATAGGACTGGCAGAAATAAGAAAAATAAATAAATAAAATTGAAAAAATTAAAAAGAGGTTGTATTTTGATGGATTGTATGCCTGTAGTGACATATAAGTGAAATGTATAAATAAAACTGGTAATTAGTTTTACAGTTTGGTACCTGAAAATATGAAACAGCACAGTGTCAGCTTGGAGAGGCCACCTAGACATTCCCAAACTAAAACCTGTCTAATTTTGCTCTGATTTACTTGGTTAGAATATACTTAGTCACAGATAATGGTGAGATTCTTTACTATAATTTTATAGGGGTTCCAGACTACAACTGAATAATTTTAAGACAGTTCAAAGTAAAACTTTGTTTGGTGCAAAAATTATGTTTCATTTACGTAGTGTTCCATCTTCATTTACTCTGACTCAGTGACATATATACTTACATATACACTGAATTTTGCACATGACAAAAATCCCCAAGGAGTTACCTTAATTATGATAGCAAGATTATTCAAATGGACCAATTTGTTGCAAGAGATATAGTCATTTCATTTTGGGCATGTCATTTTCAAGCCAAAGGCTCAGGGCTCAAGGGGTTAAAACACAATACCATGATGCAATAATGAATGATGAATGATGAATTTTGTGTAAAAGTTACCTTTGCTGTGATTATTTGGCAAAATGCAATGCATCCAAAGAAGTGCGATTTGAAGTCAAATGATTACCGGTCAATATCATAGACGTGAACATTTCAATGTTTCTGTTATAATTCATAAAAGTCCACTGCATGTAGTACACTGTTGATTTTGCTAATCTGCTGCAGAATACGGCCAAAAACGTGGCAGGGGGGAGAAAACTGCCCACTGATGGGCAAGAAATTCTTGGTGGACAGGCCTAACTAAAGGAATCTTTGTTTTCCACAGAGTTTGCAGCACGGAAATAATGCTCACATTTTTGTTTTGCCCCAAACAATTTTGGCTAAACAATCAGAGCCCATTGGCAGTGTAGAATTTTCCATTGCTGATTGGCTGCATGGATATATGGCAGTTAGCGGAATAACTGGCTTGGCGTTTGTTGTGCTTTGGAGTGAAAGCTGACGTTCAAGCATGCCGAAAATTAATCATTGATCTGGTCATTTTTTTGGCTAAAAATCCCCGAATTATATATTAGGCCAAATATTCAAATCAGTTACAATATATGAGGAATGAATCATAATTGCTTTATATGTATATGTAAATAAAAGTAATATACATATATGTAAGATGAGAGTATGAAATACTCAATCTTTATTTAATGAAAATATATGACAATCTTCATATGAATAAAATACTCATGTTCATGAAAATGTTGATTTTTTTATAATGCTGATAACACTGAATGATGTATTATAAACACAACTTAGGTTATATGCTTATCAATTTGTCAGTCTATACCCCAAGAGTTTTTGACTGTAAATGTTTAACTCTGACTTAAGCATGTTGCTAGAATTTACTAAAGTCAAGTTTTTATCACATCCCATCCTCCTTGTAAATAATTTTCCCTGCAGTCAAGACATATCAGTCAAGACATATCAGTTCCCTCCTTACCTGCTGTGTTTTCTTGTTCGTCTTAATGTTTATAGTGATTCAGGTTTCCAGCCAGTGTTAGTTAAAAAGTCATGTTATAATACTAATTGAAAATACCTTTGTCTATGATCTGTGCTTGGCTCAGTTGTGAATCTGTGACAGTGCAATATTTGCAACAATATAATAAACATGATTTTGATTTATCCCAAGAGTTTCTGGCCTTCAGTTTTAAATGTTGAATTGAGAGAATGACATATATCAAGTTTAAACCTTGATTGCTGGAGATATTTTGATATTTTTTACAATGTTGTAAACATTGTATGAAGTATCATACACACTAATGAGATAATAATAATGATAATGAGCAGCCACAAAAGCAAAATAACAGGCCACTACGAACACACCGATAACATGATACAAAGATAAACCATATTCGGGCAAACTGTGATTTTTTTTTATATGGAATTTTATTCAATATTTTATTACACTATCCTTGAAAGACTTAGTGCAGAATAAATCCCCCTCAACCAATATTATTTGGCAATCAAATTGATAGCTTTCACTGTTTTCCAAGCTATTCTGTCTGGCTGTGTCAAATAATTTAAACAAATGATCAGACTTGAACCCATAAGCCCTCAAACACACTTTGGCAATGGAGCAGACTCAATAAATCTAGAATCACATCAGTGAGTGACATGCACTCTGAAAAAAAAACATTTACCGCAGACCTTGGATTAAGTGCTGCTATGTCAAAAATCATGCTACCACGTTGAAGATCAGATCAACTGGTGGAGGAGAGAGAGTGCCTCCGACTAAAGATTTAGGATATAAAGGGAATGTGAAGAGAAGATTAAAGTCCCTTCCTATCAATGAGACGCCAAGTGCCTGGGGAAATCCATATAATTTCACCCCTCTAATGTTTCCATTTGCCGGATCATGTAGGGATTCACCATCTGATTGCCCACAATCTTGGTTTAGAACCTGATGTAAGGAAAATAGAAGGCTCTTTGAAATGGGGTTTGCACCAATAGCAATACAGGATAACAACTTATGCAAATGGATGTACCTACATTTCCTCATGCTGCATTCATATCATGCAAAGTATGTTTTTTAATGGTAAATTCTAGAATTTTGTCAAACTCACCCTTCTAAGCACATTTAAGGCACTGCACTGACAGTTGGTTAGTGCTTGTTCTAATCCTCAACAATTATAACCGTATACTATAGTATATTTCTTCAGGACAAGAAAAAGATTTTTCCCAAGACTTATAACTGTCAGTTATATTTTCAAAATATCAGCTTAAATACCTCATAGAATGGATGCACTACTTAAGCTCAGCTTCCTTTCTCAGTGTCTGTTATGAATGGTATACATTTCCATAGATTTACATTTCCTCTGAAGCCACATGAAACCATGTGAAAGCACTGATAAGGGCAGAGGAGCCCGTCTATGCTCAGTATGGCAGATGTTGGCTCACTCTGTTGTCTCCATTGAAGGAAACTGTATACTGTCTGACCTTTTAAGGTCAGAAACACACTAATGTCTTTATACGTTCATTATAGCTTGGTCTTAGTGAAATAATACAACCAGTACTACTACTTATGCACCAACAGCTGATAACATCCTTTAAAAAGAAAAGCTGAGAGGGTCTGTGAAAGTCCTTGGAATGTTTGTGAAAAGAAATGAATAAATACTGTGCTTAGCATGTTGTCCAGAGATGGATTAGTGCCTGATTTGGATAACAAACACAAAGTTTTTCCTCATCCACGATCTGTGTATGAATCTGATCTTTCCATCTGGTATACAGGAAGCGCTGAGCTTCAAGGGAAGCTTCAAGGGATGTAATTCTAGTTCAGGTACAGATGTAGAGGATATTTCACCCTGAGCAATTCAGTTGCAATCCCACACATCAGACACTGAGGACGACAGCACGAAAGCATGAATTTTTGCACGGTGGGCGATCAGCTGTAGTCATGTGGCAAGTCTGCAAATACACCACTGAATTAATATATGGATGTTTTAAGCATATTGTTATTGGAGGGATATAGTCCATGAAACAGAGGTTTAATTAACATCTTATATTATGGCTCCCCTGAATGCTCAGTCGTGATTACTTAAAAGCCAATCTAAGGGTGATCATTATTTCTCTAAAATCACATGGCTATGAAGTAGTTTATTCATTTATTGTTTATTTATTATTATTTTTATATATTTATTTATTAGCCTCCAAAAACAAGAAAACAGTGTACTGCATTTAAAAAAAAACCATGTTTACAATAAAATTATGTACAATATATATAAAATACGACAAAACTTGAACAACTAAAATAATTTATCACAGTTAATCGGGGACAGGACAAATCTTTTTCACGGGGCGTAGTGTGTATCTTAGTTAATGAGTAGTAAAACAAACTTCATCATATAATGGCATTAAAATGATTTTAGAAGAAACTTGGCCAACTTAAATTCATTGGAGCCCCGTCTATCAAACTCTTTACACGATATTAACCCACTTACAACACTTTCAGCACATTGTTTTCACGGCAACATCATGTCATCCATCGTACTTTCCTGGTCATGTGTAGGAATTGAATTATACTATTCACTCAGATACTGATATCTATGGGCAATTTAGAGTCTCCAATTAGCCTGACATGCACATCTTTGGATCTGGCAGAAGATGCCCCTTGGGTTCCAGTGAAAGGTACCCCTCGGGAATGCTGCTGGGTGATTCCTCAGGACTGGTTTAACAGGAAGTGAGCTGACAGGCAACCAGAGACTGGAACCTAGGAGAGTCAGGAAGCTGCACTGCTGCTGGACCCAGTACAGACTACAGCAGCAGAGCCACCATCAACAATGGAAGCTGGAACACCAGAGACCCCAGAGTCAGTGTTGCAGAATTCCCAGGAGGCAAGGAGCTTCCCACCCCCGGAGAACTGGAACCAAACATGCACGACAACTAAAAGCAACCACTAAGCTGGGGCCTAAATCCAAAGAACTGATGGACTTTAAGCGGTGAGGGATGGCATTGGGTTGCAGTAGAGGGGGCCCCTCCGATTCCAGAGAACAGGGCCCCTTGGGTGTGGGAGCCGGTGCACTGGGGATCAGCAAGGCAGTGCTTGAGCGAGCGGCTAGCGGTCGAATTCCTGGATCAAGGGTTTTCCCAGATTCTTCCAGAGAATCCCATCCATTGTTCACAGAGATGCCATTAAAATTCTCTCTTACTGGGGGTGCGGCGTTGACTCATTGGTCTAAGCGCGCATGCCATAAGGGCTGTATCCTTCCCGCAGCGACCTGGGTTCGATTCCGGCTCTGGTCATTTGCTGCATGTCTTCCCCCATTCTTCTCCCCAACCTTCCTGTCTCTCTACACTGTACAATTGTTAAATAAAGGAAAAAAATTCCCCCCCAAAAAATTCTCTCCTACTTGTCCCAGAATAGCCTGTCTGTTGGAGTAGACCTGATGGGATAGGCTGTAGCCTTTGTGAATCGATGAGCATTAGGCACCCAGCATTCCATCACCAGTTCATCAGTTGCCTCTTTTTGGACCAGTGTTAGCAGGTACTCATCACTGCTGACATCCCAGCCTTGCCCCTTTGGAAATGCTTTGACCCACTTGTCTGGCTTTGATGATTTGACCCTTGTCAGAGTCACTCAGGTTACATTTCTTCCACATTTCTCTTACTATCTACAAGAACCGACTACTAGACTAGACATGCAGCATTGTTATGAGATGGTCAACATTAACTGCTTCATTTGAAAGTGGTTTCATTTTTCTTTCTTTTTTTTAAAATAAATTTGGCATCTCCAATCCCACCCGAATCCAGAATGCCCAATCCGAGAACTATGTACAAGTCTTGCTCGTATGCAACCCCCTGTTGCCAGCTCAGGAGAGAGAGACAGTTCGCGGCTCTCCTCTGAAGCATGCGCCTGTCAGCCCCTGCATCTTTACACTAATTGGTCAAAACTATCGCAAGTTCAGTACGAGGGCGGAGGATACCAGAACATGAGCAAGCTCAGAATCTCACTGACGAGCGCCCGGCTGGCCAACAGGAGGCGTTTGAGGAATGAACAAGGCAACCATGTTTTTAATTTCCCTTCCCAGCAGTCCATTCCCAATTTCCATCCCTACGGCTCTTAAGCCCATCTTGTGTTGTTCTGAAAAAGCTGCTGACCACTGCTGGTTGGTACAACCGGGGATCAAACCCGCACTATAGTAGTCACTACAACACCGCAATTGCAGCAACTTAACCAAGTGAGCTAACCAGGCAGCTCCCATTTGAGAGTGGTTTCTAATGGTAAATGTTTTGGCTCATCCCGTCTCGTTTGATTCGGCGGAAGGGCTACTATGGCGCAAGTCGGAGAGAAAGGCAAAGTCCAACGGGCAGATGAAACTGCAAAACTAGGAGATCAGCCGGAAAGAGCGACTGGACAGGATGCGAGTGAGAAAGGAGCAGGAGGCGTAAGGAGGGAAACACAGTCATGTAACAGGAAGGAGGAACTCAGAGATGGAAAAGCAGGGGCAAGGTGCAGGAATACGGAAACAGGGAACAAGAACAGCCATGAAACAGTCTCCAGACAATCTGGCCAAGACAAAGACAAAAAGGCAGCCTTCTAAGCACAAAGACAACGAGGTAACAATGGGAAAGCTGTGGGAATAGCACACTGGGAACAAGGGATAAGCGTAGGTCATATGCAGACATTGAACAATAAATAAAATCTATAGAAGGTGGAATCAGACGAAATGTTGAATCTTCTTCCTGTACACATACAGCCAAGAAATTGAATTGACAAGTTTGTATTTTATGATCAAGAACGATAACATTTACAATACAAATTAAAGACAATATAAAAATGACCTTTTGTCTATATTTCTCATTTCAAGACAGTTACATTTGTGCCAGACTGAAGTTCAGCTAAACCAAACAGAACATTCTTGGGAAATGGATGTTATCTTGTGTAATTCTTATACCCTTTAAGAAAAATGCATACTCCTTTATTGCTGCATTAAATGTAACAACAGAAATCAAGAATATTAAAATACCACATATCTGCAATTCTTATTTCAACCCATATAAATTTTGAGCGTGAATAACCCATTTCAGGTGCATACAAGGCATTCTTCAATAATGAACACAAAAATTGATCATATAGTTCAAATGCCAGACCCCTGTATGCAATGCAAAATTAAAAGCCTTTGACATGCTGAGCAGAAACCATTTGCCATTTTATATAGAGAAAACCAAGAAATTCTGACTACTGTAATCAGAATTTCCCTGGTCATATTTGTGTAATTCTGAAGACTGCAGATGAGGAATTTGCCCCCTGGAAAACTAAACACATTCACAGATTTAAAGGCTTTTCTGCTCTGCTATCTCGCCACTGTCCAAGGCGAGATACAAGGCCTGAAATTGCCTGCAGTCAAATGTTGCCTGCCAGCCTGGTTGGAGCCAACATGGCCTCAGGCAAAGAAAGTGCAGACCGGTTTTTTGAAACAAGAGCCTCAGATAGCGAGGCAACTTTAGCTGAGACACGCGCTCAGAGTGACTGGACTCACCATGATTCCAGCTAAACAGGGTTTTTGCAGGCTGCAGTCCAACATCCACAGCTCCTGGGCTTGGCAATCTCAGGCTGTATATTCCCTGATGGACATGATATTCAACTGCTTTAAGTGGATATAAAATGTGGGAAAACCAATATATTTTTATTAATGTCATTGTTAATTTGGTTTAAAAAATAACTCATGTTTTAACTCATATGACTACAAAGATCGCTAATGGCAAGTGGAAAGATAATGAAAGCTAATGAAGTCACTGGTCTTTGGGGGATTATGAAGACGTCAACTAGCAGCATCCCAGGCCACCCACAGACAGACTGGAGGAAGTGTCTAAATGGTAATTTAACATGTTCACATGCCAAACAAGAAAAATGAATCAAATCTCTCTCCTGTGCACATATTACATATTATTGGTACTTTATTATGTCACATTAGGGAACAAAGGCAGATAAGAGGTACACAAGTAGAATAGTGTGAAACTGCAAATGAAAAAGGTTTATAATTCATGTTGTCCATAAAGATGAAGACATAAAATTCCCTCAATGTCACCTTCATCAATGAAATGGTTCAGCGCTGTAAGTATGCTTTGTTAGGTATGTACACAGCAAAAATCCCAGTGTTAATTCAACTCCAGTAGAGTTTATATGAGACCAACCCATCCATCTTGGACTCAAATGAACTCTATTGGAGTTGAATTAACCCTGGGATTTTTGCTGTGTAAGAGTACCATTAGTATACACCTTTTAATGATGAGGATAATGTGCTAAAATGTGCTTTGAGTCTCTTGTTCAGGAAAGAGTTGATTTGTTTTTGAATTGTATTTACTGTATTCCTTGGATCAATACCACTTTGTTTCTATTCTAAAAGGTAAAGGATAAAAATTTGCGCAATCCATTCACATCCAGCAGATTATTGTGTCACATTTCAATTGTACGGACCAAATATACAACTTCTCGCTGTTGTTGGAGCAATAAGAAAGTGGTGACTTGGCTGGTGATCAGAAATAATGTCACATTGCTGATATGCATAAATAATGCCTCTTCATGACACAAATAACTTTACTTCGACACAAACACTTGACATTGACAGTGGCTAACAAAAAAAAAACACTTTTTAATTTTTATATCTGGTGTTAATATCAAAAGTGGTCCAATCAGCTTCAAAAAAACATGTCTACGAACAAGTAGACATTATTCGGGCTCACAGAGAGCAGAATGGTTTGTCCACTACATTGAGTTCTTTCTTGGAGAACATGGACCTAATGCAATTAAAGTACAATGGCACACTGTAAATACTGCTTGTTTACCACTCCCTGGTGAATTCTCAAGAATTTCAGCCACAAACCTCTCTATAAACATCTATATAATACATGTGTACAGACGTATATTGAACAATGTTGAATTTATATTTTTATAATATTACCAAGCTTACTGTAATCTTCGAGTTACATTGTGTTTTCAGTTTCTTTAATGCAGCTCCACCTACCCGTTATCATGGGCAATGTTTGTTTGATCCCAGAAATTATTTCAGCTCCACAATTTCCTGAAAATAATGGATATTTTAAAGGCTTGGGCGAAGACTTAGGGCTGTAGTACAAGTGATGAAAGCTTGTATTCTTTAGTTGTAATTCGAGATGCTTAGGAATGAATTCTTGAAGGCAATCCAGACTTCTTTATTTGTATGGCAAAGAAAAGATAAGGAGTTCCAAGTAGTGCTTTGCAATGGTAAACTTTTTTTTTCAGGCACCTTATAACCCAGAATTGGGGACTCTCCTAACACAAAGTTTTGCTTCAAACAGAAATTGATAATTACAAACGCTGAAATTTCACCACAGTACCAAGCGTGAAGTATGTAACAATCCCTTCCTCTCACTGTACTGAGATGGTTCCAGGGCTATTAACACTCATCATTTGACGAGTATGTTTTGTATATTATGGATCACTGGGAATTCACAGAGAACATCCTTGACATAGTTTTCGAATACAGCTGGTAATTTGCTATTAAATAAATATTTCACAACCCAGTTAATGTAAAGAGAAATTCCATAAATGGAACTGGGTACAAAATCTTGGATCACTGAGTAAAGATCACAAATTTATAATTATGATCTACGGCATAACCCTCCATTATATGCTTCAAATATAAAAAGTTTTATTTATAATGCGCCTCTGCCCTGCTTAATTGAAAACCAGCAGGACACTACAGATAAACATAATTGTGCCACAGCATCTTTAAAAAAACAACAACATCGTTTTCAGCATTAATTACTTTCTTTTGCAAATTATTTTTTGACACTGTATATGTTGTTTACAACATGGAAGGTGCCTTTCTTGGGAACAGAATCACTATTAATTTAAAGCATTTAAATTATTTATTTTGTTTGGAAATAGCGAGTGGAAATTTAGCCTTAAGCAAAAATTTCTAATCTGCAAAAAACATGGCTCATTTCCGCACATTATTCTGCTAATTTATGATTTTACAAGTGTCTTCATGTTCAGATAATGCAGACATTGTCAAATTACAATTGAGGGTTCATTATTTACACATCATTGGGGGCTGAGCAGAAATCCGTAAACCACAGCACTAAGAAACAAAATACATCTTGACAAGTCAAGAAATTTGATCTACACATTCCCATAAGGGCATTGCAATGTGGAAAAAAATTGATTTCATTAGGAGATGCAATAGAATTTCTCCCCCTTATTATTTACTGACTATGGACGGTGCCTTTTTATATTCAGATCTGTATAACATAATTTCACTCTGGAATACCAATTGCAAATGCATCATTTCAATCACAATATTCAGTGAGGATGCACAATATCACATTCACTGGTGAACATTTATTCATTTTGGTCTCTTTGGCAAGACTATGTTGGCAATGTGATGTAATCTTTTCCTTTGTGTCTGAAGATACAATGCTTAATAAAACCATCCCTTCTAAAATTCACAAACGACAAATACATTTCAGGCTATCTGGTCACCTAAATCAAACTCTTACTTTTGCATTTTCATTGAAGGAACACAGAAGGCACAGAATAAAAGGCATTACAAGTTTGAGAGACATTTGGTTCCTCAGCTGTGTAAAGTCAAATGTAATTAATCCTTGGTGTATTCATTCCTCATACGATTGCAAGTTTAGGACATAACCAACATTCTCTGTAATGTGACTGAACATTAAAAAAAAAAAAAACATAATTAAAGATTACAGATAAACCAAATTTCTCTGTAAAATGTATTTATTTCAACTTTTGTCTATATCACTGCTTTATTTCTCACTCACCCTATTCTTTATTCCCCTGTTTTAAATTAGGACAACCAAGCGCCGGGTAGTAAATGGCATTTGAAAAGGAGAAGGGAAAAAAATCAAAGAAAAATCCACAGAATGCTTACTCTCTTAGTTTGCAGCCCAGTTGAACTGAGTGCGGCCATCTCCTGTGAAAAGAAAGAGAGACCGCCTGAATGCAAATTAAATCCCCCTCACTCCTGCAAATATTGTCTTATCCATTAGTGCGAGCGGACAAAAAAGGAGTGGTTTCTCATTGTCAGCTGGCAGAGAGAAGTCAAGGGAAGAATTCTATTCAGGCACCAGGACTTGGGGGCTCAGTGCACTTGGGCTTTGTTTAGCAGCATTCAGATGCTGTAGACCGTGGTAACAAAGAGAGCTTTCAGTGTACCTCACTGTAAAAGCATGCGAGAAAGAAGACGGCAAAGAAGAGAGAGGAGAGGAGGAGGAAGAAGATGATGATGAAGATGAAGAAACAACATCAACACCAACGTCAACAACTACAATTACGAGAGCAGAGTGTAGAGCCTGCTGGAAAAGCAGAGGTGTAGCTCTAAGAGGGTTGAGCTCTGTTTTTTTAATCTTCCTGTTTATTTTGCTCTGTGGAGCGCACAAGGACTTCACTACAGCAGTAGAGCACATTATCCCCTCTCTGGGTAAACAGTTTCCTGACTTCCTCTCTGAGAGGTGGACACTTATCAGTCTGCCATAAGGGAACAACCCCGGAAAAAAGTGGTCTGAAATAAATCTCCTGCCAAGATCAAATTGTATACATATATACATATGTAAATATATATCCAAGTGTTCCCTTTTTATATATATATATATATATATATATATTTATAATAAGGGGGTTAAGACTTTACATTTTTACATTTTAGTGAATAACCAATTAACTGGTGCAGTTTCCTTTTCTCACTAGTGCATGCATGATGCGCAGTCAGCAGATCTTCATGTATAGTTTGAACTCTCTAAATTACAAATCATACTTTTGGTAAAGTTGTGTAGCTCAAGGTCCAGGCAAAAAACAAGAAACCCATTAACAATTTTTGAAGTTGTTTGCATATTATTGTTTTAATTGGAGCAGAGAAGTATAAACAGTAAAATCAGACCAAACTTCTGTGGCTGCGAATTAAAAATCTTGCGTTTCCTTTCAGCTGTTTTGAGCTTTTTGTGGAGTTTTTTTTTTTTAAAGACTTGCATCCTTTCGTTTTGAAATCTCCTGATCTCAAAAGTGCTTACTAGCTTTAGGAATGCTACAGCTTAGTATGTCAATAGCTGTTGCACAATCACATCCAAATTCTACTGCATTTTTTTTCAAAGATATAATTAATTCTGTTGCTATAATGAACTGCATCCTGCATGCTCCAGAATAATTTATTGACAGGAACCACTTCCTGACCTTGATAAAGTGCCATTGTTTTCATAACCTTTGGTTCGTTCAGAAAACCTCAATGTGCTCATAAAACAAGCTTTCCCATACCCCCCCCCCCCCCCCCCAGAAAACCAGAACAAACAAAAAAAAACCTGCTGATAAAGTGATATTAAACCAATACAGCCAGTCAAAAAAAGATCAACTCAATTCATACGTTATAAATTTTGCAGATACTGCATATTCACGAAATACGATTGATTGTCTCTCTATAAAATGCATTTTGGCGTGTCAAAAAAAATCAGCTGACAACACGGGAAGGCAAAAAGTAGGGATGTGGTGAGCAAAATGAAGCAACATAGCCAAGGTTCTGTAAAAGCAAGAAGAAAAAGAGAGGATTATGAAATTGGTCCTGATATTACATTGTAAATGAAGACATCTGCTGACTTGTTCCTCAAGACAATTTAAATTTTGGTAGTTGTGATGAAACTCACTCAGTGGAAGAATTATACAAATAACAGGGCTAGATATGAACAGGGAAAGGCCCTGGAACTTAAACGTACTCTCTATGTGCTGTCTTGACATGTCAGCATCACATAAAATAGCACCAGAGAGTCTCACAGCAGCTAAAGTAGAAAAGAGGCTGCAGGCGTAGAATTAACAGATGTGCTTTAGGCCTGTATGTGGTCAGTGTATGTGTTCCACACCATTCTCTAGTGAATATGGGAAAATCCAGAGCCAAGGCAAAGGTTTCAGGAGATGAATGGAATGGAGCAGTTGACTTCTTTATTTGAGGAACTTTGTCTGCTTGACACTGTAAGGTCACTTCCTGCATTACTCTCCCCAGCACCACACTCATGCACACGATCAAATATACTGTCAGGTGCTAAATTATTGGCACTCAAGTATGCATATAATGATTAATGCAGGAATTAATCCATATTTTCACTTTAGATGCATAGGAAACTGTATTCTCTTAGTGGAATACTTCTTACTCATGATTCACAGTTTTTCATTAAGTCATCTTTATTCAATGAAAACCAGAATTTTCAAAATTAGCAGCTGTTTCATTATAAATGTTGACTTTCGTGCAAACACCACTGCCAGAAAAAATGGGATTTTTGACTGCCAAGCAGGCACAGGTTAATGAGTAAGTAAAAAGCAAGAATCCCTTTAACTATTTTAATGGTGTTTCCATATTATCATTTTAACTGGAGCAGACATGTTAAGCTGAAGAGTATCGACAGTAAAATTGAGCTTAACTACTGTGGTTACAGTTAAAAATTTAGCAAGCATTTTCTTTCAGCCATTTTTGGCTAATTTTAAGGAGTTTGTAAAAGATTAACATATTTTTGCTTTGCAGACACCTGCTCACAGAGTTGCCCTTTGGAATTACTAATGCTACAGCTTTGTATTTCACGAGCTGTAGAACCAAAATAACCAAATTCCACTAAATTTTTTTCCATTGACATAATTTCACGATCATCATGAACCGCATCCTGTGTGCTTCAGGAAAGAAAAATTATTTAAAGTTTCAGCATATCAACTATATTGATTCTTGTAATATTGTTTCTTGTAAAATACAAAATTTGATGTTTGCAACATCATCCAAAGCAATTAAGACAAGGGAATGGAAAGACTGTAAAAGCTGTAGAATCTTCAAGAAAACCCCCTTTGGAAGATTTCACAGGTAAACAGGTAGTAAAATGGTAACAGTAGTAGTATAAAATGTATTCCTATAAGACCCCTCTTGAGGAAAGTGAAAGAACAACATATGTACAATAAATTTAAATTGAGATGGCACAAACACCCTGGCCACAAGCACTGGTTCTTCCATCCCCGTTTCAAACCAAGGTGGTTGTTTTGACTGGTGTCTTTGTCTGTTGTTGTAAAGTCTGTTATGTTGTTTGTTGGTACCTGTTTGGTTTGAAATAGACTATTTGAACATTCGAGCAGCCGATGAATACTAGGTAACAGGTGATTCAATAGAATATAGAGATGACAATGTCACTGATACTTAGTTAATTGTCTAATAGTTAGTTAATTATGTAGCAAGTAAAAGCACTATGGAAGTATATAATGGGGTTCAGACACTTTATGGCATTAGTGAAATGAATTTAATGAACTGGCAAGCACTAAGATTAACCATTCGGATTTATGGATGCATGAAAGCACATCAAGTTCAAAGTTTATTGTCAAAAATGTTCTGCTGTTTGACTTGTGGTCCAGTTTGTAACCCCTTTTTTTTGTACTACTTATCCCCTTCACCGATCCATGAATAGCTGATCTTCCTAGCCAATCAGATCCCTTAATTTAAGCAATCTTTCATGACTGTGACTTGAGGTGGGCCGATCAGAAACATCAGTCGTAGAAACCAAAGTCGATTCTCTATTTGCACGCTGGTGGTCACCTCTGCAAAACCTATGAAGCCTGCACCTCAGTAAACTTATTTCACAGCAGGCTGATATTTGCTAGCTAATATGTGCTTCATAGTAATCAATTCAAAAATGCCAATACAGTGACTTATGATTATTTTAGATGTTAGCTAGGTCTGTGGCGTGTTGGCAAAATTGATTCATTGGCTAGCAAGTTTGTGGGCTGCTGTCACCTAGCTACATTTCGAACATTGAAACGAAAAGTATGAATGATAGATGAGAATATGTAAAAATTGCAAAT
Organism: Gymnothorax reevesii; assembly: GCA_029721435.1. Taxonomy (NCBI): domain Eukaryota; kingdom Metazoa; phylum Chordata; class Actinopteri; order Anguilliformes; family Muraenidae; genus Gymnothorax; species Gymnothorax reevesii. The sequence continues at coordinate 125,753,883 of CM056575.1, read as the reverse complement.
GCAACTCGAGTATCCCTTGGCAGAGAAGCATTCGACCGCTGGAGAGAAAAGAAGACACTGAAAGGTTTTAAAACTGACGCACTTGTGACGTAGTTTCTCAGACTGGTAAGCTATCTTGTCTCTTTCTGTGTGAATGCTGTACATAGACAGAAAGTGTAGTCTATACACATTGAGTAGCATTAGTCTAGGCTACTATTGGTGTTAGCCAAGTAACGTAAGCTACAGCCTAGTAATGGGTAGCTAATGTTTGCTTGTTGTTGTATGCCTAGACACTGGCACTAGCCTGGGAAACTTGTGTGTAGGGTATAATGCCCTGGTTATGCTGTGAATCCAGAATTGAAAGGTACAGTTGTTGTTGTCGGTGGCTTTGTGTGATGCCATCGATATCCACCGTTTCTCACGCTATCTGTGTTGTAATTTTGTCTCCAGCGGCACCGGTCAGCTGTTTGTGGTGAAATGAAGCACGCGTACGAACAGAGTGGTGGGGGCGTGGTTTGGCTGATTCCTGATTGGATAGAGGGGGTGGGTGTTTATCAGTTGTGCAGTTCGAAAAGAAATCGTAAGTCCAGCCACCTGGGATGGTACCTTTAAGTCAATAAACTCTCCCTTTACCGTATAATTGCTCTCAAGCTATTCCCATTTCAGTTTGCTTGATTAACAATTTAATTAATTTATTGACTGAATAACCAAGACCGATGCATGACCTGTGATGATCAAGAAATGATAACGACTAAGTGATTGTAAGAATGACAATATAAATGCAACAAAAATCCAAAAATTTTGTTGACTTCCATCTCTCGTTGATTTTTTGGATTAATTCAGATAATCGCCATCCTTACAATGTCACTCCGCTGTGTGTAGTTCCAAATTCATGATACAGAATGGATTTTCATGATTTATTGCTTTGCAAAGCTTTGCAAACCTATTTACGTAAATCTGTGCCATTTCAGACAGCCCTGAGAAACATTCCTACATTAGGCCTGAGGTTTCCTGTCATGGGACTGGCTGTGCCTGGGTAAAGCATGACTGATTTCAATAGTTCTGGATCAGGCCCCCCCTGTCTGACCGGCCAATTTTGACATACTGTAGGGAATGAAATTGACAATGATATGGCGAAAGAGACTGAAATGCACGCAGACCAGGTGCAAACAACCTTGGTCACGTAATTTAACCTGACCAAGTCTACCACACAAATACAACCTCATTTCCGAAAAAGTTGGGACAGTTCCTAAAATGTAAATAATACAGAATGCAATGATTAGCAAATCAATTAAATGTTGAAGCTGATAAATTTGATTGTTTTTGAAAAAAATATCCGCTCATTTTGAATTTGATGACAGTAACATATTTTGAAAAACTTAGGACAGGACAATAAAAGACTGGAAAAGTTACATAATGATTTAAAGAAGACAAATGGCAGAAAATATCACAACTAATTAGATTATTAAGCCACAGGTCAGTAACATGATTGGGTATAAAAAGTCTTTCATAAGCAAATATAGTGAGGGCCTAACCATTCTATGAAAGGCTGCATGGGGAAATAGTTCAACAATTAAGACTATCATTTTCAACTTAAAATTGTGAATAACCAGGAGATTTTATACTGTCTGGTACATAATATCATTAAAATTTTCAGAGAATCCAGAAAAATCTCTGTTCACATAGGACAAGGCCAAAATCCAATTTGGAAGGGTCCTCAGGCAGCTCTCCATGCGTAACAGACAGGATTCTCTTGTGGAAATCACTGCATTGACTCAGGAACACTTCTGTAAACCATTTCAGTAAATACAGTTTGTCTCGGCATCCACAAATGCAAGTTAAAACTCTGTCATGTTGCGATTAAACCGTATATGAAGAAGATCCAGAAACACTGCCTTCTACTCCAAGCCCTGGCTCATTTAAAATGTACTGAGGCAAAGTGGAAAACTGCCCTGTGGTTTGAATAATCAAAATGTGAAATTCTTTTTGGAAAAGAATTTTGCACCAGATGTAACAGGACCCACGCCTCCTGAAAAAAATTCCTCTTGGGAATCATCAGACCACAGAATCTTATCCCATGGGTCTTGGGGGTCATCAATATGTTTCCTAGCAATTGTGAGATACGCAATTTTTGTTATTTTGGTCAGGAGTGGTTTTTGAATTGCAGCTCTCCGAAGGAGGCAATTTTTGCTCAGTCTCCTTATTGCAGAATCATGAACACAAGTGAGGCAAGTGAAGCAAGCAAGGTCTGCAATTCTTTAGATGTTTCTCTGGGTTTTTTGTTGACCTCTTTGTTGTTGGTGCACTTTTGGAGGAATTTTAGCAGGCCGGCCACTCGTGGGAAGGTTCAGCACTGTTTCAAGTTTTCTTCATTTGTAGTTAATGGCTCTCATTGTGGTTTGCTGGAGTCCCAGAGTCATAGCTATGTAGTCATAGCTTTGGTACCTTTTTGAGACAGATAGACATCTGTGATGTGAATAGAGGCCACTAGATGGCAGTATTTACCTTTCATTAATTCAGCCCAGACTGGAGCTAGGTTTAGACATGTCCTGGGCATGTCTGGGGAAAGTCCCAGAAAAAGGAGTAGAATTGAGACAGTAAAGTGGGAGGAGAAATTGCAAGAAGAAGGATACGTGTGACCAGACCTGTCATTTCTGTTCAAGACCTGTGAAGTTTCTTTTGTGGATTTTTGCCTGTGTTAGAGCATTTTTTTTCCTTACCCAGGACATCACCAAGCCACCCCAACAAAAAGGGACTGCAAATATTTCTGTTTTTCTTGTAAATGAATCTTGGTTATTAGTTGTAGATAGTAGTTTAGTCTTTGTTTTTTTCATTAAATGTGTTCAAGTTTTTAAAACTGTTTCTGTCATCCCTTGCTGTTGCTGTAGCTGTTGTGTTGTAAATAGTAATAACAAATTGGGGCCATAACACATCAAAAACTTAGTTTGACATCTCTTTTTGAATTTGTATAGATCACGGCATTATGTGCTGCTTTCTGCCTACATCACATTGCCAGACATGTTTTGTTTAAGTGATATTTAGATTCAACAGTGCTGGCAGGAATCAAGCCTGGGTGTGTGTAGTGCAACTGAAAACAATTTTTAATTAATATTATTTATTTGTTTGATTAAGTAGTTGGAAGGGGGCGATTAATTTTTCACATATAGGGCCAGGTAAGGTTAGATGGCTTTATTCCTTCAATAAATTAAAACATCATTTAAAAACTGCATTTTGTGTTTACTTGGGCTGTCTTTGTCTAACATTAAAGCTATTTTAATAATCTGAAACATTAAATTGTGACAAAAAGGCAAAAAGAATAACTCACAAAGGCACAAACACAGTTCCAGGGCACTGCACAAACGCCTGCCAAAGGACTCAAAACTCTTCAGTCATACCTCCCATTACAATAGGTTTTTCCGGGACCACATTTTGCCACGATGACACACACACAGACTCACAAGGTGAAAAAAATTATAACCAGGCCACGCTGTTGGAGATAATTTACTCTGGCTGTGCCTCAACATTCAGTCCTTCTCCCCGAAGATGACGAAGCTATTGGCAATCCTTGGCATCAGCATGCATGACAACCTATTTACAGTGGCTCATGGTGAAGTCTGCATTGTCTTTTTCTGAGTCCTCCAAGTCATGCACAGCCCTTCAAGATCTGTCTCCAGTTGCCCAGTTTCCTCTTGAGCAATAATGGAATTATCTCCGACATGTGAAAGGATGTAGCTTTGGCGGAAGGCTGCAGTCAGGTATTATAACAATCACAAATGTGTCATTAGCCTTGTAATAGCCCGGGGTTTTGATGACATGCCTGTCATGCTTTGACTGAAATCAATCTCAGTGTTATGAAGGGGATGGGAAGAGATTCAGCCTCAAATCCTGTTTTCATTATAAGGAGTCAAAAGAAACGATTCGGTAAACTGATTGCTTTTGTTTGATTTTAGAATGGTATTAGATATGTTGAGTAAAAGGCAGCTGCTAGGACCTGCAGCTGTCAGTTGAGTTACTGGCAATGGTGCCAAGAATCTGACAACGAAGACTGACAAAAAAACAAAGAGGTGCGTAAATACCAATGCAGAACTGTAAGAGGTGCCATTTACAAAGCTGAATACTGAATTTAACTTGCTGTCCCGGTCTACATTAAAAATCTGTTAGGATATTACATCTGGTCAAAATAAGTTTGTACTTTCTTTTGTTGATGAAAAGCTTAAATCTGAGAGAACATAAATCATAACATTAAACTGATGCTTTCCAGTTTGTTATTAAGATTTGCTATGTAATTTTGGTGAAATATTACTTTAATTGTGAAGAACGTAAATCTCAAATTGCCAAAACTGGATTTGAAAAATATGAAAAAAAAGAATTAATTCACCAGAAAGCCTTTTGTACTTTCTTTTTTCACTGCATGCTGGGGCAAAAAAAATAAAAATAAAAAAGAAATCAATCCCACTTTGCAAGGGAGATTCAGCAGTGGAACCAAAACTGCAAGTAGCCAATAGAGTCATGAAGAGACCTCAAAAAATATGACTGTTGTCATTCAGGCTGTCAATCATTTGACAGGAACATTAAAATGAAGACATTAGATAATGTGACAGTTTACTACGTAACATATTGTGTGCAGAAACTGACCCAGTAAATTTAGGCAAAATCTGAGCATTTGACTTAACACAGGCAAAGGGAATCATTCAGCGATGCATTGTTATCAAGACTACTTTGAGAGATGAATAAATATATGAGTGAGTGAGTAACTGACAGTATGAATGAAAGATCAAAATGAATCAGATGAATGAATTTTCAAGTCACACCGTTTCCTTCACCCTGGAAGCAAAACATTTTGTTAAGTCAGTCTCTTGCCAGTTTTTGGAAGACAAGACACAGGTGGGTGGATGGATGAGGGGGGCGGAGTGTTTTTAAGCACAGCAGAGGTTGGGGTAGTCCCAAGTGCATGTTTCAGAAGTTCAAAACATGGGAAAAACGATAATTGCAGGCTACCACACAAAATAGATGTCTATATCCTAAATCCTGTGCTTTCAGCAGAATTTATTCCTCAGACTGTCACAAACAGCAGGAAGCAAAGTGCAGAGATGCGCTCAAGGGCCCCTTGTACCTGTTTTCAAGTCGGCGTGTTCCAACAGATTACATGTGCACCAGCCCTGGAGCGAAGCTTTTCTGCACCACAGCTGCTGATTCAGCCCTGCTGCACTCCCATAAAGTTTAATATAATTTTCAGGGTTGTGCATCAATGCTTTTTCGGAGCGGAAAAAGTGGAATGAAAGTCGGAAAGCTGGAAAACTCAGACACTAGAAGAATCTCATGGGTCTGAAATGATAGAGACAGTGACAGATCAGCATCACAGAGAAATGTTTTCTTTGAAAAGGCTTGCTGTATATCACTTGAATGATCATATCAAAGGACTAATGTGTACTACTTCTTTGAAAGAAATTATTTTAAATAGGACCTATCATCAGGTGGATTTCACATGCAAGTCAAAATAAAAGCATAGACATGTGATGATTAGGGTAAAAGTGGTGGACTAAGGCACAGGACCCCTCAGTATTTTGGGGAGTCATTTATTCATTTTTATTTTTATCTTGCGATTTTTTTGTAAGTGCAGCACAGCGTGCATTCACGTAATTTCTTAAAGTGCATCTAGATTAAATTTTTCATTTTCACTCTGGCCCAATTCATGATGAGATTGCGCTGCAGGCATTGATTAGTATTATTCAAGTTGCATCTCATGAAACAAAGCCCGCGCTGCTGGACATCCCGACTCAGTATTTTAGACACTGTCAAAACTAAACGTTCAACTAAAATCAGTCATCTTCCAAAGTTTGGACTACTAGGCTATCTCTATAAGATGAGATGTAATTAGCATTTGAAATATTATGTTGATATTGTTACCCAGGCATAATAATGCTTTTAAATTTTAATATATTCTGATGGCTATTTAAGAACATAAACTGTTAGATTAATGCTGAAATAGTGCCCCATACTGAGTGCTTCAAGTTAATCTTGCCCTCTCATACGATTGGTTGGTTGACTATGAAGCAACTCAAACAAAATAGTAACCTATGCAAATCAGCATTTTGGAAGTATGTGAAACACTGACAAATTAAACTTATTTTGAGTGTATAGTGGTAGAGGCTAAAAGCATTTTGCATAAATGCAGTTTAAACACCCTTTTCAAGTGCATATACTGTATGATTTACTCATAGAGTACTTTGACTTGCCATAGGACAATACATAGTTTACAGACCTTTTATTTTTCCATCATATCCTTGGCTATAGAATAGTCTTTTAGTCAAGTCTTTCGTCTTTTGTAGGCTGTATGTGTTACCATTTTTATGCTGTTTTTGAGATCTTGCTGATCCCATTTTAGCCCAGAGAAAGATATTTCCATATGTCAAAGAAGTGAAAATAAGGAAGGTTAAATTACAATTCAACAGTTAAAAATTATGGAGTAGTTTTGCTCCACACTAAAGAAGACTAGTGTAGTTAGATTTATTCTGGCTATTTCAGAGGAAACCAGTACCTCCAAAAGAGCTGATGAGAGGGGAAATACTGTAAGGGCTAGCATTGCCCATTTTAGACAGTTCTAAGGTGCATATGATTCAAACATAAAACTTACGTGTTTGTAATCCATTACTTTCACTTTTCTGGATACGTTAGAAGTCAGGGAACTGGAGAATGTTGAGGACTGTGGCGGCACCAGAACTGGGAATTGGGGGGCCCAGAACATCCCTTTAAAACAATTATTAGTCCTGACATGTTCTTAATCATTTTCATAATTAACATTAGATTCACTCAGAGAACACTCTACACCATCAGGTGCTGCTAGTTTTCCTCGTTTAGGTAAGATGACAATCATTCATTGGGACGTATATTTGGTACATTTAAATCAGCGTTATTCAAAATTGCATATCTGTCAACGCATATGGCTTGAGTCTCATGCTTTTTATAATAGCTGAGTCCCAATTTTAACTCAACCCATGCTGTACGGAGAAAGAAAGGCGATGTTTCATTGGAACGCTGATCAGTCATTATTCAATCGACGTGTGAGGGTGCTCCTTGGAAATTATTCTTATACCCCAGGGTATATTTTGGCCTAGGCCAGATTATACCCAGGGACAGTCTAGGTATAATCACAATCACATATTTACATTGTATTTTTCAATATTTTATGATTGAATGTGGGGGTATAATCTGGCCTGGGGGGTGTATGATGAGTCAGCCCAGATTATGCCCCAGGGTATAAAACAGACTAGCCCACTTCTGCCACGGGTAAATGCTTGGCTGGGGGTATACTTTGTGCTGGTACATTGGTATCCATAGGGTTATTACCCTGGCAATGGAATGCTTTCTAGACACATCTCCAGAAGGGCATCTACAAAAAAGTGACCATGATATCATAACTTACACCTTTAGGAAAGACAAAAACCAACCACGGCAATACCTACATCCCCATTAATTACAAAATGCAAAAGCACCGGCCCATAAGTTTTTCATCTTCACATGGAAACTGACCCAACAAATTTCCAGGCACTGAGCGGGTTCAGTAACCCGAGTCTGAATACTCAGCAGCATACAGTATATGGATTATTTTCAGGTTGTCTTGTGAAACTGACATTTCTGCTGACTTGCAGAAAGAATAGTAAAATGAATGCAATTAAAGAAGAATCAAGACTGAAATCTGTGGAGTCACAGAATGACTGAAGCATTATGTTGAAGTATTGACTAAGACCACTGCGATGTTTGATAACTCAGTCCGGGAGGAATGAGCGGGAGGCTGTGCTGAAGGTTTGAGTGTGCATCCCAAAATAATTGGAATAAAATATATTTATTGTAACATCTCAAATATAGGCACCACTGTATTGTTAAGAAATAAGGGTTTGCATGAACACTACTAAAAAGTACATCTTGTACAAATCTTTAATTACCATGGCGATAGACAGCTGACATCTAGCGACTGCACCTGTTGTTGACAAGTAGAAAGAATGCCAACTCGTTATCCAGCGAAGTACTTTCACGTATGTAACTGAGAGGGGGCAGACTTTTCAGTGACTTGCTAACAGGTGCTAAGGATAATAAGCAAGAGTCAGCGATCAGAAGTATTGGTGAAAGCACAGCTTTACAGTTCATGTGCCTCATCATTTCATTTGCAACATGATTGTGCCCATTTAAGGCCCACAAAAATGCTAATGGTGTGCCAGTTTGTTCTGCAAATATATTATATCAAAAACTTTTTTTGCCCAGACTAATCAAATCTAATAAGATATTAGGATGGGCCCATTGTCTCTTGTGAAAAGAAAATAAATTCCATACAGGACAAATGGATTTTAAGGATATATTTTCTGCTGTTTATAGTACAAACAAAGAAAAATGAAAAAGAAAAAGTCTGCTCTGTCCAAGGCTAATTTAGGACTTGTACACTTACTGTTTCTGTTACACTCTGCCTGACCAAAAAAAAAAAGTAGCACATTAACATTTTGTTGGGCCACCTTTTACTTTGATCATGGCACACATCCACCATGGCGTTGTTTCATCCACTATGTGACAATCACATTTAATGTTATAACATTTATTTTCAACTGGAGGGGCATCAGCTGGGGTCAAGATCTTTTATTGACTATGAGAGAGTCAGCCCTCTACAGAGAGTCTTCTGCAGCACATCCTAAAGACTTTCAGTTGGTTAAGGTCAGGACTCCAGTGGCCAATTCATGTGTAAAAATGATTCTTAACTGAAGAAGGTTACTGAAGCACTCTTTCACAATTTGAGCCTGATGATTTGTAACATTATCATCCTGGAATATGCCTGTGCCATCAGCAATAAAAACCCACTGATGGGATGACTTAGAATTAAGTACATTCAAGTTGTCTTCAGACTTCATTTTTTCACCATTTCACATAGTTATGCTGAAACCTGCCCAATTGAAGCAACCCCAGATCATAACACTGCTTCCAGACATTTGTACAGTAGACACTAAGCATGACAGGTGCATCACTTCATAAGCTTCTTTTCTTATTCTGATATATCCATCACTCTGGAATAGGTTTAATAAGGACTCATCAGACCACATGACCTACTTCCATTTCTCTAAAGTCCAATCTTTATGCTCTGAACACTGAAGTCATTTTTTCCCCGATTAGCCTAACTAACAAGCAGCTTTCTTGTAGCAAAACTGCTGTTTAGTCCCAGTCCTGGAAGTTGTTGCCATATTTTGTGAGCAATGTTATTGCTCTTCCTTTCGCAATTACATATTACCATGCATTCTACTATCAATTTTGAATTACTATCAATTAAGACACTATCAAAGTGTTTGAGTGATCTTTGATTCACAATCATGCATGGTTTTTTTTCAGCCCATTTCTTTAGTGAATTTGGTGGTTCACCAATGTCCTTCCAGGTTTTAATGATGTGTTGGACAGTTCTTAACCAAATACTAGTGATTTCAGCAAAGATCATGGGATATGACAAGGTTGATTAAGAAATGAGAAGTTATGCACTTAATTATTTACTTATTTAAATCCAAACGGCTACTTTTTTGTCCAGGCAGTGTATTTCAGAGAGGGTTGAAGGCTGCTCTTTCCATGCTCATGAAATTCTTTGTTTTGAGTGCCAATCATGTGTAATAAAATCTTTATTCATTTCATTTCAAAAGGAGTAATTAAAAATAAAGTATATACCCCAATTAATGTGCACTGTACATATTTACGAATATTTGTAGCATTCAAAACAAGTCTCACGAATCACAAAGTTCAAGGCCAAGATGGTGGCATGTTGGCCTATGATGAGCAGAAAGGACTTTTCATTTTTGAATGTCAAGTCTTAGGACATCAAAAAAGCTTGGTCCATGACTTGGCTCATGTGTTAAAATACAGAACTAATTGTTTTGAATGCCATAATTGTCAACATTCCAGTTAATACAACTGCTGTAAATCCTATCTCCGCAAACAAAGCCACAACTACTTCAACTTTCCCTGAATTGCTAAAGCAGCACATCATTGTGTATTGTTGATGGAGGACAAAAAAAAAGAAGAAACAATGCACAGTCGAATACAAACAAAATTTAAGAATAAAACATTTGTTGATTTGAATTATTGACTCTTTTAACACGGCCTGGGGCCTTTCTGTGTGGAGTTTGCATGTTCTCCCCGTGTTGCGTGGGTTTTCGCCGGGTACTCCGGTTTCCTCCCACAGTCCAAAAACATGCATATCAGGCTGATTGGAGACATGAAATTGCCCATACGTATGAGTGTGAGAGTGAATGGTGTGTGCGCACTGCGATGGATTGGCAAGCTGTTCAGGGTGGGACCCTGCCTTTGCCCGTAGTCAGCTGGGATAGGCTCCAGCTCGCCCCGTGACCCTAGTGAGGAATAAGCGGGTATAGAAAATGGATGGCTAGACTCTTTTAACAATCCAGATGTGCTGACAGTAAAAACAATGGCTTTCAGATCAGAAAAACCAAGAAACTTCTGATTTCCTCCTGCAGCGAAAAAAAATAGTTTGCCACTGCTTTTGCAAGTCCAATTATTGGCTCCCCCCTCTTTAATTTGACTGATCCTAGTAGCTGTAGAAATACATTCCATCTTTCTTTCTTTGTCACTGAATATTGAAACATCAAGGGGTTAGAAAACCCACTTTTATTAGTTTGCATGTGAAGCATGCAAACTATTGTTATTTCTCAGGATTTTTCAACTTACTTATTATTTTCTTTCTTCCCATTTTGGAAACACTAACTCCTCCAACAGTTTTCATACTACCCATACAACCCAGATACCAAATGATTCTACTATACATGCAGATCGTTGCCATTCAAAATTATATCAATATTAGTTATAGTTTATGAATTATTAGCAATTAAAAATGAAAAATTCCCATTGACAATGAATGGTGCCCATTCATTTTCAATGGGCATGAGAATCTCTTACACGATCATACTCTCTCTCTTTTCCTATTGGCTAAACAGCATTGGAACAAAATTGAAAGGCTGCCATCTTGTTTTGCTTCCGAAGTGGGCGAAAATTTGCTGAATAATACAACGTAAATAGTGATTAAAGCACACATTTATAGTAACATCACAACAGACAATTGTCATACAATGATGAAACATCATTATTTTATGCAAACTAGCATATTGTTTTATGAAAATGCATTGTAATTACGGTTTCCAGGGCTCCGTGTCACAGCACAGCATTCCATATCACTATCTAGCATGCTAGCTACATACTTTCTCGAAATAATTACATACAGCACAAACATTCACAAAAATTTTTTGTTATGTTCACTTCGCTAAAATCATACAAAGATAACTGAAGCAGACAAATAAAACAACATAATTCACGACAATCCAGACTCCTCAGGCATCAAGAAAATAGGCCTACGAGCTGCAGCGGTCTCCATGTTAATACGAAGACCGACGAACAATGCGCTTGTCCCGGAGGCATGGCTTAGTTTTTCCCGGGCAGCTAGCAAGCTAATGTCAATAAAATTCATACATACTGCACAATTCACCACAAAAATGCTTAGCTATGTCCAGCTAGGTAAAAAAAAATGCAACACAGAAAAACTAGACACAGAAGACAATATAACACGTCTTACCATCTCTTAAAAAAATTGGTGATTCTAGCAAGCCCAGATGGCTGGCAAGCAGACTACTTCAGCTACAATTCTATGCAAAATCCGTATCAACGCGATCGTTTTGTCCACTAACTACAAATGGGTTGTAGTATGCTAAGCCAGCATTCATATCAACATCGGATATTAAAATTTTATATCCAGTTTACCAGTATCACTGCCATGAACGTTGTTATATCAGAATATAGCTGTATTAACATAGCCAGATGTACAGTTAATAATTCAGTCATGCATGAAATACTGCTAACTTACTCTTAACAGAATGGCCATTTTTATGTCCAAAAATAAGCGAACCGATCTTAGGTTTCTGTCAGACCTGTTGAATTTTTCTCCGTCATCTGAGCTATAATAAATCCATTTAGAGGCGCACAATACATACGACCATTACCAAATGTGGCAGATTATTAAATGCTGAGATATGGATATTGTGTCCTACGTCTGTCTTGCATTGTTCTTGCTAGTTATCCGGACATTTCTTGTTGGGCAGGTATTGCAAATCTAGCCATTTTTCTTCATACATGCGAATGTAAAATGACGGTTGTGATCGTTGTAATCCTCATAATTATTGTTCTTTGGTGGCTTCTACTCTCCATTGCTTGCTAACTCTCAGTGCGACCTCACTCATACTGCCTCATGTACTCACTTTAAAATGAAGTTATATTAGCACTTGCCGTTGAAATGATATTTGGATCTTCCTAAAGTGTCGAGATAATTGCCCCCCAGCAAAAAACTTTGTGGGTTTGAATCCGCCCGCGGCCTTTCTGGGTGGAGTTTGCATGTTCACCCCGTGTCCTTGTGGGTTTTCTCTAGGTGCTCCGTTTTCCTCTCACAGTCCAAAGACATGCATATCAGCCTAACTGGAGGCTCTTAATTGCCCAAAGGTATGAGTGAGCGTATGGTGTGTTCCACCTGTCCAGGTACCTCTTGCTCAAAAGATATGCTGGGATAGGAATACGCAGTAGAAAATGAATCTCTCTCAATATACCAACTTCAAACCCAATTAAAATACAATACAACCTACAAGTATATTATGCACTACTGTGTATAATTATATATCTTTATGAATGCACGTCATAAATATTATCAATTCAAATTGTCCAAGTTTTATTATTAATGCAATTAACATGCACCTCTATCAGTTTACAAAAACCAAACCCAATAACAATAATTAGAGAAAATATATAATTAAAAAATGCAATGACCAAAAGATGAAGGAGCCAGTTCAGTAATTCGTACTGAGAGAGCAGAGCACGTCTTATTAGTCTTCTGTCAGCGTACAGATCGTATGGGGGTAGAAGCTATGGCTTTGGTAGTAGGTCTTGGCTGCAATGTTCACATAGCCTGTCTGCCGTTTGGAGAGCTTCTTTAAGAGGAGGCCATGGTTTGGGTGACTGGGGTCCTCACCTCATGTTGTATGTGTCCATCAGGTTAGGCAATACAGCACCAATAACTTGCTGGGCTGACTGCACCACCATTTAAACCCTGTGCCTCTCAATTACTAAAGCTGCTTTTCTGGGTGGTGATACTGCCAGTCAGGAATATAATATTACCAATAAAAATAAGAATACTTAGAATAAGCATTTTTTAGCAAGGTCTGTTCTACTGAATTCATAAAATCAAGAGTATGATCATAAATGTATGAAATGTATTGTCTAGCACAACAAGTTGCACTTAGGTTAATAATAGTTGTATTACAATCATATGCTGTGAAAAATAACATGTCGATAACGATGATAGTGCATCAATAGCCATGTAAAACCAGTATATAGATAAAACATAATATACCTGAACCATTACCAACAACAATAAAGAAGATAACCATCATCATTCAAATACTTTTATTATGTTACATACCAATGATGTAGCTTAACAGCTAAGTTAACCCTTACTATACATATGTCCTGGTCAGTTTGACCATACAATGGACGGTCATCATAGTTTGCCATGCTTCCCTATCAGTAAAGAAGACACTTTGCACCTTATCATATAGCACAGTGCAGGACAATGCAAAAATAAACATTTCATTATGCAGAGAATTGTGCTATCACATGCAAACTCAGAGGTTCTTAAACTCTCATTCTAGTTTGTTGTTATTACATGTTTCCTGAAGCATTGTTGAAACGCTGGATTTAAACATGGCAACCAATGGATAAGACTCAGTAATTATGCTGTAACTGGTACAAGTAGAAGACTTAAGCTCAGGTTCCATCTAACTACAGTGATTTTGTTCATCAGCTCTGCATTTTCGGATGAGAAGTGGAACACAATTCAGAACTAACTCTTTGAACCTGTTGCTGTCACAATCATTTCTGAAAAACAGAGTTTAGTCACGAATCTGAACACCGGAGCCACACGCAGATCACAGATAAAGGTGCAAAAGGCACCTTTGATAAAAACAATATTGCAGTCATATAAGCTCACAGCCGGAAGATGGTCAGAGGTCAGCCCGGGAAAAACAAGAACACAGAGGGTCAGGCAAGGCATTAGTAGAAGGAACTGGTCGAAGGTCAGAAGAGTGACAAGCTGAAGGAATAGGAGCACACGGAGCAGATGCACAGATTTGGACTTTGATAAAGAAGATACTGAGAGAAGCATCACTCATGAGGACTCTTGGCACTGGTAACTGAATCACTAATAGATACCTGGACCCAGACTTTAAACGCTGAAGACAACAGTCTGGCGAAGGGAATATGAAAACCTGCAGCTGAAATACTCAGACACAGCAATGAACAACATGGAAACGAGCGCGCAAGGTATAGGACAAAAACAAAAGAGGAAGGAACAAGACTATAATTGAATAAAAAGAAACAATTAACAAAACAATATGGAAAATGACACAGAGGGCAAGACCTCAAGGAAAACAATTAACACAACATTCAGGCTGTGCCGGCGTTTACTTTACTATCAACTGGCAACCAACCAAAGAGTAATTTTCTGATAAATCTGACTAGCCTGTTTTTAAGTTTCTATCCTCTTTGGGATTATTGTTTTTATATTTAGTGTCTTTCTATAGGTGATGAGCTATTTTCTGAGAGCGCCATTTTCTGAACGTAGATTGTGAAGTGACAAGAATTCAGCATTTGAAGTGGAAAGCATAACTCCCTGGAAACAAGACACAAGGGCTCATAGCAATACAGTTCAAGGACTGAGATTCACAACACCATCAACTCAACACTGATTTATGACCATATAACAAGAATGCAAATAGAGACTACAGGCCTAATTTTAATTATCTAAATGCACGGTCCGAGATCCGAGTGCATTTAGGGCATGTCCAAATCAATTGTCGCATGTTTAACAGCAAGTATTATGAGTGTGCATAGTTCAAAGAGTTCGGACTTAATCTCTTAATGAATCATAAGCGTGTTTTGGGAGTAACATGATATAAGTCAATCTGGGTTTGATCTTCTATTCATTTTAAAAGCAACGGGCGCTTGCACCTTGGCGAAGTGCCATTATAATGGCAAATTTGCCAAGTAACAGGGAAAAAAATTCTTCTTTGGGAAATGGGTCTGCTCATGTGCAAAGATAAAGCGTGCGAACATGATTGCTGAAAATGTGAACACCTGATCCCAGTCATCTCCAAAAATGCTATATAGAGAATTTTTTAACATATTCTTAAAAATTGTTTTAATTATCCAGTAGTGAAAAATCTCTCAGTGAATCTCCAGGGTCACATCTGAATGTGTGGAAATGAAAAAAAGTTCAATTCAGGGTCACAAGTCAAATAAATAATAAAGTGCCAGTCTGGTACAGCAGAGAGAAATTAAAAGTAATGAGAAAATAACAGGCAGAGAGGAAGAAATGAAAATAATGTCATTTTGATTGCACTGCTGTAACCCCTTGAATGACATTCGGCAGGAGTGACATCAACTTGCTAATTTTCCACTTGAATAATATAGATCAAGAAAAAGCGTGACATGTAGGACATAACAAAAATAACTGCAGGTGAATAACAGATTGCTGGCATCTTATTCTTGAAAGCCAAGTCAGATGTATGGAAGAAATTCAAAATAATTATAGACGGTGACAACAATGTCATTTGTTATGTTGCTGCTTGTTAAAAGTGGCACTTTTTTTTTTTTAATTTTCACCTTTATTTGACAGTTGCAGGGTGGAGAGAGATAGGAGGGTTGGGGAAGACATGCAGCATGTGACCCCAGCCGGAATCGAACCCAGGTCGCAGCGGTAAGGACAAAGCCTTTATGGTGTGTGCGCTTAGACCGATGGGTGCCCCAAAAGTGCCACTTTTTAAGGCTTCTTCATTTGTCAGCCACCTAAATTATAATAAGCAAATTTCAAACAAGATGTGCTGTTGTTTATGTCATAATAGAAGTGGGACAGGTGGGCTGCAGATATTGTATTATGAATCAGGTCGGATTCATTCAAGTTGACTTTGAGAAAATTTCTGGTGACATGTCGACTCTTGCAAGAACTTTGACCTAACTTTTCAAGATGTTGAAAGCTCATTCAAGCACTTAAACTGCTTATTCATCCAAAAATAAGACTTGGACCACAGAATCCTTAATATAAATACATCCTTTGTGCATTAGTCATTTCAAATTCTAATCAGCCATTACAAATTTATTCGCATTTTATTCACTGCATATCGCAATCATCTCAGAAAGAATTTATCTTTGGCCATCTTCGGCGATGATGTTTGTGGAGGAACCTGCCCAGCAGCAGAGAATACATTGTCAATGGCATTTGACTCAGTGATTCTTAATTGTGGAATATTCCCTTGGGAAAATGCCAAATATCCACCATGTTTACGGCTGCATCTATAAGGCCGACGCAAACAGTGTCTTCATGGTTCATAAATGTCCAAAAAGAAACCCCACAATTCGAAAGGCATGGATGGACTTAGTGAAGAGGAAATGATCAGATTTCAGGGAGCCTGGTGTTGTGTCTGATTCTGCTCCCCCGTCAAATCATGTTCCCCCTTCGAGAAAGTTTGTGATGCTGCTGCTGATTTAAGAAAATCATGAAAGAAATAACATAATGGACATTGATGAATCAGCTCGCTCTTAAGAAAATTCACAGATAACGCCTCATGCAGTGATGAATTTTGATGCTCTGCCATCTGTAATTTGTCAATGGGATGAATAAATTGCTAGTCAGCATGCTAACACTTTTTTCAAGTAAATTAATAAATTCAAGTTTCTACCACAACTGTGACACATGGAACTTAATACTTAAGCATCCAAGCATTAAGGAAGCTTAAGCATCCTAGCCAGCTAGGGGCGAGTTTCCCAATAGCAGAGTTTTTAACTTGCATAGTTTGTCCATTCGCAGTCAGTGACTCCAAACATTTAAGTTAGCATCTGTAATTACGGGAAACGCACCCCAACTGTGCAAACAGGGCCTCATTTGTCTGGCATGGGCCATGTTGTTTGTTGAGCATTCACTAAGAAATCAGAGTTAATAGATTCGTGTTGTCATCAGATACTATATTTAGGCTACCTATTTTCGAACACCTTCCTATGGCATGGCCTCATAAAACTCACAATGTGTAGTTTTGGTACAACATGCTACAGGCTGATTGTCAAGTTGTTCCTTTCCCCCCATTGAGGTGAAAAATATTTTATTCATCGATTCATGGAAATAATATTCTCTGACATCTTGTTTTCCTATTGTTTTCAGCTTGACTTCTATGTTTGGAACACCTCCCATGACGCCACATCCACCAATTGGAAAATTTGGGTCGATCAATATTCTGTTTTGGAAATCTCCACTCGGACCTCAATAAAAGGCTCATTTTCAAGAAAAAGCGGCAAATTTGGGGCATTGCGTTAGCAGGATACTGTTCATGAACCGTTTACCAGATTAGTTTTTATTTGAAAAAATTCAATAAATGTGCGCTTTAATACATTCTTTCTGTTATAGTATGAGTTTCCAGTTTCAAAAAATTCATGCAGTTATATGCCATATCTGAATCATTGTCCCCAAACAGCAACTGCTCCAGTGAGGAACCCCTAGAAGACAGCAAGAATGACAAGAGGTCTCCAGTACAAAGGAGTTTTATCAAGAACAATTTGTGAATACTAACATGTAACCTTGCACATTGAATCTCAAATCACCTGGATGTTGACAGAATAGGTCCCCTTAAGATTCTAATATATCAGAGAATTCTGTAATGCAGCAAGTTGTGGCACAGACATGAAATCAATTGCACTCACTATTAAGATATGTGCAAACCCCAATTCCAATGAAGTTGAGATGTTGTGTAAAACGTGAATAAGAACAGAATTAAATGATTTGCAAATCCAATTTGACTAATATTCAACTGATTACACTACAGAGACAAGATATTTAATGTTTGAACTGATAAACTTTTATTGTTTTTTATTTTTTTAATATTCGCTCATTTTGAATTTGATGCCTGCAACAAGTTTCAAAGAAGCTGGAATAGGGGCAAGAAAAGGCTGGAAAAGTTGAAGAATACTCAGAAACATTCCACAGGTGAATAGGTTCATTGGAAACAGGTGAGTGTCATGATTAGGTATAAAAGGAGCATCGCTGAAAGGCTAAGTCACAAGCAAGGATGTGGCGAGGTTCACCACTTTGTGAACAACTGTGTGAGCAAATAGTCCAACATTTCTCAATGTACTATTGCAAGGAATTCAGGTATTTCATCATCTACAGTCCATAATATCATCAAAAGATTCAGAGAAACTAGAAAAATCTCTACACATAAGCAGCAAGGCCAAAAACCATCATTGAATGCCCGTGACCATCGGTCCCTCAGGTGGCACTGCATTAAAAACCGAAGTCATTCTGTAAAGGATATTACCATGTGGTCTCAGGAGCAATCCGAAAAGCCATTGTCAGTCAACACAGTTCATCACTACATCAACAAGTGCAAGTTAAAACTCTACCATGCAAAGGGAAAGCCATATATCAACAACACCCAGAAACGCTGCCGGCTTCTCTGGGCCTGAGCTCATCTGACATGAACTGACGCAAAGTGGAAAAGTGTGCTGTGGTCTGACGAGTCCACATTTCAAATTGTTATTGGAAATCATGGACATTGTGTCCTCTGGGCTAAAGAGGAAAAGGACCATCTGGATTGTTATCAGCGCAAAGTTCAAAAGCCAGCATCTGTGGTGGTATGGGGATATGTTAGTGCCCAAGGCATGGGTAACTTGCTCTTGTGTGAAGACACTATTAATGCTGAAAAGTACATACACTGCGACCCAAGCAACATCTTTTTCAGGGACGCCTTTACTCATTTCAGCAAGACAATAACATAACATAACATGAATGGGGAGAACAGACCGTTCAGCCCAACTACGCTTGCCAGTTTCTTTATACTATTGTGAATATATCCCTTCAGATAATCAATGACTCAATGGTATCTAGCTTTAAGTCAAGCCTGCTCTTGAAAACCCCCAAGGTCTCTGCCTCAACAATATGGTCAGGCAAGCTTTTCCACCTTGAAATTACTCTTTGGGTGAAGAAATATTTCCGAATATCAGTGCTAAATATACCTTCGGTCAACTTCCATTTGTGACCCCAAGTTCTACTCACAACACTTAGTTGAAGGAATCCTACATAATTCACTTTGTTAATCCCTTTAACATATTTAAAGACCTCAATCAAATCACCCCTTAGTCTTCTTTTCCTAAGACTAATGAGATTAAGGATCTTCAGCCTCTTCTAATGGCTTTCATCTTTTATTCGGGGAATTAGCTTAGTGGCTCTATATCTTTCTTAAAGTATGGTCCCCAGAACTGTTCACAATTCTTCAGATGGGGTCTGACGAATGTGTTATACAAAAGAAGCATCACCTCCTTAGATTTGTACTCAATACTTTTGGAGATGTATCCCAGCATTCGATTCACTTTTTTTTAATCTGGTACGGCACAAAGTCTAGAACCTGTGAAGGTTTGGTCAACAATCACTTCGAGATCTTTCTCGTGTGGAGCACATTACGGTTTTAAACCTCCCTTGAAGTAATCCTGTCTAATGTTTTTATTACCTACATGTACAACTTTACATTTCCCTACATTAAATTTCATTTGCCACATTTCTGCCCAATTCTGGATTCTATCCAAATCATCCTGAATCACTTTAGTGGACTCTAAACTATTTGCCAAACCCCCCAATTTAGTATCATCTGCAAATTTAACTAATCTGCCCTCAATATTCCTTTCAAGGTCATTAATGTAGATGAGGAACAGCAGGGGTCCCAACACTGATCCCTGGGGGACGCCACTCCCCACCACACCTAGATCAGATGAGATACCACTGACCACCACTCTTTGTGTTCTGTCTTGTAACCAGTTTTGAATCCACTCCAGAATACCTCCTGTAACTCCAATGGAGCTCATTTTAAAAATTAGTCTCTTAAGTGGTACTCTATCAAATGCTCTCTGAAAATCCAAGTATATGATGTCATAAGCCCTGCTCTAGTCATAAATCTTGGTGGCCTCTTCAAAAAAATTCCAGAAGGTTTGTCAGGCATGACCTTCCCTTACGGAAACCATTTTGGCTATCCCCCAAGATACTGTTACGTTCAAGAAATAAGTCCAGCTTATCTTTTATGAAGCAAAGCGAAATCGCTTATCAGAGTCCCGCCCCCAGCTTCCAGAAAAAAAATTTTGGTTATGATTAAAATATCATAAGGATTATAAATCACAGCAGAGTTAATGTCATGTACGCTACGTTTTAACTTCAGAAAATAAGATCATGAAGTTTATGAATATCATAAGAATTATAATCGCAAATTAAGTGAGTGATCATATAACTTAGATTCAAATGTCACTCTTGATCCAAAGCGACATTGTCCCGAAACCCCATTCTTGATCATTTGATTTGTTCCAGCTGATTTGGCGTAGATGAGTGGAAGCAGATACCGGATCTATCCTTGGATCTCTTGATCATTCATCATTTGCCATCACCTGGGTTCACCCTTCCCATTTCGGATGTAATGACTTCTCGCAGTTTGTCCAATCCATCGTTGCCTTCCTTAACGTCAAGCCCAATTTTATTGAGCTTTCTGACAAAGGTGGCCATGCCGTTCCAGATTTTCTTTATCCTTTGATCAATCAAATGCAGTCCAAACCCCAATGATAGCAGACCTACTATCATGAATCCAGTTATGTAGACATCTTCTACATCCTCAATGTCCAGGACCGTCAAACACAGCGAACGCCACTTTCCCCATGAATCCATGACGTAGCCGGCCGGGAATGTCCCATCCGGGCATGTCGGTTCTCCAGAACCTGCACGCCTCCCGGAGACAATTTTTTCAATTGCATTTAACGACCAGCTTATAAGATCCTTGTTGGTTCAGCTGTCTGTAATAATGTGCTGCGAGTTGCCTTTCGGACAGTTAGTCTGAAGCATCCAGTGACAGGATACAAATGAACAAGATTAAACATGTTTATAGTTACTCAGATATGCACATTTCAACGAATATTTGAAGACCTTCAGCTCTCCAGCCATCCTTATATTAGCATCAAGTACATTCCATGCCCTGACTCCAGCCACAGATAGCGAATGCTCCCTACGAGTCGTTCTGACCTTGCTTGATTGTAATAACATCCTACTTCTGGTGTGCTGCATGCAGTCACGCTGAAGAAATAGGTTTTGTACATTTTTGGGCAAACAATTTTTATATCCCAAGTAGACTAGTTGCAAGGAGTTGAATTTTACTATATCCTCTAATTTAAGAAGCTTTGCCTTAGTAAACAAATCATTTGTATGAGTTCCATACGGTACACAGTAAATAATTCTAAGGGCTTTCCTGCTCTTGTTATCTGTGCGCGTAGAACTCCTGGACCGGAGCTGTTTAAATGTCATAGGCTGTTTGTGTGATTCCTGTCCGTATTTCGTTTCTCACCAATTTTCGTGGTTAGGGTTTGCCTCATGTGATTCTGCCAATGTAATTAGACTCATTCCCCAGAGCTGATCTCTGTATTGCATGCGACCCTTCCTGTGTGTATATTAGGAGTCTTTTCACTCACAATTCTTGTCAGAACGTTGATCAATATTTCATTGTGCCGAGCTCCTTGTACGCCTTTGATTATTGTTTTTCTTCTACTGGATAGTCCGACCATGATTCTTGCCATAGCCCTTTTTGTACTGTTTCTGCCTTTCTGGATTTTGACCTATTTTTTATGACCACGAGTTCTGTGATTGGATGCCCTGTGTATGACCATTAGCTTTGCCCATGGACTACGACTTTTTGCCTATCGTTTTTGTACCTCTGCCCATCTGTCTTACTGGTTCTGACCCCTGCCTGTCTACTCACTACTGCTTTTGGATTTCGTATTGTAGCTTGGCAATTCCTGTGTTTTTTGGCTTTGACTCAGACTTCATTAAAGGCATACGTTTTTTGGATTTCTGTCTCTCGCGTGTGGTTCCTGAACTGTATATCACATCCTCCCCTCTACCCTGTTCGTTCACCATTTCACAATCGATACCAGGATAAATTAAGTCTCCCATAATAGTAGTCCCTCCAACTCTACAAGCTTGTGTAATCCTCTTCAAAAGCATTTCATTGACTGTACTGTCCAAAGCTGGTGGTCGATAGCATACTCCTATGTTTAAACCTCTCTCGTTTTGCCAATGAGCCTGTCCCAGATATCCTCACAGGGCGAGGAATGTTCAATTTTGGGAATTCCTGTATATTTATGTTTTTGTTCACATAGATTGCTATGCCCCCTCCTGGCCTACTACATCTATCCTTCCTTAAGAGCTTATAACCTTCTATATTATATTCATCTCCATCCTCTTCTCTAATCCATGTCTCTGTCAAAAGCCCTCACAAATCATAGCGGCCTCAAGCTCTGGAAATTTATTTTTTATGCTTCTTGCATTTAAACAAAAATATTTCAGGTTGTAACTAATGCTCTTCCCCCTTGATTTCCCATGCGGCTGCTGCTTCAAGCCCCCCACTATGCTTTGTTGCTTTAAAAGTATTTCATCAATAGTGCATTTAACGCCATCAGCTTCCATCAGGGCAGTCTGCATTTCCCTATGTGTAACACTCACTAACCTCCCTGCCCCCCAAGTCCCTAGTTTAAATAATCCTGTGCTACCCTCAACATACGCTGGCCCAGTGCAAAGGTACCCCTTCAGTTCAGGTGCAGCCCGTCAGGGTTTAACAGGCCACCCCTGTCCCAGAAAAAGTTCCAGTGCCCCATAAACCTGTGCCCCTCTTTCCTACACCAGGTTCGTAGCCATGTGTTAAACCTCCAGATAAAATTCTGCTTTCTCCTGCTTGCACTTGGTACCAGTAGAATCCTGGAGAACACTACCGTTGAGGATCTGCTCCTAAGCTTCTCAGCTAATTCCACAAATTTGCCTTGCAGAACCTCAAACCTACCCTTACCTATGTCATTTGTCCCAACATGGACCATGACAACTGGATCCCTCCCCGCTCTGGCCAGAAGCTTGTCCGCACGCTCCAGGAGGTCTCCCACCTGAGCATCAGGCAGGCAACACACCATACGAGACTCCTTGTCGCACGGACAGACTAAGCTATCTATTCCTCTAAGTACTGAGTCCCCCACGATCAATAACTCTCTTTTCTGAGGGATAACTCTTTTCTGAGGGGTAGAGGCCAACAGGGTGCCCTGCTGCTCATCAGTCCCCTCACTCTCAGGGTCAGGGACCAATTCGAGTTCCCGCAAGGGCCGGAATCGGTTGGACACCTCAACCACTGGAGGAGCTGTCGCTGTACAGTGTGCACGCCCTTTCCTGTGCTGTCGACCAACAGTCACCCAACTTTCTCTCCCTGCCTGCTCTGGGATCCCTCTACCACCCTGCTTAGGCGTACACACCATTTCTCTAAACGACATACTACTTAGTTCCTGATTGCGAACTATGTCGTGCTGCCAACTGGCCCTGAAGATCAAGGATCTTGCTCTCCAGATGCTCAATTAGCTGGCACTGGTGGCAGGCAAACCCACTGTTACGCCCCGTTCTTAAACTCGCCTGATGGGGCGAACAATAATGCACCACTGACCCAAAAAAAAACCAGCCACAACACCTTTTAAAATAACCATGTACATGGGATTGATTTACCAAAGAAACAAACATCCAATAAACAAAACCAAAATGACCAAAGAAAGCAAAAAGACAAAACACAACACAAATCCCATGCTGAGAGGCATCAACCATCATAGTCCCCAAAGCAAAAGCCTCTCCCCTCCAAGGCTGGCACCAGAGTATTTAAACCTTTCCTTCTCAAGCCAGGTGCACCTCGTTGAGCAATTGCTAGGCGGAGCTAGAGGACAGGGAGGGAAAAGGGACAGAAATTACAGGGACCACATACAGCCGTAACACCCCCTCCCTTAAAACAATGAATAAATAGTTTGTCACAATCCAAGCTCAAAAACATTTCTAGTTCAATTCAGCACTTTTCCAGAGTAATGACAAATTGGAATATTTATTCATTGAGATGAAGTCAGCTCTTGAAGTCAATGAGTGGTGTAAGGCTGTATGCCAATTGTGAACCACAACTAAATGCCCAAATCCAAAGCACTGAATCCACAAGCCTCAGAAAAGCAAAATCACAACCTCTGATGATGTGGACTAATCAAAATTGCACTGAACTAAAACCAACCAGTATTCCTGAGAGTGCACAGACTTAGATGAGACAATTAAAGTCTCCTCATGAAGCTAAATTTTCAGATTTCAATCATACACTGGGACATTTACGGACTGAAGGTGTGAACTTGGGTCAAATGTGGCACAAACAAGATCATACATAAAGGCCAAATAAAGGTGCTTTCACATCAAATTCAGTAATTAGCAGCACAAATGGCTAAAAACAGTGGCTTCCACTCCCAAATGGAAAATGGCTACCACCTCATGGTGAACCACACCAACACAATGCTGCAGCATTTCCCAAGACATCACAGCTACACAGGTGTCCAACACAAGTGGAGTGCAACAGCCAAAAACCAAAAGGGTCATAACAAGTAGACCAACTACAAAGTTGCTGTCATACACCAATCAGCAACACAAGACCCAACAAAATGGCTGACCACTACCACAACACAAAATGGACTCCATGCAGTCTTCAGCCACATACACTAGTTACTGGGATGAAAATAGGAAACCAAGCAGCAAAACTGGGAGGCCACACCCACCACTCAAAGATCCCCTGATCTGTGGGGTGACTACATCCCAAACACAAGTCACAACACAAGTTTACTGCAAATAAATACACAACAGCAGTAACACACAAATGACCACAAAATGTGGACTGCAACCACCACTTAGTCACAATGCAGTCAACCAGTGCTGCAAACATACACCTAAGCAACATCCTACAAATGAGCCAGTGAATGGAGTGCAGTTACCACAACACAAAAGGTCATAAACCACACGTTACTGCATACAGAAGCATTTCACAGCTGCACAAAACAAGGTGGCCAAACAAAAAGTAGACTCATCTCATCCAAAAAGGATCACAAACAGGTTACTGCACAAAAATGTAAAATCTGAAGAACTACACGCTGTAGAAAGGCACCTAAACCCCTACCAGCCTACTAAGGCGTGCTAACCTAACTAGTCTTCAGTGGCTTGCCGAGCTCGAGGCGACTTTAAACGCTAAACTCAGTGCATCACCAGAGACCAGAGATGTGGCCAACTGCAATGCACTGAAGCGTGCCCCCACTCAGGATTACCACCAAAAATAAGAAAGGCAAAACAACAAAGTGGCAAGCTCTTAAAACCTGCCCGGAGGCTACAAAGTCCAGGTGCCCAAAATTAATATTCCAAGCTACAGAAACGGTTACAAAGTTAGACGCACAACACAAGCAGCAATAATCACTTATGATCCATCAAGAGAGATGATTACCACAATCAAAGGCCACTAATTACACAAATTGCTCACCTCATGACGGTTTGCTCCTGGAAGAGCCCCCATTCATTACGCCCCGTTCTTAAACTCGCCTGATGGGGCGAACAATAATGCACCACTGACCCAAAAAAAAACCAGCCACAACACCTTTTAAAATAACCATGTACATGGGATTGATTTACCAAAGAAACAAACATCCAATAAACAAAACCAAAATGACCAAAGAAAGCAAAAAGACAAAACACAACACAAATCCCATGCTGAGAGGCATCAACCATCATAGTCCCCAAAGCAAAAGCCTCTCCCCTCCAAGGCTGGCACCAGAGTATTTAAACCTTTCCTTCTCAAGCCAGGTGCACCTCGTTGAGCAATTGCTAGGCGGAGCTAGAGGACAGGGAGGGAAAAGGGACAGAAATTACAGGGACCACATACAGCCGTAACACCCACCCTGGAAATCTGTTTCCAAAAGTACGATCATCCTGCACCCGTCACATAGTTTTGGGCACAATTTGAACCTCCTACCTAATGACCTCACTCACCCTAGAATGCCAA
The DNA here is from genome assembly GCA_029721435.1 of Gymnothorax reevesii. NCBI lineage: Eukaryota > Metazoa > Chordata > Actinopteri > Anguilliformes > Muraenidae > Gymnothorax > Gymnothorax reevesii. The sequence goes on along the minus strand of CM056575.1, from coordinate 125,727,889 downwards.
GTCACATTCTGCACGTTACAGCAGTGTGGCTTTGTAGTAAAAGAGTGTGGGTAATAGACTGGCTGGCCTGCAGTCCAGACCTGTCTCCCATTGCAAATGTGGGGCGCATTATGAAGCGCAAAATACGACAGCAACTGAAGTCGTACATCAAGGATGAATGGGAAAGAATTCCGCCTACAAAGCTTCTACAATTAGTGTCATCAGTTCTCAAAAGTTTATTGAGTGTTGTCAAAAGGAAAGGTGATGTAACAGTGGTAAACATGCCCCTGTCCAAAGTTTTTTTTGGAACGTGTTGCAGGAATCAAATTCAAAATGAGCAAATATTTCCCAAAAAACAATTATTTATCTCTAACTCTTCTGTTTTTGCAGGTTCAGTATATGTTACTATTAAAATTTTATGCTTTTCTTTTTAGGGTTTACTATGGAAGCAATCTATAACAAACCAAAAGAATGATTCATGGCTAAATAGAAGTTTTATTAGGAAGCAGTACCACAAGGACACTGAGTCTATTAAAGGCCATATTGATGCAATTCTATAAATGCAATTTTCAACAGAAGCATAAGTAATTAGCGTCAGAGGTGTATGATATAAACTGAATGAATAAACAGAAGAGTGGTGCATTTCTTCATGAGATCTGTCCCAACAGAGGTGCAGTATATCAGGCGGTTCTGGTTTCCCTATTGCTCCCGTAATGTGAATTGAGGACACAGGCTATTAGGCTGAAACACAAACTACCCTTCAACACAACTGTATCTGACATTCATGGTTTAAAAACTGAACTAATAATTTTTGGCAGGTTTGCTCAGATTTGAGGCCAATACATTAGGAGGGACTTTGCAGATGCTTTGAAAGTGCTTGGTTCACTGAATCTCACTGAATTATTTCCAGCTCCCTTGTCCAAGAAGAGACAGGGCAGGGCGCCCTCTTGATTTCGGATGGGGGGGCCTCAGCTGCCTGTTGTCAACCAGCAACAATGCCTTTTAACAATTGCTACTAATTTGCCATCTGGTCCAAATCTTTTGTTTCAAATTGAAGCATTGTGCTTGAACCATTATAGGAGTCTTTTCAGAGGTTTTTTTTCTGCTTTAAGACAGTAGCCCGCCACACCATAATGCCTGACAAAACAGGTCATGCAGCCAATCATGCCCAATCATGCAGGTGCATATGCGCCCACGCGCGCACACACACACGCACACACAAACCACCGCAATGTCATTGGATCTGAAAAGTAGGCAAAGCCAAAGCTACTTTGTGGTGGTAGGGTGGGATGATAGTATACTCGGATGGTTGTTGGGAGAAATCCGATAAACTTTCTTGGACTTCCCTTACTTATCTTGCTGCTCTGGGCAGATGAGCGAATGTTTCAGAGTCAGTCTCAATCAATAGACCTCTCTCACCTGCTTGGAGTGCTGCAGCAATAGCACTGTATTGTCAAGGTGTGGAGGTGGTATAGCAACCCCACGGGTATTCTTCTTTAATGCATTATTGAGAGGTGCTTAGAAAAAAGCAAATGCTGGCCTTCTCTCAAAATAGTCGGTAAGCCTAAGTGAAAATGAGAGTAAAACACTGACCATGGCTGAATTTTATACCTTGCAGCAACTGTTCCACTGAGTTATTCAAGGTGAAGTGCAGTCTTTCCTAATTGAGCAGAAAATAATAGGCTTACAACTATTCCCTGCTCCCCAGGTCCTCTGACATAAAATTAAGCAGCGGAGGCTTTCCGTGTTCTCCAAACTTATACAGATACCTCGTTAGTGCACTCCTCACTGATGTCAATGTGTCAGAGTGGTCTCATGCACTAATGTTGTTGCTGATTATTAAGTTTTTGTTTTCATTGTTTCAGCCCCTAAATTAGTCACTGCTGTACCATAGACATTTTAGAGACCTGTAGAATTTCCATTTTATTTTTATAAGAGCTCAAAAGATGTGTGCAAAACATAAGAAGGTAACTGGCATTCACACCTTATGTGCTGACAACAGCCATTAATCTGAGCAGTAATGGTTATACTGACTGATATTTTTAACTGCTCAAATTAACACTTCATTGGTGAAATGAGCAAAGATCTACACTAAAGTAGCCAGACAAATATACATTGTGAGTGTATATTTTTGGTTCAACATGGAGAATATTTCACAAGATCTATTGTCAAATGAGTTGATCATTTTCATGCTGCTTTGAGATAAAGGGCATTCATAGGCCCATAGCTCTTTAGGTTTATAGCTCTTTACCTGAAAGTTTGACGCGCACTACAAAAAATAAATGCATTGAATCATCTAGGGTCTGTTTTGGGGAAAAAAATATACTGTTTTTACGGAGAATTTGCAATTGGATAAGTAAGCCAAGTTTTATCTACCGAATTCCATATAAAGGTAAACAATGTCATATATTGCTGAGTTTCACCGAGGACCAAAAATGATACTGTTATGGCCCCAATTTCTTATTACATTTACAACATAACAGCAACAGCAACAGCAAGGGATGACAGACACAGTTTTAAAACTCAAACACATTTAATTAAACAGACAAAGACAATAACAACTAAATAACAGCTAAGACCAAGATTGATTATCAAGAAAAAAGAAATAATTACAGTCCCTTGTTTTGGTGGGGTTTCCTGGTGATGTGCTGGGTGAAAAACAATCCACAACAGACTGCACAGGTCTTGAACAGAATTAAAGGTCTGGTCACGTATCCTTCTTCTTGCAATTTCTCCTACTACTTTACTGTCTCAATTCTTTTCCTTATATACTCTTTTGCAGACCCCACCCACATTTAGACCTCTTTTTTTTTACTTTTCTGAGACTTGCCCCAGACATGTCCAGGACATGTCTAAACATGACTCCAGTCTGAGCTTAACAAAAAAAAGGTAAATACTGCCATCTAGTGGCTTATATTCACATTACAATACAAAGTATAAGACACAGGTCTTAAGAGCAGCAGACTGAGAGAATCAGCAATGAGGTGGAAAGTCGGGGTCGGCAGATCTTAATGAAACTTTTCACACATGCTTATTATGATGAAAAATGGTAAATACAGCAGTTGTTTCAACAATATTAATTTTGGTTGACATGGAAATGGGCTTTGTTAAAAAAAAAGGGCTAAATTTAGCCAGTGTGGCCTCTCAATGCCGTCGAATTTGCTTAATTTTCACATTCGGATACTATAAAGCCTCATATTAAAAATATACATAAATAAAATGGCCAAATTCCACAGTTTTGTATATGTGTAACATCTATAGGTACATTACAACTGTAATGCGCGGTTGTGTCTTTTGTGTCATCAAGTTTATACACTTTTCAAAAATGGGAATAATGCAAAATATTGGCAATATTGCTTGGTGTCCTGTCAGTGAGCAGACCGTGATTGACTGTTTTCATAGTTATTAAAGGGGGACATCTCAGCTTCAGATTCATTGAATAAAATCTGCTCGCATTGTATGCTGGGTAAATCTGTGAACTATACAGTTTGAGCAGATTTTTAGATGTAGCAAGATTGAGTGATAGCAGTGAAATTGACGTGCTCCCCTTGTATCAGCAGACAATCCACAGACCCAGTCAATTCATTACATGTAATGAGACACTCCTTTAGACCATCTGAATATCTAAAAAACATTGTGGCTTTTTATTTCATTTACCAGTGTGTTCCACACGAATGTGAGCCTATTTTGAAGAAATGAGAAATCGAGCAAAAACAGGGAAATTCATCAGATCCCTGCACATCTGCAGATCATCCATAGACCCTGTCATCATCCGACATTTAAAGAGTGACCCCTGTAGACCAAGTTACTATTGCTAAAAAGTTTTGCTTTATATTCTATGTGCCAGTATGTTCCACACAAACGTGGCCGTAATTTGAAAAAACGGAAAATCGGGTGAAAACTGAGAAATTCATCAGACCCCTGGACATCTGCAGATCATCCATACACCCTGTCATCATCTGACATTTAAATAGTGACCCCTTTAGACCAAGTTAATATAGCTAAAAATTGTTGCCTTACAATTTTGGTGTCATGCAGATTATAATCAAAGACTCCATGTCAATGGGTCATTTCTGTGACGAAAATCTACTTTGGTGTAACACATAGAAATAAGTCAGTGAAACCAAGTGAAAAAAAAAATTTAAGATGAGGAAAAAAAGCAGTTCCAGCTGCTCTATACTCAAGTAGTCCTGGGGAATAATAAATTCTATAATATGTTTAATTCACATGCCTTAATAGGCCACTGTTCACCTCAAAAAAACCACTGTGGATTTTCCGCATTAAATTGTCACATCCTAAGCAAGTCGTCAAACCTGTGCGTAATGATTGTTTAATTGAAAACGATTGAAATGCGCTCTTTTTTTGCGTTCAACTGTTTCGTTTGGTTTCTCATCTTAACAAAGACAAATAGCTACACCTGAGAGGGGAGAGTTCAAGTGTATTTTACCAGGGAAATTGACTGAAAACAGATGAAGAATAATAAGCAGTTTAAAGACGTGTTTATCGCCTTCCTTGTTCTCTGTCCACCGCCCACCACTGCAAATAACAATTTCACAGCTGCACTCCTTTAACCTCAGTCAATCTTGTCAGCAAAGTACATTCAGCTTTGCTAGGGTAGTAGGGTCCGGCAAGAAAATAATAATCTGTCATCCGTATTGTCGTTTACATGACATAAGTACATGATATACTGTTACCAGGTTATGTTGTAAAGCAATACTATCAGTTATAAACAACTCACTCTATGTTGTTTTTAACTTCTAGTTGGTTTGGCAGCTGTGCGGTGACGTTTGTCTCCAGATTGTTTACCGCCAAGACAAGAGTTACAAAACGCGCCAATAAAACAATGTTAAAACCGTTTGCAAGGGATAATCACCTGCTGAGCAGGCTGGAAATGGATGAAATTTGGAAAGTTCGAGCTCCTCCAGGCACATTATATATGAGATGGGAGCAAATTTTATGACAGGTATGGCAAGATACAATGTTTCTTGGTACATTGTGTGAATATTAGCTCACAGATTCGGTCTGCAAACTCACAAATTTTTTGATAATTTTCACAAAGCCATTTCAGGTGTTTCAAAAAAATCCAGAATTAAATAAATATTGACTTGAACACCAAAATTTGAACTTTGCCTGGAAGGAGAGTCGTGCTGCTTCATACTTAAATAGAAAAAAAATTTGAACTGCACTTTTATGACAATTTTTCTGCCCTCAAAAATGCCAAATTTGCTCTTATTTATTGCTGGCTGACAGGCACATTTGAGCTAAATGTAAGACCAGCTAAGACTGGTCTCCATGGCAACCACTGAATGCTACGCTGAAATATTTGGGGAAAGTCGTTAACTAGCCAAGTACTGTTCATTCACTTAGTTTCATCAAAATTGGCGAGATGTCACTTTCCATGTTTTGGGGCCCCAAGGCTGATTTTCTCAGTCAGCTGCTCTTAAAATGTATTCACATAGCACTGTACAAAATTAATGGCACATATGGCTTTGTATGTTGTTGTCCAGTGACGTGTTTACAGTGCAGTGAAAAAGTATTTGCTCCTTCTTGATTTCTTCTGTTTATGCTCGCATTCCATATGTAAATGTTTCAGAGTCAAGTAACATTAATATAAGACAAAGACAATGTGAGTCAACAAAAATGATTTGAACAAAAATTTCATTTACTGAAAGTTAATATTTATTTAAAATCTGTCTCCCATTGAAAATGTGTGGCACATTTTGAAATGGAAAATACGACAACTGAGTCCCCAGACTGTTAAGCAACTGAAGTCGTACATCAAGCTAGAATGGGAAAGAATTCCACCTACAAAGCTTCTACAATTAGTGTCCTCAGTTCCCAAATGCTTCTTGAGTGTTGTTAAAAGGAAAGATGATGTAACAGTGGTAAGCATGCCCCAGTCCCAGCTTTTTTGGAACGTGTTGCAAGCATCAAATTCGAAATGAGTGAATATTTCCAAAAAACCAATAAAGTTTATCAGTTTGAACGTTAAATATCTGTCTTTGTAGTGTACTTAAATGAATAAAGATTGAAAAGGATTTGCAAATCTTTGTATTCCGTTTTTATTCATGTTTTACCCAACATCCCAACTTTATCAGCAATGGGGTTTGTCCAATTCTGAATTGGAAGACTTAAACTGACCGGTTGCTTAAGGGCAAAAAGCCTGATAATCCAGTGACTCTGCTGCACCGATATAAGGCTTTTATATACCACAGGAACACAAGCGAGAAGGGCAAACAAATGGTTTACACCTTGAAAGAGGAGGCACAAGACACTAGACCAGTTAAGGAGACAATGGGTGCTTCTCAAAGCATAGGCTGCAGCTTCGGAGGCTGCAATCTTAGGGTCGTCACTTACTTCCATCCACCAAACTAATACACTGCCTGGCCAAAAAAAAAGTTGCACACTCAAATATTTAGTTGGAACCCCTGTAGCTTTGATTACAATGCATATTCTTCTTGTCATTGTTTTGACAACTATATGCAATGCCAGAACATTTCTTTTCGATCAGAAATGCCATAATTTTTGTCCAAGATCTTGTCTTCTCGACATAATGGTTGAACCACTCGGTGGTTTTGAGTACATCCTAATAACTTTTATTATGTTAAAGGTCAGGACTTTGTGGTGGAAAATTTGTTTGTGAAAATGATTCCTCCTGCTTGGTTTTGTCATTCATGGTTTTCTTTGCTAAATACAGGCCAATAACTTGCCCGTTCTGAAATACTGTAACATCGTTTCCACCATCAGGGAATGTGTTTTCCGACATGATTTTGTATGAAATGAATAGCGACGCACTTCATCAGTCAGGGTTAAAATGATTATTGCCATCTGAAACATATTAATAACCGCAATAATGACCCAATTTCAGAATTTGTTCATTAACTTCCAAATGGTGACTTTTTTTTTGGCCGGGCAGTGCATTTACGGTCAGGGATTTGGTTAAATTTGTGATCAGGGTTAGGTTTTAGGCTAGGTTTAAAGTTAGGGATTAGAGTTAAGGTTACAGTTAGGGAATTCAATGATAACTAACTTAAACCAAAGCTGTTTAACAGAGATAAAATGACCTCATGTCAGTTTGGCAGATGGAATTAAGTGACAATCCCTAAAAATACAGCGTTCGAAGGATTCGGCCTACGTTTGAGATGCACTCAACACCTCTAAAAGGCTTGCAGGCTGCTGGAAAGGGGGGGGAAGACTGTTTGGAGACATGAGGTTTGTGACAGTGGATTAAGGCCTATTATTTGATTAAAGCAGGAAATTTAATTACAGAATAGTTAGCCAACTGGCAAAGTGGGTATTTTGCCAAAGACATGAGGGTATTTTCCCTAAACTATCTCTTCTGAATTCTATTGTCTGTGTGTAGTAATGGGTTGGAACAAAATGCAGGTCTCTTTACTTATCATGTTACAACCCCTTAAGAAAAAGATTATAATTAAAGCGATGTGCCTTTTCAAAGCAGAGGTCAACTGTCCTAGACAGTTGGCTGCCTGCTGGTCAACGAGTATCCCCGGACCCCTAAAGCAATTGTCCCAAAATGGATAGACTTTATGACCTTACCACACACAATGCCCAAACCAAATATGAATTAAATTGGTTGAAATTTGTGGCCTGTAAACTGCTCAAAAGCAAATCCCTGTGGTCACGGCTGCGGACACGACGCAACAACTGCTGATCCATAGTATTCCCGACTTGTCGTCAGGGGATACAATTAAATAGCTATTACTCTTGCCAGAGCTGTGAGAAAGATTTGAAAGGACAACAAGGGCTAAGGGCGAGAACTTTCAGGCTCAGCGTTCAATCTCATGTATTTTTTCTGAAAGGCTCACGAATGATGAAAAAAATCAGTTACTACTCATTACTGGTTATCTGCAAGAAGGATTTAATGAAACTCTTGCCGGTCATAAAAGGGTTTATTGACGCATCTCAAACCATCAATTACAGGATTCTGAGATCCACTACAGCAAAGTGTGAAAAATATGCATAAACAGAAAAATTAGGGAATGGGGCAAACACATTTTCATGCCACTTTATATGACAACCATGGACTGTAGAGGGTAAGGACCTATTAGATTCAAAGCTTTGGCCCCAAATAAGGGAATCAAAATACCGTAACACAGAGGTAGATCCTCAAAAAGAGAGAAAATGGTGAATGGATAGCTGTGAGACAAACAGGTGCCGAATCATCTATTGAAAAAAAATTTCTGGCTCCAATTAGCCAAGTTCATGAATTAAGTTCCCTGCTCTTCTTCTATTTATACTGAACACACAACAGTATTCCAAGATGTGAAAATGCTTACTGCGGAATACTGTCCAGTCTGCTCTGTTGCATTTAAATTCCATAATGGTAGTCATTAGCGGAGCATGGAGTTTGTTTGCATTTAAAATGATTAATGTAGCTCTAACAGTAATATTTATGCAGTAGTATTTGGAACCGGCTAGACTACAACAGGGCAAACTGCAGCCGGCCAAATCATGCTGAGCATCATACTGTGCTTTTTAGAGTGTTTTAGGTAGACATTGCTGATTGACATGATGTTTTTTCTTGACCAAACATGACCCCCATCCCTCTGGCCCACCATCGCTACCTACACAATTGGGTCCCCCCCCCCAACAGCCGTGCACCTCATAATGTTGCCCAAAGGGGCAACACATTATGTTTTGGGACCTGATCCCCACTCCCATTGCATTTTGATATTTTTTAAAATATCAAATTGGTATTTCCCTTGGTATAGAACTATCCAATAAGGTGCAATAAAGGGTATGATATATATTTTTGGTGTGGGATCTCCTTTTGGGAGGAAGATGAGTTTTATCACATGGTGTGCTCCAAAGGTAAGTTGTCTGTCAATATTTCAAACATTAAAAAATAGCTGAATCATGAAAAGAAGAAAATAAGTTTTAATGCAGGAATATTCCTAAAACATACCCACTTTCTCCTTTGTGATCAATCCATCAATTGAATAGAGTTTACCCACTTCTCTGGGGACCACTACAGCAGGGCAATGTTTGAGAAAAGTGACTACTTATATAAAAACATTATAAGTATTATATTTAGGTGTGGCACAAACAGTGTTTCATAATGATCTCCATGTAAGCTTTTCCATAGCAAAATTATGAAAGCTCGTGGCTCTCTGCAAAATGTTTTTTTGGACATTAATCAGTGTCCTCCTTCTTTCTACCTGTTAGTGGAACGAGTGAAAGCGCAGATAAGAGTCAACATTTTTTTTCACTTAAATGTTGACAAAGAAAATTGTATTGTAAGTTACTTGGTCTTATACCACAGTTGCATAACATTGTCTTTTTGCCCTGCAAAAAAAATGTATATACAGTGCCGTGAAAAAGTATTTGCCCCCTCCCGTAATTCTTATTTTTTTGCATATTTGTCACACTTAAATGTTTCAGATCAGCAAATAAATTTTAATATTAGACAAAGACAACCCGAGTACAACAACTGCGACAACAACTGCATTCAAGTGTTTGCAATAATTGGCAATGAGTCTTTCACATTGCTGTGGAGGAATTGTGGCCCACTCTTCTTTGGAGAATGTTTTAATTCAGCCACATTGAAGGGTTTTTGAGCATGAACGGCCTTTCTAAGGCCATGCCACAGCATCAAAATCGGATTTAAGTCCGGACTTTGCTTAGGCCGCCCCAAAACATTCAGAGGTGGATTTGCTAGTGTGTTTCAGATCATTGTCCTGCTGCATAACCCAAGTGTGCTTGAGCTTGAGGTCACTGACTGATGGTTGGACATTCTCCTTCAGGTTTTTCCGATAGAGAGCAGAATTCATAGTTCCATGAATTACGACAAGTCGTCCAGGTCCTGAAGCAGCAAAGCAGCCCCAAACCACCGCATTATCACCACCCGTTTGACTTTTGGTATGATGTTCTTCTTATGAAATGACATGTTAGTTTTATGCCTGATGTAACAGGATGCACACCTTCCAAAAAAACCTTTTGTCTCGTCAGTCCACAGAATATTTTCCCAAAAGTCTTGGGGATCATCAAGATGTATTTTGACAAATGTGAGACGAGCCTTTGTGTTCTTTTTGGTCAGCAATAGTTTTTGCCTTGGAACCCTCTCATGGATGCCATTTTTGCCCAGTCTCTTTCTTATTGTTGAATCATGAAAACTGACTTTAAATGAGGCAAATGACACCTGAAGTTCTTTAGATGTTGCTCTGAGTTCTTTTGTGACCTCCTGGATGAGTCGTCAATGCACTTTTGGAGTAATTCTGGCCTGGCCACTCCTGGGAAGGTTCACCACTGTTCCAAGTTTTCTCCGTTTGTGGATAATGGCTTCCACAGTGATTCGCTGGAGTCCCAAAGCCTTAGAAATGGCTTTGCCACCCTTTTCAGACCGATAAATGTCAATTTCTTTGTTTCTCATCTGTTCTTGAATTTCTTTATTTTCGATAGTTTAGTTTCTACTTCACTTTGTCAAACAGGTACTAATTAAGCGATTTCTTGATTCAACAGGTCTGGCAGTAATCAGGCCTGGGTGTGGCTCGTGAAATTGGACCCAAAACATGGTTAATCACAGTTAATTCATGATTTACTAAGGGGGGAAATTACTTTTTTTACATATAGGGCCAGGTAGGTTTGGATAGCTTTTTCCTTGTAATAAATGAAATCATCATTTCAAAACTATTTACTCAGGTTATCTTTGTTTTATATTAAAATTTGTTTGATGATCTGAAAAATTTAAGTGTGAAAAGTGTGCAAAAAGGGGAGAATTTTTTTTTTATGGCACTGCAAATATATGTATATATATATATTTTTTGGGGGGGAGGGGGGAATGATATATCTAGAAAAATGAGTTTCATTGTTTTTCAAAGACCTTAAAGCTGCAGTCTGTAACTTTGGAGAAAAGCGAAAGAGAGAGAGAGAGAGAGATTTGATCATAAACACCACTGCCCCTCCCAATCTGATAATTCTGTCCCTCCTGTATCCCTCCTTCTAAGTCACGAGTTCTGGTCAAAGACCTTCGGTATGGCTTCTAGCAAAGTAAGGAACACGGGTAATAATGAAAAGTAACATTAAGCATTTACATGTTTCACACAGACAAATGCCACGCCATCTCAAATTT